>CM055960.1:60189063-61389063 GCA_029490685.1 Schizonepeta tenuifolia
CTCTCTCTCTCTCTCTCTCTCTCTCTCTCGCGTTTGCTGTTCGATTACCATGCACAACAAAATTGTTACGTACCGTACAACTCCAGTCCTTAATTAGCATAGAATGGTCAAGAAGGAATTTAATTGGTTGTTGTATGGGGTAGGTTGGAGTACTGTTTTAATTAAACCCCTCTTAACTCCCATTCAAAGTCATACCTAACGAAGAAATTCCCACTTTTTCTCGAGTTTATTTACTCTTTTTATGTTTTTTTTAATCTAATAGTATTGTAAATTTTGGTCCCAAAGATAGAAAGAAATTTATAAGGTACTGAAGATTTTTTATTTTTCTTCTAACCGTAATTGTAATAATAAATTATTTAATTAGCTTTCTTCACTTGGAAGGAAGGATGGAATTGATAAGTAGCTTTGGAAAAAGAAAATTAGGGGAAATGTGGAATTACGAAAGAGATAAAACAAAAGGAATTTGTTGAACAATAATTAATTTGGAAGATAAAGTGATTTGTCTATCTTAACAAATCTAATTAACATGTCTTTTTTTCATAATCAACTGATCTAATAAGCATGCCTTAGAAAATTGTTCTTTCATCATTTCATGCCCCAATTTTATCATTGTATCCATCCACTCAGTGACAAACATAATGAAATAAATAATTTAAAAATATCTCATATAATTGATTTCCAATCACTTACTACAAGTTCCAATTATAAGAAAAAAGTCTAACCAGGAAGCTAGATCTAGCTCTTCTAAATCACCGTTTAATTTTTGGGGGTTATGAAATACTGTTTTATTTTCTACTGTGTCTTGCACATCTCTATAAATCTCAATATGACTACTAAAGATTTTCTTAAATTTTCATGTCACCAATTAAATATGACGATTTACTCTAATGTTAAAATTGGCCTAGCATACACATTCTCCTTAGAGTAGAAAGTTGTTTAGACCCGTAACATTGGGCAAGTTGCAATAAAAGGACAAATTGTTATGAGTTTGCAATTGTAGGACAATATTTAAAAATTTGGCAATTGAAGGACAATATATACTAAATTTGGCAATTGAAGGACAAATTTAAGCCCGATTAGACCAAATTACACATTTTTCTCAGCCCGGTGCCTACGTTGATTTTACATAAGCAAAGAAAATGAAATGGTCAGACATTACCATAATATAAAATCAAAATTTATATCGCATTTGTGCAATATTTAGCTTAAACTTCTAACCATTTTATGAATAAAATTTGGTCATATTTTGAAAATAGACAATGTGGAGAATTTGTACTTTTGGAATTTGAATGTTTTGTGTCAGTTTAGTCTCATTTACCTTACTTTAAATATATAATTTTTTATATTATTTTTTGTACAATTTGAATTTTGCTTCCAATTAATCAAGTTGGGTACATGTGTATTTGCTAAATAGTTTTTGTTGGCTATATTGGAGGTTTAAGAATATTATTTAGTTTGTGTTGATTACGAAACTACAAAAGTTAATACTATATCTAATCATGTAGCCATCGGGCTATTTAAATCACGACATGTGGAAAAAATATCTAATTTGGTCCAATCAGAAGTAAATTTGTACTTCAATTACCAAATATTTAAATATTATCCATTAATTACCAAATTTTTTAAATATTATTATATAATTACAAACCCCTAAAAATTTGTGCTATTGTAATTTGCCACTCTCTACTCTTCTCCTTATAGCGCGCAACTTTATGGAGTATAAGAATTTACACCTACAAATAACTCTACTCATTCGGTTTGTAAGGATTTATAAACAACCAAAGAACTAAACTAAGTTCTTTGCAAAATCTAAGTCACAAAAAATCTCGATCAAACAACAAAAGCATTCATGTCAAAATTATTTCACAGAATTGAAAAATTCCATTGGAAATTGATCTGATCATCTAGAACTTTAAATCCACAATGAAACAGTTAATTCTCAACATCTTATATCTTATGTCATCAACAACTTCACAAATTAATATAGAACCCATAAACCTATAAAAAAATTACAGAAATATTGATATAATGGTCCAAAAGAGTGAAAAATAAAATAACAAGATCACCAAATTCCATGAAAAGTTTCTTTAATCCATCTGAAACTTTTCTTGACAGACCCCTTCATTTTTCCTTCCACGGTATAAGCCTTGTAGCAAACAACTCTTTTTTTCCTCTGCAGTTCAGGATCCACATTAAAACTCCAATTTTTTGAAGAAATTGCATCTTTTTTCGTGATGTTATTTTTCTTGAATTTAATCTCCTTGGAATTGTTGTGATCAAATTTTGGAGCTGGAGTTACAAAGGCGGCGCTGTAACTCCTCAGACCATTCATGCTGGTTGGCTGCGCCACACTTTCTCTGCTGGAATTGGATCTTGAAAATTTCTTCATGTTTGTAGTGTGTGTGTGTGAGAGAGAGAGAGAGAGAGAGAGAGAAAGAGAGAGTGTGTGTGTGTGTGTGTGAGAGAGAGAGAGAGAGAGAATCTTGTGGATTGGTTTGAGCTGTAGTTTGAAATGGTGGAGTTTTTGAAGTGGATTGGAGCTTTTATAGGGAATTTTTGGCAATATGTAGTGTGTTTCAAGCTGTACTTTTTATGTATTCTGTTGACTGCAAAGTCTTTCTTCTTCACTTCTTTTAAATATTTTAAACTATCATTTGCCCAAATTCTCAAAAATATGTCATTGTTGAAAAAGCATCAATTTTAAGCTCAAAGTTTGATAATTTAAGTATATCCCGAGATTGATTTTTTGGATCGATAAACGTGGATAGCTAGAGAATGATCGACGTAGATTTCTCCAGTTGCCATGTATACATTAAAAGACGTCGAAAATTTTAAAATTAAAATTGTACATGAAATAGTCAGATATATTTATGAGACTGACTCATGTTCTGTTAGATTATAACTAATTTAAGCTTTTTTAATCTAACTTTTTTGCATGCGTTTTAGCTCATCCAGCAACCGATCACATTGTATTGCATGATTTACGGCAATTCTCTTCGCCCACTGGCATTGCTTCGTTATATGATGTTTATTTAAAGGATTCATTAATTTGTGACCGTCTGATTTTCAAAAATAACATATTTTCGAATTAATGTACTAGTGTTCAATAAATATATTTTTCATTTGAGTTGAAATTCGAAATACCCACTATGGGTATAACATGTACTCCATATACCCACTAATATAACTATGTACTCTATATACCCACTTGGCCCACAAAGTATACTTTTCAGCAGTTATTTCTCTCTCTTTGACCGAGAAATTCTCGAAAGGGTCCCATTATTTGTCTTATTGTTTTTGAAAATTGAAACCCTAAGCCCATAGCCATGCATATCCACTATGTAACGTATGAATATATCTCTTTACCGATTTTTCAGGGTGATTTAACCCCCACCCACCTCCTGCCAGATTCTTCAATGAGAATCAATTCCCTTCACATAAAAAATAAACGGTAAAAAACAAATTTATGCACCAATAAATTCTGAGTTTCAATACAAAATCTATACAGATCAAGTGATATACAGATTACTCCTCAAAATTTCTCTCAAGCCTTCTTCTCCACAATTCTTGTTCCTTCCATGTACTAATTTTTAACACTAAACCCCTAATCCATGGCGTCAACATCGGGTTCAAAAGGAAAAGTTAAAGGAAAAAAATCGAAGATTGATGAGGAAGGTTTAACTGAAGCCCAGAAACAACATTTACACGAGGTAAATTTCTTACAGTTCGATTAAATATTATACAGGTCGATAGAATGTGCTTTTAAATTTAACACGTCCTGTATAGATTTTTCTCGATCTTTATAGTTTTTGTTAACACGAATATTATTATAATTAATTTAGACACATAATAGACTAGTTTTTTAGATATCTCTATGCTTTATGATTTTTATTATGCTAATTTGTTGTATGTTGATATAATTAGTTAGTTTAATGTTAATTAATCGAATAATTAATATACTTACTCTAGTTTAATACCATAAGTAATGTTAATCATAATATAGAAAGAATTAAGAGCGAAAGCCTTTATAAAAAATGGTATACATGTCGGTTAAAAAGCGTACATGTCATGTTCTTTTTTTTACCGCCTGTATACTTTTTTGTCGATCTTTATAGTTTTTTTTAACACAAATATTATTGTAATTAATTTAGACACATAATAGACTTGTACTTTAGATATCCCTGTGCCTTTATGATTTTTATTATGGTAATTTGTTGCATGTTGATATAGTTAGTTAGTTTAATGTTAATTAATCGAATAATTAATATATTATCTATAGTTGAATACCATAAATCATGTTAATCATAATATAGGAAAACTTAGATCGAAAGCCTTTATAAACCAAATTATACAGGCCGTATAAAAAGCATACAGGTCGTGTATTATTTTTGCCTGACCTGTATACTTTTCTCACGACCTGTATAGTTTCTGCTATAATTATGATGACATATTTAATTTTATTTAATTAATTTCTTAAGTTTATTAAATATGCATGCATAATTAGTTTTTTAAAGCATTGTTATGTAACTCGATAATTTGATTTGTTAATTTATACTGTCATTATATTAAAAAAATTAATATATGATAATAATCTGAAATAAAGTGTACAGCCCGTGTATATTCTGTACAGGTGGATTGTGTTTTATATACGGGCTGTACAGAATATATCCATCTGTATATAATTTTTTTTTAATTATGTTTTATAATTTTTTTTAGTTCTGTTTTGTAATTCATAATTGATTTTATTTGTGTTTCAGCATGGTTGGTGTTGGGTACGGAAGACATTTCAAGAAGTGACGTGTACAGTGAACACGTACAACAAGCTCAGCATGTTGGCATTGATAGAGAAACGACTGTTAGAAGTTGGGGGTGCAGAGCTTGTTCAAACATTCTCTGTGGGTGCTTTTGGACATTTCTTTAGAATGTATCAGGGTAAAGCGTGTGCGAAAGTGCTTCATATGGTCGTGGCTAGAGAGGTGAAAGTGGCCGGTGCTGATCCGATGGATCTATGGTTCCGTATTGGTGATAGAAATTTGAGGTTTTCACCCCGTGAGTACGTTCTTATTTCGGGACTTATGTTTAGAGCGTTTGCATTTGATCCACACGGTGCAGATTTGTCGACGGAGAATGTGGAAGCATGTCGGGCCTTTGCTGGTGACGTCCGATTATTCAAGGACGTGTTGGATGATTTTTTGAAAGTGGATGGTCTAGAAGCACATTTGTATCTTCGAATAGCCCATGTGCTGGTCGCACAAGCAGTATTATTAGGTTGCGACGTTGGAGGCAAGATACAGTCGTGGCTTTGGGTATTATCGGATGATCTCAACCGATGGAACCAATTTTTTTGGAGCGGATATTCATACAAAGTGTTGAAGAACTATGTCTCGGCGGCACCGCGCCACAAATCTGTTTTTGGAAAGAATTTGAGGTATAACATTTACGGGCCGGTTTGGGCACTGCAGATGTGGATTAACGAGGCTATACCTTATTTGTCTGCGATTACTGCGAAGAAAGTGAACGAATATGCTCTTCCTCGTTGTCTGAGATGGACGCTGGATCAGGCTTTGCAGTGCAATTTGGATGGGGCTTTTGTCGACGAGGTGAATTGTAGAGATTCCCTGCACCCTGAAGAACAAGAAGAAGGGATGTGGTACTGGTTCTCTTTGGTTAATGCTGAAAACCAGCTCGCGGTAAATTATGTGAAGCCCGTCAACCTGCTATCCGAGGGTGAACAGCCTGAACGTCGTGCCCCAGTTCAGCGGCTTTCTAATGACCCTCCAGTGTCAGAGCCTAGCGTCGAGCCCAGTGTATATGATCTGAGAGACAGGCCCCCACCTAAAGATATGACGAAAGCTAAGAAGAGTAAAGGAAAACGTGCTCGCGTAGTGCAGTCGTCATCAGCGAGCAGCGGCACAGAAACCGGCAGTCGGAGAGAGGGAAGAAGAAACAAGTTCATGGAGAAATTGTGAGGCCTCGTGAGAAGTGAATTGACTGCACAGTGGAGAGAGGTGTTTTTTTCCGGAGATCAAGTCTTTTTTCACAAACTTGTTTAAGAAGAAGAGTAGCCGACGTTCTAGCCCGAGTGGACCTGTACCACCACCGCCCAGTGCCTCAGCCCGCGGGGGTCCAGTTCACCAACAACAACCCTTTGTGCCAGCCCGTCATTCAGCGCCGCCGCTTCAATGCACAATCCCAGAATGGCTTAAAAAGGGTGGCCCTCAGTATGCTTATGAACCAGATGATAATCAGCCCATTCCGGCGACACCCCTAGCTGCTAGGTTTCGTGATGAGAACCCTCAGGACGTGTTGTACAATCCCGCTACATATGCTGATTTTGCTAAGAAGTCGCTCGCGCAGACACGACCGGATGAGCCAGGAACAGGGAAGAGTATCACCGATGGCGAAAGCTCACGCCGAGACACGAGTCTACTTCAGCAAGTACAGGAAGTTCCTCCTCTCGATCTTGACAACGAAGACAAATGGTACAGATATGACTTGTTTTTGAAAAACAGAGGCTCGTGCGTGTATGTGGGAGCATTGACATGCACAGATAACTACTTTCGCCGGATTGAAAATCAAAAGGCTGACATGGATCATCCAATAAGTTTCTAAATTTTAAACTTGTTATCATTAGTTTTACGCTGTTTTAATAAATATATCTTTTTTGTATTTCTTCTCAGGTTTTCGTCTTTGTCGTCCAGTTGTTGCAACAGCGTTTGAGGGAACGTGTGCACATCATGGACCACATTACTGAGGCTAACACTGTCCTTTTGAACGTCGACTTCTTCGTAAGCAACCTTTTTATTTTAAATTTATTATTATTATTTGTAATCCATTACATCTACTAATATTTTTCGTGTTTAGACGACATTCATGCACAAACTTAACAAAATGGAGAGGTCGACAAGCTTGAGTGCGAGCATCACAATGCCACTTGATGTAGGTGTTAATGTCAAAAATTGGCGGCAAGCTGACACGGTAAAAAATCACTGCATACTAAAATTGAAGTTATCATTTAAATTATTTTTAATATTCTAATTATTTCTAATATTCTGATTATTACTTTCAGATAATAATTCCAGTCATCCTCGGTCAGCATTATTTTGTTCTCCGCATCAACATGGGTCAGTGGGTGATGGATGTGTGGGACCTAAAGTCGCACTTAGAAGATGCTCAGAGACATCGAGTAGACTCACTGAAACCGTTTGCTCGTAAGTTTTGGACAATCCTGGACAGTGGAGGCTATTGGCTGATCCCGAGAAAACCGAAGGCAAAAAACAGGAGTGACGGTCTGGCTATACGGGTTCCGTCTAGGGCTACTGAGCGCGACCCTGTCACACAATTTAGACAAGACGACAGTCACAGTTGCGGTCCATTTGCGCTCATGGCCATTGAAAGAATGATCAGCGGAGCCCCGAGTATCGCATGGGGTAACCAACCTGCGAATGTCGCACTTTATATAAGAAAAATTGCTCGTGACATTCTGTGCAACGCTGGCCAAGACCATGTTTAGTATTATTATATGTTGTATTGTACGTGCTTGCTGAAGACATTGTTTAGGGCATTTTATTTTTTAATTGTTTAGTATTATTATCCTATTTTAATTGTTGCTCGTATTTTTGCTCGTCACATTTAAATTTAATTGAGCTAATAATAATAATAATCATCGTACTATTAATAATATAGAATAATAGTACTAATAATATAATTATGCTCTACTATCACTGCAACTACTACATTTAATAATAATAATAATAATAATAATAATAATAATAATAATAATAATAATAATAATAGAGATAGAGATAATAGTAATAATAATAATAATAATAATAATAATAGAGATAGAGATAGAGATAATAATAATAATAATAATAATAATAATAATAATGATAATAATAATAATAACAATAATAATAATAATAATGACGATTTAAAAAAACCGTAAAGATCGTCTGAATTCTGTACAGGGCGGTGACATTGTACAGCTGACCTGTACAGAATTCACCCGATCTGTACATTTTATTTTAAATTTTCCTCCTTATTATAATATTATTCTCCATTATTATTAATATTATTATTATTATTAAAATTATTCTCTACTATCACTACGACTACTACATTATATTTTAAATCTTCCTTCTTTGATAGCATATTATTCTCTAGTATTAATAATATTATAATAATTATTATTGTTATTATTCTTTAATAATAATAATAATAATAATAATAATAATAATAGAGATAGAGATAATAATAATAATAATAATAATAATAATAATAATAGTATTGACGATTTAAAAAAAATGTAAAGATCGTCTGAATTCTGTACAGGGCGGTGACATTGTACAGCTGACCTGTACAGAATTCAGACGATCTGTACATTTTATTCTAAATTTTCCTGCTTATTATAATAATATTATTATTAGTATTATTTATTATTATTATTATTATTATTATTATTGTTATTGTTATTATTATTATACTAATAATAATAATATAGAATAATAGTACTAATAATAATATGCATACACAGCGAGCAAATAATATTAATAATATACATCTACCAAATTTTATAAAAAATAAACCCTCATTTGTATGGCATAGGATTGCACAGGCTGTGGCTGCAGCTCCGGCGCTTGTGATTGCCCCTGAGCAATAACAATCGTTGCACTTTCAGAACCCATTTGCGTCTCGCCAAGCCAATTGCATGAAGACATACGTGCGAGGGAATCGTCGTACTGCGAAAACTGAGACGGATACACATCATCATAGACAAATTGCGAAGAAGCATTCAAATCAAAGCTAGGTCTATACACTGAATCACTAGTATACAACGTAGGCTCAGACTCAGTACCATACAATCGACGAAGTTGATCATCATTACTCAATTTAAATTTTTCGACGCCGAATTGAGACGTTGAAAAATAGAATATTTCAAAATTCTCACTTAACGATCTAGATATCATTATGAAATTTATTTGTTCCTTAATGTTTGAAAAACTTATCATATCCAACGGAAGATAGAATGTGCGTTCTTCTCCGCCATTATAAACAAAATCGTCCCAAACACAGTTGAATTTAACGCGGAACATCTTGCATTCCATCTGCCAAAACAAAATCAAAATTTAATAATTAAATATACGTAAATAAAATAAAATTAATTTATTCAAAAATTCAATTTTGTACAGATCTAAAATATACTGTACAGGTCGCAAAAAATAAATACAGACCTGTACAGTTTTTGTTAGATCTGTACAATTATTTGTTTTATTCAAATTTTCAATTAATTTTTTACACACTCAAATTTGTCAATTGTAAATGAATGAACACAGTTTATTTGGATTCACCCGCATTTGAAGAAATGCCTATATATGGGATTTCGAATTTAGATTGTATGTTTTCAAAATACATATATTAATGCTATAAAAGCACATAAACATTTAAATAAATAATATAATTAAAAAAAATTATACAGATCTTATAAATAGTATACAGGTCGGGTATGACTTCCATCGACCTTTACAGTTTTTTTAGATCTGTACAGTTTTAAATTATTTATAAAATTAATTAAAATTTTTAAGACTTACATTTGGAGATGGAAATTTTTGATAAAAAAAAAAAACTATAAGATCGACTCATTTCTGTACAGGTAGTGGACATATTTTTGTCCACCTGTAGAGAATATGAGTGATCTGTATAATTTTTTTTTTTTACAAAATAATAAAAATTTTAATTATGCTCACCTCTATGTAAACAACGGTAATGACTACTATAACTCTTCGATCTAATATTCGCTCAGGGTTTCTCTCTATTTTTTTCCTTTTTATGTTTGCATACAAAATCCTTCAAACTATGAATCTTATATAGGCTGAAGAATTCCAATTCAATAATTCATTCAAGTCTCTGCATTCAATATAGAATCTACCCGCATGCAAAATTACAGTTAAAATTTGTACAATTTTTGCATGCATGCCAATTTTAATAGGCTTTATTCACGTGAAACTTACTCATTTGTCATCTCACTCAAATATATTTTGGCCTTATTCAAAAAGCTAGTCAACAAGATTCATGATTGACATGCATGATTGTTAACAGCCTTAAATAAAAAAACTTAAACAAATGCTGAAAAGTATATTTTGTGGGCCAAGTGGGTATATGAGATAATAAATTATCTTAGTGGGTATTGAGAGTACATGATATCCCAATAGTTGGTATACATGATAATTTTCTCTTTTCATTTTGCTGAACAAGTTCGATTTTCTCAATACCGAACAATCATTTCAACAACTCAGACCATCCAATCGACGAAAAATTATAATTATACATGCACATATACTACATCCAGTGAACATCTAATTTGAACTCAGAAGCTCGAATTATTTTGGGATAACAAATTCAAAAGGTCGAGAAATTATATAGAAGGTTGGATCTAACTTAGAAAATAGACAGAAAGATTGAAATTTGTAGCAATTAACCGAATGTTTAGTGAACCATCACGTAAAACTAAGTTATGGTACAGTAGTTCAATTGTGAACAGCTAAAGAAAACGTTAAGCTTATTTACTAGTAATAAATCGTAAAAGGGCATATTTTATAAGTAACACTTTCTTCACCTTAAAACAACTTTATATCGCATCAACAACACTTTAATTAATTTAAAAATATTTTATCACTTTATTAATACACTAATCACCATCTTTACTCTTAATACTTTTTTTTTAATATCCGTGTAATACTTATCTTTCATCCTCATAATGTCTTAACGGTTAAGCAAGCTCATATATTATACTGGAGAAAACTAATACTTCTAAAACAGAACATTCGATATGCAATACAGAAATAACAAATACCTGGCTAGAATAAAGAAAATAAATAACGACTCAAATAGAAATGATCAAAATTTGGGGGAAACATTAAATACGTTACAGAAAATATACCTACAGACAAAATCGCATAGTATATATGTACACCCAAATATTATGCTGCATACATATATCTAAGCAAAATAAATAGTAAAAAAGGAACAAGCAAAAACAAACTAGCTAGAGCAAAATAAGAAAAAAAAAATTCAAAAGGCCCCCCTTAAACCCCGAATGAACGACCGACAAACCCGAAACCAAAAACCAGCTCAAAGAAGATCAGCGACGTTAGCTGGGAGTTCCTCAATCACGACATTGTAGAATTTCTGGATGTCGTTAAGCATTTTTTCATCTTCCGTCGTCATGAAGTTGATGGCAACTCCCTTTCTCCCGAACCTTCCACTTCTTCCAATACGATGCAGGTAGTTCTCGGGCTGAGTAGGAAGATCGTAGTTGATGACCAGAGAAACTTGCTGAACATCAATACCACGAGCAAGGAGATCAGTAGTGATGAGAACGCGAGAAGAGCCTGAGCGGAACTCGCGCATGATTATGTCACGAGCGTTCTGGTCCATATCTCCGTGGGTGGCTGAGACGGTGTGGTCCCTGCCTCTCATCTTGTCGGTCAGCCAGTCAACCTTTCGTCTGGTGTTGACGAAGATGACGCTCTGAGTGATGGCTAGAGTCTCGTAGAGATCGCAGAGCGTCTCCAGCTTCCACTCTTCCTTGTCAACATTCACATAAAACTGCTTGATACCCTCGAGGGTAAGCTCGTCCCTCTTCACCAAGATCCTCACTGGCTTGTTCATGAACTTCCTGGTGATTTCAAGAGCTTCAGGAGGCATTGTAGCCGAGAAGACTCCAACTTGAACTTTGGATGGCAGCAACTGGAAAATGTCATAAATCTAGCAGCACAAGTATTACATAATCAGTAACATATCCGATATTCAAATACACATCATACCCAATATGTGAAGTAAAAGAATTGTACCTGATCCTTGAAACCTCGAGAAAGCATTTCATCAGCCTCATCCAAAACGAACATTTTAATATATTCAGCACGAAGTGACTGCCTCCTCAACATATCAAACACACGCCCAGGGGTTCCAACAACAACATGAACACCAGCTGAGAGAATCCTCTGATCCTCACGAACACTGGTTCCACCAACACAGGCATGAACCTTCACACCAAGATAGTCACCAAGCGCGCGCATAACCTTCTCAATCTGTTGAGCAAGTTCACGTGTAGGTGCCAAAACCAAGGCCTGACATTGCACCACACCGTAGTCAAGCTGCTGCAATATGCCAGAACAAAAGGTAGCAGTTTTTCCAGTTCCAGACTGAGCCTGCTGGATAACATCAAGCCCTTTGCAGAAAGGAACAATTCCCCTTTGCTGGATAGCAGAAGGCTTCTCAAAACCTTCATGAAAGAAACGAGGCAAAAACATTATAAGTTGTTTTCGGCTATTATTGATATGTATATTTTAGAAAGACAAATCCACTATTATTGATACGTATATTTTAGAAAGACAAGTATAAATCATTGGGTCCTGTCATTGTTAGACAAAACAGAAATAATAGGAGGCAGACATACCATAGGCATAAATTCCCCTAAGGAGATTCTCTTGAAGACCCATAGCATCAAAGCTATCATGAACCTCATCATAAGAAGTAAAAAACTCGTCACCACCATCAACTTGGAGCCTGCATAAGAAAATGGAGCCAGTTTAAGAACTTGCAGTGCTATATCACCATCAACAATCAAATGAAAAATATGGTTCGTAAGGGTATCTCACACTTCATTCATCTTGGCATCATACTGACGGCCATCAAATTGCGATCCTTCTGGTGCCAAACCCGCCATGACTGCAATACAGTTTAACATATATATTAGTCTGCAAATGAATTAATGATGACGTAGGCAGCATTCCTAGCAATATCAAATTTAAAGTTCAAGCAATGTACAAGCAATCTGTTTTGACATTTGGAAGATAAGGCACTATCAAGAACAAAGACTAAATCATCTATGTATAATAGTGGTCATAAGCATCCTCATCTCATCCCAGATTCTTCAAAATTGAATTTTTCACACAAAAATACACAAAAGCATACAAATCCAAGCAATGATTATTAGGACTAGGACCACCAATCCTTTTATTTTCAGTAAAAATAATGTCACAGAATAGCCAAACTTGGGCGCCATACAATATGGAGTACAAGCATTAAAATCCTGTAACCATGTCTGGGGAAGAGAAGGCACTATCACTAACAAAGATTAATGATAGCAGTCAAAATCTTAGTCCCCAAATTCTACAGAGGTAATCTCCAAAGCATCTAAAAACGACCATAACCCTTGTTTCACCACAAATGAGCTATATTTTTCCCACAAAAAAAAAGGCCTACGACTTCAAAACAATATGAACAGAGAGCAACGTCAGATCGCATGAACGTCACCCATTTAGAGTTCTAACAAAACCAACATAAAGCGGAACCGTAAACAAATCCCCTAAAAAAGCTCGCAGAAACACACTCGTTGAAGATTTAAACAAATAAACACACAAGAACCCTAATTTTAAGATCCCGAGCACCAAACATACGCGTTACATTAAAGATTCAACCTTTTTTCACAGTCTACAACACAAAACAACAGATCAAACAAGATAAAATTTCTGAAAACTGAAACAAGATAAAACCTACAAATAAGGTACACAAAATCCCAACAAAAGAATTGGAAAAGCGAAAGAAACCAAACAAACATAACAACAGATCGTACCTTTGAATTGAAAGGAAAAGAAGATTACTGTAGGATTGATTGAACTTGCAGAAAAACTCCCCGGATCGGCGCCGTGGAGTTGAAGAAGTAAGGAAGTGAAAATTCGCTGTGTTTGCAAAAAACAAGGGCTGCTATCGGCTTTCTCCTTTTTATACTAAACTCGTCTAGGGCAAAATTTCTGCAAATTATATCAGCATAATAAATAGAATTTCTTTATTTGTTAACAAGGATCGATTTATTTTTTGATTAGGAATAGAATTCTAATTTGAGTTTAACTTTCTAAGTCGGTTTCCGTGTCTAAAAGTCAATTGGTATCTAATTCTAATTTTAATAAAATAATGAGCATTTTAAATAAAAAGCATTGACATATATTTTAAATATTCCTTTATTTTTTTAAGGAAAAAAATGGTAAAATGTACCACATGAGAAAAGGATTCTTTGGAAAGCTTAGTTTTTTTTTACACCAATCCTTATATAGTTTTCCTTTTTTACTTTTCAATTTTTTATGTTTAAGATTATATTATTATTTTATCTTCTTAACTACGATTCTTACTTGCCCTTTTGGTTTAAATTTTTATTTTTTAGTTGATGATGGATTTGCGAATCTCATAAATTTTGTTTGTTTAATAATTTTTCTGTTTGGACATATGTGGTCATCCACGCTAGCTAAATTAAAACGGTAATATAAGTTTTAAAAAAATGAAATATATTTTAATTGGAAAATATAAATTCTAAAAGAAAATGTGATTATTTCTATTTTTTAATTAATTTCTTTTACGCGTGTGGCCGGCCACATTATGCACAAACACAATTATTAATTTAATTAATAGTTTTCAATTTAGCGGTAATTATTTCATATTGTTTTTAGCTTTTAGCATAAAATAGTTATATTTATGAGGGTTTATTGTTTAAGGAGTGATGATTCTTTCAGGTGCTTCGATTCTACAAAAAACAATAAATGACATGAAAAAAGTAAGTTATAATGTTTTTGCAAATGATTCAATAATAATAATAATAATAATAATAATAATAATAATAATAATTACTACTACTATCCGTGTCACACCTTTGTTAATGGAAAACAAGCTTCAATCATAAATTCATCACATTCTAAAAATCAGATTTAGTTGTATTATTTTTACTTTCCTAATTTTATTTGTTTTTAGGCCAAATGTTATACTAATAGAAAGTAGAGTTAAACTTCCCTTAAAAAAAACGAAAAATAAATAAATAGAGTTAAACTAATCAATCGAGCACGATCTGGATGTTATTTTAGGGAGGTGTATTAGATGATGGAGTTTGAGGTATTTTTAAGGAGTTTGAAATTCAGGGGTATTGAATTGATGGATTTCAAACTCTTTAAAAATCATGGGGTATTGGTTTCAATGATTTTGACGTAATTCAAACTCCCTCCAAATCATGGGGTATTGGATGTCTTGATTTTCAATTACTTCAAACTCATGCGGTATTCAACATCATATGGATTTACATGTATTTCACCGTGCCATGGATTTGGGTGTAATTGACAGTGAAAAATACACTGCGTGAACTCCGGCCTCTGAACACGGGAGTTCGACGTAATTCATATCCACGATCGCTCACCCGCGATCGCTAGTTTTGACTACTTCACACGATCGCTAGGAAGCCACGATCGCTGGTTATGAGATGAATATGCGACCATGAGATGATATAAAATAAAATATTCACTCAAGCAAACTAAGATCAAACTAATAAATTGTTCAACCACAAATACATAAATAGTTTTAGTACGGGAAAATAAAATAGTTCGGCAACATAAAAAAATAATTGTCCAACGTATAAAACATAAATAGTTTGAATTGTTCAAATCCAGATTAAATAGAAACCCAGCGACCGCTGGTGATCCGCGGTCACGATAATGCCTTCATCCCGCGATCGCTGGTGATGTTTGGTCGCTAGCACCATCAATCATGCCTTCTGCTTCTCATGCTGCTTCCCCTCTGCCCTTTATGAAAATGAACAAAATTAGGAAATACAAGATTTATAATAAGCTAAAATACCAAAAGTACTCACTATTGGTTGGGTGGTTGTGGCTGATAGAATGCACTCCAAGAATTTCATTGGGCCTGCAATGCGGCCATCTCGTCATGTTGAGCATCGAACCTGGAATACACATCATCACGAAATGCACCAAATTATTGGACCATCCTAAAGTAATAGCATAATTTAAATCAAAATTATAAATTTAATATTAAAATTGTTGGATCAGTACGAACTCATCAGGTTTAAATCAAATTGAAACAATTTAACATACAAACAAATCTCCATTTTTATAATCCATACTCGTCGCATTTTGGAACACTATGTCGAACTGAACAGAATAATTCGCTTTTTAACAGCTCTAATAAAAATATACTAATAAAATACGAAATCATCACCTACCTCATCCATGTAAAATGTCAAGAAATTTAAAATGCCATGATTCGAAATAAGAAATCAAGTTTCTTAAAAGGCCAAATATATCAAAATACTCAGATTATACTTATTTACACTAAAATAATATATACTCTCACTACATCAAAATAACTCAAATTATTAAAATTGATGATCCCAGTAACGAGTAAACTGATGTATGAATTATTAGTATACTAAGTTTGTTAACATCAGTAAGGCTTTCAAAAATTCATTAACTATTTAACTCAGCTAGCTCGACAACTGTGAAACTCAGTTGGAGCAGTTAGGGGTGGACAGAAATACTGAATTTGCTGTATACCGAAGTTATTGTTCCGTACCATACCGAAAATACCGAAAATTTCAATATACCGAAAGTTTCAATACGGTATGATATCGTACTGAATATTTTTGGTACAATAACAATACAACTTTTCGTATACCGGCGGTATACCATAATATACCGAAAATTCGGTATATGTCAAAACGGTACATACCATAAATTAATGGTATATACCGAAATAACGTAAATTATTATAATTTATAAATAAAATTACTAAATTAATACCGAAATACCGTAAATTATTATAATTTATAATTTATAAATTATTTATGTTAATTATTTAATTTTCAGTAATAGGTGATTTTCGGTATATTATTTAATTTTGGTATATCGAACAAGGATATGGTATACCGACAAACGACATGGTAACGGTATGATTTTTTTCATACCAAAATTTTCGATATACTGAAAAACAGTATACCGAAATGAACGGTATGGTAATAGTATGATTTTTTTCATACAAAACTTTGGGTATGGTATACGGTATGATCGAAAATTTCCGGCATACCGTACCGATCCATCCCTAGGAGCAATCGTTTGGTTAGGATTACAGTTGACTTTTTGGACTAAATGTCAGCGGTATTATCATGACTGGGTTTTATAGAGTATGTGCGAAATGTGGTGAAAAGTATTTTTATCTCGTTACTTAATAAAAAAATCTCTTTAGGCAAAAATCAGTTCGTAAGACTTAGTGCAGTTTGATCAAACACTTGTAAATGCAGTTAGAGGGTTAGTGAAATAATAACAATAACTGAAATGACTAAAACATAAACAACACAGGTGTTTTTACATAAATCGGAGAAAACCTCCTACGTCCACGACTAGCTTTTCAGGTTGGTAATCCACTAGAGAAGTTTATGCGTACTTTTCAAACGTTGAGTTGGTTTACGAGCACCAATAAGCTTGAACAGTCAGTTTACGGGTACTAACGGAACCTACAGTTCTTTTGCGGGCAAGAACAACGCCTAGACTTAGGTTATGAGTACTAAGGAACCTAGATTCTTCGATTACGGGTTCGAAGAGACCTAGAAGGGGTTGGGGTTTTCTTTCCAACTTATGAGACCTTCAACACTTTACAGTGGAGGTTTCTTTTTAAGATTTAGAGACTCGAACAAAATATAGTGAGTCTACTTAGGAGGAGAAATGAAGTTTGCTTCTAGAATGGAACAAGAACAAGGTTTAGAGAAACTAAAAGGAAGCAGAAAGAGGAAGAAACTCTCTACTACCAGGCTTCAACTACTCATACTTCTTTATCGGAGAAATTGTGTGGATTTGCTTGATTGTTAAACTTATGCACTCGTTCAATCGTCTTCACACAATAAGGGAGGCCTCTATTTACAGAGGGGAGGTTGAACTAGTTGTTGGAAAGAGCCGTTTGACATCTGTCATGAAATGTATGACTCCTCACTTAATCTCTGCAAATTTTACATACATGGTAACTGTGAGTCCTGCTTTTTGACATGTCTTCACTGTCGGTCCATACAAGGAAAGTTTTAGCATGTCTTGTAGCAATTTAAATTTCGAATTCAAGTTAGTTCTTCTTCTTAGTCTTCTAAGTCGTTTTCTTCAGCATTCATGACTAGCGACTACAACATCACTAAGCACATCGCTCAGTTCTGGAGTCAATTGAGTTCTTCTGACTTGATTCAGTTTGCTTTTGTCTTCAGTTCGACCATGTAAAGATAAAATTCTTACGCTAAAAAAGTGAACTCTAGCAAAGAAGATTTTAAGGCAACTTTACTCAGTTGGGTCAGTTAGATTTTGGTAAAAATCAAAACCTTACTAATTTTCTCAATAAAAAATTTACATTATTATGACCTTTGTTAATTTTCCTAAATAGAGCTGTTAAGAAATCGATATCGAGAACTTCACTGTGAATTCTTCTTTCTTCTATTTTATTTTCATTATTTTTGCCATTAATTTTAGGTATCAATATTGCTAATGAGCTTATGTAAAAATAATATTTCCTAGCTGAAACTTCGTGATCATTGGTCAAAATTGCTAAATAGAAGGAAATAAAATTAATCAAATTAATTTCTTCGACTTGTTTGTTACTTCTCATTTTAAGTCATAATTTCTCATTTACTTATTTTATCTAAGTGATTCCAGGCACGATAGGTGATGACAATATTAGAATGATTGATCTAGATTATTGCTCTGGTGGCAAGTTTATTTGAAAAAATAAATATGTCGACAATATGACGACTCAAAATTGAACATGAAACAAGATGCTTAGAGAGGATAATGATGTAAAAAGTTAATTTATTTATAACTTTTATAAAAAATGAGTTTAAAACAAAGAAATAAGAATTCGTTTAAAAAAATAGCAAATTTAACGACTTCGTTTAGGAAAATCAGTGGAGGTTAAAATAATGTAAAATTTTGATAATTTAGATTATTTTGATATAATAGTGAAAATATGTGTTATTTTTAGGGCTGAGTAGATGTACCGAAAAAACGGTATACCGTCCTTACCATACAGAAAAAATACCGAAAATACCGAACTTACGGTATACTGTTACTTACGGTACGGTATGATACCGTACCAGAAGATTACGGTAAGGTAACAGTATGGGATTTCCTAATACCGCGGTATACCGTGTTATACCGTACCGAAGTATATACCGTTATTTTTGGTATATACCGTCGTATCGATATATACTGTAGTATGGTATATATGGTATACCGTACCACACCCGTTAATAATTAATAATAATATATATAATTAAGTAATTGTTGGAAATTGAGGATATTATTTCTTCTAAACAGGTATATAATGTGCACGGTATACCGTGAATGTTCAGTATATTGTCAATGTTCAGTATACCGAAAAATATTCGATATACTGTATATCGATAAGGTATACCGAAATTGCGGTACGACAACGGTATGTAAAAATTTCATACCGAATTTACTGTATACCGGAGTACACCGTAAGGTACGGTATGATAACAGTATGAAATTTGTCATACAAAAATTTACAGTAAGGTATAAGGTATGATACAAAAATGACGGTATACCGTACCGACCCACCCTAATTATTTTAGTGTGAATAGATATAGTTAGAGTTACCTAAAAAAAAGATATAATATGAATTATTTTGGTGTATTTGGCCTTCTTAAAATGCCACGATTGGAAAAAATGTCCTTGTAATTTAGGGTTTTTTTTTAGTTTATTGTAATTTAGGGTTAAGGAGGAAAAAGATTCATCTTTTTTGTTTATGGTCCACACGTTTTACATATTCCACTGCTTTACCACAAATCAATGATTCCTTGCTCCATCTCCTTCTATTCCATCAAACATTTAGATTGATCGGGACTCAATTCGACTTATCTTGAAATTACCCAACTATTTTTCCAAATTCCAGCAAGATCTCCACTATTTGCTCTCCTTGCAGCTCGCGAATCGGGGTTAAGGTAACGCATTTTATCAACTCATTGTTTTCATGGATTGTAAGAATTGAATTTCACATTTTGGGTTGATTCAGATCTTTACAATATGAACTTGTCTTTCTTCTTCAAATTATCGGTTGCGCAGTTTTTGTTTTTTTAGTTGTGGTCTTCAGGTGGAAGTTCCCAGTTAATAATCAAAGATTATAGTTAATTGGGTTTGGTTGTGTACTGGGTTTGTTGAAAATTTGTGAAATTTAGATTAGAAATTGTTTCTTGCGAGAATAATTGAATTGGGAATTTATGATTCAGATATTCCATTTGATGTATTATTATCCACTATTTAGCAGCTAACACTTAGCACTCCTCTCATTGTTCAGCTCATGTTAAATTATTTGAATTGGTATATAAAATTTGTTTGCTTGATTCTAATTATTTATCCATTCCTCTGCTCAAGGAGAATGTTGATTCCATTTGTAAAGTTTACTGCATTTATTTGTTGATTCATATTTCTCAGTGTTAAAGCATTGTCATCTGGGAACTGATGAATTAGTTTCATATGTATGGAAGTGAATGTGATTAGAGAGCTAAAGTCCATAGATGTTGATGAGGATTTGATTAGTATCTTATGGCTTCTTTAGAAATATGATTCATGTTTCTGTCTTATAATTGTCTAAGTAGGTCGTTCGAGAATGGCTGACAACGATGCTCCAGCTGAAATTGTTAACGAGAATAATGCACCTTTGGAGAATGAAAATGAAGCGTCAATTGATGCATTGGCAAGAAAGGTTCAAGAATCCCTCTCACTTTCAAAGAGGCATAAGTTTTGGGAGACCCAACCTGTTGGCCAGTTCAAGGATCTTGGAGATACGAGCCTGCCTGAAGGCCCGATCGAACAGCCAACACCACTGTCCGAAGTGAAGCAAGAACCGTACAATCTTCCAGCTCCCTATGAATGGGTTACGTGTGATTTGGATTCTGAGGCGGTGTGTAGTGAGGTGTATACTTTATTGACCAATAACTATGTTGAGGATGATGAGAACATGTTTAGATTCAATTACTCAAAAGAGTTTCTTCGGTGGGCTCTCCGCCCTCCTGGTTACTTCCGGAGCTGGCACATTGGAGTAAGGGTTAAGACTTCGAAGAAACTAGTTGCTTTCATTACTGGGATCCCTGCAAGAATCCGTGTCCGTGATGAAATTGTGCTGCTGGCGGAGGTTAATTTTCTCTGTGTTCACAAGAAGCTCCGTTCGAAAAGACTTGCTCCAGTCATGATCAAAGAGGTTACTCGGAGGGTCCATTTGGAGAATATATGGCAGGCGGCTTATACTGCCGGGGTCGTGCTTCCTACACTGATAACAACGTGCCAATACTGGCACAGATCTTTGAATCCGAAGAAGCTTATCGATGTTGGGTTTTCAAGACTCGGCGCGAGGATGACGATGAGCAGAACTATCAAATTGTACAAGTTACCGGATCAAACCGCAACTCCTAGCTTCAGAAAGATGGAGCCTCACGACATTCCTGTTGTTACTCATATGCTTAGGAATTACTTGAAGCAATTTGCCGTTGCACCGGATTTTGATGAGAATGATGTCGAGCACTGGCTGTTTCCCAAGGAAGACGTCGTGGATAGTTATCTGGTTGAAAGTCCTGAAAGCCACGAGATCACTGATTTTTGCAGTTTCTACACGCTGCCGTCTTCCATACTCGGTAGCTAGAACCATTCGACTCTGAAGGCGGCGTATTCTTATTACAACGTATCTACCAAGACCCCCTTACTTCAGTTGATGAACGATGCATTCATTGTTGCCAAGAAGAAGAATTTCGACGTTTTCAATGCATTGGATGTTATGCAAAACGACACTTTCTTGAAGGAGTTGAAATTTGGCCCCGGAGATGGGAAACTTCATTACTATCTCTACAACTATCGGCTAAAGCATGTGCTGAGATCATCGGTGCTCGGGCTCGTGCTCTTATAGATTCGGAGTGGGATTCGATCATGCTGTCCCGGATGAGCATTTTTTGTACGAGTGAGCTTTTTCTCTGTTCTTGGGAGACCCATATGCTGCTGTCTTTAGTGGTTTTAAACGATAAAATTTAGATGAATTTCGTAACTGAACATGTGTAATTTGTATTGAGCTTCTTGGGTACTTTACTCACCTCTTGTTGATTATCTTCAAACTGAAAAGTTGTTGTCGTTCGTCGAATCAATACATCAATTGAAACGCGCGCATTGTAGCATAATAGTATTCCTTCTCGAGTTTTTGTTACCCAACATCATGTACATGTTAGGTATGTTTGCTCATATATCGATTATCGAGGTTCAATTCTCACTATTTCCGTCTCCGCACTTAAAAAGTAGGGACACCCTAGCGGTCAAACTTGCATAATCTCAAGTCTTATTTGCACATTGTCAAAACATCATACTCCTTACCATTTACTTTGATGAAAAAGGTTGTAAACAAATATTTTCACTCTTTTTTATCCTTTTCTTACGTTTACTATGCTTATTAAATTTCTTCAGGTATGATGAATAATTTTCTCTGACAATCATTTTTCAATTTTCACTCCAATTGTGAAAAATATTAATTAGGAAATATATATAATATTTTTCAATGAACAAAAGACATGAATTTGAAAAGGGAGTGGGGGACATATCATAATTCTTTTCCATCTTAATAAATACGTGATAAAGAAAAAACAAACACTTAAATATTTTCATACCTTTTTTTCATTTTAAATTATTTTCCAATGATAAATTTTCAACCAAAATAAACCTTCGCTAAAACAATACATTATCGCCTCCTTTGACCTCACTCGTTGGTGATAGAATCATTCATTAGGTAGGTCCCATTCTCAGGTGCATTCACTATTTGATTATGTTTTTAATGTCATTCCACTACGAAATACTATCAAATATTGTTGTGCTTGTCTATAGTCAAAGAAAAAATTGGTTTACAATTCTTTTCCTCATTATTAGAAACATAATCTCAAACATAAATTTAGTCTACCTATGCATAGTACGTGCTAGATGATAATTAATACAGAATAACGAACTTAGCTATGTAGACACCGAAACAACAAAATGTCAATTTTTATTCAATCCAGTTCCGGACTGCGAATTATCGTCATCCAAAAAGAGAAAGCAATGGGTCAAAAAACGTTGGTGATACTTTGGTTACATTTTTACATGAATATGACTTTGCGTATATATTTATTTTTTTTGTTCTTATTTGTCGTAATATTGTGAAGTTATTTTATACATAGATTTAAAGGTTATATTAATCCTTTTTCTTCTTCTTCTTCTTCTTCATAAAAGAAAAAAATAAATCCTTTACGTTTACTTTGATGGAAAATGGTTGAAAAGGAATACTTTCACCATTTTCTCATCATTTTCATATGTTTACTATGTTTGTTAATTTTCTTCAGGCCAGGATGAATAATCTTTTCGGACAGCCCCTTTTTCATTATTTTTCACTCCAATTGTGAAAAATATTAATATGGGGGGTGTGATAATATTTTTCAATGGATAATCTTTTTCTCGAATTGTGGAAAATATCAGGAGAGGGGGTGTGATAATATTTTTTAATTGATAAAAGACATAAAAATGGAGAAGGGACGGAGGATTTTTTTTTCATGCTAGTAAACATGTAGTAAAAGATGATGAAAATGTTAATATTTTTTTATTTTTTCAAATCCATCATTTTCAAATTGAAACATTTCCATCAAAATAAATGGATCATACGTCATGCTAAAATATATTCACAGTTACAAAAATGAATTACGGATATAAATTTAATACTATGAAGAGTACCGCGCAAGGCAGTCCTAGTTTGAACCGGCCGATTAATATGGGAAATGCATTGCTGGATTTACTTCAATAATCAATATAGAGACCTTTATCTAAAAAAAAAAGCAATTTAATGACCTGCTACTATTAATTATTTCCACCTAATTCCACGTACATTCAATTTGCATAGTATCATATTGGTATTTTTACATGGGTTATATATTCAATACATGTAGCATGTACATATCATATCTGTTTTAAGTTTAACACAAGTAGTACCAGGGCATAATATATATCTATGCTGAGTTTTACATTTCAGCCCTATTTTACACGCTCAACGCACAGTTTGATTATAGAAAATTACGAGCTCACAACCACCGAATCTGCAGCGCACCCCTTACCCCCTACCCACCCCCCGCCCCCCAACCCCATCCCCGCCCTTAGCCTACCTTTTTCGACTGTTGAAAAGCCAACCCCAAAACTCCTATCAATCGACGAAACCGGAGGATTTGATCTTATTCCGTCAAGATTTTACTATATTCCGCCATGATGTACTCCGCTCGAATTGTGCATCACGCCAGAAAGGTTGTTCATCTCTTCGTTATTTTTGTTTTCTGATTCTCTTCGGTGTTCTGAAGTCGTGCTTCTGTGATTTAATCGTTTTGATTTGAATCGCGAACTTGCATGTATGTGTGTGCGTGTTGTTGGTTTTGGCCTTTTGTTTTTGTTTTTGTTTTTGTTTTTGTTTTTTGGCGGGGTGGAGTTCAATCTCTGATGCGCGTTTGCGATCTCTGGTTGTGTTGCTGGAATTCTGCTATACTCTCTGTAGAATTTTTGATGCATAATCAGATACTTGCAATGGTGGATCGATTGGGAATTTATTGTTTGAATTTATGATAAATTTAGTAAATTGTGAAGCTTAACTTCCTCGAGTTTCCATGAGATGCAAGCTTAAGCCTGGGATGGATGCTCGGTTGAGTGTGGTTTGCAGGAGGGTTTCTTGCTATAGTGGTACAAAGGGGACCTTGTTATGTAACAGTGTGTTGTTGTTTTTTGAGATATGCTATATGCATGCCAAATTTATTTATGTTCAGTCGCAGAATCACTTAAATATTTTGGCCACGGGTGGTGTTAGTAGATCTTTAGTTGGCTTCATGATGAAATCCGAATTTATAAAGCGTCATTGTTTATTCATTGCTCTCTGATGTTGTATCTGAACTTGTTAATTAACTATTGTTATGTTAGTTAAGTTGATTCTTGTCCTGTAGATTGATTGCTTGTGCCAAGTGCTCCTTTGCTTCAATGAACTGAAACATGAGTTCGTTTAATTACATAGACTAATAATGATTTGTTTCTATGTTAGACCTACCATGAACTATGTCATTTCCCTTGTTATGTTATTGCGAGGAATTACTTTATTTTAAATGATGAAACCATGCTTTATACTTACAGTTCAAACAAGGCCCTAATCTGTTACGAGGTCGGGCAATCTGTGCACGCTCTTTTGCAAATGATGCAGGAGCGACTGTCAAAACAGATGGTAAGTCATGATCTTTTTACAGGATTCTCTTTCGCACGATCTATCTTCTTTGTTTCTGCATAAGTTGAAGAATTTGAGCATGTGATTCCTGCCTATAACCTATGAGGTTACATATAAGCTGGCTAATAAGTCAAGGTTACATTTAGGGATAGCTGGTTGATATTAGTTCCAGAACCTTCTTTTTTTTTTTTTTTGTTTGTTTGTTTGTTTTTTTTTTTTTTTGGAAAAAGTCCCAGAACTTTTTATATCAGTAATCCATTACTGTTCTAATGGCTTACACCTTTGTGCCTGCTGCCTGAAAACCTATTGCCTGATGGAGCAGTTTAGTCAAAGACTTAAAAAATGTGTTCATCTTGAAACTTTGTTGGAATTATCTGAGTAAGGCATATTTTGTTGTACAGAGTAAATTCACTTGTCACCTTCTGTTTCTATTTCTAATATAATAATCAAGTTCGCATGGAATTGTATTTACTCAAGGAGTCCTAAATCCTTATAATTTCAATGCTAGCTGTTCGAAACGAATGAATAAAGTTCAAAGATAAAAACTTAAAAAAACTAGATCTTGCTGCTCGTACAATTTACTGCATGTTAATCAGACTAGCTGAGGTGCAAATTTTATACATATGTACTGATATTTCAAGCCGACTTTTCAATTTTATAGTGCTTTGGCCTGTGGTGTGGACTTTCAGCCTGAAAAAGTCATGCTCATTTGTTACTGGTTATTATGACTCTTTGTACTTGAATTAGTTCTTGTTGTGTGTGAAACTGAGACTAATCGGTGTGCACTTACACATATGCTTTTGTTTTGTGTGCATGTATATACTTTAAGAATGTTCATAATCAATGTGGTGTCCATTTTGGTACAGATATTTCAAGACATGATGATATTGGATCTATGAACAAGAATGGCAGTCCCAAGTTCTCCAGTATGGGTTCTTTTAGCCCCAATCACGTATCAGTCAATAGAATGATGGTAATTAGAGAATCTTAGCTTTATGATGTCTTACGAGTATTTGTATTTAGTTGGGAAGACTCTGATAATTTGACTTAATGGATTACGTAATATAGATGAGTGCTGTAAAAATGAGCAATGGAGTCGGGAGTCACACACCAGCAATAGGAATGCAGTTCAACAGGTTCTCGAATCTTTCAACCACATATCATTTCTTGTAAAAGACATCATTTCTAACCGGACCATTTGATATGCTTATTTCAGCCAATCAAAAAGAAGGGTCAGACAATTTTCAACAGATTCAGGTTAGTTTGTACCTTCGCGTATATTTCATTTAGTGCGAGCTTTAACAATTTAAGAGATGCTGTTAGATTGTGTACTTTGGGCATGTAGGTTTTAGGTTACTCATTCACTATATTTGTGAACTATACATATTTTGTATGCAAAGTTCTTATAAGTAATGATCACCTAAACATGCTACTGTCTTCCAGATCTTCCACCACACTTTGAGATTGGAATGCCTTCTCTATCACCTACCATGACAGAGGCACGTGTCTTTCTGATAATCATCACGTTATTTGCTATTTTCAACTGTCATGCTAAGTGGATTGTGCTTGCTGTAATGTAGGGTAATATTGCGAGGTGGTTGAAGAAAGAGGGTGATAAAATTGCTACTGGAGAAGTGCTTTGCGAAGTGGAAACTGTAGGTTCTATCGAGTCTCTTTTTACTCAATTTTACTGAACATAATACTATGCTCTTCGTAAGTCTGATTACTGTTTTTGCATTAAACAATGTCTTTAAGGACAAAGCAACAGTAGAAATGGAATGCATGGAGGAAGGATATCTTGCAAAAATTGTGCGTGGAGATGGATCAAGTGGGATTCAAGTCGGTGAGGTAACTACCTGTTATCAGAGAATAGGACTTCATGTTCATAGTATTTCTTGCATATTTCTGGTGTGATCTCTCTTAGCATGTTTTAAAACAGTATAGTATATTTTTAATTCAATGAATTCAAAGTTAATCATGAGATTACCATGTCCTAGTTAACATGCTTCTAATTTTCATGGGAATCCACGTTACTTGTGTACCGAATGAATAGAAAGGTTTTAGGACTTTGCTTGTACTGCTGTCTGGAAATTATATTCAGATGTTAAAACTTGTGTTAATATATGTCCAGCTAAAAAGTTGGCAGTAATTGGCTTCTAGATATTGAAGGAAGCTAGAAGGATGCATGGGAAGTTGATTTCAACCTATTTTTGTGTCTGATCACAATACTATTTGACTAGATAATTGCCGTGACTGTTGAAGAAGAGGGGGATATTGCTAAATTCAAGGACTACACTCCAGCATCAGCTGCTGCAGAAGCACCCTCACCCAAAGCACCGTCTGCTCCAACTCCACCAAAAGAAGAAGTGCCACAAGTGTCTGCTGCTCCAGCAGAGCCAAAAGTTTCCAAGCCTAGTGTGCCTTCTTCATCTGGGGATCGCATTTTTGCTAGTCCGCTTGCCAGAAAACTTGCGGAAGACCATAATGTAAATTAGATGGTCTATCTATCATGTTTACCTGACTGAATATTGAATAATAGTAGGTTTTTGTTTTCATATTACATTATTTTGAAGTGATGTGATTCAAACAATACACTTGCACATCATTAATGCAGGTATCTCTTTCAAACATCAAAGGAACTGGTCCTGATGGGCGCATTGTCAAAGCAGATATTGAAGACTATCTTGGTAGTTATTCGAGGCTCTGTGTTACTATGTAGTTTGGTGCTTTGTGAATCAATCTTTTTACTCACTCAATGAGATCTGCTTTGTTACCAACTTACAATATTTGGAAACGGAGTTGAGTTTGGACCATAGTCTAAATATGTTTCATTACATTATCCTCCTTACAGCTTCAGACAAAAAGGAAGTTTCAAAAGCTCCTAAGGGTGATACCACAACGGTTGCTGGTTTAGATTACACTGACATCCCACACACGCAGATCAGAAAGGTATTGTTCTTGCATTGATATCACATTTCCCATATGGCCATTTACAAGAGCAATTTATTTCTGTCGTTATCACATCGCTGTCACAATTATTCTTGGCTTAGGCTGTCAGAAGTTGTGTGTACTGTTCTGCAAGTAATGGGACATTCTTTATAACGATGATCTGATCCCATAGCATCTTAGTTGGAAAACACAGGCCGTTGTGGTAGTAAATTATTGCAATCATCTCGGTGGCATGTGTGTTATGCAAATGTTCTTGGAAAAATATTAATCAGATTGCATTGTGACTTTCTATATGACTTAAGAGTGCTGCATGTAGCTAATATGCCATGTGTGTGACAGGTAACAGCAGCGCGGTTATTGAAGTCAAAGCAAACAATCCCACACTATTATCTGACTGTAGAAACATGTGTTGACAAGCTTATGGAGTGAGTTTGCATTCTTATACAATTGAGAATGGCCCATTAAAGCTTCTTATCCTAATTGTTTTAACCTCTACATGATCTGCAGATTGCGTTCCCAGTTAAATTCATTGCAAGAAGCTTCAGGTGGGAAAAGGATCTCAGTCAACGATCTTGTTATTAAGGTATGATTGACATTCGGCTAAGAAGTACTGCCCTTGTTTTCATCAATCTCTCCATGTATGTATGCTCATCAGCATTTTCTCGATGTCATATAAAAGTTGTATCATGTATGTCTGCTCATCACTTTCTCGTTCTCTCTTTTATCAAGTTCAAACTTGCTTCCTCTTGCAATGTAGGAGTATAAGATTTGCTTAAGATTCTTTTTAGTTTTTGTTTATCGTCCAAGTCTTTGATGATTCCGTAGGAGGATTAGAATTCTTTCATGGACCCATTTTGTTTTGTGTTTGGATAGATTTTCTCATGCACAACTTTTTTTACTGCAGGCTGCTGCCCTGGCCCTTAAAAAAGTCCCTCAGTGCAACAGTTCATGGACCGATAATTATATTCGCCAGTAAGTATTCTTGGGAAGGAAATCTGTTGTTTAACACTCACATGCCTCTTAATTGCAAAAATTCTTCTGTGCACACAGGTTTAACAATGTGAATATTAACGTTGCTGTGCAAACAGACAATGGATTGTACGTGCCTATTGTTAGAGTAAGTCATCTTAGGAGTTCTATGCTTCTCATGTAAATGCAGCTTCTCTCCACTTGATAGTAATGATCCGACAATTTTGATTCTTTGCCCTAATTCTAAAGGATGCTGACAAGAAAGGTCTATCAACGATATCTGAGGAAGTTAGGCATTTAGCTCAAAAAGCCAAAGAAAACAGCTTGAAGCCAGAAGATTTTGAGGTGAAACAGGAACTTCATCGAGTGTTCTGAAAGACCCAAAAGCTTATTATATCTATCTTACTATGTCTGGTTTGCAGGGTGGTACATTTACAGTATCGAACTTAGGTGGGCCTTTTGGCATCAAGCAATTTTGTGCCATTATCAATCCTCCCCAAGCTGGCATTCTTGCAGTTGGCTCAGGTAATTCGAGCTCTATCTATTATTGCAGTGCAGTGGGTTTAAATAGTTGCTTAATTACTGATCTATGTTCTCACTCTGCATGAGCAGCTGAGAAAAGGCTGATACCCGGTGCTGGGCCCGACCTGTATAAGTTTGCATCATTCATGTCCGTGACACTGAGCTGTGATCACCGGGTTATTGATGGTAAGTTGCTGATTTCAGATTATACACAACCAAAACTAATACCATTTCATCCTTGCCATGCTATTTTTGAGGTTTCACTTGTCTAATGCTCATACTTCTGTTTATAGGTGCTATCGGAGCAGAATGGCTGAAGGCATTCAAAGGTTATATTGAGAATCCAGAGTCGATGCTGCTTTAAAGTAGTAACTGATTCATTTAAAAAAAAAAATTCTGCTTTGACCACACCAGTGAAGGAGAGACAGCCATCACACATGTTCGTTCAAATCCTTCTTTTGTCTAGAAGAATTTATGCCATTCTTGCTTTTTTATTCACATAACACCAATTTTATGTGGGCAACATACTTTCGAATAATGGGTCTCGAGGCAAATATACTATGAACCAATTTTGCTGATATAGAGTGTAGAAACCTACCCAGGTTGAGATGATTTACTTGCCATGGATTTGTCTGCCTTCTTCAACATATGTGAAGAAAATAAAAAATTCTGACTACCCTCTTTGCGGGCAAATTTGTTTAGCTTTCCATGTTTGAACAGAATTATGGAATGAAATTACTTGTGATTATCTGAGTCTCTTGTTTCAATAAGTTTTAACAGTGCTAAGATTTTATGTGCAAAATGCTCAACTTCGCTAACAAAATGTACAAGTGCAATTTTCGTATATCGGAAAAGGGAAAGCCGAGCGTTGCGAGCCACACAGAATGCTGGCGAGATCTTTGGGCTCCTTGCGAATCTTTTAAGGCATATTTTCATTATATTCTCTGTTGATACAAAAACACTCGGTCATATTCTCCATATTTAAAAAGTGTACAACTTAAAGAACCCATCCAAGTAAATTTTCTTATTGCAAGGGGTTTGCCAAAGTTTAAATATGTTGACAGTTAATATTCTTAACCAATCATTCCATTCTCTGTCACGAAAAAATACAGATTCTTTAACATATTGAAATATGAACAAATTAGATGCTTGAATTTCACTGCACAATAAACCACACATTAAGCAAATCTAACATTCTCACGACAATTGGAGGAACCATCTCAAGGAACCAACAAATCGACTTTCATGATTGTCTGTATTTATCTTAAGAACTAAGTTTTAAACGAGTTCAGAGAAGGATGCTATAGCGACCACTCCTAAAGAATATGACAATAAACAGAGCATAGATGAAGAAATTGATACTAACAATGACCCATCCAGTTGCTTGTTTACGAATTCATAACATGAAATATTCTACATACTTCTGCAACATCACGCATCTAGATTTGCTTACAAAGAGATGCACATTAACATGGAAAATGACAAGATCCGACAACTATCAGCATTCAGCAGCCTACAGCAATCAACGATCAGTTGCACCAAACACAAACCAACCTCAACTAGAGAATCCTTTCTATTAGAATCCAACATAAAACTAACAAATAAACGAGCTCAATAGATTAACAACAGGCCCCAAATGAGTAATGATATTGGAATACACAACAGCCAGACTATCGCCATCAGCCACAAATAAAAAATATGCCTGTCCCAACTTGAACAGAGGTCTGCACGATTAATAGCTAATCAGTTATCTCCGATCATCCAAATCAGATTATGTACTGTAACTTAAATTCCCTTCAAAACCACCTAGCCTCAGAGAAAGCATATCAAGAATAATCATGGAGTCGCATTCTAATCAGGCGGGACATGCACACAAACACAAAATCTGGTACAATTGGAAGCCCAACTTTGAACATGCCTTTCAAATCAGCTATCTAACTACCTATATGTACTTACAATTCCCTGAAAAACAACCTAACATCATATATAGCCCACCCTTATTGCGAAGAAAAAGACCCAAGGATCCATAACATAAAGCACACGAACAAAACAACAAAAAAACAGTAGAGACTAAAGTGATTACTCCCATCAGTTCTCTCACCAATTGTACAAGCATCTGCTGTAAACCATTTAATGGAATGTTAAACAACCAAAAAAACACACAGCTTCATATGAAAATAAATATTAATGATAACAGTAGCCAATGTTTCCTGGGCATTATTCAGGAGCCTGTGTCTCATCCTACAAGACTAGGTAAATTACATTCAACGAGATAAAAAGTAGAAATATTCGTACTTGCTTGACTACTTGTATCATAATCATTTACTTACTACCAATAGAAAAAGTGTGCCCCTTTTATGCCAAAGACTCAAATTTCAGCGCCACAATAGCTTAATGACTATCAAAATTGCACCTTCAACAACATTCAACCATCAATTAATTAATAGTAGATCACGAAAAGACAGACAAAATGTAAAAATCGAATCCCAAGAAAAGGAAAAAAAGAAAACCGATCACTCAAATCGGGATATATCGTTTCAAATAGGGTTTCCCAGCAACGGCAGCTGCAACGACCATGCCACCAAGCGCCCCCGCCAGCGCCGCCGCCCTCGGCCCAGACGCCGCCTTGTACAGAGCTCCGGTGGCCAGCCCCGCCACGACGCTGTTGATCATGTCATCAGTATCTCTATACATGACCATGCCGCCCTCGAGCCCTGCATACATCAGCCCAATCACGCCGAACCGGTTGCCGATCTTGCTGCCCTTGTGCCCCGACCCGTTTAAGATCCGGTTGATTTTCAGCTTCAGGGTATCGGTCGGCTCAATAGCTTTGACCGCCGAGCCAAAACCCTTGACGGCGCCTCCCGTCGCCCCGGCGAGGTACCCGATGCCGGTGTAGTAGGTGACGTTCTCCCCCCACGAGCGACGCTGCGCGATGGCCTCCTCCTGAAAGAGGAATTCCGGCTGCGTCGGGAGGTGGTATAGGTTTTGCGTGGGGATGTTCAAATCTTGGTAGGGGTTGTAAAGTCGGCGATTTGAGGTGGTCTCGTCGTTGCTGTTGTTGCGATGCGGGGGAGGTGGGTACGCCATGGCGGAGAGAGAGTTCTAGAGAGAGAGAGAGTTAGGTTAAAATTGTTGTAGCTGTGAAACGGAAAGGCAGGGTATAAAAATCGAACCGCTCCGGTTCAGAATATGCTGAATTTCCGTGGTTTCTCATGTTTATAAAGGAGACGACATCGTACCGGTCTAGTGAAATCCACGTGGCATATTTAGGTCTTTTCTCTTTAACTTGCTTTGGGGGCTATTGCTGGTAGCTCCCTCACTTTCTTGTTTATTACACATTAAAATCCCCCCCCCCCCCCCCAACTTCTCAAACCGACTTCACCAAAAAAAATTGTTTTTATATTCTTACCTAAGAAAAAAAATACTACTAGTATTTGTTTTAAATGTTGCTTACCAGAAAAAGTGAGAGAAAAAATAAATAAATAAAACCATTTTTAACTGCAACAAGAAATTATGATTTAAAAAAGAACTGGATACAACAATTTTGAATTTTACTGAAATGGATATTTTATTGGGTACATATATAGTTGTCTTCATTATTAGCATTAGACTATTTGTAATCTTTGAAGATCATTAGTGGACTCCAAAGGTCTCCGACTCTCCAATACCCTATTTTTCACTAAAGATAACTTAGAGATACTTACTCTTGCAACTCAACTATTTTCAAACTATCTCTAACTTTAATATTAAATAATTCACATTTTTATTAAATTAATTCATAAAATTGCATTAATAAAAATAACATAAAACATTACATTAATTTAAATAAAATAAAAATTGGAAAAAACAATACATTTATTCAAATTAAGTAAAAAACAATACACTAATTAAGCCCCGTCGGCGTGTAGACATAAACATCGTCGGACATGTTGGGAAGTCACGCTGACAAAAAAAGATTGTTGGGATCCATTTTCATAAGAAAGGAAGAGATGAAGAAATGAGAGTGAAAGATTTGAAAAGTAGAGGATGAATAATTTGAAGAATAGATAATAGTGTGAAGAATGAGGTGAAAATAGCAGTATTTAATGATAAAAAGATTATATATATATATATATATATAAAGGAAAAAGAAAAAGAAAAAGAAAAAGAAAAAGAAAGAAAGAAAAAGATGAAGCTCGAGACCGGCTCGAGACTTCATAGCCTGCAACCTATTGTCTCTAAGGAAAGGGTGTCTCGAAAGGTGCCTCGAGACACCTTCGAGACACCTGTTGCATATAGCCTTAATGCCGTTTATTGTTAGTATTCTTGGGCCATGCGCAACCGTCGACTCGAACATACAGATGTTCAAGAATCGTAAACACATAATAAGTACCTTATGTTGACGAGATTATGTATTTGAGAAGAGCTTATCCACGTGGATTTGATCCTTGAATTCCGACCTGCAAAGCGTAACGCCAGGTTGTGTGCCGGCGTCGCGTCTCCGACGATCAAGTCAGTGTGTATTCAACACGAAACTTGAGAGAAATCAATGAGTTATATCGTATATCAGAGGTAAATGAACATGATACCTGAGATTCTGCTGTAAATTTTATATATATACCTGTAATGATAAGAGTATTTTAGTCATTTCGGGAAGACTTGGGAAGTCTCCAAGCCGAATTAAGTAGGAAAAACTTCCCTACTTTAGTTGATGTGATAGGTCGGTACCGACATCTGTCTAAAATATTTATGCCTCGAGAAGATAAATTCGTACTGTACTTTAGACCAACTGTCGATAAAGTATAAGCGGAGAAGATTACCACGAAATAATCTTCCGCAAGGGCAAGATTCCATTGTGCAGGACATACTTTCCCCGCTACTACGAGCTTTGGGGCAAGGTTGTCATTTAAGTAGGAAAATACTGATAGTATTAGTGGGATGTTGCCTTCTGGCAACCATGACGTACCGAAGGTGTCCCATTACAACCCATCAAGACCCCAAGGGGCTCAAGGGTTGTGGATGCTCTTAGATTCATGAAAAATAAAGAGTCAATTTTTTAAATAGCTATAATGGGGATTAAAACCCAAAATTTGGCCATTATTTGCAATTTGAAACAAAAATCTCATTGATGAAAGGGGTGCGCGGGTCGGGGATCAGGATGCGGGTGGGTATCAGGATTCTGGTACAGTTGATACATTTGGTACGAATTTAGTCTTATTAGTCCCAAATGTGCTAAATTCAGTTCGTCTTTTTGCTTTTTTTTTTTTTAACTTTTGTGGTACATGATAAACATAAATTTTCTCATCTTATAAGAGTAATTGATGTCAATTTGTATTGGGAAATCATGTTTGGAATGAGTTTTATGATTGAGTATTGTTACTTTGTGAAATATGATGTCCGTTCGTACTTTGTTTGATTTTGCAGAAAATTAGAATTAATCTTATGTAAATTGAGCATGATAGGATGAAAGTACAGCTTGATAGGAGTTCATAGTCGAAACGAATCCAAAATCGGAGTTGAAATGAAGGAGAACAAGCCAAAACAAAAAATGTTGCGCGCTGACTCGGGATGACACGCGGACAGACGCAGGAATTTCCGGGATTTTTCCTATTTTTTGCTATTTTCTCCTGTTTTGATTATTTCCTGCTCCTATTAAGATACAACCCTGTACTCCTCCACCTATATATATGTCCTCTAAAAAACATCTAGATATCTAATTCTTTAATCTCTTAGCTCTTACTTTTTCATCTTTTATCATATTTAGATTATGTTAATTTAGATTTATTTTCTTGGAGGAGATTTGAAGATTGAGAGACGAGAAGAGAAGAAGAGGCACTCAAGAACCAAGGATTCGATTACGGTTTTTATGTTATTTATTGGATATTGTTTATGATGTCTATGAGTAACTAATTTCCATTATCCTAGGGCTTGAGAGTAGATGGATAATTAACTTTGATTTTTATTTGATTGATCAATTACGACCATCTCTTCTTTCTTATGTTCTTAGTTTGAATATTTGCTTAATTGATTAACTACCAATTTTGCATGATTTAATGTGTTATCTTGAGATCGGAAGAACATAGTTAATACTTGATCTAAAACATTGGACATGCATTGCATAATAACTGGGAGGGGAAGAACCTTGTGTGATAACATTAATCTAATTGATGTTTTTGAAGTTGCATGCATATAATGTTTGTTGGGAACGAAAATCATTGCATGTGATCAACGGTTTATATGCTACGGAAGTAGGTTTAAGCTGAATTTGTGATTGTTCTAAGAAGAGTCGAGTCCTTGTGTTGAATGATTGTTTGATTGCGATTTGAATTTTAATTATCCATTGGAATCGAAACCTTAGAATTTCTTTTCTCTTATTTGATTCCTCATTTATTTTTGCTATTTTGATGTTATTCTTAATTGTTTCTTTAGCTTAATATTAAAAATCAAATTTCGAAGTTTAAATAGAGGCGATTGAAAGTAGTACTCATTAGAATTAATACAATTCATGTGAAATATAACATTGCTTCCATATGTTCAATTATACCCGTGCACTTGTAGTGTAAAAGAAATTAGCGAATAGTACATTTGGTACAATTTTAATCTTATTGTCAATTGTTCCAAATTTGGTACAATTGGGACGACAGTCTAATTTGATGGGACACCTTCGGTACGTCAAGGTTGCCAAAAAGGCAACCTTCCACTAATGCTCACTATTCTCTTACTTGAATGACAAATTTGCCCCAATACTCGGAATAGTGGGGGAAGTATGCCTTAAATCATGGAATCGTGCTTCAGAGGAAGGTTACCTCGTGGTAACCTTCTCCGCTTATACTTTATCAACAGTTAGTTTGAAGTACAGTACGGATTTGCCTTCTAGAGGCATAAATATCCTGTGTCAGATGTCGGTATCGACCTATCACATCACTTAAAGTAGGGAAGCTTCCCCTACCTAAGTCGGCTTGGAGACTTCCCAAGTCTCCCCGAAATGACTGAAATACCCTTATCAGTACAAGTATATATATACAGATTTTACAGCAAATATCAGGTATCACGTTCATTTTATCTCTGATTACGATATAACTCACTGATTTCTCTCAAGTCACGTGTTGAATATACACTAACTTGATCGTCGGAGACGCGACGCCGGCACACAACCCAACGTTACGCTTTGTAGGTCATAATTCAAGGCTCAAATCCACATGGAGAAAATCTTCTCAACACAACATCATCGACACAAGATACTCATTATGTGTTTACGATTCTTGAACATTTGTGTGTTCGAGGATCACAAATCTCGACCCCATCAACTGACGCCGTCTGTGAGAAGTCAAAACTGAGGCGTGAGATCCGCTTCACAGTTTTCTTTCTAAAAATATCTTGAATATCAAGATCGATATATGCATAAACTCATTTTCTTAAAACCATATCTGCATATATGATGAATTTCGTATAGATAAACCATGAATAAGCATGAATATGGATATATCTCTTACATACATGTGCATCGAAACATATCGAAGCATATTGAAACATAATAAGTTGCTGATAAGAAGCATATAGCCAAGAATATCCGCTGTTAATGATATTTGTTATTATGATTACTCATTGCCAAGAAAAATATGGTTATAAAGCATGACGAAGCATGATTATTTGCTAAAAATACATGATTTCGCAGGATACATTTGATTGGATATTTGCATGAATATTATGGGATATTATTTGGCTACCCATTATCTGCTTGAGCCATGAAAAGGTGAAACGAAGAGCTAAAGCTATTTCTCGAATGCTATAGATAATGACAACTCCTCCCCGAGATCTGGGGCAAGAATTCGATGAATCTATCACACCACATGGCCAAACGACCCTGGGAGGCCCCCCTCTGCAACTGGGGTTAGGCGAGGAAGCTTCCAAAGACCTTTAACTCTTAGAGAAGAGTTGAGATTATCAGCACTCCCGCAGAGTCGACCTAATCAGGTTACTCAACCCGGTATGGTTGCCTCATCCTCAAACACAGAGCACATATTTGGTTTGGATCCGACTCATATAAGTCAACTACTGGAAAGTTTGTTGCGAGAAAATGAAAAAGACTAGAGAGAACGTTTAGAAACAATTCAAGAAAACCCTAGTCAAGAACAAAGGGAACATTCCGATGAGAGAAGATTTCCCTCTCATGAGAGGCAATATCCGGGTAAGGATTGAGATCAAGAGTGCCCTACATTCCCGAGAAGGGTCGCATGAACAGAAGAGAGTGATTGAAAGCTACCTCGGCAGCCCGACCTAGTGAAGAGGATCAGTCTGCTTCCTACCAGCCTTATTTTGAATCGGCATCTGCCACCGACACCGAGAGCTGCTTTGAGAAAGGAAATGAAAGAGATGAAGAGGCGTATGTTGAAGCCTGATCCAAGTGATGTTGAGGAAATGAGTTCTCCTTTCAGTGATGCAATACTGTAGGAAACCTTACCCGCCAATTTCAGAGAAATACGAGAGCAATATGATGAAACCACGGACCCTATGGAGCACCTCATGAGTTTCGAGAATAGTTCCACCCTCCACCAGTATACTGATGGAGTCAAGTGTAGAGTCTTCCTTATGACTCTCACTAAATTGGCGCAGAGATGGTTTAGTCAGTTGAATTCAGCGTGCATACGGACTTTAACTGACTTCAGCAACCTTTTCCGACATCAATTCGTGAGTGCGCGGAGGCAAAGTCGCACTTCAGTATATTTGATGTCCCTCCGGTAAGGTTCCCATGAGATTCTTAGAGATTACCTTTGAAGGTTCAATTCTGCCGCCCTGGAAGTTCGCAGTGCCATCTCAGAGGTGAAGATGCACACCTTAACGCAAGGCTTATGCGAGGGAGACTTCTTTAGCTCTTTGGCCAAGAAAGCATGCGCTTCATTCGAAGATCTCTTAGCCAGAGCAGATAGGTTTGTAAACTTGGAAGAGGCTAGGGGGATGAAGAAGGAGGAAGATCGAACCATCCGCCCACGCCAGGAAACATCCCTGCCTATCCCAGACGACTTCTCGTAGGGTAGAGGAAAAGAAAGAAAAGATTGATAAAAGAAAAGAACCTCGTAACTTTCCAAGAAATGAGAGATTTGATAAAGACAATTACATTTACACTCCCCTCACGGTGGCACCTGCTGAGCTCTTTGCAATATTGTCCATGCACAAGATAGGGTTCCCTTTACCTCGAACTTATCGAAGAGAACCTTAAAATCCCAGAGTGGGTCCCTATTGTGAGTATCACAATGAGTTTGGTCACGAAACAAACCAATGCAGACATTTGAAAGATGCCATAGAACGATTAGTGAAAGATGGCAAGCTCGTGGAATTTGTGAAGAAAGAACGTGGTCATAAAAGGAAGGAAGATGACAGGAAAGAGTACCAGCACCCCCGATCACCGAAAAGAGAATATAAACATCCTAGATCTCCGTAAAGAGAATATGAACATCCTATTCCACTATTTTATCAATCACATTAGAATTTGCTCAAACATGTGATGTTGAATTAAGAAAAAAAAAACAAATATTATTATGAAGTTAATATCCGTTTTTGAATTTTACTACCAGCGGTTTCCAAGTCTCTTTCTAGGAGGAAGTGATACGGATATTAAAGGAAAAAGTTGTTGAATTAGTTATGAGTAGAAAAAAAGTGATTGAATTTGTTGTGAGTGGAGAAAGGGTTCAATATTGAGGATAGTGATATACTCCCTCCATCCCGGAATAAGTGGCTCGTCGTTCATATTAGAGTGTCCCATAATAAGTGGCTCATTTCCAAATAAGGAAACAATTAACTCTTTAAAAGTTATGGGTCATACCATTTTAACCAATTTTTACCCTTTACTTTAATACTCGTTCCAAAATAAAATGAGTATTCTAAGTAAATAAATTGATAAAGTAAGGTAAAAGTAATACTCCCTCCGTCCCACTGAATATGGCCTGTTTTTTTATTTTGGGACGTCCCACTATATTTGGCCTGTTTCCTTTAAAAGAAACAATTAGTTTACATACATGGCCCACTATCCCATCTAAATCCCACTAACCTACTCTCACTACACACTCAATCATCCCATCTATAACTTTATTAGTATTATAAAAAATTGCAGTCACACCATATTAAACAATTTCTTTATATCTAATACATTTTTTCTTAATCCCGTACCCATATGAACTAGGCCGTATTCGGCGGGACGGGGGAAATAATTTATTGTGGGGGTACGCCAAAAAAAAAAGATAGGAAGAAGACCGGAGGTAGTATTGTTTCTTAGGGGGGTGTATTGAATTGAGAGTCTATTGGATTTTTAAGGAGTTTCAAAGTCTGGGTGTATTCAATCCAGACTTTTTAAACTCCTTTAAAATATGGTGGTATTCAATCATGACTTTTTAAACTCATTTAAAATTTAGTGGTATTCAAAACTCTATGGAATTTAAAAATTCATTGACTCTGGTGGAGTTTATGAAAAAATTGTACTGGACGAAATCCGAGCTTCGACCACAAGATTTTGATGGATTGTCGATTACCAGCGCCGGCTTGTTCCCAGCCACAGTTGGGGTCCATTCCAGCCATGGTTGATGCCCAGCCGCTGGGAAGGTGATGCCCAGCCAAATACAAGTTACGAACCTCAAATTGAAAACCGAAGCAAATGCGAACAAACTCATGTGAATCAAAATAGCACTTCAAGCATTTGGTATTTTTACAACCTAATTAAAACAAAATCAGATCCAACAACCTAAATAAAAGTCAGACATCCCAGTTTTCGGAGCTATACAACTCGAACATAAATCATATCTTAAAGTCTTCTTCCCTAACAAGTTCTGACCACATTAGTTTTGCTTGCAAACAAAGATCAAACATCATTACTGCTGTTCATAGAAAAATGAATGCAATAAATTCGAGCAATTCAAATGAACGCATACGCAGAATTGGATATTAATAGCAGTAATCATTCCAAATGAATATATACAGAAACTCACACAAAATGATATGTTTTGGCTAGATTCTAGAGTTGAATCAGTCATTGCTTCGAAGTGAAGCCTCTGAATAATTCAGAGTTAGATTTTGGCGGAAGTGATAACACGATTTTGCCTCTGAATAATATAGACGATGGTGTTGAAGGGTGGGGTTGAAGGGTGGAAGATAGGGAAAGGTCTCTTCGCGCAGAATAATAGAGAGGCAGCGACGGCTGCTATCCAGCGGTGTTGGCTTTAAGTTCAGCGGTGGCTACTGTCCAATGAGCACTGGCTTTCATTGATTTGAACTCGAGCAAGTCGTCCAAAATCCACTCGAACCCCATACCAAAATCTTCCACGGTCCACAGTCTAAACTTTCAAACTCCATTAACTTTCTAAACTCCTTAAAATTCCAACAAACTCTCGATCCAATACATCCCCTTAGTCTGATCCTATCTCAGTTACAGTGTCGCTAGTCGCAACCCAACCGTAACGGTTGTCAGCAGTAAAACGGCCACATTGGAAGCAGCTTCCCCGACCGCCACCGTCGCCGCCGAGTATGGCGGCCGCCACTACATTGCGACCACCTATACGGCCACCATTTTGCGTAGGTTGGACGGTTTTCTCCCTTTTGCCCAGCAACCTCTCCAAGCCAATGAGCTGCAAAACTCGTATCTTTGACGACAGTGATGAACACTACTACTGCAGAAAGTCGCTCAAATACTGGGACAAGTTTTACAAGCCCCATCAAAATAAGGTTTCTGGATTTTTGCTTACATTTCTTTGCTAATTATCAGCGGTAACCATTTGCATTTTGGATTTCTTTGGTGGTTGCAGTTTTTCAAGGACAGGCATTATTTGGAGAAAGATTGGGGTAAATATTTTTGTGATGATGATGATGATGATGATGATGATGATGATGATGATGATGATGATAGGGTTTCTGCAGATGGGAAAGTGCTTTTAGAGGTAAAGAATGAATCTTCTGCATCATAAAATTTATGCAGAAGTAATGAGTTGTGAATTAGTACCTGATTGGATTGTGAGCTGACTTTGCTATTGAGATATATTTTGATGATTGAAGGTTGGTTTTGGAGCTGGTAATACCATTTTTCCTCTGATTGCTGCATATCCTTTGCTTTTCGTTCATGCCTGCGATTTTTCAACCGAGGCTTTGGATATTGTTAAGGTTTCGGGCTCATGTTACTAATTGAATTCTATAATCGATAGTCAATAATCCTCCATTGGCTCACTTTGGTGTCCTAATGAATGTAGTCTCATTCAAATTTCGATGAAAAACGGATGAATGTGTTTATTTGCGATGTCACAAATGAAGAGCTCTGCGACAAGATTTTGCCATCTTCTGTTGATCTTGTTACTTTGGTTAGTGTCTAAACTGCTCATACAGTTGCTTTTATGTCTTCCTCAAGGTATCAAGTGCTGCGGGTGAGCTTTTGTATTGGTATCTTTATGCAGATTTTCATGTTATCTGCAGTTTCTCCAAACAAGATGCCTTTCGTGCTACAAAACCTAAAGAAAATATCAAGGTTGCTCAGATTAGTCGCTTCCATTTCAATTTTTTTTTCCCATCTGGCAATCGTTTTCCACGTGTAAAGTTAATGTGTGGCTCATTTTCACAGCCAAATGGTCACATTCTAGTCAGAGATTATGCCATTGGAGATTCTGCACAAGTAAGTGCATAATATTATTATGGATCTTCTATTGGAATTGCCATGGGTGCTAATATGTAAACAAAGACACTTTATATATTTAAAATGGTGACAATTTTCTTAATAATAAGAAAAGTATTAAATGACTTGTTCAGTATCTTGAAATCACCAATTATGATGTGTATCAAACTAGTCCACACTTCCATCGGTTCAAACCAGACTAAGTAGCTAAAATTTTCAGGTGAAGTTAGAGAACAGAAATCAGATTATCAGCAAGAATTTTTATTTTAGAGGCGATGGCACTGTGAGTATCTGCATCCTCAAAATTTAGTTTTGTTCAGCTACTTCATCGCACTATCAAATTCCAATAGTTGTCGTTTTATTTGCAGTGCTCATTTTATTTCTCTTAAGATTTCTTATCAAATTTGTTTGTGGAAGCTGGTTTTTGCATCGTGGATCTGAATACATATTGCAGACAAGTAGAGAACCACTCTCGAAATATGACATTTGACCGGTATAGTCAGAATCTGCTAGTTCTGTCTATTGTACCTTTTGCTCATTGCCTGAAGTTGCCATTTACTGATATAAGATGATTTCTGTATAAAATGGGATGGCAGATTGGTAGTGAAGTGGTAGAAGGGAAACAAAATCAGAAACAAAAAAGTTAGTATCCATATTTGGGAGTGAACGTATTGTAGGAGAACCTGTATTTGGCTCTACTGTCTTCTTAACTCTAATGTTTTCAGTCAAAGAGGGTTGGTTGGTGCTTTTCTCTGGCTATTCTCCTCGTATGTAGTTTCATTCTTGCTTTTGATTATCGGCATTCTTGGTTTGTACTGTTAGGCGTTGGATACGTGCCATATTCAAGAAGATTGACTCTTAATATCCTAGCGGCAGTTTGTCAATTTTTACCAGCTTATAAGGGTTTAATCCTACTTGCTATTGATACAAGAAATTATCAGAAGGTACGGAACATACTTCTTCTATTATTTCTCAAGCAGTTCATTTCTTGTAACTCATGAATATAAGATGATAATCTAAGAATCTCCGTTTCAGGGTTTGTTCTGCTTCATAATAATGGATGGAAGCAAGCTGATGATGGGGTTGGAGAATTTTGGCCCATGAAAATCTTTCAATCTTGAAGTTGCTCATCTTTTTTTTCCTTTTTTGTGAAGAAATAAATCATCCACCTGTTTTATGTAAGAGTATACTGAAAATAATAGGTGACTTCGAAAAGACAGCAGGAAAATTAGTCATGGTATTGTTCCTCAAGAACGTTGTAACATCTACATAACTATTTTAGAATGACAGCTAGAACAAGATATTCACATCCCCATTTGGTTTGTCGTTTTGTTAATACATCAACACCCTTGTTCTCTCTGTGTTCGCTCTCAAATGCAAGGTTCTGCAAAAAGGACAGAGTAAAAATGTGTCTCCCGCACGTCAATATTGCACTCTCATCTAAGGTTTTCGCCACAGGTAAGTGCTGGCAATGAAGTAGACTGTTCCATCTCCAAAATAAATACATTTTTTTTTTTGAATTGGTGAATGCATTTAATAGGATCCGTCTTCAGGTCTGGTTGGTGACCTTACTTCTCTTATTCGTTGCAGTTCAGGTAATATCACTGAATCAAGATCGGGTCGATCTCTCTTCCTCAGTTCACAGCACTGTAAGGCCAATTTCGCCATGGATAAGGCCTCCTCAACTGGCCAGTCTTTCACCGCTGGATCAAGCACCTCTGCGAATCGGTCATTTTCTATTGCTGTGTCGACGAGATAAGTCAATCCCATAGCTGGTTTTGCGGTAAGAATTTGCAGCAACACCACTCCTAATGAATATACATCTGATTTTGTTCCCAGCATTCCAGTTTGTTGGTACTCTGGATCTATGTAGCAAAATGTGCCTGCTGCTGCAGTCATGCAACACTGAGTAATGGAATCAGCTACCGACGGTGGGACCAGCCTGGATAGGCCGACATCACTGATCTTACTCACAAAATTTCTGTCTAAGAGAATATTGGCAGGCTTGAGGTCACGATGCACGAGGGGTTCTGGCCTTGTCCGGTGGAGAAAGTTCAGGGCGGTGGCAATTTCTACAGCTATCCTGAAGCGGGCCCTCCATGATAACGGGGAGCTACCGTTTAGGCAGTTTAGCCTGTCTTCTAAACTGCCATTTTCCATGTGCTCGTATACGAGGCAACCATACTCGGGACAAGCACCTAAAAGGATAACCATATGTGGATGTCTCATACGGCTCAGCACCTCAACCTGCAGATTATCCAAATATGGACATTACGAGAAGCATGTACTCGTAAATCATATGAGAGATACGAAATAGGGATTACTACCTCTCTTTGGAATTGCTTTTCGCCTTGTGACATGTCGGGCCTGAGAACCTTAATGGCAACGGACGTGTGATCGAGACTAGCTTTGAAAACGGGGCCGTATCCGCCTTCACCAATCTTTTCTGAGCCGGCGAAGAAATTTGTTGCTTCTTGAATTTCTTCCATTGTGTACTTTCTGTATTGGACCTCGGTATTTGCTAGTGCATGAATGGCCTTCTCCTTCTCTTCAACCTCGACTTTGAACTTCATCTCTGCAGACTTTCTCTTCTCCGCCTCCAGTTCTGCTATGCGTTGTGCCGTTTGTGCTAGTTCGACTGCAGCCTTACACTTCAGCTTCTCCCTCTCGACCATGGCCAATGCTGTTTCTTGGGAATTATTAGCGTCTCGTAGGCCGCTGGCATCCTGTGACAACATGTAAGTATCATGAATACTTATGTCTTTTATCAAAAATATCTCCATTTAAATTGAAATTTAAGTACCGTATCTCTAGCCGTGTCAGATTCTTGACAAACTATGTTATACATCATAGTGATTCGCTTCATTTCGTGTTTTAATCTCCTGAGTTCATCCTCCACATCCTGAAAAATAGACTTTCTTTCAGTCGAAAGTTCTTTGAGCACGACCATTATTAACCTCTCGTTTTCATACGATCATGAATTTTTGAACTTACAGCTGTTTGTGAGGAGGAAGAGCTTCTAGAAGCAAACGACATCTGCAACTGGTCTAGAGTTTCATATGAGACATCCGAAGGGAAACTCGGCACATCAGAACGATCACTTGAAGAAGAAATAGAATATGATGGATCCTCCTTGGTTCGAATTTGAAGATTGTGGTTCTTCATAGACTGTAGGATATCTGATATATTCGAGCCTTGCTGCTTAGCTGGAGGCATATGCCCGACTTCATTGTCACTGGCCGCAGAGAAGTTGCTGGCGCTGTAATAACTGCCTAAGCCGATAGACTCATAGCTAGTGTTTGCTGATGCCCTCTGAAGAGATTCATTGCTGTTACTTGAATGTTGAGGTGAAGGTATCTTGCCAAAAGGCCGTTCTCTCGGAGTGATCTGACGAGACTCTCTGCTATTGAAAGGCGATATGTTCTTGCCTCCGTCCAGAGATGAGGCATCGGATGCATCAGAGACGGCACTTTTCCAGCTCTCCTGACTGTAAATCAGACATTTCCAATCAAGAATGTAAGGTATGTGTAGATAAAAAAAGGACAAAAAGAAAGGAAAAGCGAAATTCATTTTCCATTAAAGTAATTTCAAGAATGATGATTAAATAAATCTCGATGATATCTAGCATCATAAAGAGCTTACGGGCGAAATTTTGCAGGAAATGAGCTATCTTGCGAAGAAGAAGAAGTAGAACTCGTTGTGCTGTTGGGAGTTCCAGAATCGTTGGAAGTTTTCAGTTTCTGCACTTTCGCCTTTGATACAGAGTACACGTTGCAGAAATCAGGTGCGTTTTTCACTAAAGAACTCGGAACGTCTGGATTTTTGAAAGCCCTGAAAAAGAGAAATCGTTGAGAGTTTTCGTTGTGGAGATGTTTGCTTTGGGTGATAGATTAGATTGACGACACACACAATCTGAGTACTTAATGGATTAGATGATCAAATCTCCTATAGTAGAATGTGTAATGCAGCTATGGTGCTACCTTGCTATGGCACCTCGACTTGAACTACCTACGACCATATTCATGATAGAGTTCCAGCTGATATAGTCCGCGAGCGTGCTTGCCACGTCTTGGCCTTGCAGAACCACCTCTTTTACGCGAATCTGGAGTCGTCACAATCACAAAAACACCCCAGGCAAGTTCATCACAGTTTCATGAAATTTGATTATATTTTTGCGTTTTATTGCAGCATTCCACGTAAGATTTTGCATGTAGAGGAAACAAGTGAGGATTTTCATAAGCAAAATTTGGTAGATGCTATTTAAATTTTATTAGATGTTAATAGGATATGTTGCACAATGCTGCAATAACAGATTATAATTTACCCCTTTTCGAGCACAGAAACCGCGATATGGAAGGAACAATTGCTGTATTTCAGCTGCAGTAGGCTCTCTGCCCTCTTTAGGAACATCATCTGCATAATACCATAATTAGGAATGCTTCAAACTGCTACCTTCTAATTAGTCAGATTTTTTTAGTTATTTAATGCATGGCATGTATTTAGATTCTTTTTTTTATTTCTAAATTGTTTTAGTTTTAGATTAATTGTTCTTGGTCTTTCAGGTCTCGGATCGATAGCTACTAGAGAGAGAGAGAGAGATAGAGAGAGAGTGCGTACACGAATCAAGACCATGCTGGACTTTAACGTGAACGAGGAGAATCCGGTTATCTTTCAACCTCAATTTCTCAAGGGCCCATTTCACGGCGGATTGGCTGTTCTTGTCCTTGTCGATGGCCACGGCTGTCGAAATCCGGCCATCTTCGAACAAATTTGCCATAATGTAGCCTACGTACGTTTGGATGATCAAGTATGACGTTCCTGCACGGCGGAGGAGCGGTGGTGGCGCCGGACAGCGGGACGGTTGCTGATTGTGCGCTACCGCAGCTGCTCTGCCATGCACGTAGGCTACCACCAACACCGGAGAAATTTAACGTAGTTGTCGGAAATTTATGAAAATCTTTTTTATGTTTTTATAAGGTTTGACTATATTTGGGTAGGGGTTTTACTCCCTAGGAAGCTATGGTGTCCCTTGAGATACGGGATAATCACAATCATTGATAAAATGGGTGTATTAGCTTAGGAATTTCATTAAAAAATTCTTACAAGTTAAGGAGCTGGTTTATATAAAGAGATTTACATAAATTTTATTTTGGGTTAAAATAAAGTTGGGTTCTTTCTTGAAAATGATACTACCTGATCCTCAAGTTTCTTCCTATCTTTCCTTTTTGGGATGGTTCTCAAGTTTCTTCCTACCTACTTTTGGACACTATCCCACAACAAATTATTATCTCTTAATCTTACTTTATCAACTTATTTACCTAAAATATCATATATGACTCACCATTATCTCAATTAATTAATATATCACTATCTTTAATGTGGGATCATTTCTTCACTCACAATAAATTTAATCACTTTTTATCTACTCATAACTAACTCAACAACTTTTTTCTTAATACCCGTACCACTTCCTCCTAGGAAAAAACTTGGGGACCGCAGGCAGTATTATCCAACATAGCTTATTTGGAGAGCATGTCAGATTATTTTCTTGAAAATGGCTATTAAAACTTTGCATGACGTGACGTTTATATATATTATTAATAATTTAATACTGTTTTAAGTTTTCAATTATATTCTAAAGGCTAAATAGTTAAACATATTCGGAACTGTCACTAGTTTCTCGATTATATTGCAAACCATCGACTTTAAAATTATACTCTCATAATCAGATAAATTTTCCAATATCGAAAAGCTGAGTCGTATCATTGGAATCTGACGTGATTTAATGCACAAATACATATGTTCATATTATCCTAAAACAATATAGTTATTGAGGTTCATGTGTCATTGTGAATAATGCTTTGTGGACTTATGTGACACTGACACCAAAAAAAGAAAATCATTTCCTTCAATAAAAAAAAAAAGAAATCATGTTTACATTCTATATCCACTCACGTTGCACTCTTGATGATCATACTCAGCCTTTTCGTATAAATTTTTATCGGAAATAAACTTGCACGATTTTTCATAATTTTGGATGTAATTGGTTAAACTAATAACCGAGGAATAGCATTGAAAAATAAAATATACTGTATAAAAATTAAGAGTATTTGACTAGTGTATGTACCTTTTTTTTTAATTATTAAAACGACCACATCCTAATCATGTAACAGCTGAACTAACGACCATCGAGTATTTCACCTTAATTTTTTTTAATAACGTAAAATTAGTTCACACTCTCAAAATTTTATGCTCCCCTATCTTATGAAATATGTCTCACTTTTCTTCTGAACTGTCTCATAAAAAATATTTCATTCTTTTTAAAAAAATAATTATTTACGTTCACATTACTTTTATATTTACATTCACACTGTTTTTATATTTTTTATTATTTATTCACACTATTTTTATATTATTTATTATTTACTCTTAATCTTCGTGCCGAAAATAAATGAGACGTTTTTCGTGAGACAGATGGAGTACTATGATAAATGATCTTATTGAATTATTAAAATGCCATTGTTTCCTTCTGAAAACTTAAATATTTAAATCGACACTTTCTCCGAGCACTTCGCCGCGCCATCATGCATCGCCACCACGACGCCAGAGAGAGAGAGAGAGAGAGAGAGAGAGAGAGAGAGAGGTGGCGACGAATCAACGCCTTCAAATCTCCGATTTTAACCTCTAGGAATAACGGATCGTAGTCATCTGTATTTTGCCAAGAATTCTAGCAGATCTAGAACAATGGGCGGTTGATCTGTAAAACTGCCCCCAAAATCTAAAATTTCTGATTGATAGTTATTGCCGGCGGGAGCGTGGGCGGTGGGAGTGTCAGATATTTAGGCTATATAAATAAATATATATATATATATATATATATATATATTTTAAGGAGATTTAAGTAAACGTTTAATCACATTAAATACTAACTTTTTCCTCTTTCTTTAAACAAAAAATATGACATTCTTGATTCTTATTTTAAACGCATATTTTTATTTTCTTGAGAATAAATGGACTGTAGAAAATCATAATTGTCTTTAATTTTACGTTTCTAATTTACTACTCCATCCCTCTCAGGTAAGGTGACACATTTTTCATTTTGGGGTATTTCATATAAGATGACACATATTCAAAAATAAAATAATTATATTGTGTAAAAAATTGTGAGTTCTACCATTTTAATCACTTTTTATCTTTCTCTTTAATTTTTGTGATGAAAAGTTTTGTATCACTTTACATAGGACACAATCATGTCTCAAATTAGTCAACTGAAAATTCAATCCTAGAAAATAATAAGACCTCATATGTCAATGATCAAAATTCCGAGTGAACGTCACGATTATTTGTAGTTGAATTTATTGAATTGAATAAGATGGGTTTGACGTTTTTACAGGTGAAGATTGTTGACGTAAGGACAATTTATATCTGGATTTGTTGAATTGAATATGCATAAGACATTCAGTTCGTTCGAATACATTAACTAGGATATTTATGCTCGGCCTATCCTATTAGAGTTTGTAGAGTTCTGTTAACTCGTATTGCTGAGAATTTGACTTCATGAGAAATTGAACGAAAGCCATAAAATTGACCTATTTCTTACGTGTACCAATTGAAATATTTCGATTTTGAGAAAATGAGTTGTGTTTGATAAACAAAAATGGAATAGAATTATTCTTTAAATGAAGCCTTTAGCATTTGACATCGAGGTTGCAGTGAAAGGAGAATTTGTTTCTAAACTTATGATGCTTGTAGTAATCATAAAAAATACTAGGATTGGTAGTTAGAAAATAATATTGTAGAAAGTTGGACAATTATGGCTGACAAACACACTCGAATCTCTAAGCTCGTGTTTCATTTGTAGTAATTAAAATTATAAACTTCAATACAGTATCTATTTGTATTTAGAAATAAAATAAAACTAGATTTAGAATATTCAAGAGTTTATTAAAACTAGCTCTTAGCTTGATCTTGATTTGACTAACACTAATTTGAGGTCTAAGTTCCATGAAACTCAGCTAACTAATTTCGAATTTTGTTTTAAATTAACAATTATTTGCCAGCAAAAATTTGTGTGATGAATTAAAAAACTATAATCGAATTTGAGTTTGAATTAAAAATTTCGGTAGAGACTATCTCGGTTTACACAAGGAATTGTGATATTAGTAAAGATTGTAAGGCTACTGCACAATGGACGGAGGACTACGCACCGAATGTAGCGCATGCGGGTTCCCACGACATAAAAAAAAAAAGTAAAGATCGTAAGGGGTTTAAGTTGCTGCCAACAATTTCATTTTTCATTTTTATTAATTTAATTATTTCCATGACATTGAAAAATCAATTGAAAATTTGAGATACAGTCCATCGTTGAGACATGTTATTTTCTACATTTATCATGGTATATAGATTACCATTTTTCAATAAACTTAAATTCGGACTCAATTAAACTAATTTTAAGTTACCAAATCTAATAGTACTACCATACAGAAATATTGAAATCGAAGATTCATTCCTACTAATATTATCTGCTGCATATTATGTCATATAAGGGATGCACACCGATTATCATTAATCAAAAACTCGGACTCAATTCAACAAATTTGAAGTTGAATTTCTTACATCACCAGAATTGATATGAAATGAAATGGTTGGCGAATTAGCATTGGGAAAACTGCCCCTTTCAAGTGAGGACACGTGGTTTTCTCATAAGGTACACGGCCCCTGAAATATTTATTGTAAGCAGCACAATCCTAAGAGGATTATGTTTCTTTTTTATTTATTTTTTGTGTATTTTTGTTTCCTTTTCTGCTGAGAAGCATTGATTGGAGTTAGATAATTGAGTCTACACGTGTCCTGTGATGCAGTTCTTCAATTACTAAAAGCTTTTCCACACACATCTCTTTCTCTCTCCACCCTCTCTCTCTCCCCTTCCCTCTCAATCGCTGAAGCTGAAGCTAAGGGTGGAAAAATTATAGAAAAATCTACGGAGGGGGCATTATTAGTGAGCTAACTTTTGAGTCATTTATCAGTTCTTGGCATGTTCATGATGCTTCACTTCGATTCTTGGTAAGATTCCTTCACCTTTTCTTTACTTCGATCCGCGGTGAAAACAATTTGGTTCTTAGATGTGATTGTTAGAGTCCCTTTTGTTAGTATTAATAAGGGTTCTTGCTGTATCAAGAATTTGTTATTGAAAAATGAAATCTTGATTGTTTTTTGAGAAGGTTGTTGGGAAAATCAGAGATTTGTTTAATAATAAAGAAACCCATATTGTTCGTAAGGCTGAGAATTGTTGCCTTAGATCCATGAAACCCGTATTCCATGTGGCAAAAAGTTAGCATCTTTGAGGGTTTTTTCTTGTGAATCTTGAGGAGTTTGGTTTCCTTTTTCCTAGGTTCTTTCCACGAGTTTTGTCTCTTTGATTTATGGATAAGGGTTTGCTTTAATTTTGTCCCTTTTCTGCATCTCTTGAATTCTATATAAGAGTTGGTGGTGGGGATGCGATTTCGTATTCTAGCGGTTGAATTTTAGGTATTAAATTTCTTGAATTTTCTACTTATGCCTAGGATAATCTGATTTTGTGATCTCTATAATCTCCGTTGTTACCTTCGTTTAGATGCACCTATTTTGTTCTGTTTCTTGATTATTGTGGTGTGTCCTGTTTTGCCCTCTGTTTAGTTCTTCCTGAGGCTGCTCCTGCCCGGGATACGGCTCGTTAGTTCTTGAATCAGTACATTCGAGCTCATTCAACAGCTAATGCATGTCTTCGAAAATCGCCAAAGTTCACTCAGAAGTTTGTTCTACAGCCCTAAGGAAGGAAATTGATGGACGAGATGTCTCCAGCAATTGCGGTTACAGTTAGATTAGGTAGTCCTGTGTGTGAAAGTCACAACGAGACTGCACGACTCAAGCTAGAGACAGAAACAAAAATGGTGCTGGATGATAATTCTTGTTCTAGTTTGGATGACCTTGCTAACTCTGAATTTGATGATGTAGTAATGCCTCGGGGGAGTGAGGCAAAACCTGATCTGTCACAGTCGGGGCAGATAGCTGAAAATGGTCATCTCGGTGAAAGTGAAGAAGACGAGGTGGAAGACCCTAACTTAAGTAGTGTGGAGTTGCTACCACTAGATTCTAACGCTGATCTAAGTGTGCCTCTAAATACCGCACCGGAGACCAGCTTACCCATTGCTGTCGAAATCGAGGGCGTTGATGATGGTCAGATAGTTGCAAAAGTCATTAGTGTGGAAGAAAGGAATACGAAGAGGAGATTATCTCACGATGCTCTCACAGTAGCTACTACACCAAATGAAGAATGTTCGAGAGGACCTACTATAAAGGCCTCTGTAGTTTCTCTTAAATGTTCAACTGAAAAAGATCCCAGCAAAGGCGGGGTTAAGAGTGTCTATGAATTGGATTGTCTGCCTCTTTGGGGTTCGGTGTCTATCTGTGGACATAGGCCGGAGATGGAAGACGCTGTCGTAGCGGTTCCACATTTCATGAAAATTCCTATCAAGATGTTCATTGGTGACTATGCAATAGATGGGATAAGTCAAACTCTGACTCACCTCACTTCGCATTATTTTGGGGTATATGATGGTCATGGTGGATCTCAGGTATGTGGAAAAACTTATTTCTCGTCAGAGATAACCTATAACATTTGGTTTTTATGTTACGGGGTACATGGAGATGTACATATTGTAGTAATAAATAATTATATTGTTTATAACACATTAATACTCATGGCTTTTAGTGTGTGCAGGTTTTTGTTTATGCACGCGTGCTACTGGTTCTTTGTATACATACATTGCGAATTTGAAATCCGTTAGCATATAAAAATCTAATTTTGCTTTATTTTAAAAGGGTTTTGGTTGGGGTGTGCTTTCATATTACTAATCTGCCCGTTCTTTGTTGTGTGAGTGTGTGTGTGTGTGTGTGGGGGGGGGGGGGGGGGATGTACCTATAATTGTAGTTCAGGAGGTGAGTTGTCTTGAAAACATTTACTTATTTGCCTTAATTGATTCATCGTTAATAGTATCACTTTTGTAGGTCGCAAATTATTGTCGTGAGCGTATCCATTTAGCTTTGAGAGACGAGTTGATGACTGTCAAAGAGTTTCTGGTAAATGGGAGTACCCAAGACGCTCGACAAGTGCAGTGGGAGAAGGTCTTCAACAATTGCTTTTTAAAGGTCGATGATGAGGTCAGCGGAAAGGTGAGCAGAGTAAACCCTGTCGAAGATGCAAATGTGTCTAATTGCACGTCTGTACCCGTTGCCCCTGAAACTGTTGGATCCACGGCAGTTGTTGCAGTTGTTTGTTCATCCCATATTATAGTTGCAAATTGTGGAGATTCAAGGGCTGTTCTTTATCGTGGTAAAGAAGCAGTTCCACTGTCCGTTGATCATAAAGTAAGATTTATGCTAATACTGTATTCCTTGCCTTGTATTTCTTGCATTTTGTTGTTCTCTTGGCTTAATATTGTTAGTTGCCTTCAATTAATTCGTTTCAATTTCTTTTTCCAGCCAAGCCGGGAGGATGAATATGCTAGAATCGAGGCATCCGGTGGCAAGGTCATACAATGGAATGGACACCGTGTTTTTGGTGTTCTGGCGATGTCACGGTCTATTGGTAGGTCCACGCACTGCCACTTCTGTCGAGCTATCTGTTACGGTTTTCTTGCATGTGTGTATAAATGTTGCATTACGTAATCCATTTCCTTTTTCGTCACATGCTTTTAAAAGTCGTACTATATTCTCTATTATAGCAGCACGAGCAAGACCTGGTTGGGAAATTACTGCAATTCTGAATTTTAGAATTGTGAAAATGGTTTAAGTTGGTTGCTGAAGATGAAATCATAAATTTTTTATAACTTTCGTAATGCTTATATCATTTGTATCATTTTGTAAAGGAATCGAAATGTTCAAAGACTTAATAGCTTTGATTTCCTTTTACTTATTTCTAAAATACTTGGTACTTCCCTCAAAAAAAAATACTTGGTACTTTTGGAAGAGTCGTGTGTCAGGCTGTCGACGGGTCAAGAGCTGATCCAAGCACTACTAAAATACCAACAAAATTGCAAATATGCCTCTGGTTATGGGTTTGGATCCGAATATGGATTGGGTACAACCCGATTGATCTTAATCTGTTAGACAGTCTGATACAAGTTTTCGTGCTTCTATTATAGTCGTCTCGTCACATCTTTGTTTTCATAATTTTACCTCATTCTATTGATTGTACTTGGCAGGTGACAGATACCTGAAGCCATGGATCATACCAGAACCCGAGGTCATGTTTGTTCCTCGAGCTAGGGAAGATGAGTGCCTTGTTCTGGCCAGCGATGGCTTATGGGACGTGATGTCAAACGAGGAAGTATGTGATCTTGCACGTAAACGAATCCTAATCTGGCACAAAAAGAACGGGATGAACCCGACGGTGGACCGGGGCGAGGGGGTTGACCCTGCAGCACAAGCAGCAGCGGAGTTCCTGTCGAACGTTGCGATTCAGAGGGGGAGCAAGGATAATATATCAATAATCGTAGTCGATCTCAAAGCCCAAAGGAAGTTCAAGACCAAATCTTGAAGCCCTGGTACTGATAATAGTCTTTATTATATACGAAACAATTATCTCATTATTACATAACTTGTCCATTTATTTTTCACATGGGCTTGAGTTGTTTATGAGAATAGTGTATCAGTATGTAACATATAGATGCAATATGATGAGAAATGACCGTTTGTATGAATTTTTGGCTTCGATCAAAAATACTGTGTAAATCTTAGTATAAATGCTGCAGTAATGGTAGTAAGGATTGGATGAAGGCTCGATGGTGTCATGTCATGTCATGTCATTGTGCTAGTGATCGGTACGAGTGTACTAATCTATTACAATTATATAAAATAACGCTATTGTTATAAGTTCTTTTTTATGTATGTTATTTTGTCATTATTTATTATTTTTTGTACATATTTTTTATAGTTTAATCTATATACTTATTTTGATATGAGATAAAGAAAAAAATTGTATCTAAAAAATCTTCAAAATTTTGATGATATGCATCTATTTTTGATGTAATGTAAGTGTGCTATTTTACTTAAATCATGCTTCCGTACAACACCCATGTAGGTATGTCAATTGAGTTAATTTACTCGATTTCAGGCCAATCAATGTCTATGGTTTTTATTTTTTAGGCTAGTCTTAATTCTGAACTTTCGATTTTGTGATTGCAAGAGAAGATTTCCTTGTATGTGTGCTGCATGGTAGACTACATCCCTTGTGATTTGGTCGTACGATAAAATCAACTCCATTTCAATTTTAAAGCAACCATATATTAATATTGTGATAACAAGCGATATGATGAATTGCTGAATTTAAAAAAACATGAGGCAACATCTCATGACGTCAAAGTAATGTGCATAACAAGATGCCTGCAGGTTTTCCTCGCTTGTGTGTGTGTTTGTGTGAGAGAGAGAGAGAGAGAGAGAGAGAGAGAGAGAGAGAGAGAGAGAGAGCGCCCATCATACATTTTCGACGAAATGCAGTGTGACATGATAATGATAGAGCTATGGACCGTTGCAGCACAAGACTACACAAGCTGTCTTGTCTCTCTCCGAGGCTCTCATAATGTCTCACAAAATCTATGGTAATAAATGAGTATAAATATTCCCTCTCTTGTTCGTTCAACATGTTTTACTTTACTTTTTGATTGTCCCGTTCAACATGTCTCATTTTATTTTTTGACAAAAATTAAGAAATCACTTTATTCATTTTATATCACTTCAGCACCACTTTATATCACTTTATGTCACTTCAGCATCACTTTATATCACTTTATTCACTACACTAAACACAACCTTTATCATCTAATTCCCTTCTTCTTAATCCTCGTGCTGAAAAAAAATCAGACATTTTGAACAGGACGGAGGGAGTATTAAATATTGAGCAAAAAAAGAAAGAGTATAAATAATGTCTTCGTTTAGTTGCTGGAGTGAATAATCTCATGATACCCAATTCTGATTACTAGCAATGGTAAAATATTTGCAACGGCTACATAGCTTAAGGACTTTTAACGGCCTTTAAATCAAGTTTTATTCTACATGATTTTATTCGTGTTGTTTGCTTTTGATGTGTATTTGCTAGTTATTTTCACCATTCCTTTAAATTTACTCATTTTCCTTTCTGGTGTCCTACTTAATTTGACTTGTTTCATTTTTTGGCAAAGATTAGATTTACTAACCCACTGAACTTTACCTTTAGAGGGTATTTGACTAAGCTTATAAGCTCCTTAAAATAGCTTATAAGTTGTTTACTATGTAGGATTTAGGAGATTATAAGCTATTTTAAAGAGATTATAAGCTCAATCAAACACCCTCTTATAACAATATTTCAGTATTTAATTACTATTTGTACAGTAGTCAACTTTAAGGAACAACAAAGATGGGCTCAAAACAACTTTATCATCAATAACTATGACACCATTTATATTTTATCCTTTTATTCTTAATCTCTATTTCGAAAAAAGTTGAGACGAGTAAAATGGAACGGAGGGAATATTATTCACCAGAAGTGCCCCGTGCGAGTTGCAAATGTGAGTTCTTAGACTCTTTGCATTGGGGGTCTCGAAGGGGTCTCGAGACACCCCCAATGTTAGAGACCATGCGTTGCAACACTCAAAGTCTCGAGCCGTCTCGAGCTAATTTCACCTCATTCTTCACATTATTATCCATTTCAAATTATTCATCTTCCACTTTTCAAATCTTTCAATCTCATTTCTTCATCTCTTTCTTTCTTGTGAAAATGGATCCCAACAATCCCTTTTTGTTGGCGTGGTTTCCCGATATGTCCGACGATGTCAAATGTGAGTGGAGTAAGGATCCCATAATAAATGTGAGTGGAGTAACAAAAGTGACAACGATTTCGTGGACAAACTTAAGTAGCACAAGTGGCAACCATTTCGTGGACGGGGGGAGTAATTAATTTGGCGTCAATTTGGATCTCTACAAGAATAGTTGTTTATTTTAATTAATGTAATTTTTTTTATTTCAATTAATGTAGTATTTTATTTTATTTGTATAAATGTTTTATTTTATTTTAATTAATGTAATTTTCAGAATTTATTTAATGAAATATTCTAATTATTTAATATTAAAGTTAGAGACAACTTAGAGACAGTTGAACTGCATGAAAAATGTCTTTAAGCTGTCTTTAGTGCTGAAAGTGAAATTAGAGACGCCTTGGAGACACTGGTTGCAGATACTCTTATTAGTTATGTAAAAAATGGCACTATAGACATAAGTGCGTTAATCATGGTTAAACTCGAAATAATTGAGATCTCAGTCGAATCGATCATATTTTGGCCGTTAGGTTTGGTTATTACAAACTTCGGTTTGAAAGCATATATCCAATTTTTATCCTAGAAAAATGAAAGAAAAAAAAAATCCATTGAAGAACTACTGAAAATCGAACAAATCAGCTCAACCGAATAAATTGACTATGTCAAATGGATATAACATTAAAAAGTTATTAAAAACTATCGTACATACTAAATTGGCCGACTTCGATAATTCGTTTCAGTTCAGCTATCTAAAATTTAAATTTTGATTTTGATTTTATTTTATTTCAAAAATAATAATTCTAATCCATAACATACTAATCACAAATGCCAATCCATTTACTACAAAATCTAGACCAATACTCTCATGTACCCAAATAAGTGTTTATTGAGATAAAAAACAGTATTACACGATATCCTGAATTTTTATATAAAAAATTGAACAACTAAAGAATTTGTATTGAAGACAAACATAGAACGATAAGTTTAACATCAAATTTTCATAAACTTTGAAATAAAATATTTTGAGAACAAAATTTTCTTTCAAATTTCCCTAACTATATATTATAGTACTACTTATTACATCTTCAAGAACATTGAATTGCAAAGGAAGGAAGGAATATCTTGCAACCTAGTTAATTTTTTTGTAAATGTTTCTAAAATAGAGATGTTCATCCTGGTAAAGTACCATTGAAGATTTCGATAAAGAAACAGAACTCATTGGTAAGATAATATACTATTATTCTACGATCAAACCGAACAATTATTAAAATAAAAATAAAATAAAAAATAGACTAGTGTCAAATGCGTATCGCATTACTCCACAATAATTAAATTTCTGTTGCTTCTGTTTCCATATTTTCAAAACTTTCCATTGAATTCTGAATATTTATACCATTATTTTGCGACAATTTGACCTTTGCCATTTTCCCATGTGCTCCAAACTTGAATTAGAAGCTTGCTCATCAAGGGTTATTTTTGACTTTATACATCAAAAACAAAAGTTGTTGAGTATTAGGTAAGCGATTATGTAAATTAATTTAGACTACATGGATAATTTAGAATAACTTCTATGGAAATTTAAGATAATTCAATGCTGTATTGATTTTTTTTTTCCTTTTTCGAATTTTTTTATTGTTAGATATGAAGTAGTATATATAGATGTGAAGAAAAAAGTATTTTTGGTGACATCCCCTTTAGCTGTACTTATGTACCGATTGACAGAGTAGAGCGTAGGCGAGCGTGGCCGTCTCCTCCACCCACAAATTATTTAATACTCCTATGAAATATGCGTTTCACGATGTAAATAATTTCAATGTGGTATCAAATTATTTTTATGGGATAAGTAGTTAATACCTTCGCAGGGTCTTATGTATTTTGTTATTAGACCCTCAACTAGTATATTGTGACCATGCGATTGTACGGAACATAAATTATCAATTTTTGCATACAAAAACTTCATTATATAATTTTTCATCAGATAAAATTAGGTGTGAAATAAATGCAAAAATAAAATGTACAGTAACATTTAACTTGCAATAATGAAAATTATATGGAAATTATAATATGGTGTTAAAATTTGAAGTTAGTCCAAAAAAATATATTATGACATTTCATGAAGGAATATTAATTAGTCAATACATCAATAATGGAATGTATAAATACATAACATAAATATTAAATGAATGAATATTAATAAAAGCTTACATATAATTAATGAATAGATTTTTGGAGGGAAAATTTTCCCAAAATTACTTTATTTTAGTATATTTATATAGATGTTTGATTTTAGGCATCCGTCCCTCAACATTCTAAAATAGATACAATTAGATCCTTCAAGTTGCAAAATTAGATTTTTTTGGGGGCTCTTAAAGTGAGCTACGGTTATATTTTAGATGAATGACTATTCTCACGAATAAATATAGCATCGGCTCTACCAAATCGAACGCTTGAATCTTCTTCGTCGTGTGGCCGTTGAATTTGTCAGCGATAATCCTCGAAAAACAGTCTCCGTTCGCCGGCCGTCGTAACACCTTCATCCTCTCTCCTGCCATGGGGCTAGACATGTTGTGGCCTCCCATTTGGATTATTCTCATGTCCGAAGATAATTCCGGTGGCAGGGATATTCTCCGACGGAAGCGCATGTTCTAGTGGTTGCTCATGAATCCTGATCATTGGAGGTAAATACTCTCACGGCTCCATTAGAAGTGGCTGCTCTTTGAAAACTACAAAAATCGATTTCTTTATTACTTTCTCTTGCAACGGTTGATTTGAAGGGCCCTAAAAAATAATAAATAAAAAATCTAAATTTGCAACTTGAAGGGTCTAATTGTACATATTTTAAAATGTTGAGAGGGCGGATGTCCAACATCAAATGTTGGGGCCCTAATAACAAAACACGTAACATTCTGAAGGGGTATCGACACATTATCCCTGTTTTTATTTGCAATCCTACAATAAGTTCCATTTTTATGCAATTTGATAAGGAGAAAGGAAAAAAATAAAATAAATAGCGACTCGCGCGAATTTTGTCCCTCCTTTAAATTTACAATCTCAATTCATCTTTATATTGTTTCATATTTGAATTCAATAACTAAACTTATATACATAGATTCACGCGGGAGTTATACATGAATCCCTTTAGATTGATTGATAGACTTAAGTTTGAATTTCATCAATACTTTATAAATTGAACCCAACTTATCATATTTTTCTTGTATAGTGCCCGTATATGACTTGCACAATATTGTACATAAATATATATTTTTTCAGTATGCACCCACCAAGGGAAGTGATAACAATTGGGGATTATGTTCATCTTATAAAAGAAGAAGTGTAAAATGAAATGTACTAAAGTCTTTTAAAACAAAGTTACAAATAAACAAATCGAAAAAAAATCATACTAACATATGATAAAATTTCTGCAATTCCAAAAACTAGATTATAGAGCAAGTTGGAATCGCCGAATTTTAACAAATTTCATGGCATCGCACATTTGGTCAAAAAACTCAATAATTAACAACTTGGATTTCTACGTAATATTGCTGCCCAACGCGGTTTTGAATTTTAATTGGGCTGTCATTCTTAAAATCACAGGCAATCAGCCAACATGTGAAGTTACACGTTATGTATGCCAGTTTGGATTCATGAAATACTACACTTTTATGTTATAAACTCTCTCCAAATAAAAAATTTGCAGATTTCAAGAAATTATTCCCAACCCACAAATTCCAATTCCTATATAAACAAATCCCACTACTATTCCATTTCCAATATCACAATCGCAATCCTAAAATCCATAATCTATGCAAGAAAACACACCAAAACCTACAAAAAGCTAAAGCAAAAGTTGCCAAACAACCATTTTACACCAAACACTAAAAGCAAAAGCAAAGCAAAGCAAAGCAAAAAAAAGTGCTCATCTCCCTCCCCCGCTCTCTCTCTCTCAACTACAACATGGAAGAAGATGGAGATGGGGAAGACCACACTCCCTTCTGGGTCCAAAGCGCCACCAATGTCCGCCGTGCCGAGCGCCTCCGCCGCGGCGTCGCCTCCGTGTTCTTTAGCTCCGGGCTGGTGGTTTTCCTTCTGCTGGTAACAGCTGTAATTTTCTTGGTTTTTGTAGTGCCCTCCACCATTTCTTTTAGTGCTGGCATTTTTAGGCCTAATAGTGTAAAAAAGAGCTGGGATTCTTTAAACATTGTTCTTGTTTTGGTTGCTGTAGTTTTTGGATTTCTTAGCAGAAGTAGAAATGAGGAAAAATTCTCATCTTTTGATGAATTTCAACCTTCCCCCATTAAAGAAAATGAAACCCAGAAATCCAATCCCTCCACGCCCAATTCAAATAAATGGTTTAATTTCCCCATAAATGATGAACAAAAGTCAAATCTTTCAGCTACGAATCAATGGTATGAATATCAAGATTATCATCATCAGCCTAAAATGGAGCAGAAAAATTCAATCTTGAGAAGAAGCAGCAGCTCTTACCCTGATCTGCGCGAATTCCCTTCTTCTTCTTATTCAACACATTGGAATTATGGAGATTATCAGAGAAGATTTTTTGATGATATTCATGTCGATTCGAGCCGGAGCTCCGATCCGTCGCATCTCCACCACCGCCGCCACCGGAGCTTGGAACAGGTTGATTATCTGACATCTCCGCCGCAGACGAAGACCGTTATTGTTGATACATTGGTGTCTAAATCTACGGAAGCTGCGTCGCCGCCGCGGGAGGCGGCGCCAGCTGCGGAAGATGAAGAAAAGAAGGTCATAAATGAAAGTGAGGTAGTTAGGAAAGAGAGATCGAGTAGGAGATTTTACAAAGATATGGAAATCTTGAATCCCGTTTCGGCGCCGAAGCCGCCTCTGCCGCCGGCGGAGGAATCTCCGCTGCCGGAGATTCAAGAAAATCAGAAACGAAGCCGTGAGAGAGCGGCGCGGAAAAAGGAAAGGTTGAGTAGAAGGCAAAGCAGAGAAGTGGAACCTACAAATCCCATCACGACGCCACCACCACCGCAAGCTCCACCTCCGCCGCCGCCACCGCCGCCTCCGCCTCCGCCGCAGCAGAAGAGCAGCAAAAGTGAGAGAAAGAGAGGCGGCGCGACAGGGAGCTCAACTAAAGATTTCTTGAATTCTCTTTACAACAATAAGAAGAAGAAGAAGCAGAGACAAAGAAGCGTAGATAATATAGATTCACTTCTTCACGAAGCTCCGCCGCCTCTGACTTTCCAGATCCCGCCGCCGCCTCCACCACCGCCGCCGTCAGTGTTCCATACTCTGTTCTCAACCAAGAAGCAAAAAAGAAAGAGAACCATAATGGTCACACTGGAGCCGCTCCCACAACCAGCAGCAGCACCACCGCGTGAGCTAGAACCCACTTCTCAGGCCGCGCCGCTGCCCACTCACAAGCCACCAAAGCCAGTAAAGATGAACATTTCCGACAGACTAGACGAAGCCTCTAACAGCGGCGGCGAGTCTCCATTGAGCCGTATTCCGCCTCCGCCGCCGCCGCCGCCGCCGTCATTCCTGAAAAACCCGGCGTGGAAGTTCGTGGTGCAAGGTGATTACGTCAGGGTTAACAGCAACAACAGCTCTAGAAGTGGCTCCCCAGACCTCGATGACACGGATTCCGACGTCACACCGTCGGCGTTCCATCCGTCGCCGTTGTTTTGCGCGAGCCCAGATGTTAACACGAAAGCGGAGAGCTTCATCACTAATTTCCGGGCCAAATTGAAGCTTGAGAAGAACCAGTCCATGAAGAGAAAAGATGTGGGCCCTTCTAGTCTTGGCCCGGGCCCAAGCCCAAGCCCGAATCGACTTTAGTGCTTTCTAAGCTTGATTTTTTCATTTATCACAATTTTGGATTGTATTGACATATTTTTTGTTTTTTTGAATAAGATAAGATTGTATTGACATGTTGATGGAGAGAATGTTTTGTGGATTATGTTTAGAGTGATGCTATTTAGCCATAATATGGCTAGCCATAATTCAATCAACTATGTGAAAATAAATCGATTTAGATAATTTTTAAATTTATTTTAAGAAGTATAAACATATATTTTATGTTATTATCATATTATTGACTTAAATTTTGTCATAAGTGGTGTAAATATATAATTCTTTCATTCTTTCAATAAAAGCTTTGTATTCACTTTATTATTTATATCGACATTTTTATTGCTTCAAAATTCAATTACTATCAACATAAATTTGTATAAACTGAATATTTAAATTATTATAAGTCATTTAGAACTTAAAATTATAAATAAATCAATTTTTTCTATTATTTGAACAAAATTATGGGTAGCCATAATATGGCTACATAGATTTATTCTTATGTTTATGTGCAGTATTACTATTTGCTTTAGACATACATATACATGTGCTGGTTTGGAGAAAAAAATATGAGAATCATGGTATGTGTAGTGTGGCTGTGGGGTCGAAAATTGGATCTCGTCACATTATTGAAAAAAATAAAATATTAATACTCTATAAATTAATAAATTTTCTAATATAATAAATTTCTCCGGTCCAGACTTAGATCCTTGTTAAAATCATCAAATCGATAAAATAATAAGATAATAATTTTTTGAAAAATCCCTTTGTAAATATATAGGTCCCATTAATACTATAAATTAATAATTCTCAAATATTACAATTATTAATATCAAGCTAATTTACTAAAATATGAATATACTATTATTTGTTTGTCTTAAAATTTAAATCTAATTGGATTTCATCTCTAACTTTTATAATTGCATTCAAAAATTTCGGTGTCGGGTTCTCTAGCTGCAATTAAACATTGTGAAGAATTGTTGCTGCGTAAAAGCTTTCTTTTATGTGAGTGGTTCCAACGGTGTTGAATCATCTTCAACTTCATCATTAGTAGGATCATCAATAATATCAGCCACAATTTCCTCTAAACTTTGAACTTGTGAACATTCGTCATTTTCATCCGGATAATCCAACAAGTTATTGACGTTCATTTGATTGCGACAACCAACATCATTAATCATATTCTCAAGCTCATGCAGGCCTTCTTCAAAGCTTGTCTCACTTAAGTCGCTTGAGATTGCTTCATTTGTACATGAATATATGTATTTGTTACAACTAATTGGGTGATGCATGAATATATATGTAATGAAACATATATGAATTCGATTATTTTCAATACACAGGAATACTAAATATAATTAATTTTTTAAATTTTAAAAAGTTACTCTTTTAATTAATAAAATATTAATTTATTGATATATTAATACCTCTCTAAATTAATAATTTTTTTTGATTCCACGGGTATTAATTTATAGAGGTTTTACTGTATATCATTTTAATTATGACAGACAAATATCCACATTCACAGTCGAAGCATCAACTTCAAGATGTTCTACACTCAAAAGATTTTGGAAAAGTATATCAAACCAAGAAACCACACTTTCATTACTACTACAGTTCTACTTCTTGAAAGTGATGTATGGAAAGTGGAAACACATTTCCTCACTAAGAAGCTTATATTACTTCATAAATATAAACAAACCTTAATTCAACTCAAACTAGTCCACATTCTTGATCTGCATTTGACCAAAAACATAATTTTTCACTTGCAGAATCTGGAAAAAAATCAGACTTTCCACCCCTCCACCATCTTCATCTTCAACACTACACTGAAGCCAATCTCTCGACCAACGCCACAAGAACTTGTTGTTCCTGCTTTATATGTTCAACCCATCTTGATTTGATCCTCACAATTTCCAGACTCTGCTTCAGATTCAACGCGATGGAGGGAAGAGGGTCCCTACCGAAAAATGCTTCAGCTTCATTCGCCATATCATCGCTGCAAAACTGTAGGCAAGTATGTATAATCAAGATAAATTCTCACTTCTGAAATTCATGTAGGCAATATACATATATATATATATATATATATATATATATATATATATGCTTTTTACACAGCTGTGATAGTCAACTTACTGGTGTGATTATGTCGCGTATGAAACGAGTGAGAAGCATCTCTTTACCCCATTTTTGTAGTATCAGATCCCAATTCGCCTGCAAAAGTTTACGGTTCATCATTTCTTGAAACAAACGAAGTGCTAAGCATACTGTAACTATTCAGATTCTCTCTCTTTCATGACAGAGAGTGAATCAAAATGCAGTGAGCTAGTTGCATACCTTAAGCCATGCCCATGCCGTTGCACGGCCTTCCCAGCTTATTGCCGGAAGTATATAGACTATATCTTGATGAGGAACCTTTATAGAAGGAAAATTAGATTTTTAGTAAAATATCAGATAATATAAGGAAAAATGGTTCTTGATTATCCTAATTTTGGTGTATTACCTCATCGGTTAACGAAAAGTTGAGAACTTCGGCAATTATAATGGGGTCAGGAGAAGAAGCAATGCAGCCTGGAAATCCAGAACTTGTTATAAGAGACTAGAAGTTGCATGGAGTAGAGTTTTTGACTATCTTACGCAAAATTCTTGTCTTTTCATGAACTGCATCGACTTCTTTGTATAACTTTTGTAGCCACTGCAACCCGGTTTTATCTGCACTACTCGTATTCCTCATCACTGCTACGTAAGCAGCCTGTCAAGATGTTCGAGTAGAACGGGTTAATGAGATAACAATGGATCAGACATCATAACAGAAATATTTGATGTTACCTTTCTGGTGTTAACTGGAAGTAATGAGGTGTTTTGATCGTCTAAGTATGCTCGAATGCGGTTTATTGCTTCTTCTTTCGTTTGAGGATGATCAAAATTTGCTAATGCTGTCAAAACCTGCTCCCTTTTTAGTGCATTTGATTGGCTTTCGCCTGGTACAGCATCCCAGCCTAGTTTTCTGTTCGAGAAACCATTACTTAAATCATTTGTCAACATTCCTGAGACTCAAAGGAGAAATCGAGAAAGAAAGAAATTTATTGAATTATGGCATTCTCACTCTGCATGTGGTTGGAGGAGACTGATGAAAAATTGCTTTAAATTAGACTCCAAATCTGGGATGGCATCTCTTATGATTCTTGAAGCACTGTAGCATATCTGGAATGAAGATTTAACATGAAATACCCCCCCAAAAAATCAATGTATTAGTAATTTTAACATGATAGTAAATTTACATTGATGAGTCTTGTCAACACAATATATTCGAGATCCTTCTTGTACGTATCCATCAGATGAAGCAGCGACGAGAATGGTGTCAAGCACGCCTCACAAAGAGCAAACGTGTCATCCAAAATTCCTAATGAAGAAGATTAAATTGAATTAGTAAAGCATGAATGATGTATGAGTGAAAATACTCTCATAATTTATCAACTCATAACAACTTCAGAAGCAAAGAAAATAGAGATTATACAAAACAATCATAAATGAAGATATTAGAGAGTAATACTAACCGAATTCATCTGATGCTGATAAACAATTGCTAGGTATAGCTTTCCACAATCGAGCTTCAAGATTATTGTCGTATTTCACCCTGTAAAAACCAGCTTGGTGAACATTAATTTTGATCCACCAATTTTCTTTAACATTTTCTAGTTCTCCTATGTCCAACTGCCCATGTTTTGCTTCTAAAAGAAATTTCTTCTGATTTTCATATGAAGATACAGACAACGTTACTGGAACTGTCCATTGAGCATCAGAATCCAAAGCCGAAGACAAGAAATATGTCTGAAAATGGCAGAAAAAGCATGAGCATAAATGTTTCAATATTCACCATGACAATGGAATTCCACTCTTAAGAAAACAAACCTGTTCGAATTCGCAAGAAGTACCCTTCAGTTTTACTGTAATAACAGGGTAGCCTTTTTGCTTTGTCCACATGTTCATGATTTTGTTGATGTCGACTCCTGAAGTTTCTGAGATAACACTCCATAGATCTTCTGTCTTGGCATTGCTGAATCCAAACTTCTTCATGTATGACGCCAACGATTTCTGACTCAACAAAAAGTAATCAAAGTCAGTAGTTCACTAAAAGCCTCATTTCCACAGTGTGATTTCTTTCTCTGCTCTTGAACATATTTTTCAAATACATGGTTTACAATGAATGATAAAAAGATGGGCTCGAGCACTGCATCAAGAATAGGTTTATGTTGTTAGACTCGAGTACCTGGAATATCTCGTCGCCAAGAAAGTTTTGTAACATCCTAATTACAGAGCACCCTTTATTATAGCTTATCGCATCGAAATATTCAAGAACTGCTCGAGCTTGGGGTATTTCTACCTGCAGTATATTATCACACGTTATTTGAAAGAAGACAGTCTTGGAAGAGATTACAGAATGTTATTATATATGAGGCCTTATATAGTTACCTCAATGGGATGTGATTTTTCCAATGCATCCATTTCCAAGCCCTCCGCTGTCTCTTGAAGAAATTGATTCCAAATGTTCCATTCCGGGAATAGTTTGTCGGTGACCAAATAACTTACCTAAAAGCGTTATCAGGTAGCCAAATTAGAAAAAGAAACGAAAAGAAAACAACACTAATCATCTCTATAAAGGAAATGGCGAAGAGAAATTACCCATGTTGCAAAGCCCTCATTAAGCCATAGATGAGTCCACCATTCCATTGTAACCAAGTTACCAAACCAGTGATGAGCAACTTCATGAGCCACGACGACTGTTAGCTGCCTCAGAAAAAAAAAGAAAAAAAAAGAAAAGAAGATACCGTAAACATTCATATAGCAATATGGCATATGAGTGCTAAAATAAGTTACCACACTGAAAAAGTAGAGAAAAAAGTATTTCATGAAACTACTTCTTCACATACCCTCTGAATGTTGGCTGCTGCAGAATGCAATTCATCTAGAAGGAGCTCGGTTTCTCGAAATGTAATCAAACCATAATTCTCCATGGCTCCACCAGAAAACTCAGGAACTGCAACCATATCCATTTTCGGAAGTGGATAGGGCGTTGAGAAATACCTGAAACATGCATGAGTGAAAATTCCATCAAATTGAAATGAGTGTCATATTCACATCTTCACATGATCTTACTTACTGAGTGGAAAATCTTTATTTACATAGCAACATTTAGATATCTTACAATTTGAAAAAACTGAGTGTCTTCATAGCAACATTTAGAGCAAACTTTCCCTTCTCACTTTTACCTACAGGACAATAGGCCCGGACTTTGATTCCTGCATCGACAAACGGAAGTTAAGTATTCACCAAATATAGACAAACAACACCAATATATTCTTAATATCACTTGATTGTTAGGATACCATCATCTGTTGTGTCTTCAATATAGTCAAATAGACCAACTACGACAGCCACTAAGTAAGTAGACATAAGTATTGACTCTTCAAAGTGTACGGTCTTGAGATGGCCATCGACTTTTTCCTCAGAAATTGGCATATTAGACAATGCTGTTAATTCAGACGGTATGTTTTCCAATATTATCTTAAAGGTGGCCTGCAAAGGTGGAGACCTATTTATCAGCCGAGCAGATAGCATAATGGGAAGGAAAGAAAAGATCATCAAAAGAAAAGGTTCGAAATACAGTGACATGGTTCCTTATATGTCCAAATAGCATCTTTTCCATTTTCTATGTAATTAAAGAACCTAAAAGTGAATACGAGTCCATTGATTTTCAACAACAGAGAAGCTTTTACCAGAACTAAACTTGACTGATGTCAATGCACCGTTACTCATACATTAGAGCAATTATGTATTCTTAGATTATAGATATGAAATTTTGATCACATCTGTTGACCTTGAGAGCAGGTTCGTCCCAGCACGGAAAACATCTCCGTGCGTCCACTGCCTCAAATTGAGTTGCTACCATATTCTTCTTCTCTCCTTTATCAGAGTAAGTACTGCAGTTATATACTACTAAAGTTAGCGTGCAACATTTACAAAGTTTCAACCATTTCGTTTGATGCATATGGTCTCAATATAGAGAAAAACAAGAATTCCTTATAGCTAACATCGAAAGTTTTTCTCAAATGACTATATACAGACACAAAATTCTTTGAATGTTTTCCCCTATATTCAACTGAGAAACGATAAACGGAAAGATTTACCATCTATATAGTCCCTTCAGGTGTTCATTTAAAACACCTGAAAACTCGATTTCCAACACTCCATATCCCACTTCCAATACCTCTTCAAAGACCAAAACAAGAATCTCATCATTGCTATCCATCACTACACCAGATGGAACATATTTCTGCAAGAAAATAAACAAAACAAGAACAGGACTTCATGAGCAATTAAACTTTGAGTTCCAACGAGATCAAGGAAAGGGTAAAAGAGTACAAATTAATATAAAAACCAGAATAAACAGACATGAGTTCCAAAAGTAGATACTTGTTTTTGAGAAGTGGTGAAGGAGACTCGATGAATGACGAGTTCGAGTGAGTTCAAGACCAGATATTTCGTGGACTCATTAATGGAAGCATCAATAGCTACACATCCAGAAAAAGTAGAAGCAGAAAGATCCAGTTTTATAGTAAGCTCATAGCGTTTTGGGACTGCGAATTCTGGAAGTCTTGTTTGCCCTTTAAATTGCTGGATATTTTGTTCTTGGAATTCCATCTCTCACTAACTACTAGTATCAGTTATTTAGATTCTTCTCTGTATTTCTGAATGATTTTTCAGCCAAGACAAGATGACCAACCCCAAATCCAATTAAGAAAGTGCAGGGTGCAAGTCTATAAAGACTTGACTGTGCAGGGTGTAAGTCTATAAAGACTTGACTTTTCATCATTATTTTCAATTTTCGAAAGGATTTACTAAATTTTATATGAGTGGATCAGTTATAGTCTTATTGGTGGGCTGTTGAAAAGGGTATAGAGAAAGCGAAGTTTAAGCAAAATAATTGAAAAAAACAAAGACAAAACACCAGTAGTCTTCTTCGTATAAAAATGGAAGTCTTGCATTAATTAAACTGATATTCATTGAGGCTGAATGAGGTGAGACATGGAAATTTAAGAACAACAGTTGAAGCACTTAAATAAGGGGAAATTCCATAATAGCTATGATCTCACCATAAATCTCGGTTATTGGGGCAGGTGATGAAATTGCGCGTTCATGAATTGCAAAATACAGGTTTCTCTAAAGTGGAGACTAGAGATGCCCTTGTTTTCTCCTCCAAGATGGAAGAACACTCCATTGCCTTACACGTGTTCGACGAATGCGCCAAAGAAGTTGTGAAATGTGATTCCCTCCATTTCAGTTTAAACAGACAAAGCACTGCTTCCACCGTTAATTTATTGGGAAAATTGCACCAAAAATCCGGACCTTTTTTTAATTTCCGGTTTTAAATCAAATCTTTTAAAATTCGCAAATTAATGTACGACCTTCCAATTTGAAGCAATTACCTCCCACGGCCTATCTCCGACAAAAATCGATTGCCTACGTGGTAAATTATTTTCTTACGTGGTATTAATTTGTTTACGTGCTACACGGGGAAAGTTGCACCAAAAATCCTGACCTTTTCCCAATTTCCAGTTTAAACCAAACCTTTTAAAATTCGTAAATTAATGTACAACCTTCCAATCTGATGCAATTACCTCCCGTACCCGATTTTCTCCCAATTTGCTGCTGACATGGAAACCAGAATCTTCTTCAACATACTTCATCTCCATAATTCTTCTCCATCGGTTTCCTCATCTCCATAGGTTCTTGGATCTTGAAATAATCCCGAAGCTCAGCAGCGGCTACTTGCCCCCCATTGTTGTTGCTTCATTGCTATCGGGACCACATCTCCACCACTTGAGAAATGATAAAGCGCACCAAGACAAAAGATGAACTATAACCTAGATTCGAGCAATAATTTAAGCCAAATCATCGAACAAAAACAGAGCAAAGTAGATTCGATTCTGTCTGTAATAGAGTATTAGGAAATTAGGGTTATTGATTCAGAGTGTTGTGTCGTTTTGGGTCTGCTTTTTCACCTCATATATGATTAAAGGAACGACGTCGTTTAGGACATGAGTAAAACGACGTCATTTTGTGCCCATTCACCAATTAATATCACATATGCACGATTATTTAACACATTAGTAAATTAATACCACGTAAGGAAATAATTTACCACGTAGGCAATCGATTTCGGCCGGAGACAGGACGTGGAAGGTAATTGCATCAAATTGGAAGGTCGTACACTAATTTGCGAATTTTAAAAAGGTTTGGTTTAAAACCGGAAATTGGAAAAAGGTCAGGGTGTTTGGTGCATTTTTCCCTCGTTTTATATTTGCCTAGTACGACGTCGTTTGTCGAGCCGGAGAGTTTTGCCACATAGAAAATTTCGGCTTCCATGTCAGCAACAAATTGGGGTAAAATCGGGCACGTGAGGTAATTGCATCAAATTGGAAGGTCATACATTAATTTGCGAATTTTAAAAGATTTGGTTTAAAACCGGAAATTGAAAAAAAGTCAGGATTTTTGGTGCAATTTTTCCTAATTTATATAGCATGCGTCTGTAGTGTATATTTTATAATAATGTATTTAATTTAAATATTTATTAACCTTAATTATAATTTATGATTTATAATTATGCTCCAGTTTATGAGGGGATAAGGATAATAACACTTTTGATATTATAACTAAATTATGCTCCTACATTTTTTTTATCAAATTACTAATCATACCAAGTGATAAAGATTATTTGGTGATTTTATAGTTTTTCACATTTCTAAACTCCAAACTCAAATCATTCCACCGCCACCGCCTTTCGACTGCCGCGCCACAGTCACTATCGCCGGTGATCACAAAAATAAAATAAAATTGTGACTCACACAAAAAAAACTGGCGCGGCGCTGCCACCATCGTAGCCGACGTTGCCGCCGGTAGTCATAAAAGAAAATTGTGCCTAAAAAAAATGTAACTCACCAAAAAAATAAGAATCTGATGTGCCGCCACCACCGCCGACGTGCCGTCGCCAGTTGTCACAAAAAAATTTTGTCACTCACCAAAAAAAAAATCCACATACCCTCTGTCGGCGCCACCATCGCCGCCGTCGCCGCTACTGGTGGTCACAAAAAAAAAATTGTGATTCACAAAAAAAAATGTGATTTAAAAACTCGCCGCCACTCTCTGCCGCCACCGCGCCGTCACTGGTGGTCACAATTTTTTTTTGTGACACCAAAAAAAAATCTACCTCCCCTTTGTCGTCGCCGCCGGTGGTCACAATTTTTTTTTTGTGACTCACTAAATAAAAAAATGGGAAGAAACAATAATTACAGTGTAAATTACAAAAATCTAGTTATGAATCACAAAAATATCCATTGTAAATTAGAACAAATTCAATGTGAACAAAATAAAGAATGTAAAAATATACTCCCTCCATCCACGAAATGGTTGCCACTTTTGTTACTTCACTCACATTTAGTGCGGGACCCTTACTCACTCACAACAATACTCACTATAATTCACTACTACCTACCATTTTTTTAAAACTCGTATCGTCCACAATGTGACAACCATTTCGTGGACGCAGAGAGTATTTATTACAGTGTAAATCACGAAAGTTTATTTGTGAAATCACAAAAGATTTTGCTAATCTTTTAACACTGTTAGAAATATATGTTACACGAATAAAAAAATGTGAATCAAAAAACCAAGCATGAATCTTCGGCACTCTAACACCGTGCTCCATCCTGTACTCCACAATCTTCTTCATGTCCCCCGCTGTGTACTTTGCAGAATCCTTCAAAACACTCCCTCTCAATGGATGATTTTGAGCAGGTCTTTCTCTCCTCCGATTCCGGATAGTTCGAGTTTGAGTTCTCCTCCAAGTTCTCCCCCAACGATTATGGCGGAATCGCCTCGCTGACGTCAGCTAATGAGCTCTTCTTCAACGGCCAGATCCGCCCCGTTGAAGCTGTCATCGCACTTAATGACGCCACATGATGGTTTTCCGCCGCTGTTGGTGGATCTCGGTGACGGTGCGAGCTCCACAGGCAGAGATCTGAGGCTGCGGAGCGCCAATCGCAAGACCAGATACATGTCGCCGCTGTGCTTCGGTCAGTGGCGCGGCGGCGGATTGGAAATTATGTCGGGTGAAATGACGTCATTGTCGCGGTCATCTTCCTTAGGGAGGAACTTGAAGAAGTGGATATTTCTGAAGGATCTACTGAATTAGAGCAAAAGCGAGGGATGAGCGAATAAAAAGGAGAGATTCTGGCCGGGGATCTTGTTCACACCGGCGAAGGAGAAGAAGACGGCAGTGTCTCCGGCGGTGCTGTCACCGTCGTCCTCTTGCAACGAGAGGAAGGAATGAACGAAGGTGAAGAAGGAGAGAAAAGTGGCGGCGGCGTTGAGGAAACCGGCGAACGATGTGAGGAGAGTGTTGATGAGTTTGTGCTTTTACCAATTAGTGAATTTCCTGACGCGGATTCTACCGCCGCGGAAGACGGAGATGCGGCGGCAGTGCTTGAGATGGAGAGACAAGTGGCTGAGCTGCACGTTGATGATAGCCAAGATACGACTATCATGTTAGTTTCCTGAAGAGAGAGAGAGAGAGAGAGAGAGAGAGAGTCGCTAGAGTTGTGGTGGCTGGCGGCGGCGTGGCATCGTCGGTGGCGGTGAGGTGGCTGCTGCAAGTAGTGAAAATTAGTTTTGTACTCCCTCTATCTCACGAAACTTGTCTCCCTTTCCTTTTTGGGTTGTCTCACGAAAGATGTCTTATTTCCTTATTGGGAAATAATTAACCCACTAAACTCACTATTAGCTCAATAAATCAGGCCCACTTAACCCACTAAATTACCTAAACCCTACCCACTACATCACATATAATATTCAGAAACTCACTCTCTCTCTCCCCCGCCGTACTCTCCAGCCTGTTCATCTCTATCTCTCTCTATACTCGTATCTCTTCATTGCCGATTCATTTCCAGTGTTGCCTTTGATTGAACCTCGCCGTCATCGCCGTGATGAACTTCTTCGATGAATGTTCTGATTCTCCTCCCCCAAAAAATTGGGATTGTTTCCAATCCCTCACCGATACCTTTGTTCCGAAGATTCCACCTTCGTCTCCGGAGGTTGCAGCCACCGGGAAAGGACGAGATCTGAGTGGGCTGGTGGTTCTGGACACTGAAGAACAACTGGAGGCAGCCGACGCTTGGATCGGTACGATAAAGATTGAAGATAGGTATAGAGCGAGAAGATCCTCCGTCGAGGCTACACCGATCATCCGTCGCCCCCTCGGCTCCGTGATGAAGACCAAAGGACGCCGTCCCTCACCGATTCTGAGTGCTAGGGTTTTGGTGGCGGAAAAGGAAGCCCAAGATGAAAAGTCATCTATGCCGATGATGGGTGTTTTCCTTTCTTACTTGTTCCGGGTGAGATCTATCCTCTCTATTGAAGAATTTGGTGGATCAATTTGTGTATCTGTGAAGAAACCCTGGATTTTTGATTGATTTTTGATGGATCGATTTGTGTGTCTGTGAGGTTTAGTGGGATTTATGATGAATTGCTGATGATTCTGGTGAATTCTGATTATGTTGAATTCTGATGAGTAAACTGATTGTTATTGTTACTGGATTCTACTGATTAATTCTGCTGATGAATATTATTGTTATGAATATGATGATGTGCAGTGATGATTGTTATGAATTCTGATGAGGTTTAGTGGAATTTCTGTGATGAATTGCAGTGTGTTGATGGATTAGTGAGAAAGGAGTACAATGTGTTGATGGATTAGTGTTGTGGTATTGAAATGATAAAAACATTTGCTCACTGTGTGTTGTGGTCATGGAATGCATCTATGATTATAAAACTTGTATGAGATGTGAATGCATAAAACCATAATTGCTTAGCTGCTTCATTCACAATTTGCATAGGATTCAGTTTACAAAAAGCATGGCATGAGAGGTTCATACTGTGTGTTTACACCTAAAACATGGCCAAAAACAGATTGCATACATGTTTTCATGGCATAAACTGATCTATGTGCAAAAACCAAAAAGCAAAAACACTAATTGCCCCTTACACAACTGCATTGTCTTCATTAAAGCCTAATTGCTCAATGAGCTCTTTAAGGTCATCCACTGCTCCATTCTTAATTAGGTAGTCAATACACTCTTGAACAAGATCTATTGGTAGGGCTGTCTAAACGGTACGGGTAGGGTACCCTACCCGAAAATATCGGGTACCCGATCCCAATTTTTTCAAAATTTTGATACCCTATCCCGATCCTATATTAAAAATTGGGTACCCAAATATCTGAGCGGGTAATCTCGATCGGGTATTAGGGTACCCTAATTACCTGAGCATTAGTTCGAACTTATCGCAAATTGCAATAATCATAACAATCAATTGATAAAAAAAAATATTAATAAAAGACATAACATACGTCAATCACATAAAATGTATATGCAACCAGAAACTTAATATTAAAACAAAACCAACACCATTAATCGATAAACATAATCCATAAACAACCTCATAAAAAAATATAAACCATAATTAATTCCACAATAAAGTTTTTCCGCCCTACTTTGTGTTTAGTCGAGAGAGAGAGTTTCATATATTAATATTAGAGCAACAACCGTATATATATAAGAGAAATTAACGTTTAACCGTAAAGATATAAGAGATTTATAATATATATAAATAAATATAATATATTAAATTAAAAATTCGGGTTTATTTGGATACTCGGATCGGGTATCGGGTGAAATTTATTAAAATTCTCATCCCGTATCCCGATCCTTTTACCCGAACATGCGGGTAACGGGTGCCCAATACTCGTCGGGTTTCGGATCGGTACAATACTACCCGATTACCCGCTACCCATTTAGACAGCCCTATCTATTGGTGCTTCCAATGTGATTAGAAGGGTCCCTTATCTGTCTAAGTAGTCCTTTTTCATGTGTGGGATCTTGTAGCAGTTTTGCCCCTTTACTTTCATGACTTCCAACATGCATGATTGCAGTGTGAGGAAAATCTTGTTGAGCTTTGATACTTCCATCTTTTCAAATGACTCCTGCACAACATTCACTAAATTTTGTGCATTATAGCAAATTGATTCATGTTGAATAGATTGAATAGCTCTGAACCACCCCAAATCATTTATGTTTATATCAGGAGAGTTTGGTGGTTGGTGTGCTATCCTTATGTCAAAGCCATCTGATGAAGCAATCTCTCTGAATTCTTGGTCATCATCTTTTATATGAGGCCTAGTATTGTCTTGTTGGATGTAAATGACCTTGCTTACACCTTCAAGCCATTTTGCTTTGATGTTTGGTACAATCTGTAGTGATTTTGATCAATAAATGCATGTTTTGGTGGTGCATTAGTCTGCTGCCTAGTTTTCAGTAAATGCATACATTTATACACTGCCTGTAGTGATTAAACTGATCAATAAATACATGCATTTATGCAGTCTGCTCCTTAGTTTGTGGAAATTCAGTGAATGCATACATTTATGCACTGTCTGGCTTTGTTCAATAAATGCATGCATTTATGCAGTTTGCTCCTTAGTTTAGGGAATTTCAGTGAATGCATTTCACACCTACTTCAGAAACATTTTTCTGATTAGTGGCATAGTTATGCTTTGTATTGACTTCATTTTTAATGTGCCTGCATCTCTGTTCTTTGAGATTCTTTTTGCTGGAACCATCTCTATGAATGGGAAGATGCATATTTTGCCATCAAGCAACACACTGCCATCTGCATTAAATATTGGCCTACAAACTGCTGCCATGAACATGATATTTTCTATGAATTTTTTTGATCTACAAGTCCTATGTGGTTCTGCCTCTCCTGGTGTGATATAGTACCTGCTGCTGGTTCTGGTAATTTGAAACCATTTTTCATCTATGTGCACAGTGTTATGCATAGTCTTGACCTTCAAAACTCCATCACCTTGGTCCATTTCCAATGCCTTAAGTACAAACTTGACCCTCTGCAATTGATTTGAAGAAGCATTAAGTTCTGGTTTTATGGTTGATGTGTGATCTTTGATCAGACCTGCTTTGATCCATCTATGCACTGTACTCTTGTCCTGAACAATTCCACCTGCCAAGCCTCTAATTGTTGCTCTTTTGGAGAATGGAATGCTTTGAATTTTATCTATATTTACTGCAATTTTTCTGCTTCTTGCAAATGACTTTCTCCTATTAACTGAATTAATGCACTCATTTCTTGCTTGTTGTGCTTTTGCTGCAGCCCAAAACCTTGCCATTGATGCTGTTTTGAAGAAGAAATTGAACTACCATGTTCCTCCCATCTGTACTTAGCTCCTGCTTCATTTTTGAATTTTATGGAACTTGAATTTGTAATGAGAGATAGAGGGAAACTGATCTTGTGCTCTCTGTATTTATAGACCCCTGATTTGTAGCAGTTTGAATTTTGGCAAATATGTGAAATTTGAAATCTGGCGCCATTCTTAAATATTAGGCGCTAGAAATTTTGTGCAGCAGTTTTGATGGAATGAAATTTCATTTGATTTATTCTCTTTCCTAGTCATTTGCTTTCACAGTATTTTAATATATATATATATATATATATATATATATATATATATAGTTAGTGGATACAGGAATCCTACTTTAAATCACTACTTACACACCTACACTTATATCAATTAAATACTCCACTAAACATATCCACTATCTTTAATTGTTTTCTCCTTAATTTCCGTGCCGAACACAAAGGAAACATCTTTCGTGAGACGGAGGGAGTATAAGGGAGAAAAACTGAAAAAAATATGTGAAAATAAGATGGAAGGGGTAAAATTGTAAACAAGTGCTAAATTTTAAGGATTTAAGAAAAGTACTATCTCTAGTCCCGAGTCTCTTCCTAGGAGGAAGTGGCATGTGTATTAAGAAAAATGTTGTTGAGTTAGTTATGAGTAGAGAAAAAGTGATTGAATTTGTTGTGAGTGGAGAAAAGGATCCCACATTGAGAGTAGTGATATATTAATTAATTGAGATAATAGTAGACCATATGTGGTATTTTAGGTAAATAAGTTGATAAAGTAAGGGTAAGAGGTAATCAATAAGTTGATAAAGTAAGGGTAAGAGGTTATCTTATTTGAAAACATAAATTTGGTCTAACAAAAATACAACTCTATTTAGAACGCATAAATGATAATCAATTTACACATTAAACACACTAATAAATACTCCTCCCGGGATCCGTCCATAATAAGTGTGGTTATTTTCTTTTTTGGCCGTTCACGATAAGTGTAGTTCAGTAAAAAATAGACATGATTATTTACCCATTTATCCTTAAATGTCTCTTTATTTACTAAATAATTATTATTTTTAGTGTGATTTTTTTTAATGGAGTTGGGAAGCAAAATTACTCTATTCTAATGTTGAAAACCTAATTAACCAATATTGTATGGAACGACTTTATAAATGCACCCGCATGTGGTTTATGATTAAAATTTTGGTCACTTAATTAATAAATCATAGTTTCCCCAAAATAAGTTACTATTACTCTATTCAATAAATCATATACACTACTTTCACAAAAATAACACTAAATCATCTCATAATTAAAAATGGAAGGAGTGAAAAAGATGATCATGCAGTCAGATATATAGACCTGATTAATGTCGTAGGTGTTTCCTTGTCATCATATTATGTTATAATTATAACCCAAACACAAAAATTCAAATTGATTGCAAAAGCATTTAATTAACCCTGCGTTTAGGGATGACAATTTACCCGCGGGTACTCAACTCTAATAGGTGCAGGTTTGAGGGGCATTTGATATCCATGAATAGCTTCGTGGTTAAAATTCACTATCCATTTAGTTCGCGGGTACGGATATGGATAGTTACTATCCGTACCTGCAAAACCCATTTACCCGCAAAAAATACACACGAAAAATAGCCGAAAAATATCCGCAAAATACCAGATTATTTATTTTTCTTTCTAAGCCCAAATATTATTTAGTGTATGTAATGTAATATTTATTTGGCCCAACTTCCAATCTCAATCCAATACCCTTAAAAAATTACTTACTTAAAAGTCCAACCCACTACCTAACCCTACGTGTGGAATGTTGCGCCTCCTCCCTCTCTCATTCTCAATATGCTGCGTCAGAAAAGGGACACAATTTTGTTGAAGAAAAATATGTCAGGGACAAGTGATGCCGCCGACCGCTGGAAGTAGGCTGTCGCCATGACTCTATCCCTCTTCGGCGGCGGCTTCAACCCCTCCAAATGGTGTTGCTCTCTCTCTCTCTCTCTCTCTCTCTGTTGTGCAATTGTGCTGAGTTTGTGCCTTTTCATTTTGGTATTATAATTTGAAGCAAAAAGTCAGCGAAGATGGCAGTGGCGAGGATAAAGCTGCTTAGGAACAACGAACAAGAGAGAGGTGGTGATCAGGCAGATCAGGCGCGACATTGCTATGCTTCTTGAGTCTGGTCAAGACGCCACTGCTCGTATTCGAGTAATATATTTACCTCTTCTTTGACACGGCTGCCTTGATGGTCTGAGTGGTAACGACTTCAGGAAGGCATCGGCGGGTGGCGGGTTGGCAGATATCGGTGGGTGGCGGATACCCGACGGGTGACGAGTATCCGCGGGTGGCGGGTATGGGTACTGGAGAAAGGAATCTATCACGGGTGGCGAGTCGGGTGACACTCGCTGGTACGGGCATGATATCCACTATCCGTGCCTGCTGTACCCGATTGTCATCCCTACATGCATCTGGGCACATTTTCAGTTCTCATAGCCACGTACATCTTTAATTATTTGACTTTTACATTTGCAAAAATAATTGTGTTTACAACAGAACTAAGAATGTGGTATTGTGATTGAAAATGATAAATAATCGTGTCAAAACTAAATGAACAACTTATTATTATTAGGGTAATGATATTCGGTCGGTGACCAGCCATACGCGTAAGAAAAAAGAAAGTTGACTGTAAAAATGGAAATAATCACATTTTCTCGTAGGATTTATGCTTCTCCAATTAGGGTATATTTCCATTCTCAAAACCTATATTAACATTTTTAACTTGTGTGACTGGCCAAATAGCACTACTCTATTAATATTAATACCGATGGAATTGAAATTGAAATTGAAACCTAAGCAATTGTATCAAAATGCTAGCTGCGCTCAATTATATGTTCTATTGTTCTAAGACAGCCTTCTTCCCTTCACATATATATATATATGCTTTGGTAATGGTGGCCCTTCGAGAAAGGAAAAGGTACAAGCAAGACAGCAGAAAGTACAGAGCATGAAAGGTAAAAACCATTAAGGTACCCAGCCCCCCAAATCGTAATCTTGAATTTCCTAGCCAATACTTTTGAATTTTGATGATTCTATTTTACGAGAGTAACCTGAAGCCGCTAGAGCTAGAGCTACCCATTATAAATACTTTGTTATGCTAAAATATGTAGGGTGTGGTTGCAGCTAATTAATGAATTCATACAAGGACGAGATCGTAAGATAAGGCAACAAAATTTGAACGATAGTTGAGAGTTTCCCCTCCAAATTTAACATATATACAAAATTACTAAACAACATATATATATAATGCTAAAAATTGAAAGTGTAACATAAATAATTTCATGGAAAGAAGAAAGTAACAAAATAATTAAACAAACGACGCAAATAATTAATGCTAAATTCGAAACCCTTAACATCATTAGCTAGGCTGCTTGAACTTGTGCAGCTTCCCATCTCTAGCATCAAATAAAACACCCAATTTCACCATTAATGACAACATTGCCGTAGAAACTTCCATCCACGGTATATCAGACTTCGATCGCAAGGCCAATCTTTCATCCCCGCCCGGCTCCCGTCCCTGCACGAATACACCGTGTAGCAATCTTGATAAACAAACACAATCTTGTGATCGTCAGTCGTTGAATCATAGTAGATGATCTGTTTCCGGATGGATGGATTTCCACAGCAAGTAGTGGTGATTGTTGGGATCTGCGCCTAAGAGGAATAAGCCATTGCAGCAGCACAACGGCAAATGAACACCCGAGATTGATACGGGAAATATGATTCCCTTCGGAAATTTCCATCTTTCAATCGGATATCATACACTCCTGATTCCTGAACGTGCGCTAGGATCATCAGTTGGCCTCCCCCAGACGAGGTACCTGTTCTGACTCTCAGGCAGTTTGTATCGTTAGATACGATGGATTCTGGGGAAACGAGGATCGGAGATGATGGATAGCCATGATTTTAATTTGAGACGGATTTAAACCTAACGACCGACTTAACGGGACATTTTGAGAGAATCACTTCTATCACTCCTTCTGGAAGATCAATTGATGAGGTGTCCATGTCTCACATTATATGAATAATATATTTATATATATAATCTCGGGTTGGATTTGTCGTCCGAGCGTTGGTGGTGGTGGTGTCACGGTGGCCGAGATCCGGTGATGGGGAAGTCAAAATGGAGTCATTTTGTAATGTGTGTTTATCTGCTGAGAAGAAAATAAAATTTTCATGTCAATCAACAAAATTATTTCTAACTCCATCACTAATTATCTCGACTTATTTGACTGACACATTATATTCCCGAGTAACATATCTCTCTAGATGCATATACAAACCGTAAAAAAGTTAAATATCGGATTTTGTGCCTAACAATTTTTTGTTTAGTTTAATTTTTCAACTCAGATTGGCTAGAATGTGACAAATTGAGAATTTAATGTTGGAAATTTATTCATGTCGATCAAGGATGAAGAGAGCATAATAGTAATGCGATTTTAACATACGTAACATAAAATCATTTTAAATCTAAAGAGCAGAAATGAGGGGAAAAAATATTTACCTTTGTGAAATCTCCTTCGCCTTTCACATCATAAGCTTCCGATGCTTGGCCGAAAATTGGAACGCAAGAACAAGAAATTACACTATCATTCGATTTTTAGCTCAAAATTAGAAGTGAATGAAAGAGAATTATAGGGTTCATGCTTTTGTAAATTAAGGCATTGCTACTCTTCTGCGTCCATCGTTTTATATCCCACCTTAAAGAGAAGGGTAGGGCTGTCATTTTAGTGGGCAATAATTAAGAAAGAGGTAATTTTAAACACAGCCCTCAAATCTCTCTTCATAGCCCCAAATTAAAATAATAATAATAAAATATATATATGTACAATTATATCCTTATAGTCCAAACTTAAATTTAATAAAAAAGAAATATAGTATAATCTATATTGAGACATCTATATTCCCAGCTTAAAATTATATTATTAAACAAAAAATATATTCCTTAGACTACACGCAGCGGTGTGTCTCGAGATACACCCGGTGACGAGACACGCAGCTGCAACGCCCAGCGTCTTGAGCCCGGAGTTTTTATTTTTATTTTTATTTTTATTTTATTTTATTTTTTTTGGTTAATGCACGCGCCATACCGAAAAAAATTCAAAAATCGTGCAACAGCTACAATATTTCCAACGTGTATTTAACGGCTAATTTAGCCGATTTTTTCATTCACACCTATAAATAGGGGTGAATCGGTACGGTATGCTGAAAATTTTCGGTATACCATACCGAAAGTTTCGGTATGGGAAAAATCATACCATTATCATATCGTTCCTTTCGGTATACCAAAAATTTCGGTATGAAAAAAATCATACCGTTACCATGCCATTTGTCGGTATACCGTATCCTTGTTCGGTATACCGAAATTAAATAATATACCGAAAATAAAATAATTACCATAATATACCGAAAATTACTTATTATCGAAAATTAAATAATTAACATAAATTATTTATAAATTATAAATTATAATAATTTACGGTATTTCGGTATTAATTTAGTAATTTTATTTATAAATTATAATAATTTACGGTATTTCGGTTATACCGTTAATGTACGATATGTACCGTTTCGACATATACCGAATTTTCGGTATATACCGAATCTTAGGTATGGTACTGTATACCGTCGGTATACGAAAAGTTATATTGTTATCGTACCAAAAACATTCGGTACGGTATCATACCGTATTGAAACTTTCGGTATATTGAAATTTTCGGTATTTTCGGTATGGTACGGCACAATAACTTCGGTATACGACAGATTCGGTATTTCTGTCCACCCCTACCTATAAATACCCCACTTCATAACACAAATTTTTCCACACCAAATTCATCTTCTTCCTTTTACTTTCTCTTTAGTTTTCTCTCAATTTTTTTGCCAAAAAAAATTGTCTTCGTCGTCCGACTCCTCAACCGGCTACTCTTCTCATGGCACCGACGACGAGATTATATCGAAGGTGACGAACCTCCAAGCTGCTGCCGCTCGACTCTTCGCCTCCAAGAAAAAAAAGGTGAAGAGGACGGTCGTACACCGTGATCGGGAGACGGCCCTGCAGTAGTTGATGGCCGACTACTTCAACGACAACCCGACGTACGGCCCAACATTTTTCCGCCGGCGTTTTCGGATGCTCAAGCATCTGTTCTTGAGGATTTGCGAGGCGTTGGAGCAGAATGTGCGGTACTTCCAGCAGAAACAAGATGCAACCGGCAAATGGAGCCTCACGTCGGTGCAAAAATGCACAATGGCTATTCGCCAACTAGCCACCGGTGGAGCGCCGGATACATTCGATGAATACTTGAAGATCGGCGATAGTACTGGTCGTCTTTACATCCGGAAGTTCTGCAAAGGTGTCATCGAGCTATTTGGTAACGTGTATTTGAGGAGGTCAAATGCTCAAGACACTGCTCGGCTGCTGCGGATGCACGAGGAGAGGTACGGCTTTCTGGGGATGCTCGGTAGCCTGAACTGCATGCACTGGGTGTGGAGGAATTGTCCGAAGGCGTGGTCGGCTGCCTACACTCGAGGAGATATTGGCGTGCCTTCCTTGATTCTTGAGGCCGTGACGTCTCAAGATTTATGGATCTGGCACGCTTTTTTTGGAGTAGCCGGCTCCAACAATGATTTCAATGTCCTCAATCAGTCGCCCTTATTCGAGGATGTGCTTGAGGAACGGGCTCCGCCGTGCCAATTCGTGGTGAACTGAAAGCCCTACGACGGCGGTTACTACTTAACCGATGGGATCTACCCGGATTGGGCAGCTCTGATCAAGGCTTCTCTGCTTGCAACGGACCAGAAGACAGCGCGGTTCAAGAAGATGCAGGAGGCGGTGAGGAAGGATATCGAACGGACATTCGGTGTTCTTCAAGCCCGATGGGGAATTATCCGGAACCCGACGCACAACTGGTACACTTAGCACCTCCGCAACATCATGTTTACGTGCATTATTTTGCACAACATGATCATTGAAGACGAGAGGAAGGATGCAGAGAACTGAAGAGAGGACACAGAAACAACGCCGGGTAGTAATGTAGACCGAGCCCTCACTCCGCTCTCTTGAAAGAATTTTCTCAAACGGGACGCCGCATTGAGAGATACAAGGAAGCACCATCGGCTCACAAATGATTTGATCGAGCATGTCTGGAGCCGATTTGGGCCGGTTGAGGAGTAGGATATTTTTTATTTTTTAAATTTGAATAATGTAATTTTTTATTTGTTTTATTTCAATTAATGTATTGTACTAGTTATTTGTTTAAATTAATGAAAATTTCAAATTTTCTTATTAAAATTAATGTAAAATACAAATTCAGAAATTAAATAGAGACACCCCTTAGAGATAGCCCCACTGCAGCTCACTGTCTCTATCTCCAAAAAACTCTTAGAGACATCCCTTAGAGACATTACCATTGCAGATAGTCTTATACCCCAGCCTAATAGCCGACGACGACAAAGAGAACTTAGCAACTGAAATTGAAATTGCACCAATGGATTATCATGAGAGAAAGCAAGGTTGAATAACAAACAAAAAGTACATAGGAAATCTATGTCATATATATTGGTAGTAAAAAGATAATCAATTTCCAGTTGTTGTGAAATTATCAAGAAATTCAAGTTCACAGACATAGTCTCTCTCCCTTATTTTCTACTCTTAGACTATCCGCATCGCCGTCTCGAAGGCGGGGCTTGAAGGCGGCTCGAGACGGGGCGACATCGAGGCGGTGGCGTTGCGGGAGGCGCGGGCTCGAGTCCATCTCGACTAATCGAGACCGGCTCGAGCGGAGGTGAGAGAAGGTGGAGGTGGGGGAGGAGCCGAGGTGAGAGAAGATTGGGGAGGAGGGGAGGAAGGAAATGGGGAGGTGGCGGCGACAGGTGGTGGCGAGAGAGGCAGAGGTAGGGGAGGAGGGGAGGAAGGAGATGGGGAGGTGGGGAGAGGGGGATGTGGCGGCAGAAGGGGATGGGGAGGTGGGAGAGAAGGAAGGAAATGGCGGTGGTGGGGGAGGAAAGGAGAGGGAAGAAGACTGGGCTTCGTGTGTGTGTGTGTGTGTGTGTGTTTTTTTTTTTTTTTTAATTTAATAGATTTGATTAAAGGGAGTGAATACAATTAATATGTATGATTGATGTGGTTAATGGAAATATGCGATATGTAAATATTTGGAAATATTTGATTTTTTTACTTGTAAATGGGGAATTTTTTTACTCGTAATTTTTAGTTTTATGTAATTTTTTTAATTAGGTAGTGTTTTTTTTTTGTGCGGCATGTAATTTTTCAATTTTCAAATATTAATGGAAAATTCGTATTATTTATTAATTAGTGTATTTTAATTTATTTACAAATACATGAATTAATTTAATAAATGGAAATGGAGAATTATTTAATATGGTGCTGGAGACCCCTTAGAGACTGTTGGGTTGCAGGGGTAGCGGTCTCTAAGGGGTCTCTAGTGCTGGAGACACCCTTGAAGACCACTAATGATCTCCAAGGGATTCAGATAGCCTTATAGTTCAAATTTTGATGAAATTCTCGAGAATTAACTTTCCTTTTTTATTATATTTAATTGACTCATTGGAATAAGCAATACCCTAAATATTTATACACTTTATGATCATTCTCCAGATGAATATTTACATTACTTGATGAAAAATCTATTAAAAAGAAAAGAATGGATACCAGTTTTGCAACAGCCATCAACAATAATGGAAGAAGAGACGATTCTAAATTACTAGAGCATTCATTAGCAAATTGAGGGCTATGATTTCCATTCTAATCTTCAAGAACTTTCTTGCGCTGCACATTGACGACTATGGTCGCCGGCTAATAGGTTTAGGAACGGGGGCTATGGAATTATTTATCTTTTTTATATAAATTTAAGATGAGGTTTTTATTTATATATCTATTTTTATTATCTATAAGGGTATAATTGTATATTTACATTTATTATTATTATAAGTATTATTATTTTAAATTTGGAGGCTACAAAGAGAGATTTTGGAGCTATATTTAAAATTACCTTTAAGAAAATTGGATTAATTGGGTAACCCTTAAAAATGGGCCTAATTACTCTACTAGGGCCCAAAATCTATTGAATTAGCTTGATAAATGTACATGTAATTAGTGATATAAATATTAAGTGTTGCACTTGTTTGGAAGGGAGGAGACTTGGAGATTTCATATATTGGAGTTAAGGATGGGAAGAGGAGAAGTTGATGAGAGAATTAAAGAGGAAAAATATATTAATTGTGTGTGCTCGAGCTGAGTTATCCAATAAATTTCATTGTAGTTATGTAATACCCCAGACTTTTTCTACAGTCTTTAAAAATAAAAATTATTAATAATTAGAGGAAATGTACCCATATGTCATTAGCTCAATTGTAATATCAAAAAGGGACACTAGTTCAAATTTTATCAATTTTTGTCATATGTTTAATTTTTGGACATTTGTACCCTCATATTTTACACCTTATTCCATTCTGGTACACTCTCTCTCCTACTTTTTAACTTTTATTTTTTTCTCTCTTTTTTCTCTCTCCTCTCCGTTTTCCCTCAGCTCACGTTCTCTTTCTCGTTTTTTTTTCTGTTTCTTCTTCATCACGTTTATCTCTCTCTGGTGATTTCTCCATTGTTGTTTCTTCTTCGTTATCTCCACCGCCATCGCCGTCGCCGCTGAGTTGTCATCGTTGATGCACCGTTCGCCGTCGTCTCCATCGACGTCACCGTATATGTGTTGTTCCGGTGCGGCGGCTTTTGTTCTTCGTCGCCGTGTCTATTGATTTTGCGATTAGCTTCGTCATCGCCGTCGTCTATATGATTTGGCTGTGTTTTTCTCTGCAATTTTAGTTAGATTTGTGTAGAATTTTTTGTATTTGCTTTTTTTTTTATTATGCAATTTGGGTTGCGATTCTGCTGTGTTTTTTGATTTATTTTTTGTTTAGAAAGTATTATGGTGGTTCAATAGTAATTTTCCGGCGATTTTTGGTTGTGGCGTCAATGCTATGGAGGTAAATTCCGGCGACTGTATGTTGTTGTTGCAGACTTGGTACGTTTTCTTAATTTCGTACTGGTTCGTACCAGGTTTACCTGGTACGCAGTACGTATTGATAAAAACGTACCGCGTACCTTAATTTGTTTTATTGGTACGCAGTACGTATTTATCATTACGTACCAAGTGTACTTGGTACGCAGTACGTAGTTATGAATTTGTACTAAGTTTTCTGGGTACGCAGTACGCATTTACTAATGCGTACCAAGTTTACTCGGTGCAGGTAAGGCCTTCTTCTTTAGTGGTTGCGCATGGAGGATGCTGGAAAGAGAACATTTATGAGGGTGGTAGGAAAGAGTATATTCCTATACCGCCTAGTGGTATAAGCTTTGAATCTTTATTAACAAAGCTTGAAGTTCGAATGAAGAAGGATAAGAGGATGTATATGTTTGATATAGATGGTTTAGTCAAGTCTCCTAGTGGTGAAACTAAGAGAATGAAGATTACAGATGATTTCGAGTTGTCGTATTTGATGGATGTGTTGGAGTTTCCTACTGTATATGTGGCGGTTTCTCCCACGATTGATGAATCTTATAATAGGAGGACTCCTTTAATTGATGATGGTGTATGGAATGAAGACCACAACAATTTTGATGTTGGTTGTGATGAGTTGGGTTTAGATGGCATTGGTGAGAATGATGACCATGATGTTGGTAATAGCAATGTGGATGGTAATAGCGATGTGGGTAATGAAAGTAGCGTAGGACAGCGTTTGTGGGTTATTCCCGGTGCAGCCCATCAAGCGTCTCTTCCATCGGATAAAATACTTGCACCGGTTGTGCGTGTGGATGAGCTTGTTCAGGATGGCACTTTTGTCGGAAAGAAGAAACTGAAGTCAGCTCTTGGTTTATATCACATGAAAAAGCATCTCAGTGTAAAACAATTCGATCAAACAAGGTGTACTACCATGTGGGATGCAAACTTTTAGAGCGATGTGAGTTTGAGATGCGAGCAAGTACATCATCTAATTTGTGGCGTATCAATCTCTTCACTCGTCACTCTTGTGTGGATGATTTGAGATATCACCCTGATCCTAAGGTTTCATCTAGAGTTGTTGCTGCACACCTTGGCCCAAATTTTGGGGAAGATGGTTCGTGTCTTAGGCCAAAGGATATTCAATCACAGATACGAATGGAATTTGGTGTGAATGTAAAATATTCTACTGCTTTGGCTGGTAAACACCATGCTCTGGAACTTTCATTTGGAGATGCGGATAATTCATTTCAGGTTTCTCTATCCTTTTCTATATTTTGTATTGCGTAATTATTATTATTAGTAAAGTTGGTACGATTTTAAAATTTCGTACCAGATTTGTCTCTGTATTACCGGTACATTGGGTACGATTTTACCAAATTGTACTCAGTGTACCGGTAATAAAGCGGCAAATCTGGTACGAATTTAATATTGCGTACCTAGTTTACAATAGGTAGTATAGTATGCTGTTACGTATTTATAAAAACGTACCAAGTTTTACCAATTATGTTGGTAGAATCGGTACGTTTTTGTAAATTCGTACCTAGTTTGCAACTATATTACTGGTACATACGGTATGTTTTTGTAAATTCGTACCTCGTTTGCAACTATATTACTGGTACATTCGGTACGTTTTTTGAAAAGCGTACCATGTTTACCTAGCATACTTTTAGTGATTTTTTTTATTAATTGAGATAAATTCTTTCAGATGATTCCCAAGTTCTTATACATGTTGGAGCAGATGAATCCCGGTTCAATTGTGGACCTTCAGACATGTCCAGACGGTTTGTTTCAATATTGTTACTTTGCTCTCTCTGCGTGCATAAGAGCTTTTCGTGCATGTCGTCCCGTGATTGTCATTGATGGCACACACTTGAAAGGGAAATACAAGGGCATTTTGTTTGTTGCCGCTACAAAGGATGCTAATGAACAGATTGTTCCATTAGCATTTGGAATTGGTGATGTGGAGGATACTTCATCTTGGTCGTGGTTTTTGGAGCGTGTCCGTTGGACGTTTGGTTGCCCCCCGGATTTTATGATAGTTTCCGATCAGCATCTGAGCATCAAGAATGCTATAGATCGAGTTTATCCTGACATCCCTCACCGTCTTTGTACGTTTCATATACAGGGTAACCTGAAGACTTGGGGTACTGTTGTGACTGATCTATTCCACCTTGCTGCGAATGCTTACAAAGTAGAGGATTATGAGGAGTACATGAACAATTTGAAGGAGACCTCTCGTGGTGGCTATGAAAAGCTGATGAGTATTGGTCCGAGCAGATGGTTTGTTGCACTATGCCCCGTGCGGGAGTTTGAGTTTGGTACATCCAACGCTGTAGAGAATATGAATTCAAGACTTCGGTGGGCAAGAAAACTTCCGGCATGTTCTCTTCTAGAATACTGTCGTAATCTTGTCCAATCTTGGTTCTTTCAGCGCCGCACAAAATCTGGATCTAGAAATGAAGAATTATCGGTATATGCAACAAAGGAATTAGGTATAGCTTTCGAGGCGGGGCGGGTGATGAGAGTTGAACTGATATCTGATACGAAGTTTAATGTCATTTGTGGAGTTAAAAGCAATGTTGTTGATGTTGCTTCCAGGAAGTGTTCGTGTCGGGCATGGGATCTGGATTTAATACCTTGCTCTCATGCTACTGCAGCAATTAGGTGAGGTTGAAGTTTTTATTTGTTGGTATTAATTGAATATACGTACCTATTTTGCCAAAACATCTTAGTACACCTGGTACGTAATTGTAAATGCGTACCAAGTGTACCTCATTTAACTTGGTACGCAGGTACGCTTTGATCAATGCGTACCTGGTCATTAAGTTAAGATGAGGTACACTTGGTACGACATTGTAATTACGTACCAAGTTTGTTCATAAGAACTTGGTACACCGGTACGCTTTGAGTAAAAATGTACCGGCGTACCAAGTTCTTATGAACAAACTTGGTACGTAATTACAATGTTGTACCAAGTTTGCTTACCCGAACTTGGTACGCTGGTACGCATTACCCATTTTCGTACCAAGTTTTTCTTCGACGAAGTTTTGATTTTTTACACATTTTTAGGTTTAAGAAGGAATCCCCACTGTCATATGTTCATGAATATTATTCTACTGCGACGTGGCGTGAGATTTATGCTGATGATGTGATGCCTATTCCGGATAAAGATTTGTGGAGTGTGCCGCCACATGTTGCTTCAAGGATTGTTCTTACACCTAAGGAACCTAAGCAAGCTGGACGTCCTCGTACAAAGAGGATTCCAACTGGATCTCATACCAAACGCAGTCGGGGGTGTTTGTGGTGTCATGAGAAAGGTCATTAAATGAGTACATGTCCTTTAAGACGCCGCTTGATTAATCCGGAAGAAGAAGGGAGTAGCAACCAACCAAGCATCAATACGAGAACCCGCAAAACGAAGAAATGTGGTATTTGTGGTGTTGCGGGTCATACTCGCCAAACATGTCAAGATCCACATAGATTTGGTTGATAAGTGGAGATTTATTTAATTCTATTAGATGTGTAGTGTTTGTCATTTATTTTTTGTTTGAAATTTACGACCTTTTAATCAATATTGTGTCAAATATTAGCTGTGTAGTGTTTGTAGTTTTTTAAGTAAATATTTGTACGTTTTGTTTAATTGATCACTTTTATAAATTCGTACTAAAACTCCTGGTACGCTTGGTTTGTTTTTGCTAATGTGTACTTAATGTACTTGTCATGTAGGTACGCAATTTGCAAATACGTACCTGAAACTAATGTAATACTGGTACACTTGGTACGTTTTTCATAATTCGTACCAAGTGTACCAGTAGAGTAGGTACGCTTTTGTAAATATGTACCTATATTACAATGAAAAACTGGTGCACTCGGTACGTATTTTTTAAATGCGTACCAGGTGTACTAGAAAAACACTAGTAAATCTTGGTACGTTTTATTTAATTGCTTACTTTTCGTACTTGAAAAACTGTAAAGAAATTAAATTTGCGTACTGTGCGTACCATAATTCACATTAGAAAAAAATATACATAGTTAATCCCTAGCATATGCTAATAGTTATGCAAAATGCACATTCAAAAACATTCTAATGTTTATGGATTTACAAAATACTATCCATCATGCACAAAATATTAACATGAATGCAATGTTTAATTCAATTGGCTTCATCCCCTTCATTGACTCCATCCAAATCCATGAGAACTTCCGGTGTGACTTCCTCCGTGCTATGCGCATAAATGGTCATTGCTCCACGCGGTCCTTATGCTCTTGCAAACATTTTCGCATTGGATTTTTGGAGATGAGTTGCTCCATATATTTGAGGGCATAGAGGCTACAATCATATCCATTGTTTTGCTGGAATTTGTTTCTTTTAATGCCCTTCCGTGGAGGAAAGCATAATTCCCACTGGCTGACTTTTGGGTCCTTTATGCGATGCTCTTTGTAGTATCCGATGGCCTTCATGATTTGTGGCATCGTTCTTGTCATTGGGAGGCATATATCTCTTCTATTATCATAATGGTGATCCTCGAATATATGCTCCATCGAGTCATACAGAGTGATCTTCTGCTTTTTCAGATCTATCAACATTGTACCCCAGTGATCCTTGTAGAAGCACAATGCAACTACCTAAAAACAAAATAAAACATGGTACGTTATTGTAAATGCGTACCACAAATCTAAGAAAACCAGGTACGTTTTTGTAATTTCGTACTACTAAACCAGGTACACCTGGTACAAATTGATAAAATCTTACCAATTGTACCAAGTCTACGCTGGTACACTTGGTACGAATTGATGGAAGCGTACCGAGTGTACCTATAATACGCTGTTACACCTAGTACGCTTTTACAAAATCGTACTCAGTTTACCAATTGCATAATGGCATCAAATCGTACCAAATGTACCTGTATAGTAGGTACGCTTTTGTAAATTCTTACCAATACTACAATTAAAAACTGGTACACTCGCTACGTTTTTCAAAATTAGTAAATTCGTACCGAGTGTACTTAGTTTTATTATTATATATTATTAATAAAATCCTATCTTGTCGCATTCAACCCAAGGCCTTATGTTTTCCCCCCAAGCTGGCTGAGCTCCTTCGGCAAACAAAAACAACCTGTCCATTTCTTCTTTTGGGAAGACCTCTTCAACATTTGGTCTAAACGCCTTGTGATTGTATGGATCAAAAGGAATTGGTCTCTTGTGAATGGTGTCGAACACATTCTCCACCGTTTCCTACAAATAAGTTTAAGAAATATATATATGTTATGTGTGTATAAATATTACTGTATAAAATTAAAATTATTATAATTGGTTGAATTTACCATAAAATAACAAGACGTGACGGAAATCTTCGGGTCAACTTCTCCCAATCCGGCCATTGTAGGATTTGCCACCAGAATAGCAAGATAGGCTTCAATGTATTCCAAGTCGATCTGTCCTGTTGGATCCATGATAGACTAGAAAAAGGTCTTGTCAACACCACAAAAGGCCCCGACACTCCTCCTGTTGTCAATGAATATTACATTAATTAAACCTTGTACGTATTGTAAAAATCGTACCGGATTTACTAATTAGGATTGGTACACCTGGTACGTATTGGTGAAATCGTACCGAATTTACCTATTGTAATATGGTAATCCCGGTACGTTTTCACAAAATCGTACATAATTTATACACACGACATGGTACACCTGGTACGAATTGATAAAATCGTACCGAGTGTACCAATTCTAGACTGGTACACTTAGTACGATTTTACAAAATCGTTCTCAGTTTACCAATTGCAGAATGGCACACTTGGTACGTAATTTAAGAAATCGTACCGAGTTTTACCAAAATACATGTTACACCCGGTACGCATTGATAAAATTTTGAAGATGAATAATTTAACTTACAGTGGAGCTTCCTCTGAGTTCAACCAATGCTCGAAGGTGTGACGGTCTGGTCGCACATCTTCCGGCAGAAATGAACTGCGTAGAGGTGGAGTTGGGAATCTTCTTCGAATCGGCCTCGGATTCAAGATGCGCACCGAGCTTTGTTGTGCTGGTGGAGCTTGTGGGGGAGGCGGTCCTTGTCGTGCTGAACCTTGTGGCACCGAGATTTCTGGAGCTTGTGCGGGAGGTGGCCCTTGTGGCACCAAGTTTTTTGGAGCTGCTAGTTTTTGAGCTTCAAAATTTGGACACGGTGTGAATGGACCAGCTGAAGCTGCATTTGGTTGAAGAATTTTGACTTGCGGAGGAGTAAATTGATCATTTTCCAGGAAGGTGTCCCACAGCAAGTTGATTTGCGTGTCCGAAAATTGATCGTTTTCCTGTTGAGGGGCCTGCTAGAGAAAAGAGAAATATTGGTATGTTTTTCCTAATTTCGTACTAGATTTGTATTGCAAACTCGGTACACTCAGTACGTTTTGAACAAACGCTTGTGTGTACGCATGGTACGTTTTTATGAAAAACGTACCATGCGTACTCGTGGAAACAGGTACGATTTTGTATATTGTACCAGGCGTACCCAATTAAAATAGAGATCAATGAATTAATGAAAAATAATTCATCAAACATATTACAAATTCGGTTACATGTTCAAATAAACAGGAAAATAAATATTTGTTCATAACATGAAAAATAAAAAGGATGCAATTGTTTATGTTAACACACCAAGAAATTGTTCAAATTTTGCCAAACATCTATTCAAGATGCATCTTGTACCTTTTTGTCATCTACCTGCTCAGACGTCCTCCCTCCAGCTTGCTCTGTTGCTGCTGCTCCCTCCGCCTCGTTCATCGTCTTGTCGCTTTCCATGGCAGCTGCCTCGGTTTGCTCTTTCTCCGCGCTTTTCATGTCGCCACCCGCCGCTGCTGCTTCTGTTGTTGCAGGTTGGATGTCATTGATAGGAGGAGAGGCTGGAGACGTATAGTCTGCACCCGTGAAGGGTTGGACTATCCCTTCTTCTTGGAGCTTGTTCACAACATAGCTCCCAACGTCCTCCACGAACTGCTTCCTTTCATCCGAAAGCCATGATATGAGCATATTTGCGGCTGCCTCTGCTATCTCTCTCACAAGAACCGCTCTCTCCGGCCCTTGCATTATGTTTGCAAGGATAGAGGAACGTGTATCGGCGGCAGGAGGAGCGGTCGAGGTGGATGCAATGTTGGTATGCGGAGGAGGAGGAGGAAGATTGTCTTGATCATCTTTGTTGGCAGCTTCCGCTTCATTGGCAACAGGCTCGTCATCATCTTCACCATTGTCCACTGCTTCTCTTTTTCTTTTCTTTTTTGCATCATTCGGATCGTAATTAAATGCAAATGTTCCGAATTCTGCATCGTTCTGTAGAGAAAGCCAGTATGGTGTTTGCTTTTCAGCTTTGGATGGCTTCAGCAGCTGGTGAAGAGTCTGAGAAGTATAAAATATGGTTAGATAAACTGTCGATAAACTTGGTACACTTGGTACGAAATTATAAATTCGTACCAAGTGTACCAATTTACTTAAGTAATCTCAGTACGAAATTCCTAATTCATACCGAGTGTACCTAACAAATGCTTCTTTCACTTGGTACATTTGGTACGAATTTTTAAATTCGTACCAAGTTTACCAATCCATCTATGCACACTTGGTACGCATTGCGTACCAAGTTTAGGACTTTGACAATGGTAAAAGTGGTACGTATTTTTGAATGCGTACCAAGCTTTACTAAAATAAATATTAGATCTGACAATAAATCTTACCAATTTTATGTCTTCTGTTGGGGGGATTTCTACGTCTCTGATGAATCTGTACCTCAACATCCGAGGCAGCTTCTTCTCGGTGGATTTCAATTCCTCCTTTGTTCCTATTGCCTGTACAACCTCAAATATCCACCCCTGTTTAATAAATAAAGCTTTATCAGTATGTAATCATATACAAGATACAATAGGTTTACTTTGTAATCTTGGTACGTAATTATAAATGCGTACCGAGTTTACTTGCATTAAACTGTTGCGTTTGGTACGAAATTAGGAAATCGTACCAAGTTTACCAAGAGCTTATACTTATATTTGGAAAACTTAGTACGATTTTCTAATTTCGTACCAAGTTTTACTAGTTCGATCTGTTACGTTTGGTACGAAATTAAGAAATCGTACCAAGTTTTCCAAGAGCTTATACTTATATTTGGAAAACTTGGTACGATTTTCTAATTTCGTACCAAGTTTTACCAGTATCGAACTGTAATGTTTGGTACGTAATTGTAAAATTGTACCAAGATTTCCAATAAATACCAATTTTACCTATTCTTAAGAACTTACCAATAAAGCAAAACTGCAGCCTTTGATGTGGTAAGAGATGCCGGATTTGTTCTTTTTATCTTCTGTGTCGATTGTTTTGAAACTATCGACAACCATTTGAAACGACAAGCTGCCCTAGGGGAATTTCTCCCATGATTCCTCATCCTCAACCAGGACCCACATCCAGTCCGGTATTTTTTTCTTGGTATTCTCAAATCCCAGCACGTACGATGCCGCCAACAGAATTTTTGCCAACTTCAAGTAGTCGTCGGCGCTGATCTTTATTTCAGATTTCTTGGAAAAAAACTTCCTGTTCGTGAAAGGTGTCCACACCTCTGCAGCTGTGACCATTTGGTTGCTGAATATTCGGGAGTACAATGATGATCGCGGTATGATGTGGTCGGCGTAGGGGTCGAAATCTGCAGGGCCGAATTTCAGGCCGCTAACCAATGCAAATTCTTGCCGGCTGAACCGCAAGATCTTTCCTTCAACCTTGAACCAAAGAGCTGATGGATCATACTGGGGGAAGGAAAGCACCTCTCGAATCACCATCCAGTGGATGGCCTTCCCCGATCGCGTATTCATGTCCTCCATGCCCATAAAATGGCCCAGGCAGGACTGCTTCAGCTTGTCCAAAGTAGAGTTGCCACATGCTGTGAGGCAGTTTCTGATGTCGTAAATAAGGGACTCATAACCGTGAGTAATTGTTTTGTTTTTCAAACCATCAAGCTTGAGTCTCTTGTATCTCCATCGGGTCTGCAATAAAAAAAAGGAACAATTCAATTAAGAATACATGTGAACTGTTTTAGACATAATCTTCTTGGTAAAACCCGGTACGAATTTTCAAAATCGTACTGAGTGTACTAACACAACATGGTACACCTGGTACGAATTGTGAAAATCGTACCAACTGTACCATGTCTACGCTGGTACACCTGGTACGAATTGATGAAAGCGTACCAATTGTACCAAGTCTACGCTGATACACCTGGTACGAATTGATGAAATCGTACCGAGTGTACCTATTATATGCTGGTACACCTAGTACGATTTTACAAAATCTTACTCAGAATGGCACACTTGGTACGATTTGATAAAATTGTACCAAATGTACCTGTATAGTCGCTTTTATAAATTCTTACCTATACTACAATTAAAAACTGGTACACTCGGTACGTTTTTGAAAATGCGTACCGAGTGTACTAAAACATATTAGTTTTCTTGGTACGTATTTGGGAAAATCGTATCAATTTTAACAAAACAAAGGCATATTCAAATGATCAGAATGCAAAATACATCATGCATAAACAATCTCAGCTATTCAACAAGAAGCTATCCTCAATTCCAGTAATGATATATCTGGTATTACCGGTACGTTTCTCACAAAACATACCCGGTGTACCAGTTGAGTTTTCCCCCAAAATCACAGATCTGCAAATCGTACCCTAATTTCCATTCTACTCAACAAACTAGGCACGAAATTGACATTCAAAACATAATAAACCCGCGAAATCGGAGAAATCACGTGATAATCGAACATGCAACCACCGTAACTTTCAGATCTGGAAATCTTACCGACAAATGTTCGAAAGCATCTTGTTCTTCGGCTTCCTCCTCCTCGGCATCTTCAGCCTGGTCTTCTTCCTCTTCTCGCCAAGGTGACGGCTGTGCTTCTTTCTCTGCCCGCGGTGGCGATGTCTGTTCACCTTCTTCTTCGCGCGTCTCCGGTGGAGTCTGCTCGGCTTCTTCTTCGCGGGGCAGCGCCTCTTCGCGCAGCGGCGCCTCTTCGCGCGGCGGCACCTTTTCGCGCGGCGGTGCCTCTTCAATCGGCGTCGGAACTTCGGTCATTTGAGACCTTGTTTTGGTTGCGGCTTTGCTCGGCGTCGCCGCCGGTTTTCTCTGTTTCTTCGCACGTTTTGTCGGCGATGCCGCTGCTTTGCTACTCTTCGCCGCGGTGGTGACCTTCGCCGCCGTTTCTTTTGCTACTTCGGTAGTTTTTGGCTTTTTTTTTTTTGCGGTGCCATTTAGATATATCTGTACCGGTGAGCTTGACGGCGGATTGAGGCGGTGTGGTGGGGGTTGACGGCGGCGGTAGGGTTTTGAGGTGGAATTTGTATTGTCACCAAGAGAGAGAAAAACGGGGAGAGAGAAAATCTGTGAGAGAGAATGAGAGGGAAGAGAGAGAAGTGAGTAAATGTATTTTGAATTTCAACCGTATACACCCACTACCCTATAAGGGTATTTCTGTCAAATTGGGTACGATTTTACACAATTTTTGTCAAAAGTGTACTTTAGACAAAATTTGTTATTACCGTGTAGGGTAATGACATACTACCATTTGCCTCTAATAATTATGGCTTTGCACGCCTAAGATCATGAAATTAAATTCTAAGATTTACAGTGAAATCCGTTTCCGAAAATAATTTCCAGAAATCGGACGAACGACTACTCTATTAGGGTTTTCGCGTCCGTTAAGTTTTTTCGCCCGAAAACTCAGAATGAAATTTCGTCAGAATTTACATTTCACTTTTTCTTCGAGACGAGTTCACCGGACAAAGTTAGTTTTTATGATTTTCCGGACGAATTTTGGACTGTGATGTCCCGACTTTTTCTCGGATTTTGAAAAACGAATTAGGTTTTCCGAGTACGTAAATTATTTCCAATCTAACGGACGAATTAGATTTCGTCAATTCCGTAACTAACTAGGAAAGTATTTCTCGACTTGTAAAACGACGTTTAAGAGCCGGAAACGAGATTTTTCGTATAAAATTCCCTCGCCAAACGCATCCCTAACGAGTCACATTACTTTGTGGGATATTTCCATTTGCTTTATGACTCACCAAAGTGAGTCATCACCTTCCTTATGTCTCCCATTGCCGCCACACACATACATATACTTCTCTCTCTCTCTTTTTCTTCATTTTCCACCATTAAAACTACAACTCCAAGCTCCTCTCAAGCTCTTAACTCTTGCACCTACCGATCATTTTCTTTTCCGAATCCATAATACGAAAGGTAAGAACTTCGTCTATCATTTGAACCGAACAAATCTCTTTTCCCCCATCTTTTATTTTTTTCGAAAATATTGAAGGATGAATAGCATGTAATTTCTTGTTCGATACATGTTCTAGGATGTTTAGAATCGAGTTCTACGGATCAAATCATGAAGAAAAATCAAGAACCTCTTGTCTTAGTTATTACCGATTTTTTTGGGAAAATTGGGGCTTTGATCGTGCTCGATTTCTTTGTCGAATTAATGATAGATTAGTGTTCCTTATGATGTTAATTGATCGTATGAATTGTTTTAGATTTTTCTAAAAATAAAATCCAAAACCTAAGAGACGAAGAAGGCTCGATTTAGGATAGTAAATGTTAAGATATGCTCGATTGGTTGATGGAAATGAGATATACGATGCATGAGGATGAATATATATTAAATTGAGATTTTTCTAAAAATAAAACGAGAAATGTAAGAGACGAAGATGTGTTGATAGGTCGAGGCTCGATAATGTTTTGAAAATATGATTTGCATGTTAGTAATGCTCGTTAGATGATAATCGTTGTCGTAAAATTTGAATGAAAACGGAGAACGTAAAATTTTACGTAAGAGACGAACGACGGTCGATAAGTCGAGAATAGATAATGATATGAGGATGTGAATTACGTATTTATGATTCTTGATAGATGATGAATAATTTTGTAAATTTTGAATGAATTCTAAAGATGTTGGATTTTTCTTAAGAGATGAACAAATGATGATAAGTAATGATAGAAAAGTAGATTAAGGATTCTAATTGGATATTGATGATTATTAATGATTAATGAAAGAGTTTGTAGTTGACGACATGTTCGTCCGAGTTATGAAATGATGAGTTGTAGTTATAAACGAGAAGTAGAGACGAGAAGTTGAACTTGATTTGGTATAGTAATTGCGTAGTTAATGAGACGATGTTTTGATCGTCGTGTTTATAAACGAGAAATGAAAAGGGATCTATCACATAAAATGGTACGAGTACACTGTATTGAGTCAGTAAATTCTTGAGAATTTAGGTTCGATAACATAGAACGAACCTAGAAAACCGTGCGTCGATTTTATCGGGCATTAGGGTTCACTCGGCAGTTCTTGCGACCTTCCACGGAAACTGCGATATCTCCTAGCTCGTTAATCGGAATTGAGATCCGCGAATTGGAGAGTAAACTAGACATCCGTACCTTTCTTTTAGTACAGGGCATGACCCCTGTTTCGGAATCACCCTGTTCTGGACAGACTTACTGACCTCGTACAGTGTATGTTCAAAATGTAGTTTCTTAAGTTGAATTCTTCTCAACTTGAACTCTTTTGATCTTTTTAGTAGTTTCAAGTTATCGACTACCTTCTTTCTACCGACTTAAAGTGTCGAGTACAGAACCGAGTGAGTGTCAAACGAGATGCATTCGTGGCTCGTTTCTTTTTAACTAAAAGAGTTTAGTTAGCGTGCAAATGCCTAAAACGTCTAAAGAATAAAAACTTAACTCAACTTTTCGTATTCGTTTATCGTTTGCGACCGAGCTTTAAAGTATGATTTTTACGATGAAGGAGGAAGTCGACACCAAGGTTAGGACGGAAGATCAGAAGATGGAAGCACGTGTCTTTGTTATGTAATCTATAAGGTGGGCTTTTATATATGAAACAAAATGAGCTAAGCTCGAAAACCTTTCTTTATTGCTTTGATAACCGTGTTTTCAAAGTGATAATCATGGCATGAACTGTTTTATGTTTTAATGAAATAAAAGGTGTCAAGTAAAGAATTGTTTGAAAGTATAAGAGATATACTTGAGATATTTTGTGATTATGTGATAGTACAAGTACTATCTTACGTGAAATTATTTGCGCAATGATTTCTTTTATTTGAAAAGTATGTTGGCACGAGAATCTAGAATGATTCTAGGGATTTTCCCGGTTCGTTAAGAACATAGACTTGGAACCTAAGATCTTTCCGATTCCTCGAGAACTTAGACGTTTTAAGAACGTTAGTTCAAATGATTTCGAAAAGAGATCGTAAAATGGGAAGAACTTCTGTAGACGAATGTCACGTGCGTATAGTGATATGAACAAAGTCTCGGTAGAGTCGATTTTTATTTTTATAATCAAGAGCCGATAAGAATTTCCTTCGAGAAATTAAGATGAATAATGATAAGGAAGGTAAATCCTGTACCAAGTAAACGAAAGAAACGATTAGACGTTTGAGAAGCATTGGCTTCGAAATAAGAAAGAAATGACCGGGTCAAGAAGGACAGAATAAAGGGGATCAAAGTAAATGAAAGAAACGAATGTTACTTCCATAAAAGTAACATGAACGAATTCGTTTTTCAGTTGGAGTTCACCTCGCTCGAACTTCAAGAAGAGATTGGTTATAATTACCACGAATCAAGTACGAATCTTAGTTAATTTTCAACGATCGCTCCAGCCGGCGACGACTAGAACTTTGGTTCTAAAGTCATTTTCCAGTCATATTTCCTTTTCTGGGGAATTTATTTTTATTTCATACTTCATAATTAAACGAAGAATACTACGAGTAAGAAATTCAAGTATCGAGAAGGACAAATTTTTCTTTTAAAAACAGATGTTACTTTTGAATAAGTAACGTGAACAAAGTAGACGTACTTTGTTTTAATGAAGTAAGAATCGTTAAGAATTTTTTTTTTCCTTAAGGAAGAAATAATGAAAGAAAGTAATAAAGAATAAAGAAAGAAAGTTTATGAGGAAATAAAGTAAGAAAGTAAAAGGATAATAAGATAAAGGAATGGAAATAAAATCTTAAAATTTTATTTCTATATATTGTTTGAGTGCAATTTTCTTGAAATTGCTAAGGTGTTTGAGATAAGATTATTGTTTAAGTATGGTGATATCACAATTGAATAAGGAATATTCAACTTGTAATTTAAGATTTTCCTTAAGATAAATTATTATCCTACCCGTTACTGATTCATATTTCTTAAAAACATGGTTGGATGGATACTAGACCCGACACGGCTCAGGAGAGTCAATTTCCGCCACAGCGTACTTGGGCAGATCAGATATTAGATAAAGTAAGAACGATACGTGGTTATCGGTTAAGAGTTTTCTTCAAGAAAGTTAAGAAGTTTAAGCTAAGATGATTACGAAAGATAAGATGGTTAAGGTAAACTAAGAACCGTTAAGATAACATAGAACGAACCTAGAAAACCGTGCGTCGATTTTATCGGGCATTAGGGTTCACTCGGCAGTTCTTGCGACCTTCCACGGAAACTGCGATATCTCCTAGCTCGTTAATCAGAATTGAGATCCATGAATTGGAGAGTAAACTAGACATCCGTACCTTTCTTTTAGTACAGGGTACGACCCCTATTTCGAAATACCCTTTTCTGGACAGACTTACTGACCTCGTACAGTGTATGTTCAAAATGTAGTTTCTTAAGTTGAATTCTTCTCAACTTGAACTCTTTCGATCTTTTTAGTCGTTTCAAGTTATCGACTACCTTCTTTCTACCGACTTAAAGTGTTGAGTACAGAACCGAGTGAGTGTCAAACGAGATGCATTCGTGTCTCGTTTCTTTTTAACTAAAAGAGTTTAGTTAGCGTGCAAATGCCTAAAACGTCTAAAGAATAAAAACTTAACTCGACTTTTCGTATTCGTTTATCGTTTGCGACCGAGCTTTAAAGTATGATTTTTACGATGAAGGAGGAAGTCGACACCAAAGTTAGGACGGAAGATCAGAAGACGGAAGCACTTGTCTTTGTTCTGTAATCTATAAGGTGGGCTTTTATATATGAAACAAAATGAGCTAAGCTCGAAAACCTTTCTTTATTGCTTTGATAACCGTGTTTTCAAAGTGATAATCATTGCATGAACTGTTTTATGTTTTATGTGAGTTCTCTTGTACCTTCTGAGTTAAGCCGTCGTGCTTTCCAGAATTATGAGTTAATCAAAAGGGGTTAACTAACGATCGGCTCTGAGTTAGTCAAAAGGGGCTTTCCAGAGTTAGTGTACTTTGTAGCATGTGGTGTATGTGGTATCCTGTTGAGGGGTAGCCAGCCACAGTGAATTATGACTGGTCAAGATTTGAACGTAACATCTATGAAAATGCTTGCGCAAGCAAAATTTATGAAAAAGAGAAAGAAAATGTTTAGTAGACACGGGCCTTTAATGAAAAACCCCGATGTGCTACAGAAATGAAATGCCTGATTATCTATACTTATGATTATGTTTTCGGCAACGTGCCCACTGAGTACTTTTGTACTTAGCCCTGCATATGTTTTCTAAATGTGCAGGTTGAAGCGACGAAGTGGCGACGGTTGAGTTAGAGTTGAATAAGAGTTAAGGAAGACATTTGTATATAGTTTACAATTCCGCTGCTAGACTCTAAACTCTTTTTGATGCTGTGTAATAATCACTGTAGTCTAAGTTCTGTAGTATAACTTAGAAGCTTTTGATGTATCTTTCTCGAGTAATCTTTCGAGATTAACTCTTTCTTTCGTTAATGAAGTCTTGTTCATAGAAATCATGCCGTTTCTTATGTATGTTTATTCTTTCATCCCCTTTCTTCCCCGCTTCTTTAATCCAACCCCAGTCGCACCCCGGTTTCTGCCGTCCCTCGGGATTTGGGGCTGTGACAAGTTAAGGGGAAATAATTCATTTCTTTCTTTTTTCGTCCGTACTCGAAAAACATTCCATTTTTAGTTTGAATTACTACACCATAATAAATTCTTATTTACCATCAACACAGCCCCCTCCTAGAAATGTATATCGTGGACAGAGGGAGTATATTATATGTATTGCTTTTTGGAGTCATTGATAATACACAACTGCAAGTTATTAAGTGTGCAACAAATCATTCTCTTTCATATGAAGAATAACCTAATATGTATTGCTTGCAGGAAATATTAACTACGAGTTTCAACCATTAACCCTTAATATTACTCAATCAAACAATTAAATGGCATTATATAAATATCGGTAAAAATTGAATCCCTAACATGATGTAATGGAAAAAGTAGACAAAACCAGACAAACAACCAAAATCACTAAAAGAACAACTAGTAAATTCTAGTACACCGGGACATTTTGCTACAAATTCCAAGCATATGCTTCCCCAACCTAATCACCGTACGAGTGGATTCTAATTTCTTTTGCCAATTTTTTTACTTTCACATGTTTTTAGATTATTTTAAAAATTAAAATCTCAACCCTAGTTAAGTTAGGAGTACATGTGAACAAAATGACAAAACATAGCATGTAGTCATGTACTATTATACGTGTATTGTAGGGGTAAAAGTATGGTAAACAGGTTTCCGGATAATCTGTACCCTATTCGTACTCGGTCGAGTATTGTGCATCCATTACCTGTAATTGGTTGGTATTAGATGTGTATGAGTATGAGTTGTTCAGAAAATACCTTAATAGGTATACCTTAATGTTTATATAGATTATAGATATATATTAATAAAATATCTTCAGTTTTTACCTAAAGCCAAGCGTAACTCTTTTTTTCTCTTCAGTCTTCACTCTTCTTCACTCTTGCTTTGATGTTTAAATATTTTAACTTTGTACTTTATTTTATTATCGAAAAATCAAGCAGGTGGAAAACACCAAATTATAAAGCTATTTTTATCTCTCTTTTACACTGGGTACCCTATACCCAGATCAGGTATATCCGGTCGTGTATTGGATACCCGCTTAAAGGAAAGGGTATGGGTATGCATTGTTTGCTTATTTGATAACGGGTAGCCGTAAATACGGATATGAGTATCCATGGGTACCCGTTTATTCACCCCTAGTGTATTGTGCGATTATTTTTTTTATTTTTATTTTTTAGTGTTTTACTTCTATGTTAAAAAAAATTAAATAAAGAGAAACAATTGATTTGTTTATAATTTTAAGTTCTAAATGACTTTTAATAGTTTAAATATTTAGTTTATACAAATTTATATTGATAGTATTTGAATTTGGAGGCAATGAAAATCTCGATATAGATAATAGAATGAATACAAAACTTTTTGTCGAAAGAATGAAAGAGTTATATATTTACACCAATGATTACAAAATTTAAGTCAAGAATATGATAATAACATAAAATATATGTTGGTACTTCTTAAAATAAATCAAAAATTTATCTAAATCGATTTATTTTCACATAATTGACCAAATTATAGCTAGCCATATTATGACTAAATAGCAGCACTCACAAAAAAAAAAAAAGCACCCCGAATCGTCCGTCATAATCGCAAAACACTAGTTGATTGTGAATATGATTAGTAGTTCGACAAATTAATAAAATTAGTGGAACTAATCATTGTGTGAGTGAGACAATTAGTATTTTAATGAATTAACACGAATTAATACATTAACTCGGTGTGACTAATCATCGAAGAATCACTACGTTGATTACTTATGCTTGAAATAATTGTTTTTCGATAAACTAACACAAATTACGTGAAATAATCTCTAATTAGTGGAACTAATCAACGTACGTATTGTTAATTTATTGGTTATTTGTGAGTGAGAAGGGTACATGAGACTATTTGGGACTTGGTAGTGACCAATTGAGTTTCAATCTCATCGGTAGTACTATGAAAAACTTAATTAGTGATTGATTCATCTTCAACTGCATCGAACTATATATAAGTGACTTATTTAGTGATCAATTATGCTTTGATTGCATCAATCAATTAGATGAGACACAATTAATGACCATTTGAGTTCCAAACATATCAACTTGACTATATGGAAAACAATTTGTGACCACATATTGCATTCAATCGAGCTGCATCAAACATACAACTACTGAGGCTCAATTAGTTTACCAATCGAGCTTTAATATTATGGCCAGTTTTTTATAGTGTATGATACTAAAATATAGTACTCCCTACGTATTTGAAAGAATGAAAAGTTTACTGTTTGCGCGGGGTTTAAGAAAAGTTGGTAAAGTGGAATAAAGTGGTGTAAAAAGACAATAAGGGTAGTGGAGTTGAGGTTTGTTAATTACAATTAGCATTTGTGGTTTAAATATCACAACCAACTCATGTTTGATTTATTCTATGAATTTATTTTTTTCATGCTCGTTAATTTTTACGTGCTCATTTTTTTTCTGCTCTTTTTTTTTTTCTGCTAGATTTTTTTTGCTGCACGTTTTTATTTTCTGGATTCGTATGATTCTTAATTTCATACGATTGCATCAAAATTAATGAAGACAAAATTAAAAACAGAATAATAAAGGATGCAAGGAATGGGACAAGAAACAAAAAATTCATTGAAGAGGGAAAGTCAAATTTTCAGTTTCAGTGCATTTAATGCTACTGATATTTACAGCAGTGAGAGGGAAATAAGTATCCTAAATTCAAATTTCCCACTAAAATGTTGGAGAGAATACATCATCACCTAACCCATTCTAAAAGCTATAAATACAGAGCATTGAAGGCAAAATATCTCATTACAACAACTGCATTTACTCCAAAACTTCTGCAGCAATGAAGACAGGCCAAAGCAAAAAAAATCTGACTGATGATGAAAGAACAGCCTTGATTCAATGGCTCCTCCAACAGTCCACTACAGCTGGTTTGAAGCATGGTGCCAAAAAAGAGGCTGCAACAATGTTCAATGTGGAATACATCACTGTATGGCGCATATGGAAGGAAGCTGCAGCTCAACAAGCTTTGGGTAGACCTATACAAGTTAAAGGCATGAAGAAAGGCTGTCAGCACAGTGATAAGAAGGTGTTATATGCAGAAAAACTAAAGTCTCTCTCAGTTTTGCAGAGAAACTCAATCAGAAAAACAGCAATGCACATGGGAGTCAGCCCATATCAGGTACAATACTGGCTGAAAACAGAAGAGATAAGACCTCATACTAGTGCTATTAAACCCTACTTAACTCCTAAGAACATGCTCACTAGAATGGAGTTTAGCCTCAAGCAAGTTAGCTGCATTAGTGAGGAAGGAAAGGTTGTTTTTCAGAACAACACAATGTGATCCATATAGATGAGAAATGGTTCAATTTAAGTAAGAAAACATCAGGTATTACCTTCTAAAAGGTGAAACAGCACCACATAGAGTATTGCAATCCTGTAATACTCCGAGTTTTCATAAGTCCTTAAGTGCGTTCTACATGAGTTAATATGCTTAATTATCAAGTTTTGAGTGATAAAATTTTTCTAAGGAAAAAGAAAATTGTTGAAAAGACTGAAATGCCCCTATGTGCTTCAACGTGAACTTATGTGTTTTAATTACTCGAGTTGAGGATGTGATGCATTGATTGAGTTTATTTATATGAGTTTGAGCATGAGTAAGATCTTCAGAGAATTCCGAGAATTTTTACTTTTTAATGAATAGTAACTAGAGCCGAGAAAACACTATTCACCGACGAACTTAGAATTTGATCTAATTAGTGTCTTTTGAATCTAGAATTAATTCTAAGACCCATGAGATGTGTTGGAAGCTTATCCGAGATCACATGAGAGAATTATAAGAATTTAGTCCTTAATGAATTAATTAGCCGAGTAATTTTTAGGTTTTCTTCGTTATTTGGAATTTTAACCTAAAAATTAGATAATCGGAATCCTTAATTTATTTAGTGGGACATGAGATAGGTTCAAGATGTTTTTAGTGTCGGAAACGAGATGAGGAGAGATTAGAGCCGTTTTCAGTATAAATGGAAAAATACGGACTTTTATCCGGAAAACTTTTTTAACCGGGTTAAATTATATCTATCAGAAGAGAATCTCTCTCATCTCTCTCTACCGACCTCTCACTCTCTCTCTCTCTCTCCCTAATCTCTCTCTAGCTACCCTATTTGTCAAAACCTAAAAGAATATTAATGATGTTATTCTTTTAACTAAATGCATTTCATTTTCATCATTTCTCATTCATCATTCCAACTCTCTCTCAAACACTCTACACTCTCTCTCTCGATACTTCTCAAAGAAGGGAGAAGAAAATATTTCTCTCCATCTCTCTCACTCTCCACCGAACACACACACATACACACACATTTGAGATTTCTCCATTGAAGCATTTAATTTCCAAGCTCCAAGCCTTCAAGTTCAAGGGATCTTTATCATCTTCCTCTTAAGTTCTTCCAACATCAATCAAAGAGGTAATAATCCTCAAGCTTTGAGTTGAAATCATGCAAAAGTTATCTCCTTAATTTTTTGAAATTTTCGGCAATCATGCCCTAGTTAAGGTGATTAATTTTTGTCTCATTTTTCTTGAGGATTAAGGTGGATTCAACCATGGAAATTCCAAGCCAAGAGTTTGAGCCCTAATCCCATTCATTTTCGGTCCAAGAGAAGTCAAGAGAGGACCATCCATTTAATTTTCAAAGTAGGTTAAATCCATTTGATTAGATGTATATATGTAATCTCTTTAATCTCTAAAGAAAAAGATGCATGCATGGTTTAATTTATGCATAGGCAAACTAAGGATTTTGATATGAGATTCGATGTGAGATTCGAGTGAGGAAATCGATAGGAAATCAAGCCTAGTGATTAATCTATGGATTAAAAGAGAAAGAAAAATTAAATCCCTAAATAATGATAGAAGCCGAAAATTAGGAAAAGAGAAGGAAGAATTCGATTTTCTATGAGTTTGATGATTTAATGCTTTACATGTGTTTATGAGTATGTTTTGATTGATTAATTATGCATGAAAAATTGAGAAAATCTATGCCCTAATTTATTGATAAATGCCGAGTTTTATGCATAAGGAGGAGAAATTATTTTGATTATTTTGTTGATGATTTGATGATGTTTTGAGCATGATGTGATTATGAGTTTATGATGATTTAATCTTCTATGTTATTATTGTGGGAAAATTGAGTTAGATGCATGATTTTAGAGGAAAATGAATTTTATGATGTTATAATGATTTTTGATGATTTTGATGTCATGATGTTTAAGAGTATATTGTGTGTAAATTTTGAATATTAGATGTTAGTAGGATTTATTGAGATAAAAAGAATGAGATTTTAGGCATAAAAGAAGTAAAAATTGAAAAAAAATGAGAAAGAATGCCTAATGTGTGTTCTTGGTGAGAATTTGAAGATTTGAATGAATGTCTAGTGTGTGTTCTAGGTGTTCTTGGTGTTTATTTGAAGATTTAAAGATCATTAAAATTAATTCTAAAAGAAATAAATTATTAAATTAATAAAATATTCAAGATATTTTGAGAATAAAAATTAAATGGAAAATAAAAGAAAAAAATTATTAAATGAGTGATGAGTCATAAATTGAGAAAGATAAAGAAAAATAATTTCTTTATTAAATAATTATAGTTTAATAAAAGGAATTAATTAAGTTAAATAATTTGAGATTAGAGGAATTAATAATCAAGAATTAAATAACGATGAATTAGAAGTCGTAATAAATGAGAAATAGAAGACGAGATAGAATTAAAGAAATAGAGTTAGGAATCGAGTATGAAATTTGAGTCGAGTAATTGAGAATTAAGTCGTTTAAATAAACGAGAATAATAATCAATAATAATTATAGAGTTGAGTATAAGTAATCAACGAGAAACTTTAAATCGAGTATGAGTTTAATTATCTGAATGATATTAAATTAGTCGAGAAGTTTGAAGTTTAATAATAAAGTTAGAGCAAATTAACTAAAATAAGAATTTCTTCATTAAATAAGACATAATAGAATATGAGAATAATAAGTTGAGTCGAGCTTAGAAAATAAATAAAGAAATAAGTTGAGTAAGAGAAACTATGAGATTAGAGTCGAGTAAGAATTATTTTGAGCGAATCAAAGTAATTAATTGAGAAATGTTATAAAAAGAGAATAAGATTTAATAAGAGTTATTTTGAGAATCGAGTTTATAAATAATAAGTGTTTGAGTATTTGTTTATGAATATTATGCCGAGTAATGATGTTCGAATAAGTCAATCGAGGTTGATTTTCAAATCGTTTTAAATTGAAAGAGTCGAGGAAATAATAGAGATAATAATTTAAGAATCGAGTTTAAGATGAAGTTAAGAGTCGAGTTATAAATAGAAAATGAATTTTTATTTCAATAAAAGTTTAATTAAAAGAAAAAGAGAAATAATAATAGAAGCATAAGTAATAGTACGTATGCGAATACGTATAAGTAGTTGAGAAAAGACGACGTCTTTGGAAATAACGTCGTATATTGAGTTAAGAGATATTAAATGATTATTTAAGCTTTAATCCAAGAAAATTATTATTATTTGAATTAATGTCTTTTCCAAAACTAGAGTCGAGTAATGACGAGTAATTGTTAATGTGACTTGAAGTGTGAATCGAGTTTGAGATAATACGTTTGTTTAAATTCCAATTTAAAATTATGATGATTGATTGAAATTCTATGTTGAATTAAATACGTTTGAGTAGACTTATGTGATTAAACATAATTAAATATGCTTAATCGAATCTATATGCTTGAGTAAAATATTTATGCTTTGATTATAATGAAATGATTGTTCAAATTGTTGAGAATGCGTGCTCATGACGTGAATGATGTTCGTATAATCGAGTATTTAATTGAGAATGTGAGTAAGGATTCGAATAATGAAGTTTAGTCAATTAACATTTCTTTAACTAAACAAGAAATGCTGAGACATTAGCAAATAACATTAACCAATTAACGAGTAGCATTAATGTTTTAGAAATGAGAATACTAGATACAGTAATTAGTAACCGAGTAGAGTGAGAACCGAGGACGAGAAAGTCGAGAATTGAGATTGTCTTAGAAAAGATAAAAATAGAGAGAGACGAGTCAAGTAGAAGTCCTTCAGTCGAAACAAACGTTTACTTTACGTCTTATGCCTCGTGTCTTACTTCTTTTATCGATGTCAAAATATAAAGGACCGAGCGGGACGGAGAAGTAGCGGGGACAAAGAAAGAGTAAGCCGCCTAACTAATCGTCGGAAGTAAGGTGAACTTTTCTAAAACCAAAACTATCGATGAATGCTATTACGATAATTGAGTATTATTATGTGAGTTTTTGAAGTACAATCGACTTGCCGTTTTTACTTGAGTTTTTGGTATGTGTTATCATCTGCTTGTTGAGATATTATAGTCCTGTGAAAGGCAGGAAACCCACGTGTGGTATATGAATTGTTTGAGGTGACTGTGAGCCTTGCTTCGGTTGGGCCGGTCACAGTGTTCGAGAAGGAGGCCCACATCTCGGCACAGTGAGAGTGAAATGTGGTAGATGATACATATTGCTTGAGTGTATATATATTATTTTGACTGTGCAGTCTATTCGAAAGGAAAATGTTTTTGCATTCACAAGTATAACTGTTTTCACTGCATTAATACTTGTGATGCTACAGCAAGGCAAGTTCAATTGATATAGCTCTAAGAGCAAAGTTTTTCAAATGTTTTTGGCATGTGTTCACTGAGTACGAAGTACTCAGCCCTGCATGTATTTCTAAATGTGCAGGTTAGCGGGATGCGGATGGAGAGGACAGCTTGGTGGTGTGATATGTTTTGTTGATCGAGTCAAATGTTAGACTGGCAATTGCATGTCTTCATACATGTAGTTGTTGGGTTTGAGTCGAGGATTCCGCTGCAATACAATGCTTTTGTTTATTGAAGTCTTTTGGATATTATACTCTGATACATGTTCTAATTCCGAGCGATGTGCTCGATGCTAATTACTGCTTTTGATGAATCTCGTTTCTTGTTGACTTGAATACTTATTCCTATTCGAACTTGATATGTAAATTATTCGTGCTCGTTGGTTGTTTCGATATATCTTTGAAAGCATGTCTCGAATGTTACCGCTTTCTGTTGAAATTCCCTTGTTTCCCCTAGCATGTTTCCCCTTATTTGAGTTGAGCGATGGATGGTTTAGTAGTGTTAGTGTTAGTACGTCGCACCTCGGGAGTCGGGGTGTGACAAATCCAAAAACAATATTGATAAAATCATGTTTGAGTGCATGGTTTCAAGACCAATCATAGACAACAATGGTGAAGTGATATTTGATGGCAAGTTTGGAATCATACCATTCACTTATGAGGAACCAGCACAAAGAAATTCTAAACATAGAGAAAAAGGCACCATGATCACTAAACCAATTATAAAGATTTCAAGGAAGGTGATGAAGGAAATTTTTTTGCAGGAGGTAAGAGGCTCTCATGTGTATTTCACTATCAGAATCAAACTGATTCATCATTTAGTGCAGTTTACATGTTTTTCCCTTACCTACTGCAGATGATACTACTGATTAAAAGAAAGTGGCCACAAGGACTGAGCAAAAATATCATAATCCAGCAAGACAATGCAAGACCACACATAGACAACAATGATCCAGATTTCGGAGCTGCTGCATCATCAGATGGATTCAACATACAGCTTGTACAGCAACCACCAAACTCACCAGACACTAACATCAATGATCTTGACTTTTTTAGAGCCATACAGACACTTAAGGATGAGAATGATGCAAGAAATGTAGATGACATGATTAGAAATATCAAGGAAGCATTTGAGAATTTTCCACCATGGAAATTAAACAATGTATTTCTCACTTTGCAAGGCTGCCATGAAGAAATCATCAAGTGCAGGGGTAATAACACATACAAAATCCCACATATGTACAATGAGAGAATGGTGAGAGAGGGGACACTGCCAGATTCCATCTTAGTAGATGAATCAGTTGTGAAAGAAGGATGAGAATATCTGAAGATGCATGGAGTTGATGGAGGGATAATATTGCAGAATGAAGACATCATCAGAGGAGTGGAAGACACGCATTTAACAGAGTGAAAAGTTCTATATAGATGTTTTTTGGCAGAAGGTTTACAGGGACAAACAGAAAATAGATCATTTTTTGTGTTTGGAATGTAAATTTGTCCTTGGATCAGTTGTATAGTTAGTCTCAGCCTTAATTAAATGAATTTTTTTTGCATCATTGACTCACTATGTATCCTATTTATGCCTCCAGACATAGAACACAAACAATTCTAGTGGTGGCAGTAATAAGATTAATCAAACAACTCCCAAGAAGACAATAATTCACATTCAACACCAAACACACAAGTGCAGTATCAGTTCATAATCAGTTTGAAATGCACAAATAAGGCATCACAGGTGCAATATCAGTTCATAAACAGAAATGCAACACAAGTAATGCATCACAAGTGCAGTATCAGTTCATAATCAGTTTGAAATGCACAAATAAGGCATCACCAGCCTTCCCCCACTCACTCAAATGCAGTATCAGTTCAATATCAATTTTAAGCTCAAATACAACATAGCATAGATTGAGATAATGATCATAAATTGCACAAATAAGGCATCACAACCTTCCCCCACCCATTCAATATCAGTTTCACAAATGCAGTAAAACAAAATCGAGGGGAATTAAGAGAATGAAAACCATAAAATAGAACGCAATCACCTATTTTCTGGAGCTTTTATACTCTAACAAACCCTTAGTAATATTTTTCTGCCCCCACTCCTCGTAGGTGAGATGAATGTCAGCTTCATCCTTTCACTGCATCGCCGGCACCGAGCCCTAACTGTCAGCCACCATGCCCTCTGGAGGATTTGGAGAAGACTCATCAGTGAGCATTGGGAATTCAGACTTCGGCACCACGATACCATTATAGAGCGGCGGCAATTCGCGTCTGAGCGCCGCCGGCGGGGAATCTGGCTGAGATCCTTCGGGCAAGAGCGGCGGTGATGGAGATTGAGTATGAGATTCGTGAAAGAGCGGCCTGGAGGGAGATTGAGTCTCAGACTTGTCAAAGAACGGCGGCGAAGGAGATTGCGTCTGAGAATCGTCGCCATCAGTCTCCGATGCATTCTCAGATTCGTGAAAGAGCGGCGGAGAAGGAGATTGAGTCTCAGACTCGTCAAAGAAAGCCGGCGAAGGAGATTGCGTCTGAGAATGGTCAAACCACTTCGCCGATGGATTCTCAGATTCGTCATAGAGCGGCGGCGAAGGAGGTTTCGCCACCAGGCTCTTAGAGATGGAAGTAGAAATATTGATCGGCGCCATAATAGTGAGCGGACGGCAATGAGTACAGAGATGAGAGTGGAGACAAAGAGAGAGAGGAGAAACCCTAGATCTGTGAAGAACACGAGAGAGAAGGCGCCGATTTAGGGTTTGGGGGGTAGGAGATTTGCAATATATTTTGGGGGAAACGGACGGCAAGGACTACAGAGATGAGAGTGGAGACAGAGAGAGAGAGGAGAAACCCTAGATCTGTGAAGAAGACAAGAGAGCAGCAGCCGATTTAGGGTTTGGGGATGGGAGAATTGCAATATATTTGGGGGAATTTGGGCTGGCAGATTGGGTTTGGGTTTGGGTTTGGGGATTTTGGGTTTGGATTTTATTTTTAATTGGGTTGGGTAGTTAGTTTAAATTAAGATAATTAGATTAGGTTAGTTTAATTAGGTTTTGTTAATTAAGAGAAAAGTAATGACATATTGATGTAAATATAGAGAAATATTTGGGGTATAAAAGTCTATAAAATGAAACATTATATTTTTTTCGATTACATGCTTTTTGGGCAAACATTACATTTTTTCAAATACGGAGGGAGTATATCTTTATAGTGACCGAGTGTTAGATTTGTAAACTTTAATTTTAATCATGGACTTTGTCCCTTAAATTAACCAAAAAAAAAAAAAAAAACAAAAAAAAAAAAAAACAAACCATTCTAATCATTGACTAACATCTTTTCATTTTTTTTCCCTTCCATTTCAAGTTACAACTAAGTCGCCGAGAAGCATGAGTTTTGGGATGAATCAGACAAAATTCGAAAATCAAATCTTAAAAAAGATTGGGTAGTGATGTGGAAACAAAATGTCTTAAACACAATGGAATACTTTAGTAATGTTCACAAATTTAATTAATAAATTCAATAATAAAATTTGATTTTTCTTGAATTTACTAGATTACCCTTGCATGCCTAAAATTAGTGTATCCAATTTGAAATTTAAAAATCATATCTTTAACGTAACCAATAGATTATAGTTTCATATATAAGTCAAGCCAAATCATTCAACCGATTTATGTCCTAAATTAAGCCAATCATATATTTTGTAAATGCATTAAATAGATAAATTGTTTCAATGCTTATATTTTCTTTTAAATAGTGTTAAGGGGCGTTTGGTTTGATAGATGAAATAAATAATGATTGATAGAGTAGTGTAGGATGTGATTATTTACATTATTAATTTGTGTTTGGATTGTTTAAGTGTGGTATAGGATAATTGAAGGACTATGTGAGTGTGTATGTGCTACGGTGTGTTGTGTGTAGTGTGTAGTGTGTGTGCGAAAAAAATGAGAATTCACATAAAAAAAATAGGGATTCACATGAAAAATAATGTGAAATCACATTATAATTTATTTGATTTCGTATCTAATTCGATTTCACATAAAAAAAGGGAATTCACATAAAAAAACATGGGAATTCACATGAAAAATAATGAGAATTCGAATAAGGGTAAAAAAGTCATAAATTGCTACAATTAATAACTTTTAAAAGTTATTGTTAGAATTAATATTTTTATCTTCAAAACTGCTAGAATCCTACAATAACTCTTAATTATAATTATATACATAAAACAGAATATTTAAAACTTACGTTTTTTTGGTGCGACATTTTTTTTTCTTTATTTTGGCACGGAGTTGGGAAAATTTTTAAAAAAAATATCTCTCTGTTAAATGTTGAAAACCTGACTAATATTGTATTGAACAAAAGATTACTTCCTCCATCCTTGTTAAGTGTTTAATGCCATAAAATTTTGTACACTATAAGAAAGTAAACAAATTACTCTTTTGGTGATGGAAGCATAATAGCATATTATATGAAAACATCGAAAATAAAGTATGTTTTGAGGAAAACGGAGTACCCTAGTTTCAGTTTTTTAAGTTTAATTCGGTTTTAAGAAATATTCTCAGCGCCGAGAAGTTTACTCATTAAACATTTGACTGCCCAAGGATGGATACAGACAACGATGGTAAAATTGGAGATTCAGATTTCTCCATCCCAAAGTTGTTCCAATGATTTGTATTGAGCATCTGCAGAAACAAATTCTACCCCCTTCCCCACTCTATTTTGTGGGATCTCCTTTATTTTCTGACGATCTTCATCTCTCAACTCCCAATCCAAGACTTTAAGGTTTTCTTTCATTCTGTCCCGGTTGAAGCTCCTCACGATCATGCCCGCGCCTTGCTCGTATATCCATCTCAACGCGACCTACATCACACAATGCACCTACAATGCAATATTAGTCTCCTACTTAAGCGTCAGGATTAACAGTAGTCTTAAGTCACACAAGTAGCTGTTGTCAAGTGAATTGGACCTATCCATCCGGACAATATGCAAAATTGACCCCATCATATTTTCTAGGCCGATCAGAATTAGGGTGCGTTTACTTTGATGGAAAAGGAATTTTTTCACCCCTTTTCCATCATTTTCACATGTTTACTGTGATGGAAAATTTTCTCCGGACAGGTAAAAATTTTTTCTCGGGCAACCCTTTTTCACTCTATTTCTCTCAATGTTGGATAATATTATTCTTAAATTTTGATGTAAAAATAACTTTCAATGGATAAAAGACATAAAAATAAAGAAAAGGTGGAGGGACCATGTGATAATTTTCTTTTCCATCCTAGTAAAGATGCGATAAAAAAAAAAAGATGAAAATATTAATAGTTTCTCATCTTTTCTTATTCATCAATTTTCAACAAAAATATTTCCATCAAAATAAACTCACCCTTAAAATAAATTGGGCCTATAAGAAACATAGCCATGCCCAAGCCCATCCACAATACACGCCCATCGGGCTAGACCATATTTACGACTCTGCACATAATTTTGCATAGCATAGATGTGTACATGTATATATATAGGTGTGTGTGTGCGTGTGTGTTGTGTTGTGTGCGTACCTGGGCAATGGTCTTGCTTGTGGCAGTTGCAATGTCGTTAAGGATTGGACTTTCCATGACTGCATCACTACCCCAAAGGGACCCACGTCCACCCAGTGGGGACCATGCAGCGACATGGATCCCTTTCTCTTTGCAATATTGCACCATCTTCTCTTGCTGCCACCCAACATTCATCTCTACCTGAAACATAATTATATATAGCATAACAAGTATCCTAGTGAAGATCCATTAATAAACTCTAATTCTTACGAGTAGTAGAGCTGGCAAAAAACTGGGCACTCGGGCCCTTTCGGACGAAACCCGATCGGCCCGGGCCCGGCAGGTTATTTGGGTGGGCTTGTTCGGCAAGAAATCTAGTAGTAATAGAAGATCTGGTGTCATATTAATTAATTACCTGGTTGACAGCAGGTAGGATAGTGGCGTTTTTGAACAAGAGTCGAGAGTTTAGTGGTGCTGAAGTTGCTAACACCAATAGATTTGGCCAATCCCAGTTTAAAGCAGTCTTCCATACCCTCCCAAATTTCTTTCATTTCAAAATGCACCAATTTTGTTGAATTATTACCATCTTTCTTCATGCTTGGCGGCCAATGTATCAAATATAAATCAACATAATTCAAGTCTAGCTTTCTGTAACACACATAAAATTAAGAGAAAATCATCATGCATACCCATTTTGAGGATAACATGTACTCTCAATACTCACTAAGATAATTTACTATCTCATATACCCACTTGGCCCACAAAGTGTACTTTCCACCATTTGTTTAACTCATTTTTTATTCAATTGTGGTACAATCATGCAGCCAATCTCATCAGTTGACTAGCTTTTTGAATAAGGCCAAAATTTATTTGAGTGGGATGAGAAATGTGTAAGTTTCACGTGAATAAAGCCTATTAAAATTGGTATGCATGCAAAAATTGTACCAATTTTAACAGTAATTTTGCATGCGGGTAGATATAAAATTGAATGCATTATTGAATTGGAATTCTTCAGCCTATATAAGATTCATAGTTTGAAGGAGCTGTATGCAAACATAAGAAGGAAAAAAATAGAGAGAAAACTTGAGCGAATATTAGATCGAAGAGTTATAGTAGTCATTACCGTTTTTTAAAGTCATGTGAGCATAATACAAATTTTTATTATTTTGTAAAAACAAAAAAAAATTATACAAATGGACAAAAAATTGTAAAGCTCGGTAGTGTCATAACACGAGCTGTATAATTTTTTTTAATTATATTATTTATTTATATATTTATGTTTTTTTATATAGTTTTTCTAACATTATTGTTTGTATTTTACAGAAATATCAATTAGACATCTTTCAAACGGGTCGATGCTAAGCTAGAAGAGAATTAACACTGGTTTTGCAATTTCCATCTCCAAATGTAAGTATTTAAAATTTACGTTAATTTTCGAATAAATTTAAAATTGTAAAGATCGACCAAAAACTGTAAAGGTCGGTAGAGTGTTAACGCGAGCTGTATAATTTTTACAAGATCTGTATAATTTTTTTTTGAATTATATTATTTATGTATATATTTATGTTTTTGTATATAGTTTTTATAACATTATTGTTTGTATTTTACAGAAATATCAATTAGGCATCTTTCAAACGGGTTGAATCCAAGCTAGAAGAGAATTAACACTGGTTTTGCAATTTCCATCTGCAAATGTAAGTATTTAAAATTTACGTTAATTTTTGAATAAATTTAAAATTGTAAAGATCGACAAAAAATTGTAAAGGTCGGTAGTGTGTTAACGCGAGCTGTATAATTTTTATAAGATCTGTATAATTTTTTTTAATTACATTATTTATTTAAATGTTTATGTTTTATGTTCTTTTTATAACATTAATATATGTAATTTACATAAATACAATTTAAATTCGAAATCCCATATATAGGCATTTCTTCAAACGAGGGTGAATCCATATAAACTGTGTTTATTTATTTTAAATTTATAAATTGGAGTGTTTAAAACATTAATTAAAATTTTCTAAAAACTAAAAAAGTGTACAGATCTAACAAAAACTGTACAGGTCAGGAATTAGTTTAGTAGGACCTGTATAATTATTTTTAGGTCTGTACAAAATTATATTTTGTAATAAATTAATTTAATTTTAGTTTCGTATATTTAATTATTAAATTTCGGTTTTGTTTTGACAGATGGAATGCAAGATGTTCCGCGTTAAATTTAACGGCGTTTGAGACGATTATGTTTATAATGACGGAGAAGAGCGCACATTCTATCTTCCGTTTGATATGATAAGTTTTTCCAACATTAAGGAACAAATAAAGTACATAATGATGTCTAGATCGTTAAGTGAGATATTTGAAATATTCTATTTTTCAACGTCTCAATTCGGCGTCGAAAAATATAAATTAAGTAATGATGATCAACTTGAACGATTGTGTGCTACTGAGTCTGAGCCTACGCTGTATATCAGTGATTCAGTGTATAGACCTAGCTTTGATTTGAATGCTTCTTCGCAATTTGTCTATGATGATGTGCATCCGTCTCAGTACTCGCAGTACGACGATTCCCTCACACGTATGGCTTCATGCAATTTGCTTGGCGAGACGCAAATGTGTTCTCAAAGTGCAGCGATTGTTATTGCTCAGGGGCAATCACAAGCACCGGAGCTGCAGCCACAGCCTGAGCAATCCTATGCCACTGTCGTAGAGGATGATGATGATGATGATGAATATTCTGCTGAATCTGAGTCTGACGACACTGATGACGAAGAGGAACAGACAACCACTTTGCAAATTGGAAGTCTTGCTGAATTTGTTAATTGGGTGCATACTCAAGGCGGTGTGAACAAGCTCCTGGCAATGCTGATGCAGAAAAGTTGTACACCCCTTGTTGACGAGGAGACGGAGCTCGCCACTGAAGCGGCCGACCTACAAAACTGGTTAGTTCCCATGATTCCATTGGAATCTGCTGCTTCGCTTGTTGAAACTGTTCAAGATAACATGCCTGAGGGTCCTTTGAGTATGAGCTCCCTATTTAAAGACAAAGAGCAGTTGAGGCTTGCAGTTGGGTTGTGGCACTTGGAACAACGAGCTGAGTTTTGTACAGATCGATCAGATTCAAGGCGTGTTATTTACAAATGCAAGTTTCGAGATGTGTGTCCTTTCGAATTGCGCGGAAGGAGAGAGGGGAACTATTGGTATATTCACCTGTTCAACCCGACGCATACTTGCACAACCAATATGAACCATCCTCTAATGGAGAGGAAGGTCGAATCTAGTGTGATTGCAGCTCATTTTGCGAAAGGCATGAAAAATCAGAAAAGAAATCATCACACCGAAGCTGATTATGGCAAGTCTTATACGGGAATATGGCGTGGCTGCAAATTACAATGTGTGTCTGCGAGCACGGAACAAGGCCCTGGAGATGCTGTATGGTGGATATGTCAATTCGTTTAAGATGGTTCCTCAGTATCTCTACATGCTCCAGAAAGAGAATTCAGGTTCGATTGTTGACTACAGTTTTAGCCCTGATGATTTCCGATTCGAACACTGTTTTGTGGCGTTGTCAGCTTGTATCGTTGCATTCAAGTACTGTCTTAGGCCGGTGATTATATTGGATGCAACGCACTTAAAGGGAAAGAATAAGGGAGTTATGTTCGTTGCGATGGGAAAGGACGGGAACGAGCAACTTATACCGCTGGCATGGGGGATCGGTCCAATTGAGAATGACATCTCGTGGATATGGTTTGTAAGTCGTCTGAAGCTGGCATATCCTCCTCGCCCTGATTTGGTGTTCATCTCAGACGCCCATCTTAGTATTGCGAATGCCATTCAGGATATCTATCCTGGCATATTCCACGGCCTGTGTTACTTTCACATACTAAAAAGCATGGCGACTTATGGAAAGTCTATCACCAAGTTGTATCATAAAGCAGCATTTGCATACAGGAGAGCAGTTTACGAGAAAGCGATGAACAATATAATGTCGGCAAAACCCGAAGCGCATGCCAAGCTGATGTCCATTGGTCCAGAGAAGTGGGCTCGATGTATGTGTCCAGGACGGCGATATAGTAACCTGACGTCGAATGCCGCAGAGCAATTCAATAAAGTTTTGAAGTTTGCTAAATGTATACCAATTTGTTCGTGTTTGGAGACCTTTAGAATGACCGTCGAGAGGTGGTTTGATGAAAAACGACAATTATACGCATCTAATACTGCGTTTGTCACGAGCACGACAGATGCTAAACTTGCAGCTGAGGTTGAACTGTCAAGAACGTACACTGTCATTCCCTTTAGAGATGGTGTATTCAAAGTCCACGATGGAAATCAGACTCTCAATGTCGATCTCAACGCGAGGAGCTGTCCATGTCGAGTGTGGGATTTGGACTTGATACCGTGTTCTCACGCCGTTGCGGCAATTCAGTAAGGATAATTAGAATTTTGTTTTCTTATTTGTACATTTTTGTATAACTTATTCCGTGTATTAACTGTTTCATTATTTGGCAGACGAAATGGCCAGCACCCATACAATTATGTGGCGGATTACTACACGAGAAATATCCAACTGCCGATTTACTCACTAGAGGTCAATCTTGTCCCTCCCAGAGATGAGCGGTTTATTCCTCCCCAAGTTGCTGCTGTGGAAATGTTGCCTATGCTTCCGGTTAGGCAAGCGGGTCGCCCAAGCAAGACTCGTCGACGATCGTTCCTGGATAACTTGACTGCAAGAAGACGTCAGCCCACCGACGATGATGCCTCAAGCAGTAAAAAACGAGCACCTAAAAAATGCTCTATATGTCACGAGAGTGGTCACTCAAAAAATAAATGTCCATACAAATGAGAGTTTATTTTTTATAAAAGTTGGTAGATGTGTACTCTATTATTAATATTATTTGCTCACTTTGTATGCATATTATTATTAGTACTATTATTCTATATTATTATTATTATTATTAGTATTATTATCAACTCTTATAATAATAATAATAATAATAATAATAATAATAATAATAATAGAGATAGAGATAATAATAATAACAATAATAATAATAATAATAATAATAATAATAATTATTATTATAATAGAGATAGAGATAATATTAATAATAATAATTATTATTATTATAATAGAGATGATAATAATAATAATAATAATTATTATTATTATTATTATTATTATTATTATCTCTATCTCTATTATTATTATTATTATTATAGAGATAGAGATAATAATAATAATAATAATAATAATAGAGATAGAGATAATAATAATAATAATAATAATAATAATAATAATAATAATAATAATAATAATAATAATAATAATAATAATAATAATAATAATAATAATATTGACGATTTAAAAAAAACGTAAAGATCGTCTGAATTCTGTACAGGGCAGTGACATTGTACAGCTGACCTGTACAGAATTCACCCGATCTGTACATTTTATTCTAAATTTTTTAGCTTATTATAATATTATTCTCCATTATTATTAATATTATTATTATTATTATTAAAATTATTCTCTACTATCACTACGACTACTACATTATATTTTTAATCTTCCTTCTTTGATCACATATTATTCTCTATTATTAATAATATTATAATAATAATTATTGTTATTATTCTTTATTAATAATAATAATAATAGAGATAGAGATAGAGATAATAATAATAATAATAATAATAATAATAAATAATATTGACGATTTAAAAAAAACGTAAAGATCGTCTGAATTCTGTACAGGGCGGAGACATTGTACAGCTGACCTGTACAGAATTCAGAAGATCTGTACATTTTATTCTAAATTTTATTATTATTATTATTATTATTATTATTATTATTATTATTATTATTATTATTATAAGAGTTGATAATAATACTAATAATAATAATAATAATATAGAATAATAGTACTAATAATAATATGCATACAAAGTGAGCAAATAATATTAATAATAGAGTACACACCTACTAACTTTTATAAAAAATAAACCCTCATTTGTTTGGACATTTATTTTTTGAGTGACCACTTTCGTGACATATAGAGCATTTTTTAGGTGCTCGTTTTTTACTGCTTGAGGCACCATCGTCGGTGGGCTGACGTCTTCTTGCAGTCAAGTTATCCAGAAACGATCGTCGACGAGTCTTGCTTGGGCGACCCGCTTGCCTAACCGGAAGCATAGGCAACATTTCCACAGCAGCAACTTGGGGAGGAATAAACCGCTCATCTCTGGGAGGGACAGGATTGACCTCTAGTGAGTAAATCTGCAGTTGGGTATTTCTCGTGTAGTAATCCGCCACATAATTGTATGGGTGCTGGCCATTTCGTCTGCCAAATAATGAAACAGTTAATACACAGAATAAGTTATACAAAAGTGTACAAATAAGAAAACAAAACTCTAATTATCCTTACTGAATTGCTGCAACAGCGTGAGAACACGGTATCAAGTCCAAATCCCACACTCGACATGGACAGCTCCTCGCGTTGAGATCGACATTGAGAGTCTGATTTCCGTCGTGGACTTTGAATACACCATCTCTAAAGGGAATGACAGTGTACGTTCTTGACAGTTCAACCTCAGCTGCAAGTTTAGCATCTGTCGTGCTCGTGACAAACGCAGTATTAGATGCGTATAATTGTCGTTTTTCATCAAACCACCTCTCGACGGTCATTCTAAGGGTCTCCAAACACGAACAAATTGGTATACATCTAGCAAACTTCAAAACTTTATTGAATTGCTCTGCGGCATTCGACGTCAGGTTACTATATCGCCGTCATGGACACATACATCGAGCCCACTTCTCTGGACCAATGGACATCAGCTTGGCATGCGCTTCGGGTTTTGCCGACATTATATTGTTCATCGCTTTCTCGTAAACTGCTCTCCTGTATGCAAATGCTGCTTTATGATACAACTTGGTGATAGACTTTCCATAAGTCGCCATGCTTTTTAGTATGTGAAAGTAACACAGGCCGTGGAATATGCCAGGATAGATATCCTGAATGGCATTCGCAATACTAAGATGGCGTCTGAGATGAACACCAAATCAGGGCGAGGAGGATATGCCAGCTTCAGACGACTTACAAACCATATCCACGAGATGTTATTCTCAATTGGACCGATCCCCCATGCCAGCGGTAGAAGTTGCTCGTTCTCGTCCTTTCCCATCGCAACGAACATAACTCCCTTATTCTTTCCCTTTAAGTGCGTTGCATCCGATATAATCACCGGCCTAAGACAGTACTTGAATGCAACGATACAAGCTGACAACGCCACAAAACAGTGTTCGAATCGGAAATCATCAGGGCTAAAACTGTAGTCAACAATCGAACCTGGATTCTCTTTCTGGAGCATGTAGAGATACTGAGGAACCATCTTAAACGAATTGACATATCCACCATACAACATCTCCAGGGCCTTGTTCCGTGCTCGCAGACACACATTGTAATTTGCAGCCACGCCATATTCCCGTATAAGACTTGCCATAATCAGCTTCGGTGTGATGATTTCTTTCTGATTTTTCATGCCTTTCGCAAAATGAGCTGCAATCACACTAGATTCGACCTTCCTCTCCATTAGAGGATGGTTCATATTGGTTGTGCAAGTATGCGGGTTGAATAGGTGAATATACCAATAGTTCCCCTCTCTCCTTCCGCGCAATTCGAAAGGACACACATCTCGAAACTTGCATTTGTAAGTAACACGCCTTGAATCTGATCGATCTGTACAAAACTCAGCTCGTTGTTCCAAGTGCCACAACCCAACTGCAAGCCTCAACTGCTCTTTTGTCTTTAAATAGGGAGCTCATACTCAAAGGACCCTCAGGCATGTTATCTAGAACAGTTTCAACAAGCGAAGCAGCAGGTTCCAATGGAATCATGGGAACTAACCAGTTTTGTAGGTCGGCCGCTTCAGTGGCGAGCTCCGTCTCCTCATCAACAAGGGGTGTACGACTTTTCTGCATCAGCATTGCCAGGAGCTTATTCACACCGCCTTGAGTATGCACCCAATTAACAAATTCAGCAAGAGTTCCAATTTGCAGAGTGGTTGTCTGTTTCTCTTCGTCATCAGTGTCGTCAGACTCAGATTCAGCAGAATATTCATCATCATCATAATCATCATCCTCTACGACAGTGGCATAGGATTGCTCAGGTTGTGGCTGCAGCTCCGGTGCTTGTGATTGCCCCTGAGCAATAACAATCGCTGCACTTTGAGAACCGATTTGCATCTCGCCAAGCCAATTGCATGAAGCCATACGTGTGAGGGAATCGTCGTACTGCGAGTACTGAGACGGATGCACATCATCATAGACAAATTGCGAAGAGGCATTCAAATCAAAGCTAGGTCTATACACTGAATCACTGATATACAACGTAGGCTGAGACTCAGTAGCACACAATCGTTCAAGTTGATCATCATTACTCAATTTATATTTTTCCACGCCGAATTGAGACGTTGAAAAATAGAATATTTCAAATATCTCACTTAACGATCTAGACATCATTATGTACTTTATTTGTTCCTTAATGTTGGAAAAACTTATCATATCAAACGGAAGATAGAATGTGCGCTCTTCTCCGTCATTATAAACATAATCGTCCCAAACGCCGTTAAATTTAACGCGGAACATCTTGTATTCCATCTGCCAAAACAAGACCAAAATTTAATAATTAAATATACGAAACTAAAATTAAATTAATTTATTACAAAATACAATTTTGTACAGATCTAAAAATAATTATACAGGTCCTACAAAACTAATTCCTGACCTGTACAGTTTTTGTTAGATCTGTACACTTTTTTAGTTTTTAGAAATTTTTAATTAATGTTTTAAACACTCCAATTTGTAAATTTAAATGAATAAACACAGTTTATATGGATTCACCCTCGTTTGAAGAAATGCCTATATATGGAATTTCGAATTTAGATTATATTTATGTAAATTACATATATTAATGTTATAAAAAGAACATAAAACATAAACATTTAAATAAATAATGTAATTAAAAAAAAAATTATACAGATCTTATAAAAATTATACAGCTCGCGTTAACACACTACCGACCTTTACAGTTTTTGGTCGATCTTTACAATTTTAAATTTATTCAAAAATTAACGTAAATTTTAAATACTTACATTTGGAGATGGAAATTGTAAAACCAGTGTTAATTCTCTTCTAGCTTAGCATCGACCCGTTTGAAAGATGCCTAATTGATATTTCTGTAAAATACAAACAATAATGTTAGAAAAACTATATAAAAAAACATAAATATATAAATAAATAATATAATTAAAAAAATTATACAGCTCGTGTTATGACACTACCGAGCTTTACAGTTTTTTGTCCATCTGTATAAATTTTTTTTGTTTTACAAAATAATAAAAATTTGTATTATGCTCACATGACTTTAAAAAACGGTAATGACTACTATAACTCTTCGATCTAATATTCGCTCAAGTTTTCTCTCTATTTTTTTCCTTTTTATCTTTGCATATTGCTCCTTCAAACTATGAATCTTATATAGGCTGAACAATTCCAATTAAATAATGCATTCAATTTTATATCTACCCGCATGCAAAATTACTGTTAAAATTAGTACAATTTTTGCATGCATGCCAATTTTAATAGGCTTTATTCACGTGAAACTTACACATTTCTCATCCCACTCAAATAAATTTTGGCCTTATTCAAAAACTAGTCAACTGATGAGATTGGCTGCATGATTGTACCACAATTGAATACAAAATGAGTTAAACAAATGGTGGAAAGTACACTTTGTGGGCCAAGTGGGTATATGGGATAGTAAATTATCTTAGTGAGTATTGAGAGTACATGTTATCCTCAAAGTGGGTATGCATGATGATTTTCTCTTAGGGTTTATTCATATTTTATTCAATGAGAGAGAGATTCTTTGACCGAATCTAATAAGAGAGAGAGAGATTCTTCTCAAATTCTGTAAAAGTAATAGAAGTGGGCCAAGTGGGTATATAGGGTAGATAATTATCTTAGTGGGTATATAGAGTAGATGTTATCTTGAAAGTGGGTGTTTCGAATTTCAACTCTAGAATTAAATTACCTGAGAGATTCTCGGAGGGCAGGACGACTTTATCGCGATGCGCGTCTGTGCACTGCAACTTTGAAGCCATGAAGATTTCGTCTCGGCTCTTGATGAGGCCGCGCCGCATCGCCTCCGCCACAGCGAGCCCCACGCTTTCTTCGGTGTGGTAAAGCGCCGCGTGTCGATGTGGCGGTAGCCGGCGGCGATAGCATCGAAAAGCAGCGGCACCAGCTGCTCAGGCGGAAGCGCCGGATATGCTCCAGTTCCGAGGCCTATTACCGGCATCATGTGCCCTGAGTTCAACTTTACTTCTGGGATTTGTATGCTCTCCATATCTGTGACTCCGAATCGCCTAAAGTTTAGATGAATTTTGTCGTGACGATTATATAGATGATTAAATGGTGTTTTTTAGTATTAATGACATTGATACCTTCCAGTTGGATTCCACGTTGAAGCCAAGAAATTCTTCACACGTGTGCGAGACTACCCAAAAATGGATGTCTTCAAATACTACCCCCTCCCCCTCCCTTTCCTTTACCTTCCTTTTTTTTTATTATTTCCCTACCGAATAAATAAATGAGGAAAAAGTCAAAATAGTCGTTCTTCAAAACAAAAGATAAATTTTGTCACTTTGACCAAAAAAGTATCTAAATAGCCATTTGTTTTATTTTGGGACTTTTATACCCTTATAGAAGAATTTATACCCTTTTATATCCTTATAGGTATACAAGAAGGATTTATACCCTTTTATACTCTCTAATCTTGTATGAGATATGCATTCGTGTATGTTTTTTCCGGCCAAAAAATTCCGGCGAAGTTTTCCGGCCAAAATTTTCCGGTCAAAAATTTTCCGGCCAAAAAATTCCGGCGAAATTTTTCCGGCCAACAATTTCCGGTGAAAATTTCCGTGTATATGCCGACCCGTGATTTTCATATTTCATGTATAATGCTGTTCTTGTATGTTTGATATGTCCTTGTATGCTCGTTTTTGCTTTCTATGCTCGATTTTTTTTCCTATATGCTCTATTTTGTTCCTGTATGCTCTATTTTGTTCTTGTATGCTCGATTTGTATGATTTGTATGAAACTGTTCTTGTATGATATTGTTCTTGTATGCGCGATATGTTATACTGTATCCTAAATTGGTCCATGTATGTGTTTTTTCCTGTATGAACGATTTTGTTCTTGTATGATCGATTTGTTCGTGTGTATGAAACAGTTCTTGTATGATATGTTCTTGTATGCTCGATATGTTCATGTATGCTAGACTAGTCCCTATATGCTTTTTTTTCCTGTATGAGCGATTTTGTTCTTGTATGATCGATTTGTTCCTGTATGATTGAGTCGTTCATGTATGATAGATTTGTTCGTGTATGAAATTGTTCTTGCATGAATGCTTTGTTCATGTATGCACGGTTTTGGAAGCCACAAATTCGTGTATGTAATTGCTCATGTCTGCTTGAGTTGGTCTTGTATGCAAGTTTAGTATGCTAAACTGGTCCATGTATGTGTTTGTTCGTGTATGAACGATTTTGTTCTTGTATGATAGATTTGTTCGTGTATGAAACTGTTCTTGTATGATAGATTTGTTCGTGTATGAAACTGTTCTTGTATGATATATTCTTGTATGCTCGAAATGGCCTCCGTGCCGGAAATCGCTCCGCCGTGCCGGAAAATTGTATGTTCTTGTATGTTCGTGTATGAAACTGTTCTTGTATGCTTGAAATCGCTGCCATGCCGGAAAATTTCGCCGGGAATTTTGGATTGGAAAACTTTCGCCGGAATTTTTTGGCCGGAAAACTTGCACCGGAATTTTTTGGCCGGAATTTTTCGCCGGAAATTCATACATGAAGTTAGTGTTCTTGTATGATTCAAATTAAAGTTAACTTTCTTATACTCATTAAGGGTATTTATGTCATTTCATAAATTAAATGGCTATTCTACAACTTTTAAAATGTGATGGCTATTTTAACATTTTTTCCTAGAAAAATGGCTATTTTACACTATTACCTCTAAATAAATTTACCTATATAATCTTATTAATTATTGTCATATTAATTATTAAATCACATTTTCTAACAATTGTCGCGACTTAAAAAAATCACATTTCAAAGAATAAAGTATCACCACCGACCAATATTTTAAAAACGGACCGGAGATCGACCCGATAAGGCCTTCGGATCAAGGTTCAACCGTGATTGAACCATTTAATTGAACCGTTCAATATTAAATAAATAAAAATAATAATTAAATACATAAAAATATAAAAAAATCATAATTTTATAACTTTCCAATTACTAAGATAAAAATCTGAATATTCATATCAAATCCAATAAAATTCCAACAAATATTTATAACAAACACATTAAAATCCATAGCAACAAATTCATTAATATCACAAAAAAATACAAGTCTTCACATAATTCAAACATCAATTGCCACTGTAACTATCAACATCCTCCTGTTGAAATAAATCCAGATTAAGCCCATCGTCTTCAACTCCATTGGTGGTTATCTCTATATTAACAAGTATACAATTTTTAGTAAATAATTCTATGTTACTCATAATTTAACAAATCAGACAAATTCAAAAAACATAATGTCGAATTTGCAGATGATTTTCTGGAGTTGATTGACTTGGAGCTGATTGAGAAGATTGATTTGCAGATGTCGAATTTGACATGATTTTCTGCTAAAAAATAAGCACAAATTAGTTACAAAATCCTATTTAAAATATACAAGACCAACAAAATAAGCACAAATTAGTTACAAATTTTATGCTAAATATTTTATTAAAATCTTCAATACAGTACCAACTACCAACAAAAATCATCATATACAAGACCATGTAATTTCCATTGAATAAAATCAGTTACTTACAAATTTAAAGGCAAACCAGTTGTTGAAGAGGTAAAAGCTATAAAATTTCATAGACTCGAGCTCAAAATCAGTAAATTCCAACAAACTCCTCGATAGAGATATGCTCAAATTCAAGGGGACAAAAAAGGAAGAACAAAACATTCAACTCGGAGCTAAATTCTCCAAAATCAATCAAATTACTCAAAAATCCTTTGTGCTGGTGCATCATAGTAATTATTAGGAGATTACATAACAAGGAAAATTATTTGTTGACAAATTGGATTACGTAAGATGAGAAAATGCTAACATAATAAAAGTCTAATCCTCAAAATAGATTTCCTGATTCAAAATATATAATAATTTTGCCTAAAGATTGGAGCCCTAGTTCAAGCTTAACAGAAAAATAAACTTACATACGTGGTGGAATCAAATCAACGGTGGCGCGCACGAGTAACCGAGAAAGATCGAAAGCTGAGTCACATAGGAGAAGGCGATGGCTGGTAGGAGGAGGCACGGTAGAAGAGGAGTTGTGGAGGCAGAGTAGAACGAGTGAGAAGGAAGAAGAAAATTAGGTTTAAGTGCTTTTTTTTTAAGAATCACGTTTTAGACTTTTAGTTATTCTTTTTTTATGATATTGATTCTTATTTGTTTTTCTAATATTAAGTTAATTAAAATATTTTTCATAATTTTGTAAATAAAAAAAATTGAAAATATGGTATTTTTTTAAAACTGGGCGGTTTTTAAAAATCGTTCCCGATTTTGTAAAACCGGCGGTTTTGACCGATTTTGCACCATCAGCAGTTTTTTAGAGCTAATCGGACCGGAACCATGATCCGTTCTCGGTCGAACCGACCGGTCCGGTTCGGATTTTAAGACATTGCATGTGAATTAAATTAAACATGTCATTATTATTATATTTTTACTAATATTTTTTTTATTATATTTTAGTTAAGGGTGCATTAACTTTGAGTGAAAAAGAGGTAATAATATTTTTGGGAGAAATTTTTTTTTGCACACTATGAAATGTGCAAAACGAAAAATATACACCTACTTTAAAAACAATGAAAAATATCCATAGTCCCAATAATCTGAAAAGTTGTCATACTTTTAGTCAAATCATGTTGACTCTCTCTCACTCTTCACCTTTGTCGGCTAAATTATGAATCGTCATTAAAGTCACCTAAATTTCAAATCCCGCTCGCGTATAATTAAATCCCGCTCTAGCGGGATTTGACTCGTGTCGAGCGGGATTTCATTATACGCAAGCGGGATTTGATACGTGTCGAGCGGGATTTTATTATACGCGAGCGGGAACGTCATTTATGTTACTTTAATAACGATTCATAATTTTTCGAGTGAATATTGTACGCTAGTTAATCTCTATATGATTCATAAAAAATAATTAAAACTATTATTATTGCATAATGATTGTCAAATAATCACACAATTATCACACAATCATGGCTGATTACACGCAATACCACAATTGTCATCCACTTTATATCACATCTCTTACACATGAGATGTGATATAAAGTGGATGACAAGATGATATATTATATTTTAAATATTCAAGAGCGGGCATTTTTCATTGTTTTTGAAGGGGATGTGTATTTTTCATTTTAGTATTGTCAAAGTGGGTATTTTTATGCATTGTCGCTATTATTTTTACTTTATATCTTATTTGCTTTAGTTCGAAGAAAAATTCGGGCACGACATATTAAATTTTGGGCAGTCCCTTTTACCTTGCTCAAAGTATAAGACGGCTCACAGTGGTTGTCTCGTTGGCTGGAACGAGACAGCCGGGCCAACGAGACACGCCGGTGCAGCTCCAAGCGTCTCGAGCCTGTCTCGCCAGCTCGAGACTGTCTCGATCTGACTTTTTTTTTAAAATACGGCGCATGTATTGCACGCGCCTGATCGAAAGAAAAAGAAAAAATAGGCAACGGATATATTGAGTTCAACGGCCAAAATAACGGCTATTGTCTATTTTAATTTTTTTATTCATTTTTTTACCTATAAATACCACCTTAATTCACACCACATTCACACCATTTCTCTCTATTTTTCTCACATAATTCTCTCTTTTTTTCCACATCTTTTTCACACAATCATCTCTCATAAATGGATCCAAATAAGCCATGGTCGTCGTCGTGATGTCTCCTTGAAATAACGGACGACGGTGCATACGGAGGATATACGCCGACGGGGCTTGATTCTTTCAACCTCAACTAGTCTGTCGGCGAGTCCTTCCACACTGTCATGGGCGACGATGAAGACAATCCCTTATCCGAGGCAGCACAAGCCAAAGGAAAGGGGAAGGCACGGGCCAAAGGAAAGGGCAAGGCACGAGCCGATCTCACCCTCGCAAACGTCCCTCCTCCTCATCCAGCCGCCGACGCCAAACCACCGACGAAGCGGCGCACTTACACGGTTGAACAAGGCACCGCCTGTAATACCCCGAAAATTATAACTGTCTCTAAAAATGAAATTAATAAATAAAAATGGCTTTGCAAGCTTAAATTCATGAATTTGAATTCTAAAACTAACGGTGAAATCCGTTACTGAAAATAAATTACGGAAGTCAGTTAGATGACTACTGTATTTAGGGTTATTGCATACGATAACTTTTTAGTTCTAGAACTCAGATCGGAAAACCGTCTGATTTTTACATTCACGAAATTGCGATACGAATTCGCCCGAGAAAGTTCGTTTTTATGATTTTCCGGACGAAACTCGGATTGCGATGTCTCGAGATTTTGTCGGAAATTATATTTTTAATATTACTTTCTGAGTAAGTAAAATATATCGGAATTTATGGTCGAGTCGGATTTTGACGGAAACGAGCCGAATACATTTTTCATTTATCGATTTTCGTAACGTCGTAACGAGTCGGAAAAACGGGATTTTTCCCTATTTTTTCTTATGGCTGCCGACTTCTACTCTCTCTCAACCTTAGGATATTTTCTTTTTTTCTCCTTTTTACTTTACACCTAATGTCCTTTGTATGTTATAAAAATAATTAATGTAACACCTATTGTAGTAGTATATCATGAAATTTTAAGTCATCATCTCTCATTTTCCTCCCCTCCCAACCGAACCCATACTCTCTCTCTCTCTCTCAAATTACTTCTCAATCACCATTGAAGGAGCTTGGAGGTTTTATGCAAGGATTTTCTTCTAAGTTCATTATCTTCCATCAAATTTCATTCTTCTTTCATTAATATTCAAGGTATCCATCTCCTCTTCTATTCTATCCAATTAGAATTAAAATTCTTTAATTTTTGCTTGAGGATCGATTTTGTAGATGGGTTAGGATGATGTTTTGAGCTTTAATTAATGCAATTAGATGTATTAGGGATTGATTTCTATGGTTAAAATTTAAAGGAAACTAAGAACCCTAATTACTAAGGGTGACCGAAATTTAGGGCTTTAGGTTAGGGTGTTTAATTCTTAAATTGAATGTGTAATTGAGCATAGGGGATGCTTAATTGAGGATTGATGCAAAAATAAATGGAATCCCCTATGAATCTAGTGATGTTCGAAATTTAGGGCTTAGGGTTTAAGTTGGAGGATTTCAATTGATGATGTTGTAGTATTAATAAATAGATAATTCTTGATGTAGTAGTATTAGAATTGAATTGGTGAAGGGAATTAATGAAGAAAATCATTCCTTTAATTATTGTGTTAAAACCGAAATGGATGAGGAAATTAGGGGTTGGATGAGTTTTGAGTTAATTGATGAGATAATGTGTGATTAAGGTTACAAATGATATAAGATGATGATAGAAATTATTTGAGATTAATCTAAAATATATTGTGATAATGTAAGAGACAAAGGTTCGATTATTAGTTGAGTTCGAGTAATGATATGAGGTGATGATATAGATATTAATGAATCTCGATAGATGAGGATTGATAATGTAGAATTTAATCGAAATCCGATAACTTTGGTAAATTCTTAAGAGACGAACAAATGTACGTAAATAATGAGAGGAAAGTCGAGTAGGAAAGACAATTGGATATTAATGATCATTAATGTTGAGGGAACGAGTTTGTAGTTAACGACTCGTTGATCCGAGTTATGAAATGTTGAGTTTCTTTTATAATCGAGAAGTTGGAACGAGATTTGTTAACTTGTTGTTGGTATAGTAATTGGTAGTGGAAACGACGAGGTTTTGATCGTCGTGGTTATAGACGGGAAATGGAAAGGAGTTTTTCACGTACGAGAGTACGTGTTGACTGCCTTGACGTGATAATTTCGTGAGAATGTAGGTTCGATAACTTAGAACGAACCTAGGAAGTCATACGTCGATTCTATCAAACAATTAGGGTTAACCTCGGCAGTTTTGCGACCCTTGTCGGAAACTGCAATATCTCTTAGCTCGTTTATCGGATTTGAGATCCGTAAATTGGAGAGTAAACTAGACTTCCACGGCTTTCTAACGGTACAGGGAACCTCCCCTGTTTCCAGATACTCTATTCTGGGCAGTCCCCAGAACTGCTGCATTGCGCAGTGAATTTTCAAAACTTAGTTTCCTAAGTTGTTTTCTTCTCAACTTAGTTTTTTTCGATCTTTTAAGTCGTAATGAGTTAACGACTATCTATTTTACTGACCTAAGAGTCAAGTACAGAGTTTGAGTGTCAAAACGAGATATGATCATATCTCGTTTCCGATTAAATAAAAGAAATTAGTTAAGCGTGCAAATGCCTAAAAGTTGAAACGTAAAAGACTAAATCGAACTTGTTTTCGATTTTCATTTTCTTTTGTCGTCTCAACGACTCATCGAGGTTATGTTTCATGTACGATGAAGGACGAAGTCAGTACAAGGAAAGGACGGAAGACTAAAGAGGAGAAGCTTGTTATTTAGTTCTGTAGAGCTAACCTTTATGAATGAAATGAAAATGTTTAATAGGCACAGGCTCTTTTAAATGAAAACCCCAATGCGCTATAAAATGAGATGCCTGTTTATCTATACTATGATTATATTTTCGGCATCGTGCCCACTAAGTACTATCGTACTTAGCCCTGCATATGTTTCTGAATGTGCAGGTTGAAGCGACGAGAGCGGAGGAGGGTTGAGTTAGGAGTGGAAGTCGTCTTTAGGAGAAGACTTGTATTATGTCTCACTTTTTCCGCTGCTAAGCTCTAGACGCTTGAACACTTTTGATGTTATGTAATTATATCACTGTAGTCTAAGTTCTGTTAATAACTTAGATTTCTTTTTGAATACTTTGTTGAGTGATCTTCCGAGATCAACTCTTTTCTTATATATATTATAATCGAGGTCTTGTTCATAGAAATTATGTAGTCGTGTATGTATGTTTATTCAGTCAGTCCCTTTCTTCCCCGCTTCTTTAATCCAACCCCAGTCGCTCCCCGGCTTCTGCCGTCCCTCGGGATTTGGGGTTGTGACACCGCCGTCGCCCAGATTTAGAAAGAGGTGACGTGCAACTCCATTCTCGGCAGGGATCAACATGACAAGGCATACTGGGGGAAGGTAGCGGAGAGGTACAACGCCTTGTTCGCCGACAACCTCAGCACAAAGACAGTGAAGAGTTTTTTCGGACGGATCTCTACATAGGTGAAGGAGTGGATGATCGCTTACGACAAGACGACGAAGAAAAGGCCCAGCGGCGCCTCCGACGGCATGGTCATCGAGAATGCCCAGCAGTTATACGAGCAACATCAAAGGAGCCGCTTCAAGCACTTCGGTGCCAGGAAAATCTTGCAGGACTATCCCAAATTACTCCACCAAGAATTTGCCGACGTTCCCTCCATGAAGCGGACAAGAATACGGCCGAAGGCGCCTACACTTCATCTGGAACGCCGCATGGATCGAGCAAGACAACAGAAGAGGAAAGCACGACTCCCCCCGCCCACAGGGATGAGACGCGGCAAAGGTGGCGGCGAGGACAGCCAAAGGAAAAGGGAAAAAGAAGGTGACCGAGGAGGCGGAGTTCGGGTCGATGGTCGACTCAACAAATGTCCGGCTAACCACCATCATCGAAGCAAAGAATAACCTCGCCGAGGCAATAATGGAGCGTGCTCGGGCGAAGCAAGACGCCACCAATGCAAAGATCATCAGCATGGATACGTCGCACATGACGTCAGACCAATACCAACTGCATATGATGATGGTTGCCGACGTCAATCGACGTCGAGGATGGGCATAGTTATTTTTTTCTCCTACCAACGACTATGTTTTTTTTTATATTTCTAGTAATGTTTTCTTTTTTTTTTAATTTCTAGTAATGTAATTTTTTCCCTAGTAATGTAATTTTTTCCCTAGTAATGTATTTTTTTTATTTCTAGTAATATATTATTTTTATTTAAATTAATGAAATTAGAATTTTCTTATTAAAATTAATATAAAATTCAAATTGAGAAAATAGATAGAGACAGCCCAACTGCAGCTCACTGTCTCTATCTCCATCACAACCCATAGAGACACCTCAAAGAGACACCTTAGTGCAGAGAGTCTAATTATATACCTAAGAAATAAAGTGATAATTTTATACTCTATCCGTCCACGAAAATGTGTTTGATTGTATGTGTGACACGAGTTTTAAGAAAAACTGAAAAAAGCATTGTGAGTGGGTAAAAATAGAGTTTGAGGGGTAGTGGATAAAATTATATTGAGTGGGATAAAGGTAAAATTTGGTAAATAATGAAAAGAATGAGGGGTATGAAAGTACATAAAGTAGAGAGACAAATTTTCGTGGAAAAAAAATGGATAAGTAAGACACATTTTCGTAGACGGAGGGTTTATTTATTTTAAATATTTTTTTGTTTATCTATCAATTTCATCCAAAAGTAACGTGACCCTTTCAAGATAGAGATAATTAAATATATTATCACTTTCTAATATTGTTGTCACTTTCTTGGTTTTGAACTCCGGCACTCCTATTACTTGGTTAAGAATATGAAATTTATTTCCGATATCATGACTTAATCAATTGTAACACACTCAATTGTTGGATATTACAGCGTAAACATATCTTTATAGTAGTATTTATTGTTTATATGAAGGAACGCCATTTTTGTAAGAAGTTCTAATATTGTTTATATTGTTTGTAGGAAGGAACAGATGAAACAAATGTAGACATAGAGATCCCGACCAGCCATTGATTTTCTTCCCCAAATCCTTGCTTAATAAAAATTCAATACCGATGTACACTAACATATATTTGAAGAAGGCATGTAGAGATTATTCGAATATGAGAAATATTTATCTCGAAAAAACGCACTATTCTCCCAAGTAAAGTCAAAGTAAATCTCTTGGAAGCTACGTTGGCGAGAATTATACATGAAGTGCTTTTGATGTATACCATATTCAGTGCCCCATAAAACAACATCATCTTCATTACTCAAACATATCGGAAAAAGATTCGTTATATATGGCTTGATCACTTTCTCCGTACTAATTAACTCCCTCCAACACTTTGCATTCTCTTCCATCACCCACAACTGAAGCTTCTCTTCACGATAATCACAGAAGCCGAACAAACACAGCCGCCCCGACACCGCCTCTAGTTGAACTCCAACTAGGCTTTCTACTCCCTTGGGTTGCGGGAACTTTTGCAGTTTCCCATCTCGAGCGTCAAAATATATAATTTGACTACTTCCGCACCACATACCGTAGAGACATCCATCAACACTGGCTCTACATAGTATCCGATCTACGTACCAATCGCAAGGGAAATCTTTTATCTGCCCCCAACTTCCATTCTTACAGGAATAGAGCGTGTAGCATTTTCCATAAAGAAACACAATCTTGTAATCGTCAGTTACTGAATCGCGGTAGAGATGACAGTGATGAGGGTATGCATAGGTGTTGGTGGGCTTAAAGGTAGGAATGATGGTATGTTTTCTCATGAATGGGTTCCACAACATGTATTTGTCCAAGTTTTCGCGTAGGAGGATTAGGCCATCGCAAGAGCACAACCGGACGACCGAGTCTCCAAAAGAATATCGGAATGGCGATTCTCTTCGGAATTTTCCATCTTCCAATCTGATCAAATATAACTCATAACGATCCTTGTATTGCGGCCGCGCCAAGATGAACAACTTGCTCTTCTGATTCTCCGACAATTTGGATTGAAGGATTCTGGAAAAACGAGGATTGGAGATGATGGATTGCCATGATTTCGAGACGGATTTAAACTTTACGACAGACTTAACAGGACATTTGCCTAGAATCAATTCGATTACTTCGTCGGGAAGATGATCAATTGATGATGTAACCATGTTCGAGTGATCAGCCAGTAACGTAGAGTTGGTTGTCAGCCGGCAGTGGCGGTGATGAGACGTGATGTATATCTGTTAATATTGAGAAAAAGGAACGAATTAAGTTATTTTCTTAAACATTTGTCATAGAAATTTGAGAATCTGGTGTTCTAGTTTACTTTGGGCCGGATTAAATTAATATTAAAGTCTAATTCTCCTTCCGTCTCATTTTAGATTTAATTTAAGTTTAAAAAACTGGAATAGTAAAGATACCTGGCCGAATCTCTGATTACTATTACTTTGCCTGAGAACAAGAAGAGGAAAGGACAAAAAATTTCAACAGAAGAAGAAGACGAAGAAACGACGACGGAATTATTTATTTTGATAATTAATATTATATATATGCTATGCTTTACGGTTCCCTCCCTTTCTCAAATATATATAGTACAATAGGAAGCAGGTTAAATAGCATGTGATATTTCATACTTGCGAGCCACGATTAGTAGACAAAACTTGATAGCCACGCTTATTGGTTTTAATACATAGTATAAGATAAGATGATTTATTTATGCCATGAAATCTTATTAATAATAGAAAAATAAACAGTGCTCCATTCCAATTTTTCTTGATTCTTGTAATTTTGGCATTACCAATTCATAATAAATATATATTACTTATTACAGTATATTCATATAATAATTTCTCAAGTTTCACATGTATATCTATTATTATTATCTTTAATATATTAAAATTAAACGCCATCTATATTGATCATATATATCCTCTCTATTTATGCAAATTAATATAGAATCTTTTCTAATTATAATATAATCACATGCATATTTTTTTTATCATGCAACATCAATTCTCTTGCATATATATTCTATTGTATCTTCTACTAACATATTTAATCTTATTTAGAGGTTTAGTATACTAATTTTAGATAGTATAATTTTTTATAGTAATTTCTAAGTGTTATATTAATTTGACACATGAAAAATTATACATTGGAATATTATTAATCTTGTATATATACCATATCAGTTTCTATATATTGGTTTCTATTATTCCTAAAAAAATTATAATTAAATGAAATTTCCTAAAGGGTGAGGAGAACATACTTAACCTTATTTAGAGGTTTAGTATACTAATTTTAGATAGTATAATTTTTTATAGTAATTTCTAAGTGTTATATTAATTTGACACATGAAAAATCATACATTGGAATATTATTAATCTTGTATATATACCATATCAGTTTCTATATATTGATTCTATTATTCCTAAAAAAATTATAATTAAATTAAATTTCCTAAAGGGTGAGGAGAATTATTTAATGTTCTCAAAATTTCCTATAAAAATTTGGCTATCTTTTTTATTTATTTATTAATAATAGAAAAGTAAACGGTTCTCCTTCTACGATGCTCCATTCCAATTTTCCTTTATTCTCGTATATTCTCCCTTATTAATTCATAATACACATATATTACTTATTATATTCATATTATAATTTCTCATACCTCACATGTATATCTATTATTACCATCTTTATAACTATTCTTCACACTTTTTAAAAATTTTGTGTGTTATTAATTCATAGTATTAATGTTATATACTATATCTCAAATATTAATATGCATATATGCTCAAATTCTTAATATGAATTATATAACCATTTTCATCCTTAATTATATGTTTAATAGTTATGAAAAATAAATTATTCTTTAAGTTAGTCTATAAGTAGTGCTAATAATTAAATTTAAAGCAACCAAAAGAAAAAAAAAATTAGCATTTAAGAGGCCAATAGAAAATTTTGTAATAAAAAAATCCTTAAGAAAACAAAATATATATCTTATATCACAGTGGATCTAATGTATGAATAGATAGCTAAAAAGAGTAAGAAAAAAAAATCTTGAAAATATAAATACATCTTTCTCAGTCTTTTGGCAAAGATTAGAGATATCAATTTAACATAAACCAACGAGACGATTCAAAAACCAACGAGACAATTCAAATAGACATAAAAAGAATAATTAAACCAATGAGACTATTCAAAAACCAACGATACGATTCAAATAGACATACAAAAATAATTAAACCAACGAGACAATTCAAAACCAACGAGACGATTCAAAAACCAACGAAACAATTCAAATAGACACAAAAAGAATAATTAAACCAACGAGGCGATTCAAAACCCAACGAGACGATTCAAATAGACATAAAAAGAAGATTTTTTACCAATTTTAGCTAATATTCACTTTGTAGTGTTCATATTTTTATCGAGTATTACCCAACAAATTTGCGACGGGTTATACAATAAAATCACTGTTTTGATCAAGATTAGGAGGAGAACATGTAGAAAAATTCTAAATAAATTTAAATTCGAAAAATACCTAATAAATGAGTATGTGATTTATTATCATTTATAATTATAAACTTTTAGATACATGAAATAAAATTAATTTCCTAATTTTGATTTACAATTAACGCAAATAATATAATAACTTCTAAATAAGTTATAGTACAATTATTTTTAAATATCAGTCAATCTTTGGAGAGTAATTCTAGAGAGAGAGTGAGGGAGTAGCGTTGAAAGACAAAGACAAGTTTTTTCAAAATTATAATGGTGTGGTTTGTTGATTTGTTGTTTTATCGTGTAAGATGTTTATATTTTTTTTACCTTGCTTACTTTGGTGAAATAAAATATCAAAGAAATCCATTTTTAAATATATAAACATATAGATGAAATCATAAAATTATTTCCCGTCGAGAATCGACGGACTACTTACTAATTTTATTTTAATAAGTGGTGTTACTGCACATCTAAACAAGTAATATTATAATTGAATATATAAAAGTTGGGTCAAAATTGCAAATTGATGCAATCGTTCTCAACAATTAACCCTGAAAATTACCCACTCAACTTACAAAACAATACTTTCATCAAAAAAAGAAAAGTAAAGAAAAAATCATACAAAATAACTAAACAAACGGCGTATAAATTACTGCTAAACCGCAACATAGGTTCACATAAAAACCACAACTCGCAATAGATTCGGATCAGCCACAGCCATACATCAATTTCCTTCCAAAAATCTTCATAAAAATAATCCAAATCTGGTCTACACAAACATATTTTAATTTTTAAGAAGGCATGCTGACGTTTTCAGAATTATGTGAAAATTTGTAGGTACAAGAAAGAAATTAATAAAACTAAACGAACCACTTATATATCTATACTTACTTACTATAAAAATCTTGTTTACAAAATTTAAATTACCTATTATACCTTTATTATATCTAATTTAAGGATTATAATTATTATTGTTATTTATTATTACTTATTTATTTATTTCAAGATTTTTACTCCTATCATAATTCTAAGCAGGGTTTAGTTCCAAGTAGTTTTGTTTATGGACAAACCACGGAAAATTAAGATATAATTGTGGTTTAGCCTCAAATATTTTTCTTTATGGGACAAAACACCAATTAATATATAATTAGGCTTTTTTAAAACGTCGAGACCTTTTTAAATCCAAAATATAGATATTAAAACTCAATGTCAAGGTTGTACGTACCAAAAGTTAGTATTTGATTATATCATTATATTTTTATCATATCATTACTGATTAATTATAGTTAATTATAATATACAGAAATTATGTTTTCTATAATCAAATACTTCATCCGTCCATAATAATTACTTCCTCTATCCACGATATGGTTGCCGTTTTTGCCATTTAAGTCCGTCTACGAAATGGTTATCACTTCTATTTACAGTAGTAGGACCACATAATACATTATATGTAACCTTATATTTCTCACTACTTCACTCACATTTATTGTGGGACCCCTACTCTACTCACAATAATACCCCTATTATTATTTACTATCCATCATTTTCTTAAAACTCGTGTCGTCCACAATGTGATAATTATTTCGTGGACGAAGAGAGTATAATTTTTAGATTGTAGTGTGGGTTTTTAAAAAATGTTAGGTAAATGTGTAAGGTGGACTATTATATCTTTCACCTTTTGTATTGAAAAAGGAGATAGTAGATGTTTTAAGTGGAGTAATAAAATAGATAAATATTGAAAGGTTATAAAAGTAAAAAATGTGTAAAGTCATTTTCTTAAATGATAAAATTATAATTCTCATGAACGGACCAATTTAGAAATCTGACCATAATTTAATTCATGCGCATTAATTGATTTTATTTTGCTTATCTTTCATTTGTGGTCATTGAAATTGTTTTTGGGGAAGGGACAGAAAAGATAGAAATTATTTCCCATCATTTTTCTTACCTTTGCATCTTGAAGGTATAATTTGTTCACACGGACTTCTTATATAGTATACATTTATATTTATGTTTGTGTGTCTCAATTCAAGTTTCTAAACTATATATTTTGTGATAAGAGTAAAGGAAATTGAATCTAGAAAACTGGTAGATTAGCATAAAGATAGAGAATATAAATATAAATCCTATCTCTCTAAAGCTCATGCAGATCGTGCTTGACTTCAATATTTAGCTTGTAGTTTTACGTGTGTTTAAATACATTGATGTTCTAATTTTGATCTTCTTTCGTAAATAGGAATCCAAAATATTTGTAATTTGAGGGTAAATTGTTTGTCGATACATTTGTGATACAAAATTTACTAATAATTCATTTTATCCTGTAATTTTTATTTTTCTTTGTGCATAAATTATGTTAAGTGATTCAACAGAGTCGATACATACTTTACAAATAGATCAAAGATTGTCCTCAATACGATTGAGAACTTTAAGAATTGGATAATTGAAATAAATTGTGGAAGTAACTTAGGCACAAGGGTTAAGAAATTGATGATGATAGACATTGAGGTAACTAATGCAAAATTTAAGTTTCAATTTTATATTAAAGTAACTGTAAGTTTAATTTATATAATAATTATTGGTTTTTAAATATTTGCAGGGTGTCCAGATTGGACTTATAATGTTTAATGTTCATAATGATAATTTTGCACAAAAATTTGAGGCAGATAAAATATATGTGATGTCAAATGTAGAGGTTAGGAAGGTCGATGAAAGGTATCTGAACATACATACAAAAATAGAATTGATTCTCAAGAAGTACACTATTGTGATAGAAACAATGGATATCATTGATTTGAAGATAAATTACAAGTTTGTTCAATTCAAAGATATAGAATCAAAATTCGAAAAAGGAGCAGTATTTGGTAAATCTCAAATACCTACTTTTCCTCATTATTACTAATTGAAACATATTTTTATGTATAACAACATATTTATATTGTGAGATTTTATTAAACTTTGGTACGAGTTGAAGAGAGTAAGATAGCAGCCGGCCCATTGTCTATAAGATTAAAAGTTGTGAGGGACATAACTATAATTAAACCAAGAATTGTTATATTTAATTTAAATGAATTTCAAATGACATATTATATTCATAAATAACTTATATTTCTTATTTTTTAGAAATCAATATATCGACATATGTCTTTGAAAAGGTATGATTATAAATAAGGGAAATAAGTTGCAACAAATTGTAGGACAAAATTCAATGATTGTCACAAATGTCAACGCAAAAACGGTTCGAGTCCGTATAGCCCTAGAGCCCTATAAAAAAACGAATAAAATTCATATTTTCATTTGAAATAAAAAATTGTATAATTTTGATTTCTTCATTCTTGTTTGTTGCTTGTAACTGACCGGTTGGTTCATCGAAACCAAATTTGTCCTAAAAACTCACTCACGAAAATCGTTTAAAGCATAACAGAAAAGCCAAAAAACGGATTTCAAGGGACCGAATCCATTTTTTTTCCAAACAAACCAACCCTTAGTCATTAATCATCGGAGGGATATTCTATATGAATTTTCCTGCCCACAATCAAGGGGTTAAGCCAGCGATACTCTTTTTCTTTGGCATACCTTACCAATATACCAATATCCGGCGAAGCACACCAAAACAAAAAGGAGAGTGGTCTTCTTTTTCTGTATTTAATCAAGAGAAAACCCCACCCAGACCTAATAAACGGAATATACCAACACTAAGATTAAGATATTCAAAATCTTGAGATGGAAATACTTACCCATTCTCTTACATTTGAATACTTTTTCCATTCTAAATTACTAAGAAAAAAAATCTATTCCTAAAAAATGAAAAAATCCAAAGAATAAAAAATGCGAAATTATTAAACACAAAATAATAATTTTATTTGCTTTCCTTAGGAAGAATCCTGTACGAAAATAAGAAAATTGTTTAAGTGTAACGTCTAGAGTTATACTAACTAAAGCAATCAAAGAAAATTGAACTCAAAAAAGAAAATTAAGTAGACTGAAAATAGGATCCCGATCATGTCAGTCAAGAAATCTTGAAATGAGTGATTCATGTGCACATCCTGTAGGCAAGGTTTAACAACTCCTTATGCGTCCCATTTCTTTGACTATTCTTCCTCCACCCCTCGTAGATTGACTGTTTTATGCAAAGCTCGTCATATAGACGTCTAGATAAAGCCGATACAGAAAGAGAGACTGCTAGCCCTAAAGAATAGAGTGGATTCTCGGATCCTCCCTCGAGGACTGAGCGTACCGAAAGGAAGGAAGAGTCATAGGATGTGTAGTAGTAGCATAAGAAAGCATGCCCAATGGAGTGATAACTCCCATTTGTTATTGAATTAACCGATCGACATACTATTGGACATTTATTTTGAATTCGATAATTTTCACTAAAAAATTTCGATATGTTTTTAAATTTATTATGAGAATTAATCTTACTACTTCTGGGTACACGTTGCATTGCCACTAGAAATCAAGACATTGGGATTGGACTTGTAAATCGATTCATAACCTTTCGAGTGCAACCAATAGCTATTCGAACCCCTTTTACTTGTAGGAGTGCATCTTGGATCTGTCGATTATGTTATGGACGGAGTCCTACTCATGGCGACCTTGTTTCAAGCAAATGCCCATTCACCCTTTTTTTTTGAAAGACTGCAAAAATCCTCTCTTTTTTCTTTTGATATCTGGATTTATTAAAGTAATTTTTCGAAATTGGGTGTGTAAAGGAGAAACATTCAAAATAGTAGAATATACAAAAGAACAATCAAAAGAGAAGAAAAAAAATGAAAAGAACAAAAGAAAGGAAAAAGTGCGAACTGTTAGCTAGTGTCTATCATATTACTAGAATAGAGTATGGTGTGGATCAACCTGAAGAGGTATGCATAAAAGTATTTTCCTCGAGGATGAATTCTAGAATTTTTCCGTTTTCTGGGTTTGGAAAGGCGCTGATTTCCAAGAATGAGTATCCTATGATATGTTGGAAATCTCTTATGATAATCATCTGCGCTCCAGATCCGGGGTGTGATAGGGTTCTGAAGGATGAACCGGATATGGACATCTGACTGCATTTTCCAGCTGAAATGGAATATTACTATTGAAATAGAATTGTACATCCAGAATAGTCCTAAGAAGACATGATCCCAAGCTGATACTTGACATGTACCCCCTCTTCCAAGCCCATCACAAGGAAAACGAAAACCAAGATTTGCTTTATCTGGTATCACCCGGGAGCTGCGAGCAAATAGAACACCTTTCATGAGTATCAATACTGTGACATGAATCGTATATGCATGGATATGATGTACTAAAAAATTCGGGGTTCCTAACGGAATAGGTAACAAAGCCACTTTGCCGCCCACTGCTACTAAATCAAAACCCATCCAGGTTAAACTGGTACTTGCCGTGGATAGACCTCATACAATAACTGTCCTAGTTCTACCATATCTTTTGTTTCATTTCTTCTGGAACAATCACAAACACTTTTTGAATTATAGATCTACTACCAGAAATTCAATGCGAGAGTACTTGGGTTCTCCCAATACTAAAAAGTGTAGCATGCTTGAATCGAACTGGGGTTTGTGGAAAAAAGATTGAATAGAGGAACTCCCGAACATTTGGCGATCTTGGATGTGTCGATATCAACCGTGACTCATTATTTCGATGAATCATTTCTTCGGACAGAAGAAGATTATGGACTTTCTAGACGAAGACGCAGTGCTAATACATCTGAGAATTCTTAATTGGCTAGTTGTAAATAGCCCCAGGGCTATGGAGCAAAGGATTATCTAGGACCTACGCCGAGGTATTGGCGGTCATTTTCAAATCTCTCATAACAGAATGCTCACGAATCTAGCACTACATTTATAATTCTAAATAGATTATTAACCCCCATATATATGTGTAAAATCTTTCTATTACAATAACAGTTAATTATTTTGTTTTCATGAATCCATCGATTATATATGTTTTAATAATTAATTAATGATTTCGTGTTTTTATTTATGTAACTGTATAAAATTTGTACTTATGATTAAAAAGTAATAAATTTAAATTTGACGACAAAAAAACAATACCACCTTAACAAAACATTATTTGTAAAAAAATAATACCACCTTAACAAAACCATTATTTGGTTCAATTTTTTTTATCATCAATGTATGTCATGCGCAATTTAATCTGCCCCTTCCACACTCATCATAGCTAGTGTCACAAGGTTTTCTTCCGGGTCAGAATTTTTCGCCTTGTGCGGCGTCGACTTGCACAACCGACCAGCCCTCAATCCTCACCAACACTCGTGTTTGTTTGTTGTTGAGAGATTTCGTGCACACATCAAGTAAATAGCGCACACACACAGCGGAATCGTAAAGCACACAAGCAAGTACGGGAAATTAGTCGTAACCTTCGTATTACTCACAATTCGCACAACGGAATAGCTCTCAAGCCTTACACAGAGATCTCATGCGTGTAAAATGGCCGCTCAAGCCTATATATGTGATGGACAAAACCCCCATCACTAGGAATAACTGTTTCGAGACGTTTCGGGCCGCTCCGGGCCGAGTTCGGGTCGACGGGTCGAGTCGAGGCAACGTGGCAACCTTCGATTGGAAGGTTGCCGAGTCGTGGGGGACGACTCTCGAACATGGGTGCGGACATGGGTCATAGTAGTTACCTTCCCCCTATAGTAGTTAAATAGAGAAAATCGCCCGTAGCAGCAGTAACCACCCAAAGGGCTGTGGAGCGACATGATCCAGCTGACTCGCCCATGTGCGCGCCTGGTGCGCCCTAGGTGAGTTCTCTTCGTGGCAAATCTCGATCCTTCCAACTTTGTCCGTGCCATCTTCTTCCCACAAGAAAACCTCACACTTTAGCACTATAATCAAGTGCTAGATCAGTGTTCGGCCAAACTTCATTCCGAGCCGTGTCGGGAACCTCACACCCGACACTCGATCCCGACCAACTTCGCACCATGCAAATTCTACTCGAGCCAAACTCTTCCAAACCTATGATTTTTCCGAGCATCTTCAATATCCAGCTCATGTGGACATCCTATCATCTAAAACCACACGTCGAATCATGTCGACCTGACGTCGCCCGTGCCATGGTGCTATGATGGCTTGCACCATGACACGGAGCAAATCTACGGGGCTAACAAACCTCCCCCACCAGAGCTCGACGACGCCCTCGTCGTGGCTGGGGTAGGTCTCTTCTTCTGTACAGCCTCATAGTACTCCGTAATTTCTTTCTCGAACTGCCACAAGTTCACAGCCTTCTCCCATGAAGCATCCGCCTCCGACTCACCTTCCCACTGAACTAGATAATCTGTTCGCCGATTCTTCTTACTCTGCCCTTGGGTCCGATGATCAAGAATTTTCTGAATTTTCTTGGAGAATTGCTGCCTTATCACGGGCGGTGCCCATCGTGTTTGCTTCCTCGAAGCATCCAACACATCTTCACTGAACTTCTTCAAGAAAGAAACATGGAACGTGGGGTGAATTTTCAAACGGTCAGGCAACTTCAATCGATAAGCCACTCTCCCCACCTTCTTCACAATTTCAAACGGTCCATCGTACTTAGGAATCAACCTTCGATGCACAGCCTTAGAAGATATCTTCTTCCAAATCTGGGGAGTAAGTTTTAGCAACACTTTCTTTCCCACCTCAAATTCAACATTACGTCGTCGCTTGTCAGCATACTTCTTCATCCGACGTTGAGCCTTTGATAAGTTGTCCCTCGCCTCATCCAAAAGCTCTTGCTTCTCCCGAGCAAAACGGTAGGCAGCTGGACAATTATCCCCGCTTCTTTGCACTGCAATCTCATGTGGAGCCAACGGCTACTGCCCATACACAATTTCGAAGGGACTCTTTCCCGTTGCTGAAGATCGGTGCAGGTTGTAGCAAAACTGCGCCGTGTCAAGCAATCTAACCCAATCTTTCTGACTTGCCGATACGTAGTGCCTCAAGTATTCCTCCAACAGTTGATTCATTCTCTCGGTCTGACCATCAGTTTGAGGATGGTTGGCCGTTGAAAATTTCAGCTCAGTTCCCAACATGTTGAATAACGATGTCCAAAATCTGCCCGTGAACTGCATATCACGATCACTGATTATGTCCTCCGGAATACCAAAATACTTCACAACATTTTTAAGAAACAAACTAGCGGCAATCTCAGCGGGACATGCATTTTGGCAAGCAATGAAAATTCCATACTTAGAAAATCTGTCCACAATAACAAAAATCGAAGCCATGCCATCAACCTTAGGAAAACCAGAAATGAAATCCATAGATACCGACTGGAATGGCTTGTCCGGAATAGGCAACGGCTGCAGCAAACCGGCCTCCTTCTTTCTCTCAAGCTTGTCGAGTTGGCACACCAAACAAGTCTTGACATACGCCTCAACGTCATCTTCCATCTTTGGCCAATAGTATCGCTGGGACAGCAAAGCATACATCCGATCAACACCGGGATGTCCAACCCATTGAGGGTCGTGTGTCTCCCTCAACAGCTCACGTCTCAAAGATTCGGCAGGCACGTACTCCTTGTTCCCTCGTGCGAACAAGAGATCATTCTCTAGCCAATATTTTTGCAACTCCCCCGTCTTAACCTGTTCAACAATTTTAAGATAAGAGGGGTCAGTTTGAGAAAATTCTCGGATTTTCGCCATGAAATCCGTCTCCACAATGGTCAGGGCCGCCACAAACTCTTCCACCACCTTCCGACTCAAAGCATCAGCCACATCATTGTGCTTGCCGGGACAGTGAACCCAATTGAAATCAAACTCCCCCAAATATTCCTGCCACCTTGCTTGCTTGGGAGACAGCTTCTTTTGAGTTTTGAAGTATGTGTTAGCCACGTTGTCGGTCACCACAGTGAATTTGGTGCCCAACAAGTAGTGCTTCCACACCTCTAAGCAATGGATCACGGCAGTCATCTCCTTCTCATGAGTGCTGTAACGGGTCTCGGCTTCCTTCAGCTTCCGGCTCTCGTAGGCAATGGGGTGTTTGTTTTGGACCAAAACACCACCAATAGCCTTGTCCGAGGCGTCCACCTGCACCTCAAATGGGTCATCGAAAATAGGCAGCTTCAGCACCGGCTCAGAAGACAGCAACTCCTTCAACTGATCAAATGCTTCTTGGCAAGCATCCGTCCACTCCCACTTCGAATCTTTCTTGAGCAAATCAGTCAAGGGACTAACAATTTTGGAATAGCCCTTGATGAACCGCCGATAGTAGTTTGCCAAGCCAAGGAATGACCTTAACTCCGTCACTTTGCACGGCTCCGCCCAATCCAACACGGCCTGAACCTTTTTCTGATCCATCATGATCTTTCCTTGACCAATCACATGACCAAGGAACGTAATCTGCTCACAACAGAATTCACACTTTTCTTTCTTTGCATAGAGCTTGTGCTCTCTCAATTTCATAAACACAGCTCGTAAATGCGACAAATGATCATCCAACGACTCAGAATAAATCACAATGTCATCAAGATATACTACCACAAAGCGGTCAAGGAAATCGTACAGTACATCGTTCATCAAGTTGCAAAATGTAGCAGGGGCATTGGTCAAGCCGAATGGCATCACCAAAAACTCGAATGAACCATACCTAGTCACACATGTCGTCTTGGCCTCATCACCCGGTGCAATCCGAACTTGCCAATAACCCGACCGTAAATCAATCTTCGTGTAGTATCGAGCCCTCGTCAGCTTGTCAAATAAGTCCATGGCATTCAGAATAGGATACTTGTTTTTGATAGTATACTTATTCAATGCCCGGTAGTCCACACAAAACCGCAACGACCCGTCTGCCTTCTTTTGGAACAACACTGGTGAGCCGTATGGGGCCTTCGACGGCACCACCAATCCGGTACTCAGCAACTCATCAAGTTGTTTCCTCAACTTGGCCAACTCCGAAGGTGGCATTTGATAAGGGGCTTGAGCAGGTGGTTTCGCACCCGGCTCCAACTCGATCTTATGATCCGTCGCCCGCCTTGGAGGTAATTCCTTCGGCAACTCGGGATGCATCACATCCACGAACTCATTCAACAAATCAGCAACAACATCGGGCACTTCTTGACACACATCAGGCTTGATTTCAACTAGTGCTGCAAGAAATGTGGGCTCCCCACGCTTCAATCCAGTCTTCAACTGCAACGCCGGAATCATCTCGACTTTCGGCTTTACTGTATTTGGATACACCCCCTGCACAAATGAGGGGTAATTCTTATCATGGATCATCAATCCACCGAAGTGTGGCATCACAGCAACCTTCGCCCTCGTGAGAAAATCTAACCCAAGAATGATGTCAAAATCATCCAAGGGTACCACCATCAATGGACACCTTCCTTTCCACGAACCGACTTGTAATTCAATACTAGTTTCGCCCTCAATTGGCTTCGACTCCGAATTGACAGCTTTGATGCGGCTAGCATTCGGAGACAAATCCAATCCGAGACGGTCCGCCTCACGTATAGCAACAAAGTTGTGGGTGGCTCCGCAATCCACCAAGGCCAACACTTTATTTCCATTCACACAAGCCTGCACATACATCAACCCTTCTCTGTTCTTCGAATCCCCTTGAATTGCAGTGAACAATTGCATTGGATTCATCCGAGGGGCACCAATAGCTTCATTCTCACGCTCATTTTCAGCCATCAAAGCATTCAACCGACCTCGCTTTGGACAATCTCGCATTCGGTGATCACCTTTACAGATGAAGCACCCCTTCCGCCTATCCGAGCCACTACCAGCATGTTGGGACGACTCTCTCGACCCACCGGCATTTCCCTCGTTGGCCTTCTTTTTCTTCCAATTTCCTTTGCTCTTCTTGTCCTTCTCCTTCTTGCCCGTTTCTTTTTTCTTCGAACTGGACTCGGACGTGCCTATGGATTTGTAATCCACAAGGCCATCAGCGGCAGCAATGGCGGCAGCAAGATCTTTGACTCCTTGGCGTCTCAACTCCGCCTGAGCCCAAGTTTGCAAACCAGCCAAAAAGTTTAATAACTTATCTTCCTCGGACATCTCACTAATATCAAGCATCAAGGATGTGAAGTCCTTGACATATTCACGAACCGGGCCAGTATGTTTAAGCTTTCTCAACGCATCCCTCGCAAGCCATGACGTATTGCAAGGGAGGAACTAATCCTTCAATTCCTTTTTCAGCGCATCCCACGTTTCGATCTTGTTCCGGGCGCTGGCATCTCCGGACTGCCTAGAACGCCACCACAATTTCGCATCCCCCGCCAAGTACATGGTGGTGATCGAAACCTTCTCATCATCCGTGATATGAGCCGCCTGAAAATACGACTCCATATCCCACAGAAAATTTTCGAGTTCCTTGGAACTCCTTGCACCTTCGAACGGCTTCGGGTCAGGGATCCGAATCTTCGACGACGAGCGCATCGCCCGCTTGACCACATGCATCTCGTCTAGAAGACTCTCAAATTTGAGTTCCAACTCTGTGTGAAGATTGTTTGCCTCTTCTTCACATGAAACTATCCGGGCTTCCACAAACGACGGGAAATCATCCATAGATTTCTGCACCCCGTCAACACCCAATTGAATGTTTTCGAGCAACGCCTCCGTACCACGAACTCGGTCGAAAACCGTCACCATCTCAACACCCAATTGAATGTTTTCTGAAGTTTTCGGCGGATCCCCCAACAAACCTTCGATCTGGAGCACTCGCTCCTCAAGTTCTCGAATCGTAACCATCTCAGCAGCAATTGTAACATCCGTGCAGATCGCACCAGAGCCAACCTGGCTCTGATACCAAATGTCACAAGGTTTTCTTCCGGGTCAGAATTTTTCGCCTTGTGCGGCGTCGACTTGCACAACCGACCAGCCCTCAATCCTCACCAACACTCGTTTTTGTTTGTTGTTGAGAGATTTCGTGCACACATCAAGTAAATAGCGCGCGCACACAGCGGAATTGTAAAGCACACAAGCAAGTACGGGAAATTACTCCCAACCTTCGTATTACTCACAATTTGTACAAAGGAATAGCTCTCAAGCCTTACACAGAGATCTCATGCGTGTAAAATGGCCGCTCAAGCCTATATATATGATGGACAAATCCCCCATCACTAGGAATAACTGTTTCGGGACGTTTCGGACCGTTCCGGGCCGAGTTCGGGTCGACGGGTCGAGTCGAGGCAACGTGGAAATCTTCGATTGGAAGGTTGCCGAGTCGTGGGGGACGACTCTCGAACATGGGTGCGAACATGGGTCATAGTAGTTACCTTCCCCCTATAGTAGTTAAATAGAGAAAACCGCCCGTGGCAGCAGTAACCACCCAAAGGGCTGTGGAGCGACATGATACAGCTGACTCGCCCATGTGCGCGCCTGGTGCGCCCAAGGTGAGTTCTCTCCGTGCCAAATCTCGATCCTCCTAACTTTGTCCATGCCATCTTCTTCCCACAAGAAAACCTCACACTTTAGCACCATAATCAAGTGCTAGATCAGTGTTCGGCCAAACTTCATTCCGAGCCGTGTCGGGAACCTCACACCCGACACTCGATCCCGACCAACTTCGCACCATGCAAATTCTACTCGAGCCAAACTCTTCCAAACCCATGATTTTCCCGAGCATCTTCAATATCCAGCTCCTCCGGACATCCCATCATTCAAAACCACACGTCGAATCATGCCGACCCGACGTCGCCCGTGCCATGGTGCTATGATGGCTTGCACCATGACACGGAGCAAATCTACGGGGCTAACAGCTAGCTGCTTCTTCTGCTACTGTTTCAATTCTCTCTATATCTTCTTCACACGTACACACACACCATTTTGTGAAGACATTTGTTTCTTATATATATATTTTTAGTTTAAAATTCTATTGTCTCCTTGTAATTTTTGTTTATGTTAAGAAATATGTTTATTTATATTGCAGAATAATTTGTAAGTATGTCAGGTGATTCAGCAAATTCAACATAAAGTATTGAAATAAATCAAAGAATGTCCTCAGTTCGATTGAAGGCTTTACGACTTGGACATGAAATAGCTTGTGGAATTAACTTAAACACAAGGATTAAAAAAATGATCATGATGGACTGCAAGGTATGTGATACGATATTTCAAATTTCAATTGTACATTACTAATTTAGCTCATTGAATTTGAATTATAATTTAGTTCTTATTATACATTAACACTATATTTTTTAGGGTGTCATGATTGGGGTTATAATGTTCAATGACGATATAGATACTCATGCTAGAAAATTTTAATTGAACAAGTCATATTTGATCTCCAACCCTGATGTGAGGAAAGTTGATAAAAAATATCCTCACATTCATTCAAAGAAAGAATTGACTCTCAAGAGATACACTGTCGTGAATGAAACGTTTGACAGTATTGATCTTAAGGTACAACACAATTTTGTTGACTTCAAAGATATAGAATTAGAATTCGACAAATATGGTGAAATCGGTAAGTGGCCAAAACAACTTTTTCCTTAGCATTAATTATTCACAATAACATTTATAAAATGTATTTCATGTATCCTTAATATCTATTATTTTTATCTGCATATGAACCAGATGTATATGGAACTCTTGCACATGTTGGAGATTGTAAAATGGTACCAGTGAAAAGCCCAACAAATTTGAAAAGTGTGAGGGACATTACTATAGTGATCAAGTAAGTGAGTCATATTTTTAAAATAAATGTCAGATTTTTAGTATTCTATTCTTAAACTAATTTAATCACTTATATTCTTATATATATTTATGCAGCTCTAAGTTTGTGATCGTTTTCCATTGGGATGACATGGCTTTATATGAAGGGGATTAGCTGAAAAGACTTGTCGACAGAATCCAATTGTTACTATTTCAAATGTCACTTTAAAACAAGTTTTGGGTGAGGCATACACAATTATATTCATAAAAATATGTACTCCCTCCGTTCATCTATAAGTGTCCAGTTTGTACTGGGCACGGAGATTAAGAAAGGTGATAAAGTGAAAGTGAGTGGGGTGAAAATGACCATATGGGTATTGTTAATAAAGTGGTTTAGTTTGTTAATTATTTCCTTCTCTTTTCCTTTCAACTTCTCACGTCCTTTTCATTTTTTTTTCTTATCCATTCTTTTATTTTGCTCTTAATCATCTTTTTATTTTTCTGTTAATTTAATTTAAATTTCCTATTATTTTCAATGATTAATAAATTTAACAAGAAAACTAAACAATCAATAACAGAGCAAGTATCCTGCGAGATGGAATAAAATCAGGGGCAAAAATTTAAATTGATTACCAAAAGTGAGGGAAAACACATCTAAATTTCAAATATTCCCACCAAAACAGATTTGGTGGGAAGTTTCAGCAAAAAAAAGCCTATAAATACAGTACTAGCATTCATTACAGATTTAAAACCAGCATTCATTACAGTAGGAGTCCTTAAATTCTTTTCTTCAACCACCAAAATGCCTCCAACTCCAAATCTGACAGATGACAAGAGGAATCAAGTAGCACAGTGGCTCATCAACAAAACCAACGAAGGCAATCTTCAACACGATGCTCAAACTAAAGCTGCTGCACATTTCCAGATTTCCATCCGCATGGTCAACCGAATATGGCAAACTGCTAGAAAACAACAGATTGCGGGATTAGCTGTCAAAGTTGTCAACATGAAGAAAGGTTGCATACGTCCAACTAAACGGAAGGTGTTGGATGAACAAAAGATGAAAAACCTGTCATTTCTTGAAAGAGGCAGCTTGAGAAAATTAGCAGGTAATCTTGGAGTTAGCATTGGGTTAATTCATAAGTGGAAGAAGCAAAAAAAAAATCAAAGCACATTCAAATGCCATTAAGCCGTTTCTCATAGAAGAAAACAAGCTGCGACGATTGAAATGGTCACTTAGTATGCTATCAAACATAGCACAGAATGGGCGCATCAGATTTCAGGAGATGTATAATATCATACATATCGATGAGAAGTGGTTTAATCTCACAAGAACCACATCAAGGGGTTACCTGGTCAGTGGTGAAGAACCACCTCATAGAACATGCAAGTCAAAGGCTCATATTGATAAAATCATGTTTCTATCGATAGTGGGCAGACCACATATAAATGCAAAAGGAATTCAGACATTTGATGGCAAGTTTAGGATATTCCCAATTATATTCAAGGAGCCAGCAGCACGAAATTCCAAAAACAGAGTAAAAGGCACCATCATCACAAAGGCCATTCAAGTTATTAACAGAGATGTTATGAAGACAAGTTTCCTTCAACAAGTAGTATCTGTTTCAATATCAGATTTCACCAAAAACAGAGCAAGTAGACAGGCATTAGGATGCATGGAATGCCTCATACATGAAAGATCTCAATCATAGGCAGCATCACAATCAAAGCAAAGTATCTGTTCAATATCAGATTTCACCAAAAACAGAGCAAGTAGACAAGCATTAGGATGCATGAAATGCCTCATACATGAAAGATCTCAATCATAGGCAGCATCTCAATCATAGGCAGCATCACAATCAAGACAAAGTATCTGTTCAATATTAGATTTCACCAAAAACAGAGCAAGTAGACAGACATTAGGATGCATGAAATACCTCATACATGAAAGATCTCAATCATAGGCAGTATCACAATCAAAGACAGCATCTCAATCAAGTTGTAGTATCTGTTTCAATTTCAGATTTCACTCACATTTGCATGTATACAGGCAATACCATGCATAAAAGAAAAGTGGCCAGAAGGTGTGAGCAAGAACATTATTATTCAGCAGGATAATGCAAGGCCACATATCAATGACGAAGATCCAAATTTTCAAGCTATAGCACACACTGATGGATTCAATATTAAGCTTTTTTGTCAACCGCCTAATTCCTCGGACACTAATGTCAATGACTTGGGGTTTTTCAGATCAATACAGATATTCAAGGATGAGATGAATGCAATCACAGTGGAAAATTTGATCAGAAATGTCACTGAAGCATATCAGAATTATGAAAGCTACAAACTTAATGATGTTTTCTTGACTTTGCAAGCTTGCCATTCAGAAATCATAAAAAAGAAGGGAGGGAACAACTATGACATCCCACACCTTGGCAAAGGAAGGCTTAGAAGTCAGGGAATTCTGCCAGAATGTCTAGAGGTGGATGAGCAGCTACTGACAGACAGCATTACATATCTAAATCTGCATGGGAGTGAACAAGAAGCACCCTACACCATTGACACACTAATTAATGGCATTGAAGGTGTCAATTTAGAAGAGTAGGATCTGAAAGAAAGAAAAAGTGTTTGGCAGCAGGTTTACAGGGACAAACATCATAGTAGGTATTTAATGTTTGGAATGTAAATTGTCTTTTTGGGAGCTGTTTTTTGAAGGTTTGTAGTCTCAGCAGTTTTAATAAATGTTTATTTTAGCAGTTTGCATCATTGACCACTTATAAATCATATGTCAACCTCCTAAACTAGGTTAAAATCAACCTAGTGGTGGCATGATATGATAAGACAATTCACCATTCACAAACATCACAGAAATCAAGTTGTAGTATCTGTTTTCATCAAGAAAATGCACCCAATTCAGCATACCATCATGGAGGAAATCAGCAATGCTTCATATATCAAATAAATCGACACAAGGCATCACAGAAATCAAGTTGTAGTATCTGTTTTCATCAAGAAAATCGACACAAGGCAGCACAGTTTCATCATAGGAATCACCACGAGCATGTAAATGGCATCACCAGCCCCCAACACCATATAAATGAGTAAATAAGGACTGAAATTCACCTCGTTAGAAGCATTAATTTCCCAGGAAAGCTTTAAGGTTTTTGTCACTCCATTCCTCAAAGGTGAGATACTCAGATTTCTCCTCAACCACCGGAGCAGAAGTCACCGCCACCGCTTCACTCTCAGATGGCTGCCGCCTAGCTCCGGTCGCCTTTGTCGATGTCGCAGCCTAGAGAGATCCAGCAGGTGGCACCGTGGCATCGGATTTCGGCAATGCTGGATGAGGCGCAACAGATCCACAAGCCGACGTCGAAGCGGCGGCCGCCATCATCGAAGGATCCGAGGGGGATGGTTCCCACCCCGGTGGAACCCATAAATCTTCCATACAGTTTGGAGTATCGCGGGTAGGAGCCGAGGGGGATGGTTTCCACCCCGGTGGAATCCATAATTCCGGCGACTTAGGATATTTACGGCCATCGGGATAGGATATCATCTAACAAAACCAAAAAAAATTTGATGAGCTTTATGTACAATAGCGATCAATATCATAATTAAGAAAGCATTCCATCTGTAAAAAATTGGTGAGTTTGGGCTTAACAAGCCAATACCTCAAAGTCGGAGGAGAAAAACAGCCTTGCTCGACAACTAATTGATTGAAAAATCAAAATCTCCTTCGCACTAAACGGTTCACACTGCCCAAATGAAACGGAGATAACAAGAATTTAAAAAAATGAGTCAACAATTTAAAATAAATGAGATAACAAGAATTTCCAAAAAAATTGGGGTTATAACAAGTGTAATTCAAAAGCCCAAGGCCGGTAAGAAGCTATTCACGTTTGTCTTTTTCTCCGGCAGAGAAGAAGCCCAAGGCCTGTAAGAAGCTACCGAAGGAAGCCGGCGCCGCCGCTGGAGATAAGAAGAAGAAGCGAAACAAGAAGAGCATAAAGATCTACAAGATCTACATCTTCAAGGTCCACAATGCAGGTGTCGTGTCTGAGGGGACGAAGGCGCTGACGAAATTCATGAGCTCTTAGGAAGTTATAGATATTTTGGTATTGATTGATTTTCGATTTCAGGGGCGGCGCCGGCGAGCGGCGACGGGTGAGGTGAGGTACGGCTAGCGGCGAGAAAACAGAGCAAATTGAGGGGGAGGTGGCGGGGGAGATTGGAGGGGATGAATGCGGTGTGATGGTGATTAGCACGAGAGAGTGGTGCGCCGTGGAAATGAAGAATACAGATTAGGGTTTTCTTGTAAACATGAGAGAAGAGAGATAAGCAGATCTTGGGCTTTTTCCAGATTTGGGCTAGTTTTGTAATGAGTGTGGGTGTTAATTTTCTGTTTTAATTAGTGAATTGTAAATATAGTTTAATTAAAGGGGATTGATAAGTGAGTGGCAAATGGTAGTAATATTGGGTAAGTAAGAGGGTAATATTGTACAAAAAGGCAAAGTAAACACTTATAGGCGAACGTGGTTACTGTTCCAAAGTGGACACTTATAGATGAACGGAGGGAGTAGTATATAACAATGTATACAAATAACTTGTATTTATTAGGTCCATGGCAGTTACAAAGCACATTCAAATCCATATTGCAAATCTCACTAGAATTGGAAGAAATGTTCATGGTGACAAGGTAAGAAATGAATAGTGAAATTTCATTCTTTAATTTAAATTTTATTTAATTACCAAGAAATAATATTTCATCAATTTACATGTTATTTTTATGTTATATACAGTCCATTTGAGAATTTTTCTCCATTAAAAATTGCGGAGTCAATAATGATCCAGAAAATGGCACAAGCGGAGGAAGTGACATTGGAAGATCATAAAGAAAATCAACATAAATTGTCAAAGGTATCATTTTTATATATAACTTTTCCTTCAATTAGACTATTCAGACTCGTGTAGAAACAATATATTTCATTCAATAGAAAACAATTCAACGATTAGAAGCAATTTGGTCACGTTTGCATAACAAAGAAAAAAAACAAACATATTCATCCTAGAGTTTAACTAAACCTCATTATGATTAATTAATTTTTATGAATTCCATATTTTACATTACAGGAAAATTACTATTGCTTTACTGAAATTATTCATGGGATTCAAAACAAATTAACAATATGGTACAATTCTTATAAAAAGTGCTCAACATCCTGCCCAAAGAATGCTAAAACAATAATATGCAAAAAATGCACTGAAGAAGTTGTCGAGACAACACCAAGGTAATGATACAAATACAATTAAATAGAACTTTATATTAAAAAAATATATTGACTTTCATTTTATATTATTACAGGTACAAAATAACCATGAATGTTGTATAAGGAGGCTACAATGCGCATATTACTATGTTTGATGAAGTTGCAACAATATATGTAGGATGCTTGGTGGATGAATATATTTCATCAATCAATCAGGTATTTTCAGAAATAACAAAAAAAAGTTTTACTCTTACTATTTAAAATAAAAAAATTATTTAATAGTTTTACGTGTTATCCATTTGGCCTAGACATGGAGTAAAATATTTTTAATAAAATTACTTTAGAGGACCACAATACAAAGAAAGTTCATTACATAATAAATTTAAATATTAATTATTTTAACAAATTTATTTGTACATAGTGAAAGTGATTCTCCATATTATAGAGGCATGAACTCCCAAGATTATACTGAAGCACGCTTCATGACCACGGTCAAGTATGCAACATTTGATCGAAACGGAAACTTGATTCTTATAGCCAATGCAATCCAAAAGATGCAAGCCAGTCCCATCAATGCAAAAATTTCAATTGCACCAGCTCAAGAACCACAAACAAATCAATGAGAAGATAAGAGAAATACAATTGAGAGGGTCGAGCCAGTTAAAGTGGTGGAGAAGAAAAAAATCAAAGAAACGTGTCGAGCAACAAGGGGAAGAAAAGACCAAATCAAATGTGCAATTACAGCTTCATGAATTGCAAGGAAAGAGAATAAGAAAAATCCCAAAAAAGTTTCAAGACTATCAAGCAAAGAATGAAGATTGAATTAACATACCAAGCGGTAGCGATGATGATCTACCATTGGATAAACTGCTCTCGAAAAGCAAAAGGAAGAATAAATGCTCTCTAACAGTGAAGATCAAACAAGAAAAGATTTAATGTGAATATATTCGCACATTATCTCTATTTTTACCTTTTTTTTTTCCTCCTAATATTAATTCAGATTTTAGTTTTAGTTTTTACACCTTCATTTCAAATTTTTTTTAATAATTGACTTTGATTTTTTTTTTCGAATATTATGAATTTCTCAATTGAAAATCACATTACCAACTATTCAAAATATCAACAATATTTATAATTTCATAATAAAAGAAAAGGGATTCACGTGCAACGCACGTGCACTCCTACTAGAAAAAAATAACTACGCCCATTTTCGACATTCCTTGACATCGGTAACCATCATCATGTGCAGCTGGTACTGGTCCGGCGTCATGTGCGACGTATCCATAGTGATGATCCTTGCATCGATGATGTCTTGTTTCGCCCGAGCACGCTCCCTCTTTGCTTCGGCGAGGTTGTTCTTTGCCGCGATGATGCCTCTTAACCTTTCATTTATTGAGTCGACCATCGAACCGAACTCCGCGTCCTCGCTCACCTTCTTTTTCCCCTTTCCTTTGGCCGCCCTCGCCTCCGCCTTTGCCGCGTCTCGTCCCTGTGGGTGGGAGGGGGCGGGGGCGGGAGGGGGGGGGGGAAGCCGTACTTTCCTCTTCTGTTGCCTCGCTCGATCCGTGCAGCTTTCCAGATGAGGTGTAGGTGCCTTCGGCCGTATTCTTCATCCGCTTCATGGACGGAATGTCGAGAAATTCTAGGTGGAGGAATTTGGGATAGTCCTGCATGATTTCCCAGGCACCAAAAGGCTTGAAGTGGCTCCCTTCACGGGAGTTGTATATCTGCTGGGCTTGCTCGATGACCATGTCGTCGGAGGCGCCGCTGGGCCTTTTCTTCGTCACCTTGTCGTAAGCGATCATCCACTCTTTCACCCAGTGGGAGATCCACCCGAACAAACTCTTCACTGTCTTTAGGTTGAGGTCGTCGTCGAACAAGGCGTTGTACCTTGTCGCCACTTTCCCCCAGTACGCGTCGCCATGTTGATCTTTGCTGAGGATGGAGTTGCACGGCTCCTCTTTCCAGATTTAGGCGATGGTGATGCCTTGTTCAACCGTGTAATTGCGCCGCTTTGGTTTGGCGCCGGCGGCCTGAGGAGGAGGAGGAGGGATGTTTGTGAGGGTGAGATCGGCCCGTGCCTTGCCCTTGCTGTGATACCCCGAGTTTTTATGCCTTTAGAAAGCGTTTAATTAACCGAGTGAGTTAAAAGATGAGAATTTAGGAGTAAAATTTTTCTTTTCTAATCGAAGAGAATTGAATAAAACGTTTAAATTACCTTGTGAATCTTGTGTGAATTTATCTGTTCTATTTATCTGAGATGATGATGATGTGATATGCTTGATGGGTTATTATTATGAAAATGAGTATGATATTAAATTCCGGAAAATCCCGAGAAGTTTGTTTGATTGAGATAACATAACGTTAATCGCCGAGAAATATGTTTACGCCGATGAACCTAGAATAGAATGGAATTAGAACCTTCGAACCTAGAATTTCTTTTAAGATCACTGAGATAGGGTAAGAGCTTATCCGAGAATTGAGAAGAGTAATGAGGAGTTAATCTTTAAAAGGATTAATAAACGGATTAATAAGCCGATTAAATTCTTTTAAGATTTAAAGGACTAAAATGATCGAAACCTTTAATCTTTTAAATTGAGACGTGAAATAGGATTGAGATGAGTTAGTGTCAAGAGTGAGACGAGAAGAGGTTAGACCCGTTAATAAAACAAAAACGGAATTAATACGAATCGTTTTATCAGGAAAACCTTTACGACCGGATAATTAACACCCGTAACGACACAACGACGACACGTGTCATCCACGTCTCTCCCTCTCATGCCACCTCACACCTCCTCTCCCATCACCCTTCAATTTCCAAGACTAAGCATCATGATTATGTCTTATGCATGGTATTACCAAAAGTGCATGCAACTACATCACATCATCTATCAAGTCATGTCTTACTACAACTTCCAACAAGTACACTTTATTCCCTTTGTTGGATTTCAAATTGCATGCAAGCTATTCAAAGAGAGAAGACTTCATTCATCACACTCCACCTCTCTCTCTCTTTCGAACTCTCTCTCCCAAGCAAAAAAGAGAACAAACTCTCAAACTCTCCCAAGCTCTCTCTCTCTCGGCAATCTCTCCCTCTCTTACCTCTCTTGATTTTTCTCCACATGCAACCATGGATTCAAGCTCTCCATCCATGAAAATGAAGTAGAAGTTATCAATCTCCATTCATTTCATCCATATTCTCAAGAAAAGGTAAGAATCTTTCAAGTTCTTGAAGTTAAATTCAAGAATCATCCAACACTTTTCTTTATTTTGATTCTTAAACCCTATGGATGAATAATTCCATGTTATCCCTTTTTCTTTGAGGATTCAAGAAGACACCCTTCTTCCTTTCAAGTTCAAGCTTTGAAGCTACCATTTCCATCCAATTCAATTCCAAGAGCCAAGAGAAGGATTCCCATTTAAATTAAGTATGAAATTCATTTGATTAGTTGTAAATATGTATGTCTATAAGTCCTAAAAGAAAGATCTATGCATGCATGTTATTTAAATTATGTTTAGGCAAACTTAGGATGTGCATGTGTTAATCGAGTGAGAAGAAATCGTTAGGAGAATCGAGCATTAGATTTTAATCGGTGAATTAAGAGAAGAAAAAGAAACTAAAACCCTAAAAATTTGATAAGTGCCGAAAATTTTAGTAAAAATAGGAAAAATATGAATTCTTTTGAGTTATTATTATTATGATGATTGATTTGTTATTTTTATCATGTTAGGAATGAGATTTTATACATGAAAAATTGAGAAATAAAATGCACAAAATATGCATGTGTGTGCCGTGAGTTTTGAAGAAAAATAGAGGTTTTATTTTGTTGATTTTGTTGATGAATTGAGTGATGTTTTGATCAATGAAATGATTGTATGTTATGTTGATATAATCATGCATGTGTTTAAATTAAGAAAATAAGTTTGCATGTTGAAGTTTTGAAAGAAATTAATTGTAAAAATAATAAAAAGATTGGATGTTTAAGTATGTTAATATTAATTTGAATATGGAATGAAGATAGAAGTTTTGACAAAAAGATTTAAAATTGAAAAAGCTTTTAATTAAATAAAAGATGAAAGATGTATGAAAAGATATATTAATTAAATATCTTGTATTAAAATTTAAAGACTTGAAATTTTTACTAAAACTACAACAAAAAGATCTTTTATAATGTAACTAATAAAGTGAGCTAATTCATAAAAATGTTTATCAAAAGATAAGAAATTATTAAGTAAGACATAGCTTAAAGGTTTAAAACAAGTAAAGAAGAAATTATTAAAGAAATAAGCAAAAATAGAGAAAACCGAGTTTAAGAAGAATTAATCGATAAGAAATAAAAAGGAAGTTAAATCGAGTAAAGAAAAGATGCTAGACGAGTTAAGATAGATACTCGTATAAGTTAATCGAGAAAATGAGAATAAAATAAGATGTCGAGAATTAAATGAAAAAGAAGATTAATTAAATAATTAATTGAGTACATTGTTTCTAACCAAGCAAATAAAAAGATAAACCGAGATAATAATTAGAGGAACAATAGTCGAGATAAGAAGTAAGGATCGAATTAAAGATGAATAAGAAAATCCTAATTTTATAAAAGTTAATAATAATTAAAGAGAATTTTTACTAATTGAATGAAGGTTATAAAATACCTTATAAGATAACGGATGTAAAACAAAGCATTGTCTATAAATAGGAAAGCTAGAATTAATAGTTTAAGCCTCCACAAAAGGAAATGCATAATCGAGTTAGATTTTAAGATCTAAATTGAATGAATGTTAATGTGTCTTGAAGTATGCTTGATTTATATGAATTCATTATATGATTATATAAGTGTTTAAATGCATGATACTAGTTATGTTGTGAAAAATAATTGAATGATTGAGTTATTGTTTATTAAATCAAAAATTGATTAAAGCCTTTAAAAGAAAGCTCGAATAATAGATTGAACAATGACGTTATTAATTAGAACGAGAAAAGTATACGATGTTGAGTAGTAAAGTTAATCAATTCGGATAGAGTTAATAATTTAAAGACGAGAAGGCGAGATCCTTTAAAAAAGTTAGAGCGAAGAGAGAGACGACTCAAATAGAAGTCCTTCAGTTAAAGTCCAACGCCTTTATGTCCGTCATGTTGCGTATCTTATTTTTTTTCCTATCGATGTCGACCTGTGAAGGATCGAGCTGGACGGATCTTTAAGCGAGGACAAATAGCCCTAGACCACCTAGCTAATTCTTCGGAAGTCAGGTGGGCTTTTCTGAACCAAAACTATCGATGAAAAATTAAATTATGCTATTAAGTATTATGATATGTTTTCAAATGTGATTGACTTGCCGTTTTTATTGAAGTTTTGGTATGTGTTATCATCTATTTATATGAAGATGTTATTATCCTGTGAAAAGCAGGAACCCACGTGTGGTATATGTTGAGGTGACTGTGAGCCTTGCTTCGGTTAGGCCGGTCACAGTGTTTGAGAAGGAGGCCTACTTCTCGGCACAGTGAGATTGTTTGTGAGAGATGATACATACTGTTATATTATATGTTATTTGACTGCGCAGTCTGTTTTAAAAGAAAAACGTTTTGACATGCACAAGTAAACTGTTTTTAAAACTGCTTATATACTTGTGATGTTCGGCAAGGCAAGTTCAATTAATATAGCTTTAAGAAGCATCTTTATTCAAATGTTTTGGCTTGTGTTCACTGAGTACGAAGTACTCAGCCCTGCGTGTGTTTCTAAACATGCAGGTTGACTGGATGGCGATGGCGTGGATACTTGGTGGTGTGGTTTGGTTTTGTTGGTTGAGTTTAGTAGAATTTCGGACTGGCATTTGTACGTCTTCATACGTGCAAGTGTTGGGTTTTGATGCAAGTTTCCGCTGCAATCCTTTTGAACTAATGTCTGTTGATGATAATACTTTAATATTCATGTTTTTGATTCCGAGCGTTGTGCTCGAAGACTTTGAATACTTGTTGAATTCGTAACCCTTTAATTTGTAATTCCGAGCGATGGGCTCGTAACTTGAATTGTTGTTGAACATGATCCTTTAACTTGATATATATTCGTATGATTTCCCCTTTTGTTGGAATTCCCTTCCCATCGGCATGAATTACTTGCTTAAATTCCTATTGTAGGTGAAGTTAAGATGCTCGGTAGTTGATTCTTTATGCTTTTGAAGACCAAATTCGATTGTCTTATATTCCATCTTTGTTTTTCCCCAAGCATGTTCCCTTATTTGAGTAAATTGTTAGTTGTTTAAGTTTGTTGTTATTGTTGTTAAGTCGCACCTCGAGAGTCGGGGCGTGACACTTGCCTTTGGCCCGTGCCTTCCCCTTTCCTTTGGCTTGTGCCGCCTCGGACGAGGGACTGTCTTCGTCGCCGAACACAGTGTGGAAGGACTCCCCGACGGACGAGTTGAGGTTGATAGAGTCAAGCCTCGTCAGCGTATATCCTCCGTATGCACCGTAGTCCGCCATTTTAGGGGGACACCACGACGACGATCATGGATTATTTGGATCCATTTGAGAGATGATTGTGTGAAAGAGATGTGGAAAAAAAGAAGGAATTGTGTGAGAAAAATAGAGAGAAATGGTGTGAATGTGGTATTTATAGGTAAAAAAATGAAAAAAAAAATTAAAAATCGGCTGAAATTAGCTATTTTTTAGCGTTGGAAGAGTTATAGCCGTTGCCGATTTTTCCTTTTTCTTTTTCGGTCTGGCGCGTGCAATGCACGCGCCGTATATAAAATAAAAAAAGTCGAGCGCGTGTATGACACGCCCCGGATCGAGACGGTCTCAAAGCCACGAGACAGGCTCGAGCCGCCTCTCCTTGCACCGGGTCGTCTCGTCATAGCGGTGTCTCGAACCCCCTCACGAGACACACCGCTGCAAGTAGTCTTAGTGCTTAGGATTTAATACTATATTTTATTATCAATAAATGTCAATTCGAGTTCCTAGTGATTAAAATTTTAGGAGAACGAGGAGTCGAGATATTGTATACTTATTGATAGTATTCAATCTCGAATTAATTCATTAGTTGTTACAAAATACAAAAAAAAAAAAAAAAAAAAAAAAAAAAAAAAAAAAAAAAAAAAAACTTGCTTTATTCGTCTTTTTTGACAACAATGGCGGCAGTGCTTCCGGTGAATCTGAACGGTTTGTGTTAAAAGATTTCTTTCCTAAACTACAACCGGAATATTCTTTAATTGCTTACAATAATTTGCTTGTTTTAGTTTTGGTTTGATTTCCGACTTCCTATATATATTATTTGGTTAAAATTCAAATGTAAATTAAATTGAACGGACCTATATATAAATTTATTATTAGGAGCTTTCAACCTTAGCTTGTCTTATTTCATCAAATATTGTTTTCTTGCAATATTTTATGAATGTTATATATTGTGGCAGAATTTAGTGAGGAAATGAGACGAGTTTCGCCCGCCAACTTCTTGATGAAAATTGAATCTTTTTCATAACCCTACTGTGCAAAAATGGGATATGCACTTGAAACGGATGCCCGAGTTATGATATATACTATGGGTGGAAAACGGTGCGGGTATCTACTAACTGACCCATTATCCGATTACCCGCACACTGCTTATAGCCTTAAATGGCTTCCGCTCACCGACCCGTTTATATGATTGCGGTTGACCGTTATCCGAATAAGAATTGCGATATGCGGTTAACCAATATTAAAAAAGAATTTGTCATCACACTTATATAGATAATTAATGGATGAAACATGCGGCGGCTGTACATATTCGAAAACTTGTTGCATAAAAGTTAAAAAAAGATAAAGTCATCCACAAATTTGCATATCAGTGAATTTTACAATTCACAAACAAACACATAACAAAACAAAAACATAATTATAATCATCATAAAATATCCATAAAATAGCATAAAACCTCACAAATCTGAAACCATCTTAAATCTCCTGTCAAAATTCTGACTTTCTGAAATCTTAAAAAAACAAAAGCTTTAACCAAAAAGATAAAAGGTGTTCATCCATCCATCTCTAAATTCCAATATTTCATAGAATGCCACGCATTGAGCTTCTCCTTTACATGAGATGGCACCTCACCTGTCAAAAATTGGAATATTTAGTTAGATGCAAGGAGTTTCACTTTTATTGTTGACACGCGACGACACAAGTACGATCCTTGGACTTCAGAGAGAAAGGGTTAAGGAGAGGTGGCGGGTGGCGGCTTTGCTATGAGAAGTAGTAAATTAAAAATGAATGTATGGTATTTATAATACATCTATATATGTATATATGGTAAGTGTACAGAGAAAGAGTTAGGGTAGGAATGATGGGTGGGTGGCGGCGACTTTGCGAAGAAAAGTATAAAATTTGAACCGGAACGGATTTCATCAGTTTGACGGCAATAACCGTGCGGATATCGGGTAGAATCGAAAACCTATGCACCCAGAAAATGCCACCGCCTACCGCAATGCTATCCGCCGGCGGCGGTTAACGGTGCACCGTTAACCGGCGGTAAATGGGACGGACGGTAAGTAATCGACTAACCATTGTCGTCTTTCCACCCCTAATATATACCATGAGCGATACAAAAATAGATCGAGTAATATGATCCTTTATCCAAGAAAAAATATTTCTAGTTTGCATGGCAGTTTGAAAGGTTGCCCGATTCGGGAATCTCCGGATCTATGCTTATTTTGAACTCCCCGAAGCATTTCGTCGATTACTACGCCCTTCCTCGTCTCTGGGTGCCCCTTGGGTCGTAGGTCCTGACACAAGGTTAGAATTCTAGCTCTTCCAGAGTGGTATCTCAGTGATGGCTCGGGCCCCCCCGGAAGGAGGCCTTCTTCGCCTTCCACCTAAGCTGCGCACGACCAAAATTTCTTTTACATCTTCTAGACGAAAATGCTCAATTTGCATGGAAATAGATTAAGAACTTGATTAATTCGTAGCTTGTATTTCGCGCATATACCTTGAAAAATTTATATTCATAAACAATAAAAAAAAAGAAAAACATGTTAATTATATCCAATTTTGGTAATAACTTAATTAGTCTTTCTACTTTAAATCTACGGACTTTATCTACTATGAACCCGATTATTGCAATTGCTCGGGATATCCTTTTTTAGCTTCTAGGATCTATTTCTTAGTTCAAGACTCCTCTTACTAACTGGAATAAAATAAAATAAAAATTCGCGACGTGCTCTACGATAATACTGATATTATCGAAAATGTGAGTTAGCACCTCCTTGCGATAGATTATTCTAGTATATTTACGTGCGTTTTTAATTTTTAACTATAATACTTTGTTTTAAATCTTTGTTTCAAGGACAAAAGAAAGGTTTTCTATTCTTTCGGGTATACATCAATTTTAATTTAACTCAACATATAATAATCAAATCACAACTGTATTATATCGACTTAACTTTTTCATGGCTACAAGCTTAGAAGGTGATAAATTGATTACGTGCTGAAAATTATTCGTGGTCATCAAAGATGAAGAGAACATGTATATTAATTAGTTTGTAACATAAAAAAAAATAAAATTCTCAAAAAAATAAATAAAAGAAACACAAGAATGTAAAATCATATAATTCCAACTTTGCATTTGTCGTATGAGACCCCATATCCCTCCAATTCTATTTATCTAAATTCTCAAATTTTTTGAAATTATTAAATATAAAATATTAAATTTTAAATATTCTAATTAAATTTTTAGTCTCCCAATGCCTTTTCAATAAAACTCCATCATTACCCTCAAAAAAATAAAATAAAACTCCGTCATTTAAAAGCTTATAAATGCTTAGAAGTAATGTTTATTTTTCTCAACATTTACACCACCAGCTTAATTTGACCAGTTAATTGGCTAAATAAATAATTATTATTTTTAATTGAAAATAATGGGAGCATAATTTTGATGCAACTTTCGTTTTATCTTCGTCCCTAGAGTCCCTAGAGTCGTATATGAAGAAGCTTTATGACAAATGGCTTTGTCCAAAGACGGTGGTAGTATGAGAATTTGGATTATGTAAAAAAAAAAATTATAAAATCTTTACAATCTTGTGTTATGATTTGACACAATTCAATAGTTTATGTCTTATGCCACATACGTATTCGAATTTTTATTTAAATGGAGTTGCATTGTATTGAGCAGAAAATTGTTAATTTGAATTAAATACCTTATGGTAGATTCGTTTCATAATATTCACATCGATTTATGTCTAAAATACAACTTATAACTATGTTTAAGGATTTTCTTTAATTTCCGTCTATTACCTTGCCTCTTATGTAGAAAATTTAGAATCACTTTAAAATCTTCACAACATATATTCACTTATTACTGGACATGCTTCAATTTTTAGAATTTGAGTTGCATCATATCAATAACTTCTAATGCAATTAACACAAAAATTGATGTATTAAAATTCATCTTTGGTGATATATTTTTAATATGAATCGGTGCTTGGATTGGATTCAGATCTTAATCCACATACGATCTTCATCTTCGTCTGAATTTCGTTCGTCTTCTTTTAGGTACCAATTTCTATACATGTCAAAATTAGCCATGATTTTTTTTTTCTTTAGAAGGAATTTGTTGGAATTTGGTCTTAATAGCATTAAATTCATAATTAAGTTATGGAAAATCCTTAGGGATTATGTGAAAATCAATGGTAGAAACAAAATCTACAGTTTGAGCACTATGATTTAATATATTTATTTATTCAATTCCATTAAAGAATGAATGAGCACTTAATTCATTAAAACATAGTTACTTGAAACTAAAAAATGTGGTTTGTCCACATTGGAAAAACATTGATGTTTTGTGCTATATATAAGGAACAACACTTTAAAAGAGGATATCCTAGTGTGCTATCTTATGGTGCACCCTCGTGGCTCAAGTATTGGCACATTTTGTGCTTATCTATGATTCCTACGAGGACGGTGCCGTCCGACTATGTCGACGAGCACGTGCACGTCGCACTTGTCACAATTGAGGAGCCAAGGTTATTTTGGCTATATGACTCGAATATACGTGGCTCGAACTCTCGGTGCGGTTGTTGTGGCGGTTCACTCGGTTAAGAATGGGTTGCGTGAGTGTCGCACACGTGTCTGGTACGGCGGTTCGCACGGTGCGGTCCGGCGGTTAGTTATCGTTTCCAACCGAACCAATGCCTCTGCCACATGTCGCCTTCAGCCAAGACACCATTTCACCTACACCAGCTTTGGTGGGTTGGCGGCCAAAACTGCCATGGAAGCAACCCTTCCGAACCAACAGTCTATAAAAGGCCCCACATATTTCGAATTCATATAGAGCAGAATCGATTTCATCCGATTACATACATTTCATATAAAGTCGAGTCTAGAATCGAGTACTTGTCCCGAGTATCATTCATCTTGAGAAACCGTTGTATCTTGGAAGCAAATGCAGCAGTCCGTCGACACATAAATAGCGGTGCATATTGCTTTACGGAGATACTGCCTAGCACTATAGCTAGGGGTGAGCATTCGGTTATTCGGTCACCGAAACGAACCGAATTGCAAAAACCAAATTAAAACTGAATTATATAATAAATAACCGAATCCGAACCGAACATGGTTAAAACCGAACAAAATCGAACCGAAATATTTCGGTTCGGTTTCTGTTAAAACCAAATAAACCGAAATAAATACACAATATATTTTCTAGATTTTAAATAAGTAATTAACATTCAATATTCAAGATTCCAAATACGCAAAAAGTAATAATTCAAATTCTAAAACATCTTTAACCAAACATAAATAAATAAGTGATGTTTGTTGATGTTGCAGGTCCAAAATTCCAAACATCTTAAGCAAACCAAAATTCCAAAACATATATATAAAAATTAATAATAATCATTTTAATTTTAAATATATATAAAAATTAATAAATTATTAAATAATTATTAATTCGGTTCGGTTTTTGGTTAACTAAATATTTTTTTTCAAAAACCATATCCAAACCGAAAAACCAAAAAGTTCAAAATTCAAAACCAAAATCAAACCGAAAACCAAATTAACCGAACCGAATTAGTATTTCGGTTAGGTTCGACTCGGTTTTTCGGTTTTAACCGAATTTTGCTCACTCCTGTCTATAGCCTTGATTTCGTATTCTTGTCTTTTCATTTTCGTACACATTTCAAACACCCAATTAATAGAATTTTACCATAATTTAATATCCTACGTTTAAACTTTTCCATCTCAAATATCTATTTCTATTTATTACAATTTCTATTTATTACAATTACAATTACAGAAGATGTATAAAAGAGGTTTTGTTACAAAATTGAAGTTACCTATTATTATCCCTATGATACTTCTAATTAAGGGTCTAGGACCGAAATCGTAATCCTAAGGTTAAAAATCTGTTAATATATACATTATTCTTTAGTGTTATATCAATATTAAGAAAAACTGATAAAATTATTTTGAGTGGATAAAATTTAAATGTAAGGGTAGTGAGATAATGATAAGAAAAATAGTGGTAATGACAAAAAAATGGTGGTATTGACCAAAAAGTAGGAATAAAGTTGTCGTGTTGACTAAAAAGTAGGAATAAAGTTGTTGTGAGGTGGGACAATCAATGACAAATGGCAGTAAATAAAAAAAAAGTAGGAGGGTATGATTGTACAAAAAGGTAAATAGACATTTGATTTATGGACAAAAAAATATGGATAAGTTGTATTTTAGCACTTATTATAAATCCTTTAAATTTTAGCACCTTTTGAGATTTTTACCCTTCCATCACCTCCACCATCTCTCTGACTAAATATAAAAAATAAAAACATTCCACCACCACTTTTCCACCGCCGCCTCCGTGCCACCATCGCTGCCGTTGTCACACCACCACTGTCACCGGCGGTCACAAAAAGAAATTGTGACTCTACTAAAAAAATAAATTCTACCACCATTTTTCCACCGCCGCTGCCGCCGTGGCACGGCCGCCGCCACTGTTGCCGGCGATCACGATTTTGTTACTTCTGTCTTTCAAAAAATGGAAAATTTTGTGAATTCACCAAAAAAAATGAAAAAAAAAATTGTGAAATCACAAAAAAAATGGATAAATTTGTGAAGTCACAAAAAGAAATGTAAAAATTTGTGAACTCACCAAAAAAATGGAAAAAGAATTTGTAAAGTCACAAAAAAAATGGAAAAAAATATCGAAGTCACAAAAAAAAAAATGGAAAAAAAAATTGTGAAGTCACAGAAGAAAATAGAAAAATTTGTGAAGTCACGAACAAAAAAAAAATGAAAAAATTTGTAAAGTCACCAAAAAAAAGGAAAAAAAAATTGTGAAGTCACAAAAAATTCAACATTACAGATTTGCTTTTTTTTTCGCGAATTCTAGTCGTTTGGTTTTTCGTGAATTCCAGCTATGATACTTTGAATCGAGGGTTGGGATCAAGACTATTAGCTTCGCCTCATCGTTTCGCAACTGTAGGTGGTGGTGATGAGGGCCAAATTTGCCAAAAATTACAGATCTGAGAGAGAGAGAGAGTACAAAACAATATTGATTGATAGAATTCCGTCGGTAAAAAGGTAGGTCGGCCAAAAAAATATTCCGACAAAACACCGACATAACAGACGAAAAATTAGCAGGATTTTTCGCGTCGATTTTACCGACGGAATTCCCGCTGGTGATTTTTTTGATTTTTTTTTAGGAATACCGTCAGAATACTTTATGTCGGTGATCACCGACATAAATTCAGTCGGTAATTCCATCGGTGTTTCTTCAGTTTAGTATCCTACATCAAATATTTACAAGTAAAATAATTTGTATATATTACACATTGTTGTTTAACTCCTCACGGGCCGTGCCCGACGAATTTCCGGCAAAAATAGCAACGGAAATTCCGTTGGTGATCACCGACGGAACATATTTTCCGTCGGTGATTCATCACCGATGAGCGTTTTACCGACGAAATCCACCATGGTTCGACTTCACATTTAACTGTTAATTTGTTCATAAACAAAAAAAGTTTCCACTAGTGATATGAGAGTGTGTTACAAAAATTAGTAATGTTTGATGTTTTGACTAATTTACAATAATTACACCATGAAACCTCACTAATTTTTATGACACACAAAATAGTTACCAAACCTAATGTTATTAGGGGAAACTTTTATTGTACTGCTTTCATGTTATTAATTATAATGTTGAGGTGGAAACAGTTTGCCAAATGATTAAGTGAAGCCATCTCAACTGCAACGGAGGATGAATCGGAGTTTTGGTTGATTATTGCTAATTGTCGAGAGTTTTCATTCTATTGTTAGTATTCAATAAATCATGTTAGGCATGAACCCAATAAATTGACATACAATTTGTTACAATTTTTAAAAATTATCCTCATGCATATGTTTGTGATGGAAAAAAAAGATTAAATTGCATATAAATTTCTCACCTTTTACCAATTTCTCGTTTATATCTCCATCTTTTAAAATTAGGTGAAAATCCTCCACCTTTAAAATTTTCACAACTCAATACCTCCGACTATTTCCCCCGAATTAGCGCTGACATTGAATTCGGAAATGCTTACATGGCAAAATCCGGCGGAAAAACAAACGACGTAATTTTAAAAACACAAAAAGTCGTCGTTTCCTAAAATAAAAATACTTATATTTATATTTATTTATGCATATTAGAGCACCGACCGAAGAACAAAATAAGTGTTAAAACCATGTCATTTGTTTCTCCACCAGATTTTGCCATGTAAATATTTCCGAATTCAATGTTAGCTCTAATTTGGAGGAAATAGTCAGAGATATCGAATTGCTAAAATTTAAAAGGTAATGAATTTTCACAAAAGGTGAGGATTTAAACGAGAAATTGGTAGAAAATGGAGAATTTATATACTCCCTCCGTCCCACCGAATACGACCTGTTTTCCATTTTGAGACGTCTCACTATACTTGACCTGATTTCTTTAAAGGAAACAATTACTCCCTCTGTCCCACTCCAGTTGCCCTACTTTCTATTTCGGGTGTCCCATTTCAGTTGTCCAACTTTCTTTTCTGGAAATAATTAGTTTGCTTAATTACACTCACTTTACACCTTTCAACCTACTTTTCTCCTCATTTTCTGTGTCATTCACTATTCTCTTCTATCTCTACTCACTTTATTCCACTTTATTTCACTATTCACTCTCTTTCTACCTACTTTATTTCACTTTAATAACTCCACTAAACACACTTTCTACCCTTAATTATTTTCTCGTTAATTCTCGTGCCCAAAAAAACTAGGACAGCTAGAGTGGGACGGAGGGAGTAGTTTATATACATGACCCACCATCTCATCTAAACCCCACTAACCTACTCTCATTACACACTCAACTATCCCATCTATAACTTTATTAGCATTATAAAATATTGCATTCACACTACACTAAACACTTTCTTTATACTCAATATCCTTTTTCTTAGTTTCCGTGCCAATATGAACTAGGCCGTATTCGGCAGGAAGGAAGGAGTACAATTTAACCAAAAAAAATAAAAAAATAAGAACATATACTTATTGAAGTGATGTTCTCAAGGTTGGATCTAAAGACACTAAGACAGATTCTATTGCTCTAGAACTCTCAACTGATGATGTTCTTAGAGGTTTTGCTTGAGTGCAGAATAAAGTTGTTCTTTCGCTTGAATATCTCTTCTCACTTGTCTGTCTCGTATTCTCGTTTGTGTGTCTTCTATATTTCTCTGTGAATGAAGGCCTCTATTTATAGGCGGAGAGAATCAACTAGCCGTTGGAAGAGCTGTTGATCTCTGTTCTTTGATAGCGATGGCTTGTCTCTCATCTCTGCAGACTTTCCGGATTTGGCAACTGCGTGCTTCTGCTTTCCATCTGAGACAGTCTTGTGTTGGGCCAAATGAGCTAATGACATAGAGTCAAACCTTCACGTGACTTCCTTATTTGAAATTCAAATCTCAACGTCAGACTTTCATCAAGGAGAGATTGGTTGAGATTTTCGATCTACATCTGACTGGTTCTTCAGCTGATGTTCTGTCTGAATGCTAACAGTTGAACTCTCAGCTGATCTGAACTTCATGCTGTTGATCTTCTTGGTTTGAGGTCCTACAACTGATGTTCTGAAACTGAACACTCAGTTGTCTTCCTTGTATCTGATCAGTTGAGTTGAACGCTCAGATGACTTTCTTTCATCTGATGTTCTCTTCCCACTTTCTACTTCTCATCTGATGAACGCTCAGTTGTCTTCCTCACAACTGATGTTCTATCTTGCAACTTCTCTCTTTGAATACTTAGATGATTCTTGCATCTTCCTTCTTGAATGCTCATCTGATGAACGCTCAGTTGTCTTCCTCACAACTGATGTTCTATCCGAGTGAACATAACTTCCCCCTTTTTCTAAACACTCAGATGTCTTTGATTACAACTGATGTTCTCTCCGAGTGATGCCTTGTTGCTGTCTTCAGCTGGAGTCCTGTAAAGATAAAATCTTGACAATGCTCAAACAGCGAGCGTAACTATTAACATTAGGATCTGGCAACATCTACTCGGTTGAGGTTAGTTGGTTTTGCAATCAATCAAAACATTTAATAAATTTCCCAACACTTATATTGAACAAATTCATTAATATTATTTAAGGGCATAATTTTTTTTTGGTAAATAGAAATTTTATTTAACCAAACTGTCGTGAAAAGCTTAAACTTTACGAACAATCAAAGCTAAAAAAAACTAAAGCCTAGCCAGCAACAACCTGAAGAGCTACAAATTACGATTGAAGTAATCTAGCAAGTTTTGGGTTCTGTCCACAGCGTGTTGCTATCATGAGTTGGCAACGACAAATTATCTCTTCTTCTCCATTGACACTCTCTTGAAAACTTCTCTTATTTCTCTCAATCTACATCACGTAAACTACTACATCAAGCACAACTTGATACATCATCTTCAGTGCAAAATTAGATCCACATTGAGTCTGCATGTATCTCATTTCTTCTTCCCAACCTAGAGGGTTGAGTTGCCTACCACTCCATCTTGTTGCTTATTTCCACATCTTAGCCACAAAATCACACTTGAAGAAGATATGATTTAAACTCTCTTCTTCTCTGCCACAAAAGCAACATGTTGGATTGACCACCACCCCTATCTTGCTGAGATTGTCCTTAGTTGCCAACCTTCTCAAAAAGTCAGCCATAGAATAAAAACACATTTTGGAGGAGCCTTGTTGTTACTAATCATCTTGTGCCACGGGACTCGCTGTGCATGGCCCTTCAAATCACAATATAACTTCTTCACTGAGAAGACGGGCTGCTGAAGAAGGCTTGTCCCTGCCCTCGAATTGGCCACATCTATTCTAGCCTCTAGAGTTTTCCTCACCACCCATGAGGCTTGCGAAGGAATGCACATGGTGATGAGGTCTTGACGTTTTATATAATACTCATGAATCCATTTCACCCAAATACGATCTTTTTTTTTAGCTAAGCACCACAACAATTTACAAATTGCTGTTTTGTTCCATTTGTGAAGATTTGTGATATTCCAACCCCCAGAGGTCTTTGGGAGACACAACTGCTCCCATGCCACTAAAGCTCTTCGTGATGCTTCTGTTTTTCCAGTCCACAAAAATATTCTACACCCTTGCTGCACTGTCTTGATCACTTTATGGGGGACGAGGAATATTTGACTCCAGTAAGCTTGTATTCCAAAGAGGACTGACTTGATCAACTGCACCCTTCCTGCATAAGACAACAACTTTGAAGACCAGCAGTTGATTTTATCCAAAATTCTTTTGAGGAGGGGTTGACATTGAGCAATAGATAGTTTCCTTGTTGACAGTGGCACCCCCAAATATCTAAATGGAAGAAAACCTTTCACCATCCCACAATCCTTCAAAATCTCTTCTTGGCACTCTTCCATGACCCCACCAAAATAAATACTACTTTTGGCTTGATTTGCCCTCAACCTAGACGCATCAGAGAATTGTTTGAAAGCCGACATAAGATGTCTGATTGAAGGAAGATCTCCCCGTGTAAACAAGAGGAAATCATCAGCAAAACAGACTTGTATCAACCCCAACTTCTTACATTTTGGATGGTAATTAAACTCCTTATTTTTCAACCCTAACAAACAATGGTGAAGATATTCCATTGATAACACAAACAAGTAAGGAGATATGGGATCACCCTGTCTCAGCCCTCTTCTAGCTTCAAAAGGATCAATCATATCACCATTTACACTTATCACATAAGAAACAGTTGTTATACAGGCCAAGATCCACTTCATGAACTTATATGGAAACCCCATTTCTAGCATAAGATGTTGTAAAAATGGCCACTCGACCGAGACATAAGCCTTTTTGATGTTAATCTTGATCATGCATCGTGGAGAAATGTTTTTTCTATTGTATCCTTTAATCACTTCATGACTCAAAATGATATTATCAAATATCATTCTTCCTTTCACGAAGGTTGACTGGTTTTCACTAACAAGATCTCCCAAAACCAGTTGCAATCTATTTGCTAAGACCTTTGAGATGATCTTATAAAACACACTACAACATGATATAGGCCTGTAATCTTTAACTGAGCATGCATTTTCAACTTTTGGAAGTAAGGCAATCAAAGCTGTGTTGATAGTTTTAGGCAAAAATCTAGTAAGGAAGAACTGTTTAACTGCCCCCAAAACCTCATTCCCTATCACACTCCAGGCTTTCTTAAAAAAATATACATTATAACCATCGATACCTGGAGCTTTTTAGGAATCCATGCTAAAGAGAGCTTGTTTGATCTCTTAGTCCAAGAGTGCAGCACAAAGAGCTTGCTGATTTGAGAGGGTGAGAGTTGGACCTCTCTCAATAATATTTTTTTTAACCATTGGGAGTGTATCTGCAGCAGTTCCCATAAGATTGATATAGAAATCCTTGACCTCTTTCTTGATTTGTTGTTGTGAGGTACATCTTGTGCCATCTTTAGCTATAAGAAGTTTAATTGCTTTGCTACCTTGTCTTGCCTTAGCATAAGCATGGAAGAAACTAGTATTTGAATCACCAAGTTTAATACATTCGGCTCTAAATTTTTGTTTCCATATGCTTTCCTCAATTTTATCCCACCTTTCAATCTCATGAAGGAGTTCCTTTTCTTTATGAATTAATTCTTCCTTTATTTTGTCCTGCACTAGCTCATATTGTACAGCCTTCAGCTCTTGTCTCATACTCTCCAATCTTTCAGAAATATTTCTAAAATGAGTGGTATTAATGAGTTTGAAAGGTTGCTTCAATTGCTTTAATTTATACCACACATTTAGAATCTTATTTCTACGAAGAGTAACACCCCACTTCTTTGTTAGGACATGTAAAAAATCCTTATGATCAGCAATGACATTGATAAACCTGAATGGGGAATTTCTTTGACTTAATTCCTCCTCCAAATTGATGAGTAATGGACAGTGATCAAACACATTCTTCTCAAGGATTTCCACCAAAACTGAGTTATATTCTCTAAACCAAGCTTCATTTCCAATGCATCGATCTATTAGGGAAAATATTTGATCCTCTTTAGATTGATTATTGCACCACGTGAACTGATTTGCACACATTCTCAATGGATTGAGACCATTGACTTGAACACAATCTCCAAAATCCTGTATATTAGCTTGAGTAACAGGATTACCTTGAAAAAGATCTTCCACATTGAGCAAAGAGTTAAAATCTCCTCCTAACAGAAGAGGGCCGGTGATAGTTTGACAAACTTGATCAATAAATCTCCAAAGTTGTTTCATGTGCTCCATTGTATTAAGCGCATAGACTGCAACTACATGAATACTTTTACCAGAAATTAAATCTAACACTTTACATAGTAAGCCTTGCTCGTGATTTTCAACCGGCTTTACCACCAATCTCCTTTGATTCCACCCAACCCAGATTCGTCCATTACTAGCTTGAGAATAGTTATTAACAAATCCCTAATGCTTAATTATTTTTGCAGAAATTTTCTGAAAGTTTATTACTTTCACTCGAGTTTCTAGTAAAGCAACAAAATCCAACTTCTTATTTTGCAGAAAGATCTGAATCTTCTTCTGCTTGAAGGGCTTATTACTGCTCCTCACATTCCATAAAAGAAATTTCATGTGACCACTAAGGGGAAAAGGTCCTCGCCCTCTATTGCCATATGCACCATATCTTGCTCATTAAACACCTCATATGAGTTTTCCATGTTCACCTTACTAGAGCTCACTCCCACTACAACTTGACTAAATGTTCTCTTTGGCTTAGACCAACCATCTTGACCCGGAGAATGCACTTTTGCTTCCACAGTTTTTGGAGATGATGGATTAGTTTGTTTGTCCATTGCTCTTGCCTTTAATACCCATTGTTTCTTAGCAGGTTGTGGAGCTCGCCCTTCCGTTTTCTTGAGGCGATCATGACCAGCAGATTGACAGATTTTACAAAATGAGGGGATCCACTCGTACACCACTTTTTGTTCCACCTCTTTCCCCCCATCACCTTCTATTTTGACTTGATGTTTAAGTGGTTGAGTAATATCAACTTCCACCAACATCCTAGCAAATGAAATCATGTTCTGAGAAGTAGTAAATTCATCTGCACATACTGGCCTTCCCAAAATACTTCCAATTCGAATTAGAGAATTCATTCCCCAACATGTTAAAGGCAAATTTGGAAGTTGAATCCACAATGGTACCACCTTCAACACCTACTTCTCAAAACTAAAATCAACCCTTCAGCTCTTCACAATAACAGGCCTATTTGCTATAGTATGTGGCCCAGCATCAAGGAAAGAAATGCAATCCTCTTTCGATTGAAATCGAACCACCAAAAACCCTCAGCATGATAAAAAATTTCAAGCTCTTGAATATGGCATTGTTTAATCAAGTAAGTTTGAAGATATGTTATGGTAGGTGATTCATCTATTACATAGTACAAGATAACAACATTTTCCCATTTTTTTGCTTCCAGATCTATATCCTTTTTTTTTTTTCAAACAAGCAACTGGAATTCCATTTTTCAAGGTGGGTGCAATGAAATCTAGTCTCATACCATTTTGAATTAGTTTTTGAGCTTCCTTGGCTTCCTTACTCTCCTGCATTTCCACTTTCTCAGATTGGTGAGTATCTTCAACCTCAGTGGATGAGATACTTACATCCAGCTCCTTGTGAATTGTGGATACTATTCCAGCGATTTTATTTTTTCCTTTCCCTGCTTCTCTTCTGTGCTCGGTGAGGTTGCTCCGGAGTTACTTGCCTTCTTGGTAGATCCGACTGGAGTCATCGTCTTACCAGATCCGACAGTTATTATCTTCCTCGGCCGGCCTCTATTTCGTGCCATTCCGGCAAACAAGCGCACGTTAAGCCTTATACGCTAACTTGTGCTGAGAGACTGTTCCGTACAACTCACTCGCTCCTATTTTAATTATATTAAGAGGTCAAAAGAGCATTCCCACTAGCTCACTTAAACTAAGTTTAAACTTTATATGTTGGCTAAAATAACAAAAAGTGAACTAAAATGCCCATCCAACAGTTCTCCTAAAAAGGTGTTTGGCTAAGCTTTTAAGCTTCTTAAAACAGCTTATAAGGTACTCACTATTAAGTATTTAGGTGCTTATAAGTTGTTTTAAGGAGCTTTTAAACTCAACCAAACACCCTCTAAATTTATTGGAAAAAAGTATTACATCTTCCTACACTTTTCCTTATATTTACATATCTACCTAAATCTATTCTATTTTACAAATTGAATTGGGTCCACCATTTTTCCAAAATAGATATTGAAAACGAAGAGAATTGTTGTATGCAATTATGTAGTGATTTATAGGAAAAATATTAAAAGTAAATTTAGGAGCAAACTTTTAAGATTTTTTTTTCTGGCAGTGCCGTAAAGAGATATTTTTTGGCCCCGGTCTTTGTTTTGCATTGACTAAGAATGTTTTTCAAAGGTTGCTTCAATTGCTTTAATTTATACCACACATTTAGAATCTTATTTCTATGAAGAGTAGCAGCCCACTTCTCTGTTAGGACAGGTAGAAAATCCTTATGATCAGCAATGACATTGATAAACCTGAATGGGGAATTTCTTTGACTTAATTCCTCCTCCAAATTGATGAGTAATGGACAGTGATCAGACACATTCTTCTCAAGGATTTCCACTAAAACTGAGTTATATTCTCTAAACCAAGCTTCATTTCCAATGCATCGATCTATTAGGGAAAATATTCGATCCTCTTCAGATTGATTATTGCACCCCGTGAACTGATTTCCACACATTCTCAATGGATTGAGACCATTGACTTGAACACAATCTCCAAAATCTTGTATATCAGCTTGAGTAACAGGATTACCTTGAAAACGATCTTCCACATTGAGCAAAGAGTTAAAATCTCCTCCTAACAGAAGAGGGCCAGTGATAGTTTGACAAACTTGATCAATAAATCACCAAATTTGTTTCTTGTGCTCCATTGTATTAAGCGCATAGATTGCAACTACATGAATACTGTTACCTGAAATTAAATCTAACACTTCACATAGTAAACCTTTCTCGTGATTTTCAACCGGCTTTACCACCAATCTCCTTTGATTTCACCCAACCCAGATACGTCCATTACCAGCATGAGAATAGTTATTAACAAATCCTCAATGCTTAATTATTTTTGCAGAAATTTTCTGAAAGTTTCTTTCCTTCACTCGAGTTTCTAGTAAAGCAACAAAATCCAACTTCTTATTTTGCAGAAAGATCTGAATCTCCTTCTGCTTATTACTGCCCCTCACATTCCATAAAAGAAATTTCATGTGACCACTGAGGGAAAAAGGTCCCCGCCATCTATTGCCATATGCACCATATCTTGCTCATTAAACACCTCATATGAGTTTTCCATGTTCACCTTACTAGAGCTCACTCCCACTACAACTTGACTAAATGTTCTCTTTGGCTTAGACCAACCATCTTGACCTGGAGAATGCACTTTTGCTTCCACAGTTTTTGGAGATGGTGGATCAGTTGCTTTGTCCATTGCTCTTGCCTTTGGTACCCACCGTTTCTTAGCAGGTTGTGGAGCTCGCCCTTCCGTTTTCTTGAGGCAATCATGAGCATCAGATTGACAGATTTTACAAAATAAGGGGATCCACTCGTACACCACTTTTTGTTCAACCTCTTTCCCCCCATCACCTTCTATTTTGACTTGATGTTTAAGTGGTTGAGTAATATCAACTTCCACCAACATCCTTGCAAATGAAATCATGTTCTGAGAAGTAGTAAATTCATCTGCACATACTGGCCTTCCCATAAAACTCCCAATTTGACTTAGAGAATTCATTCCCCAACATGTTAAAGGCAAATTTGGAAGTTGAATCCACAATGGTACAATGGTACCACCTTCAACCCCTCCTTCTCAAAACTAAAATCAGCCCTCCAGCTCTTCACAATAACATGCCTATTTGCTATAGTATGTGGCCCAGCATCAAGGAAAGAAACCCAATCCTCTTTCGATTGAAATCGAACCACAAAAAATCCCTCAGCATGATAAAAATTTTCAAGCTCTTGAACATGGCATTGTTTAATCAAGTAAGTTCGAAGATATGTTATGGTAGGGGATTCACCTATTACATAGTACAAGATAACAACATTTTCCCATTTTTTTGCTTCCAGATCTATATTCTTTTTTTCCAAACAAGGAACTGGAATTCCATTTTTCAAGGTGGGTGCAATGAAATCTAGTCTCATACCTTTTTGAATTAGTTTTTGAGCTTCCTTGGCTTCCTTACTCTCCTGCATTTCCACTTTCTCAGATCGGTGAGTATCTTCCACCACAGTGGATGAGATATTTACATCCAGCTCCTTGTGAATTGTGGACACTGTTCCATCGATTTTATTTTTTCCTTTCCCTACTTCCTCTTCTGTGCTTGGTGTGGTTGCTCCGGAGTTACTTGCCTTCTTGGTAGATCCGACTGGAGTCATTGTCTTACCAGATCCGATAGCTATTATCTTCCTCGGCCGGCCTCTATTTCGTGCCATTCCAGCAAACAAGCGCACGTTAAGCCTTGTACACTAACTTGCGCTGAGAGACTGTTCCGTACAACTCACTCGCTCCTATTTTAATTATATTAAGAGGTCAAAAAAGCATTCCCACTAGCTCACTTAAACTAAGTTTAAACTTTATATGTAGGCTAAGATAACAAAAACTGAACTAAAAAGCTCATCCAACGGTTCTCCTAAGAGGGTGTTTGGCTAAGTTTTTAAGCTTCTTAAAACAGCTTATAAGGTACTCAATATTAAGTATTTAGGTGCTTATAAGCTATTTTAAGAAACTTTTAAGCTCAGCCAAACACCCTCTTAATTTATTGGAAAAAAGTATTACATCTTCTACACTTTTCCTCATATTTACATATCTACCTAAATCTATTCTATTTCACAAATTGAATTGGGTCCACCATTTTTCCAAAATAGATATTGAAAACGAATAGAATTGTTGTATGCAGTTTAAGATTTTTTTTTGTGGCAGTGCCGTAAAGAGATATTTTTTTGGCTTGGAAGGTAGTTGTAGAGGTATATATCTAGGCTTGGAAGGTAGTTGTAGAGGTATTGCAAGTTGCAACCGAGGAGACACCCCTAGTTTTAAAGATAACTACTTCGCTAAGTCAAATATTCCCCAAATAAGATATACAAATGCATGTTTTGTCAGCTCTCAGGCGTAATAAAAAATGTGAGTCAGCTAGCCAATAAAGTTTGCTTGGCCTTTCAGTTTATATCAATAACATGATAGCATTTCTTTCAGTTTATGGTCAACAACCATTTAGGATTAGAATCGATATTTGAGTCTTGTTTTTCTTATCCTGGATTTAGAATTTTGTATTTACAAGCTGGAGTCTAACTGTACACTTCTAAGTATTCAAATACTACTATAAAGATTGCAGTACAATAATATATGATGGGCTCGAAATACATTTTTTAAACTTGGTGCAGTTTTATTGATCATGACGTAATTGTTTGTAAATTCTTTAACTTATCTCCTCCTCTATATATGCTGCACCCAACTTGAAGATTTCATTCTCATTCTCAATATCACAACCACCGTGATTCCTGCATTTTCCCTACAACTCTGAAAGAGATCATTGAGGTTTGAGGGGGGAGATGGCGGCTTATGGAGCTCTGGTTTCTTTCAGGCGTATCGTGGAGCAGATTCAGCACCACCCTTTCCCTCCAATTACTCTCGACCAAGTAAAAATTCAGCCTCTCATCGAAAAAGTTTCTTTCTTGCAAGATTTCCTTGAAAACTATCCACACGTTGTCAACAATGAAGCAGATGGCTTGAAGAGTCGAATTGCGAATTTGGCCAGTGCGGCTGAAGAGGCAATCTTGTGGCGCATAGAGTCAATTCATCGTGCATCGACGAGTCAAGGAGAAGTGATCAGTTACGTTTACATGTATGAAGTTCTAGGCCGGGTTTCAGAGGAATTCGAATCGATCGTGATAGAGGTGATGGAGATTAAAGAGAATGCAGATTCATCAATTTCAACAAATGCAGATTCTTCAAGATCAACGCGTGCTGATCCACCACCGTCTTCCCTCCTGGTCGGCCGTGAAGGTATCGTGCTCCAAATCATTGATAAGCTTACTGGAGAGATCCCATCTAACCTTTTGATAATCCCGATTGTGGGGATGGGCGGGATTGGTAAGACTACTCTTGCCAAAACTATATTTGAATCTCCACTTATCACTCAACACTTTGACATTCGTGTTTGGCGAACTATTTCTTTAGAATTTAACGTGCAAGAATTCTTTCTTGAAATTCTTAAATGTCGTCTAAAGACCGTGGAGGGATTGAGTGAACATGAATTAGGAACCAAAGTTTTCCAAAGTTTATGGGGTAGGAGGTATCTTATTGTGTTGGATGATCTTTGGACTATTGATGCATGGGAAAAAGTTTCATCATTCTTCCCCGATAACAAAAACGGAAGTAGAATTATGATAACTACTAGGCTATCTAACATGGCTTCTAATTTTAACGACTCTTATGTGCATGAGATGACATTCTTAGATGAAGAAAAGAGTTGGGATCTATTTCGAATACATGTTTTCGGAGAAGAGGATTACCCACTTGGCGAGTTGGAGAATGTAGGGAAGATAATTGCTACAGAATGTGGTGGACTTCCTTTATCAATTGTTGTAATTGGTGGACTTCTCGCAAAGTCACCAATGACTCTAGGATATTGGCAATTTATCGCAGCAAATTTGAGTTCAACTGTGAATTTAACGGACAACGAACGTTGTCTCCGAATAATGCACATGAGCTACAACCAACTGCCTGTTTATCTCAAGCCATGTTTTCTTTATTTTGCCATTTTCCCCCAAAACAATTTGATTCGTGTCTCGCGCCTCGTCATGTTATGGGTTGCTGAAGGATTTCTACGACCAGTTAGTGGCAAAACTTTGGAAATAGTTGCGGAAGAGTGCTTGCGTGACCTTATTGATCGAAATCTCATCATTGTCCGTAAGTTTACTTCGGATGGGAAGATAAAATTCTGCAGAATCCATGATCTGTTGAGAGATTTGTGCATAAGAGAGTCCACAAAAGAAAACTGTGTTGGTGTTGCAGGGAGATATAGCTTTGGCATTCATGAGAGCACGACGGAGTGGGACTATCACGACACAATGTCACTATACCGCCCTATGGTATGTGTAGTGTCACCACGCGACCCTTCTTCCTCTGCTTCAAATACAATGCGTGCAAGTCTAGTAATGTCATGGTTGCAAAGATTTCTAAGTAAAGCCGTAAAAAGAGACGGTAAAGACGGTAATGCCTTAGGAGACATAGGTGAGCATGTTAACTTGAGATACCTAGCTATGTTTGGATCTGAAGCACAACCATTTTCAAGAAATCCTTCCTCACTCTATCTCCTTTGGAATCTCCATACTTTAATCGTAAATTCTGCAGATGTGACTGCCCCAATTGAAATTTGGAAGATGCCTCAACTTAGACATATTATCTTCAGTGCATTTGTTCTCCCCGATCCTCCCCAAGGCGACAGTCGCATATTGGAGAATCTACAGACGCTGAGTGAAGTACAGGGCTTCAAGTTGAGTGAGGAGGTGGTGAGGAGAATCCCGAATGTGAAGAAACTGAAGGTGGCCTACTATTCAGAATTAGGTGAAGAAGAAGGCATCAGCAAAATTGGTTGCCTAATGCAACTAGAGTCGCTGTCGTGCGCCTTTGCGTTTGATGATAACCGGAATCACTTGGTGCAGAATCTGGCCTTCCCACGATCGCTGAGGAAGCTGAGCTTAGAAGGCAGCCTCTTACAATGGGAAGATATGGCGACGTTGATAGGTCCGTTGCCACGTCTTCAAGTGCTCAAGCTGAGACTTTGTGCCTTCACGGGAACGGTGTGGGCGACGTCTGAAGATCAATTCTGCAGCCTCAAGTATTTGGTGATAGATACTTGTTTGGATCTGGAGCGGTGGATAAGTGAGAGCACCCACTTTCCATGCCTAGAGCACATTGTTCTTCGAGATTTGGACAAGTTTATAGAGATTCCTTCAGATATGGGGTACATACCAACACTTAAATCAATTGAATTGGACAGGTGCACGCATTCTGCTGTATTATCTGCTAAGAACCTACTTGAAGAACAAAAGGAGGTTGATAATGAAGACATTCAAATACGAGTTAAGCTTTGGAAGGTGGATCAAGAGCTGCTGAGCTTGGCAACTCCCAACTTTCTAATTCATCCTTGAATTTTAATTGCATGTTTGCAACTTTAAGTTTTTTCTTTTTTTTTTATTCTCTCATTTCGGTATGATATCGGCTAAAATCGCATTCTCTCTCTGTTTTTTATTTTTATTTTATTTTTTATATTTTTTTACAAGGCAACAGTTAGTATCTCAATTCAACGAAATTCCTTAATCAAACAATAACAATCGCAAGAGACGAATATGACAAACATACATCACAATAGTAACCACTTTGATTTGTTCTATAGTTCTGTTTCAATTAAACCAAATACTGAAATTTGAAAAAGAAATACTATAAAAGAGGGATTGTAGATTGAGAAAATTGGGCTGCTGTAGTCAACGGCGGAAGTGGTGCTACCTTTACGGAGAGACAAACAGGAGGCGGCGGAGGATCCAGTAAAGCAGTCGACTGATGGTATGAGTGATGAGGATAAGGACGTTTAATATTTATCTATTCAATTCTTAAATTTTTATTATTTATTTGTCTTGAGCATCAAATAATATATTTCTTTTTAGATGTTTAGGATTTATTATATATAGGATCTTTGTTTACTCCCTCCATTTCATTTGACTTGTACTACTTTTTTCTTGGGCATCTCGTTATACTTGTCCTAGTTCCTTTTTGGAAAATAATTAAGGAAAATTAGGGTCTGCTCTACCCACTTTATTTCACTTTAATAACTCCACTAAATATACTTTTTCTTCCTAATTGTTTTCTCCTTAATTCCCGTGCCCAAAAAACTAGGACAAATCAAACGGGATGGAGGGAGTATGTTTTAGGGGAGTTGAGTTGATATTGAAATATAGAGTGTGAGATTATTTTCCTTCTCGTGGTGTTTCTTCTTGCATTCATGCATAACTTAACGGAACTCTTATCGTACGTATTCGGATATACATTGATTATTATCGGAGTTCGTATATTTCATCATAATTGAATATATTTCACGCTTCTCCTTGCATCAATGAGTTGTTGCGACGGAAAAAGGAATTAATTGAAAGAGAAGAAGTTGATGAGAGAGAAAGAGATGAAGTTGATGGTTGGTTGAATAAAGAGGGAGGCGAGATAATGACATAGTTAGTTGGACCTTTTGATTTGGGCTTGAATAATTAAGTAGGAGAAAAGAAATGGGCAAAGCTGGTTTTAAATAAATATATGGGTTGTTTTTTATGTTGTACGGGCCCTTGATTCAATTCAGAAATGGGACAAATTTTAGATATTCTTTTGCTTTGAATATTAGCTATTAGGAAATATGTCTCATTATTATTTATTAGTATCTCTCCCGTGCAAATGCAAGGAGAATTTAATAAATTAAAAGAGTAAGAGAGAAAGGCGACAACAATTAATTAATTTTTCACATCTACTGTGCATAATATACATCTCCCACCAATTTGTTCATTCCATTTGCGACAAAAATATTTGGGGAAAAGAAATTAGAAGACACTATATAATGAAGGTTCCAAAGACAATTACAACAAAAGTGAACCAAAGAAGGTAGAAGTGAATTATTTTTTGTATTCCTCTATCCGTATAAAAAAATAAGAGAGTAAAAACGCCACAATTTCAACACTTGTGATTAGGGAGTTATGAACTATAGGAGCATATCCTCAATAGTTTCAAGTGGACTTCGGATAGAGACAACTACCTGCAATGGGTTGTCTCTATCTTGTTTTAATAGAATTAGTTTTAAAAATTAATTTTAGATTAATTTAAAAAGAAATTCAAAAATTATAATAATTTAAATAAAAAATGAAATATTACATTAATAAAAAATAAAAAAAATTACATAATTTAAAAAGATTACTTTAACTAAAAAAGTTAATATTTATCAGAAAATAAAAAATAAGATAATTAAAAAAAAATTAGCCCACGAATAATTGAAGACAAAAATAGCCCATAAACATTAATTGAAGCCTACAACTTAGCCCACTCTAATTGAAACCCTCAAAATAATATAAAATCCACAAATTAGCCAAACCTAATTGAAGCCCTTAAAATAATATTCTCTCCATCTCCACTTAGTATGGTATGGAGACCGTGCATATGTTTTAAGAAAAAATAGATAAATGTTTGGTAGTAGAGTAAGATTTTAAGTTGAGGAAGTGACCCTAATTTCTTAGTGAATGAAGAAACTTTATAAGAGTAAATATATTGAACTTTTAATGGTGAAAGGTAAAATATGTCATAAAAAAGAAACACCATAATAAGTTGAGATGGATAAAAAAGGAAAGTAGTCATACTAATTCAGGATGGAGGGAGTAAAACACAGAGCGTGAAAGCGCTGCTCTTCTTCTTCCTTCCTCTTCTCATCCGCCTGCAACATCTTTTCCATCCACGTATGTCTTTTTTTCTTTTTCTTTTTCTTTTTAAATTAAGGCGTGTGCCGAGATTGAAACGTCTCAATATAACGGGACGGTGTTCGAGATGGGGAGCCTGAGCTCAAGATAGCTTGAGACACCCGCTGTGGGTGCTCCAAGTACAATATTCTACAAGAATTATACTCCTCCGTCCCGCTGACATGTTGCTCTTTTTTTGTTTTCGTCCGTTCCATTTATATTGTCTTATTTCCTTAATTGGGAATATTTAACCCTTCAAAAATATTGTATCGTGCCATTTTCTATAATTTTACCCTTACTTCTTAATAATAGTGCCCAAAAAGTAAAGGACATTTTCAGATACTTTACGTATGGGTCCTTAAAATTTTCCGAAAAGAGTTTGATTTTCATTTACATAGAAACTTTATATATATATATATATATGTATATATACAAAATCACCAATATATAAGTCAGAATCACCAAAATCCATCTTATCCACACCAACACATATGCTAGCTTCATGTGAACTCCACATGTCAGATACTATGCAATATGCATGTAACATAAGAATTGTTGCACAATTTTTCCCTTTCACGGTTCTTCATTAAAAATAAATAAATAAATAAATAAAGCACCCGTCTTTCTATACCACATTCTTGGTTAAGTTCGCTAACATGCATAATTGTATTCCTCTATCCGTATAAAAAAATAAGAGAGTAAAAACGCCACAATTTCAACAATTGTAATTAGAGAGTTACGAACTATAGGAGCATATCCTCAATACTTTCAAGTGGACTTCATGTATTACAAAGAATGTATTTTTTATATTAAGCATCATATTTATATAATTTAAGCATTTGTATATTTCATGTCAAGCATGCATAATTGTAGATATGATTTAAGCATTTGTAAAAATATTTATAATTAATTTAAGCATGGTAAAAGCACTATTCCAACTTTAAAAAAGTATATTAAAAAAAAAAGCATATTTATATAGTTATTTAAGCATTGACTTGTGTATATGACAAAAACTCCATCGTGGCTACATGAAATGTCAAAACTTAATAAAAAGTGATCAATTAATTAATATTTTTGATGTTAAACTCATCTTAATTAAATGACTAAAATTAGTGGTTTTGTTAAAAAAATTATATTAATGCAACATTTGTTTTGGGAATTGTCAATATTTAATTTTTGTGAGTGTGTACGTTTTCTTTGTAAGCATCATATTAAATTGATATATGTTTGTATGTGTCTCATATTAAGCATGCTTTTTTCTCACATTAAGCATCTATCAAAAATCGAAAAATGATTTTAGTTAAAACCTGTAGCTAGTTATAAACAAAAATAAATAATTAAATAAATAAAGGAAAAAATTAGTAACTATCCATGCACAATAAATGGGAGCCCTAATTTGTAGGGATTTGATTTAATGATTATGAAGAGGAAGAACATAGAGATTTATATATATATATATATATATATATTTGATATCGTGGGAATTCGCAACCGCTACTTTCGGTGCGTACTGGGTAAACCCCCGTTCCTTGTGCAGTAGCCTGCAAACCACACAGGGCAGGTAAACTACACTTTCCAAGTACAGGTGTGACGGGCTCGACCTATAGAGGCACTTCATGAGGTTCGAACCTGAGACCTCTCAGTTTCAGGCACTCACTTTTACCACTAGGCCATCCCCAAGGGGACAAAAAAGTGGCAAACCTGCCCTTCAGAAGAATCGAACCCACATCGAGAATCTCGACACACGATTCCTAAACAAAATCTCGAACACAAATTAAAATAATCATCAAAATCCAGTCCTAGAGCTAGAGGCTTTTTCAGGACACTTAAATAGAGGGTAGTGCACATTCAGAACACCTCATTGCGGGCCTTCGATTTGAGGACAATAAACAATTAGTAAGCCCTCCGTAGGACAATTTTTGTCCCGAATTGGCCCGAATGCCACATGTCTGCCACCTCACTCTCCAATCACCCTCCACTAACCCCTCTCTCACCCCTCTCTCTAACACGCATTTTGTCAAACACCTCCTACCCATTTTGCACATGAAGCACCACCAGAAGCCAGAGGCTTACGCCACCCACACAGACTGGTACTTCGACCATATGCAGACCCTCACCTCCGCCGCCGCCTAGGATTCCATCCTCTACACCTACGACTCTGCCTACCACAGCTTCGCCGCCGCCATCTTCCTAGAGGAGGCCGAGTCCCTCCGCTAGTCCGACTCCGTGCTTGGAGTGTACGAGGACACCGTGTACACGCTCCACACCACCCACACCCCCAAGTTTCTTGGCCCCGAGGCGATGGCCGGAAAGTGGGCCGGCCATAGCCTCCACGAACTCAACCGGGCCTCTCAGTACGTCATTGTCGGAGTTCTCGATATCGGCGTCTGGCCCGAATCGAAGTCGTTCAGCGACGCCAGCATGCTGGCCGTGCCCGTGCGGTGGCGCGGCGAGTGCTAGGCGGTAGCGTTTTGATCCGAAGATCCACTGTAACAAGAAGTTAATTGGCCCCAGATTCTTCTCCCGAGCAGGCATGAAGATGAACCAATCATTTGATGGACATGTACGCAAATTGCAGCGTGCAACAAAATGCGCACTACGTGTTTGCGGCAGAGAGAGAAAGGGGTTAGTGGAGGGTGACTGGAGGGTGAGGTGGCTGACATGTGGTAGACATGTGGCATTCGGGCCAATTCGGGACAAAAATTGTCCTACGGAGGGTTTACTAATTATTTACTGTTCTCAAATCAAAGATCCGCAAAAGGTGTCCTGAATGTGCAATACCCCATATTTAAGTGTCCTGAAAAAGCCTCTAGCTCTGCAGTCCTACACTAACATATATTTGAAGAAGACATGTAGAGATTCTCAGAATATATAAAAATAGTGATGAGAATACACGGAAGAAGCCTCCTTTCTTTTCCATCATCCACAACTAGAAGCCTTTGCCGATTAAGAAAACAAATCAAAAGCTTTGGGGACTGAAAGAAGTTCTATAACTGCAATTCGAAAGAAGTTACAATTGCAATTCGGATGCATCATAATAGTAGCAATTAATTCACAATAAAACAAGATTGCAAACAACATGGACAATTAACAAGATAGTACTGTTGTTGTCATTCAGAATCATAAACATCGTGTCTAACTCGCAGGATAAATGTTTCTAATAAATAACCTTGAAAAGAACTCACTAAACAACGAAAAGAATTGAACAAAAAACCTATGCATGTTGCTAAATGTGAAAGCGTAACATAATTTCATGGAAAGACTTGACGACATAGTATATTTTAAGAATCAGGCATATAGAGATTCTCCGCATATGGAAAAATATCAGGGTGAACGCCCCAAGGAAAGTCAACTTGTTTGAAGCAGCTGCGGTTTGAGCGAGGATTATATACGATGTGCTTAAATGTATTTCTGTTTGGAGACGATAAAAGAACATTATCTTGATTGTTCAAACATAGCGGCCGCATGTTCCGTGTATGTGGCTCCTTATTCTCCATGCTAATTATCTTCCTCCAACACTTGTGGAAGCTTCCATTCTCTTCCATCACCCACAACTGAAGCTTCCTTCCACCACAATCTGAGAAGCCGTACAAACACAGGCGCCCCCCCGCCCCCCTTAGTTGAACTCTATATAGGCCTAGGTCTTCCACTTCCTCGGGCTGCCGGAGCTTCTGCATTTTCCCATCTCTAGCATCAAACCACTTAACCTCACCCTCTTTGTCGTACGGCTCGTAGAGACATCCATCTACGGAGACACAGCATTCTATCCTATATGGGTTCCAACCGCGAGGATAATGTCTTACGCCCCAGCTGCTTCCACCACTATTGCAGGAATACACCTTGTAGAATCCTCTATACAAAAACACAATCTTGTAATCGTCGTTTATTGAATCAAAGTAGAGTTGGATCCGCAGAGGGGTGGGCTCGACATCTCGAATGAAGCCGGGAACGATCAACTGTTTTCTGATGAATGGGTTCCACAACATGGCGTTGTAGTCTGTCAGTAAGAGGATTAGGCCATTGCAAGAGCACATTTTGTGGGCACCACAATCAAAAGTATTAGTTAACACTGATTCTGATCGGATTTTTCCATCTTCCAATGTGATCGGATGTAAGAGGAAAATATTCGATTTCTGGCTCTGCAAGATGAAGAACTTGTTTTGATTTTTGGATTGTTGGATGCGATGAAATCTCGAAATGCGGGGATTGGAGATGATGGATAGCCATGATTTCGAGACGGATTTAAACCTAACGGCGGACTTAACGGGACATTTTGACAGGATCACTTCGATTATTTCGTCTGGAAGAGGAGCAATTGGCTGCCGCCGTGTACGGAGGAAGTAGCGGTGGCGGGCCGCTGAAGATGAACTCATAGTGTGATCAATGTTTATCTGTTCAAAACCAAAACGATTAACTAACATTACATGTAGTATATTATTGTGCGTGTCCCAACTTTTTCGGTAAATTAAAAATCAGATCGCGGGATGACAGGGAACAACTTAAATCACATCAATATAATCAATTTAATAATCGTAAATCTACCTTTTTTAATTCTGAATCTCGTAACGTTCACCTTCTTTTAGGTCTGACACATTTGAAACCACAATTAATTTTACATTCTGTTTAAAGGGTTTTGAATCTCAAATCAATTCTAAAATAAATGGATTATTATTGGGCTGTAATTTTTGGTGAACCAAACTAGGAGGCGAGGCCAATTAAATTAATGGGTTAATTTGCAGTCTAGCTACACAATTACACTTCCACGTACCCTAAAACCTAATTGAAAGATTGATCGTATTCATGCACACTCTCAATCGTTTATTATTGTTCAAGTTTATTAAAGAGTTAAACATATAACTCGATGTGGGGTCACACATTATAAGGGTAACAAGTGAAAAAAGAAAATTATGCATAAATATGGGAAACGGAGGGAGTATATATTTCTCGATAAACATAGTGATCAGATTTAGTTATAGTACAAAAAGGTTGTATTACTTTCGTTGTACACATACCTAATTTTCTAATTGCGGAATGAATTTTGAAGCAAAGTATGTGAACGGGAAAAAAAATTAAAATAAATAGAGTGCCAGAATACTACTATTAAATTGCAACATTAGCTTATGTAAAAAATATTCTTGTCTGTGTATACAATCACTCCGCGATTTCAAAAGTGAGAATCGTAAAATTCCGGGTAAAAGTTGAGTTATTTTCGGGAAAAAATATCCTTAAAAAATCAGCGCAAATCGAAAAACAGTTTGGCTAATTGTCAGGCAAAATCTTATATTGATGTGCAAAATCCAAATTTGATAATTTGCAGACAATTTATTATCCTAATAATGTCAGTGGCCAAATAAATCAAAAGCTTATGAGGATTGAAAGAGGCCAGTATGTAGTTGTAATTCGGGTGTGTCTTAAATGGCATAAAAACATGGCAAAATATAACAAGATCGATTGCACGCAATACAAAACTAACAAGATAGTACTATGATGTTGTATTGATGCTTATTTTGGGACAAAATTTGTGATTATTAATTTCACAATTAAATGGGTGGGGTTCAAAGATTGTGTCTAAAGTAGGGTTGTCTAATCGATTCCGGTTAGTCGGTTTTTAACCGAAATATACAATAGCTGATTGATTATTGGTAACCGAATATTAATTTTATTGGTTGTTGGAGCGCTTGTCAGTTTGAATTTTTTATGTCAATTGGTTATAACCAAAACCAAACTATAACAATCGATTAACCAAATTTAATTAATTAATTAATAATACATAATATATGAATAAAGGGGCATGTTTCTGTACAACTGTTTTATGAGAAGGGATTCAAAGTTGTGTTTTGATGTATGTGTGGAATGCTTGCATTAATTATAAAGGCTTAGAAGCAATGTTATTCTTGGCCAACGGCGTCGCTGCCATGACCAGAGAAAAGAATAGAAGTACTCAAAAGAAATGGTGTTATATGCACTCGGAATCATATATGGGGATTTCTTTCTGGTTTCAAATAAATATCCCAACATGTTCATCTATTGATTCTTCATTATTTTGTTTTTATTTTCCCGATTTCTCATTTTTGTTGGATGTGTAGTGGATGCGAAGAAGATGGAATTGCAAGGGCTATAGGATTGATTTGTTTATTTTGAGGGTTGTAAGGGTAATATTGTACATTTATTAGTTTTAGTTATTTTATTAGTTAGGAGGTTACAGAGAGTAAAATGGGGGCTACATTTACATTTCTTTATTCTTTTCTTATTCTTTCTCTTTGTTTTAGTTTCTTTTCCTTCTTTGTTTTCTTTTTTCTTAATTATTTTCATTTATTTATAAATTAATAATATTTATTAGTTACTTTTACAACTAATACTTTTGTTCACAACAATGTTTACTTTTATCTACGATAATTTATACTTTTAGTTTTTAGTTAAGTAATTATTGTCGTTAAGAAAAGTAACTATTGATATGAATAAAGGTAGTGTTTCACAATCTTTTTTTTCCTCACGACAATATTTACTTTTATTCATGACAACGTATACTTTTAATTATTTAATAAAGTAATTATTATCGTGATATAAGTAATCATTGACATGAATAAAGGTAATGTTTCAAAAACATTACTTTTCTTCACGACAATATTTACTTTTCTTCACGATAATATTTACTTTTATTCACGATAACTTGTATTTTTAGTAATTCGGTCAAGTAATTATTATCGTAATGAAAAATAATCATTGATATGTACAAAGGTATGTTTCTAAAATATTACTTTTTTCACGACAATATTTTCTTTTATTCATGACAACTTGTACTTTTAATATTTCGGTCAAGTAATTATTATCGTAATGAAAAATAATCATTGATATGAACAAAGGTAATGTTTCAAAAATATTACTTTTAACGTAAATAATTTTAAGAAAATGAAAAAGTAAAAAGTTAAATAAAATGAATAATAGGACACAACATAATCAAAGAAAAATTAAGAAAAATGGAAAAAATAAGAATTACTCTACAAAAGATAATATGAAGAATAAATAATTTAAAAAAATAAAAAAATAAGAAACAATAAATAAAATGAATAACATGTAGGAAACAATATAATGTAAAAAACAAAAGAAATAAACGGAAAAAAAAAAAACTAAAAATCAATGAGGCTTTATAAAATAAAAGATAAATGTGTAGAAATAAATAGATTTACACAATTATTACACAAAAGAAACTCTAGCCCAGCGGCTTCTTGCTTGAGCTAAGAGCTCTCGGAGGTTGTGGGTTTGATGTTTACGAGAGTTAGCGCCTTTTAAGTTTTTTTTTTTAAAATAAATTGAAAAAGGAAAAAAAAAAAGTAGAGAAGTGTTGCAGCTCCTAAAATGCGAACCTGGGTATATAGCACTTGGAGAGAGTCTACCACCACTAGGCTAGTACTCGTCCAGCTGTTATTACTCTAAGGGGGCATTTATAAATAGGATAGGATTGATTATTTTTATCTCATGATTACTTCAATCCCACATGTGTAGTTTCAAATATGAACAATGATCATGTGCTATGAGATATTCTTGAATTTAATCCTTAAAAGTAAACGCTTGATTAACCTATATTATTTTTATCTATCCGGCTTATCCCGCTTAGTAAACGCCCCCTAAAAAGTACTCCTCATATGTTTAACCCAACCCCGATCCGACCCGGTTGTATAACACACCTCTTAGGGCATGTTTGGTAGGCAAGATTGGGCCAGATTAGATTATTTATCCGTAGTAATCCGATGTTTGGTAGCATAAACTAATAACATATAAAGCCCGGTATAATTGTTCGGCCCGTGCTTATTTTCATTGTCCTTCAAGATAAATAATACCACCTCCCACCCCTTATTATTTAACTCGGTTGTACAGTAACCCATCAATTCCCTTCTTTTCCCCAATACCCCTCCCAACGTCGAGCTCTTCTCCATCTCCGCTGATTCCGCTGCCAACTACCGTGCTTCACCGCCTAGCTCTTTCCTTTTCGATTCAGCCAGCGTTGCCTTTCTCCGCCGCCGACTATGGTGCTTCACCGCCTAGCTCTTTCCTTTTCGATTCAGCCGCGTTGCCTTTCTCCGCCGCCGACTATGGTGCTTCGCCGCCTAGCTCTTTCCTTTTCGATTCAACCGCGTTGCCTTTCTCCGCCGCCGACTACGGTGCTTTGCCGCCTAGCTCTTTCCTTTTCGATTCAGCCGCGTTGCCTTTCTCCGCCGCCGACTACGGTGCTTCGCCGCCTAGCTCTTTCCTTTTCGATTCAGCCGTGTTGCCTTTCTCCGCCGCCGACTACGGTGTTTCGCCGCCTAGCTCTTTCCTTTTCGATTCAGCCGCGTTGCCTTTCTCCGCCGCCGACTACGGTGCTTCGTCGCCTAGCTCTTTCCTTTTCGATTCAGCCGGCGTTGCCTTTCTCCGCCGTCGGCTACAGTGCTTCACCGCCTAGCTCTTTCCTTTTCGATTCCGCCGGCGTTTCCTTTCTCCGCCGCCGACTATGGCGCCTATACCATTATGAGAGAGAGCGAGAGAGCGAGAGAGAGAGAGAGAGGGCTTTCAGTGAAGTTAAAATAATAGAAAACCAATGAAATCGAAAAAGAGAAATAAATTCCAGAATTTCTCCCAAGTGTATACATACACATAATAATATATCTATACATCTAAATTTCAGCTGTTTCTGCTCCGATCTTCCTCAATGTCTAAGCTCTAAATTTCAGCTGTTCATGGATGTATTTGTGTTTATTTCCCTTATTTCGAGATATAGCATCCAAACACGATATGGATGTATTTTGTGTTTTTTATTTTTGTCAAGGGTATTTTAGTCATTCTAGATTTTAATCTTGACTTTACATAATGCTACCAAACAATCCATTCATGTTATGTTTGAGATTAATAATCTCATATATCCATACTATTTGTCTCAAGTTTATTAAACTCACCTTATCTCAACCTGGCTACCAAACGGGCACTTAATAGAAAGGACGAGATAATTTGGCAAATGGGGCCCAGGTAAATGGGCTCAGTTGTATGCCATTGAACTATTGAAGGGCTAAATGGGCCGAAGTAAAATTTCGCCTACAATAGGCTTTGGCGTTGGCCCATCACAAGCCCAAAAATTTCGTTTTTTGACTCACAAATTCATCTAAAAAAAAGTTAATAAACGTAAAATTAGCATATCATTAACTTTATTTAGATGTGATATTTCTAACTAATGAGGCCAAAACTGTATATGAATTTTCAATATTAGCAAAAGTATCTCAAACGTTGAAGAGGAAATTATTAAACTAATTTCGCCACATATTTAGTACAAAAGATTTTTTTTTATAAATTGCCTCAATTATTATAACTCTATTGGCCCTTTCCACATCTAGCATGAATTTCTCGAAAAAAGTAGGCTAATTTACCCATTAAATATACAAGCTTCCAGTGTTAAATTTTTTTTAAACATATTCCACATATAAAATGCTCTAGATATGGCTCGATTTAATTTAAGAGTTCCCAAAATTTCAGATATATGGTCTTGCAATCATGAAATCGTCTACCCATCACCACCCTCGTATAAGTCTAAAATGAAGTGTGGTTGCACAAGTCTGGAGTTGCTTAATCTGCATGTAAGGTAGCGGCTGTAAATTCTCACAATATCAAAACAAAACAAAACAAAACAAAAATGGTAATTATGTTTGATTGAGGATGGTTTAGTGATAGAATGGATTGTTTGAGGCGATAAAGGTCTCAAATTCAATCCATACTAAAAACTCTATAGATTGTACATATCACACATGTATTTGAAAAAGTGTGATTTAATCTGTTTTGTATGGTTGCAGACGGTTGCGGATTTAAGAAATGATAATTTACTATGACGATAATAAATTGAGTAATATTATACTCTCTATAATTATCTATAAGATATTATCTAGTTCTATAATTGATAAGGAATTATATCTAACTTCCGCAGAATAATTGAATGCATCTCAAATATCGACAAAATAAAATTAAAGAAACAATAAACATAGTACAATGCCACGTATCAAAGTAGGAAAACGACTATTAGTAGTTCAAGTCGGTGAGAAACTACTTTTTTCTTTCCTTTTTTTCTCAACTAGATTTACCCGCGCGCGTTGCGCTGCACATTACTTTTATATATATTGTATATATTGTTGAATATTACAGTATATATAATCCAAATATGCATATATTAAAGCAAATTATTCATGTCATATTCATGTCATATAGAATGATACATATTTAAAGATAAATTAATCAACAAATTGTAAAACCTAAATTTAAACAAATTGTAATTCATCTCCAACCCAAGAGCTCGAAATGAAAAAATCAAGAAGGTATTACTTGCAGATGATGCTTCGTTTCTCGAGGAAGTTGCCTGCAGAAATTTTGCTAGCTTTGTTAGAATAAAAAAGAAAAAAGAAAACGAAAAGAAAGAAAAGAAAAAGAAAAAAAAAAGGTAGTCCAAAAGGTAGTAGCAAGTTTAGGCGGGAAAATGACTTTTGAAATTCTAGTTGTGCCATGGAAGAAATCAAGAAGGTATTACTTGCAGATGATGCTTCGTTTCTCGAGGAAGTTGCCTGCAGAAATTTTGCTAGCTTTTTTAGAATAAAAAAGAAAAAAGAAAACGAAAAGAAAGAAAAGAAAAAGAAAAAAAAGGTAGTCTAAAAGGTAGTAGCAAGTTTAGGCGGGAAAATGAAAAGCAGATTATTTTGCTTTAATATATATATAGATATTCATGTCATATAGAATGATACATATTTAAAGATCAAATTAATCAACAAATTGTAAAACCTAAATTTAAACAAATTGTAATTCATCTCCAACCCAAGAGCTCGAAATGAAAAAATCAAGAAGGTATTACTTGCAGATGATGCTTCGTTTCTCGAGGAAGTTGCCTGCAGAAATTTTGCTAGCTTTGTTAGAATAAAAAAGAAAAAAGAAAACGAAAAGAAAGAAAAGAAAAAGAAAAAAAAAAGGTAGTCCAAAAGGTAGTAGCAAGTTTAGGCGGGAAAATGACTTTTGAAATTCTAGTTGTACCATGGAAGAAATCAAGAAGGTATTACTTGCAGATGATGCTTCGTTTCTCGAGGAAGTTGCCTGCAGAAATTTTGCTAGCTTTTTTAGAATAAAAAAGAAAAAAAAAATGAAAAGAAAGAAAAGAAAAAGAAAAAAAAAAGGTAGTCCAAAAGGTAGTAGCAAGTTTAGGCGGGAAAATGAAAAGCAGATTATTTTGCTTTAATATATATATAGATTACGCGATTTCTCCAGAAGCTACATATTGCTTTCAAATCTATAGTTCTTTTAAAAAAATTCATTTGCACTACAATTTTTATAGTTATATTTTTAACATACGGTTTTGTCGTTGGTAAAAAAATATACTAATATTTTTAAACATAAATATGCAGGATTCTATCCTTCAATTCTTTTTAATATTGTAACTCGTGAGAACTTGCAGTCACTACTTTCGATATGTATTGGATACACCTTCATCCTTATACAATAGCTTCCAAATGAAATTCGAACATAAGGTTTTGTCGTTTTTACCTATTGTTTATGATTTACAATATACAAATTTGAAATATTGACTAAATAATCTTTTTTTCACGGGTGTGTAGATTTGCTCAAAATATTGTACGAGTAAATCATATTCAACTAGTCCTTGAAAAAATCTAATAAATCAAAATCACATCACATAAGATGAATAGTTAGCTTTTTGACGTCGCGAAATTTCATTGAAGCTGCTAAAAGCAAAGTCATCGGAACTCGGAAGAGAGGATATAGACCTTTCAACCACTTTTTAGCATTAATTACGTTCACCCCATCATTTTTTCTTTTTTCCCTCGATGATAAATAGAAATTGAGAAATAAAAGTAAGAAATGGACTTCACTAGCGGTAGGGTGCATGCAGTCAACGAAGACTAGCCCTTTAGTATCTATCTCTCTAAAATTTGAGAAAGGTTCCTCGAATCTATATAAACTATATAATGCAACGCCAACTTCTCCAACATTATATATATATATATATTAGCTTAAGCCAGTCTAGTTCACAGTTTTCAAAAGGTTTTAGAAATGAAAGTAAGCTCAAAACAGAGTACTACCCTTTGCCTTCTTCTTTTCTGCATAACCAAATCCTTTTATTACAGTGAAAGCAATATCAGTTTCTGCCCAGAAATAGAAAAACAAGCTCTTCTACTAACCTTCACGAAATCTTTGAAAAATCCCTCGTTCTCTTCTTGGAACACTAACAACGTTAATTGTTGCAAATGGAAAGGTGTTGTTTGCAGCAATCTAACTGGCCATGTTCATCAACTCCATCTTCGAAGCCGTGAAGATTCTCAATATTTACATGGCAAGGTAAATCTCTCTCATCTTCTTCATCTCAAGGATTTAAAATATCTTGATTTGAGCCAAAATCAGTTTGAAGGAACAATCCCTTCATTAATCGGATCATTCACGAAACTCGAGTATTTGAATCTATCTCATGCCGGTTTTCATGGAAGGATTCCTCATAATATGGGAAATCTTTCAAATTTACACACTTTGATTCTAGAAGGTTCTTATCTGAACGTTGATGGACTTGAATGGCTGTCTCGTTTAGTTCATTTGAAGCATCTCAATATGAATTCTGTTGATCTCAAAAGAGAAAGAAACTGGTTGAAGATCATCAACACACTGCCTTCTTTGGTTGAGTTACATCTTAGTGGCTGCAGGCTTCAGTTTCTCTCTCCTCTCTCTCATGTCAATCTTACTTCTTTAGCCTTTCTTGATCTCTCTAGGAATGAGCTTGATTCTCTTGCAATCACAAGATGGATTTTCCGACAAAGTAACCTTATATTCCTCGACCTAAGTCATAACTTTCTAGAAGGTCCTCTTCCAACTAGAAGCAATTTTACCAAAATCCAACATTTAGATCTCTCTTGGAATAAATTTACCTCCATTATTCCAGATTGGATTTACTCTTGCAAACATCTAAAGTTTCTATTTTTGGGCTCCAATTCTGTACAAGGTACAATTTCCAAATCCGTAGCGAATCTGACATTTCTAGACACCCTTAGTTTAAGGGATAATGCACTTTCTGGGAAAATACCAAGAGAGATTGCAACTTTTTGCAATCTCCGGAGATTGGACTTGTCTAGGAACAAGTTGGAGGGAGAAATATCGGATTCATTTGGAAATATGACACATTGCTTCTTAAGAGCACTGATAGTATGGCGTCTCAGGCAAAATAGACTCTCTGGTCATTTAACTGATCAATTCGGAGAGTTTAAGAGATTGAGATATCTTGATTTTACAAAAAATTCGATTTCGGGTAGAATCCCTAGCAGTTTAGGTAACTTGTCACGGTTGAGAATATTATGGCTCGGATTTAACAAATTGAGTGGTGATTTTCCAATGAGTTTGGGACTACTTTCTAACTTGGAAAGTCTTTCTATTGGACGTAACATGTTGGAAGGTATTGTAAATGAGACTCATTTTTGTAATCTCACAAAATTGAACTACTTATTTGCTTCCGGCAACAACTTGACTTTGAAAGTTGGGGAAAAATGGATTCCACCTTTCCAACTCGTGGAGATTGGCCTTGGCTCTTGGAATTTTGATACAATTCCTAAAATACCCTCGTGGATTCATGGACAGAGGAGTACTGTTTCAGTTCTTGATCTATCTGATGCTGGACTAAATGGTAATGTTCCTAGTTGGTTTTGGGGTATAAGTGTGCTCAACCTCTCCCACAACCAATTTCATGGAGCGATTCCGGATTTCGAGCCTCGGACAAATCATCTTGTGTTTCCGTATTTTCGTTTAATGTACTTGAGTTGGAACAAGTTTAGTGGCTCGTTACCTCAAGTGTCATATGATTTGATGGAGTTGGATCTTTCGAGTAATTCCTTCTCCGATAATTTGTCACATTTTTTATGTGATGATGTGAAAAATATTGAGAGTTATGGATTGAGGATTCTTCAGCTTGCAGACAATGTGCTAACCGGTGAAATCCCGGATTGCTGGGCAAAATGGCCATTTCTGAAGTATTTGAATTTAGGAAATAACATGATGGTTGGAAAGATCCCAAATTCTATAGGATTTTTGGATAATTTGTTGTCCTTGAATCTTTATGGAAACAAATTTTCAGGACAAATACCGTTGTCATTACATAGATGCACCAAATTAGTGAAGATTGATCTTGGTGGAAATGGCCTTGTAGGAAATTTACCAAATTGGATGGGAACAAGTTTAGCTAGTTTGATGATTTTTATTTTGAGATCCAACAAATTTAGTGGTATTATTCCTTCAACTATATGCCACTTAAACTCTCTCCAGATCTTGGATCTCTCAAATAATAACTTCTTCGGAGAGATTCCAGTTTGTGTCCATAATTTTACTGCAATGTCAGATTTGAATGTGGAAAGAAACGGCGGGAAAGGTATAGAATATTCTAGAATCTTCGATGCATTCTTAGAGAGTGTGTTAGTGGACACAAAAGGGCTACATCTTCAATACGATACCTTTCTTGTGTTGGTCACAAACATCAACCTCTCAAACAACAATTTGTCCGGAGAGATCCCGGAAGCACTGACAAGTCTAGGCGAGCTCAAATCCTTAGACTTGTCGATGAATCACTTGAAAGGGTCGATCCCCCGAAGAATTGGGGATATGAGGCAGTTGGAGTCTCTCGATCTCTCTAGAAATGCGCTACGCGGTGAGATTCCAATTGGCATCACTGTACTCTCCTTTCTGAGCTATCTCGACTTGTCTCACAATTTCTTGAAGGGAAAGATCCCAGAAAGTACTCAGCTTTCGACCATGGATGCTTCGAGCTTCACTGGGAACGATCTTTGTGGACCTCCATTAACAGTTAGTTGTGATGAAGGTGTTGGACCGTTGTACGAGGAGAATGATGATGAAGAAGAATTTGAGGTAGCATGGTTTTATGTGTTGATGATGTTGGGATATGCGGTGGGATTTTCACTTGTGTGTAGTGTATTGGTGTTGAATAAATCGTGGAGAGGGGCTTATTTTGGGTGGTCGGAGCAAGTTTGTGACAAAATGTGTGTTTATTTCACAATTAAATGGGTGCGGATCAAAGATTCATTCAGGTCCAAGTGTCAAAGTAGTTTAAATATGTAGTATAATATGCTATTTATTCAAAAACAATGCCCCATTGTGTATCTCTTTCATTTTCATTTTTATTTTTTTTTCTTTCATTTTTTTTAATTTCAGTTTATTTTGCTTTCGTTTTAATATTATGCTTGTTATACCCAATAACAATATCTATTTTTTAACATTCAGTTTCAATTTCATTTGTTAATAATTGATTATTATGATTGATATGTTAGAGCACCTCCAACGGCATTGGCGTAGCCCGGGCGATGGAGCTGAAGCCCGGGCGCCAAGCGGGCTTTCGCCGTTGGAGGTGGCGAGGGCGGGCGGCAACAACGGAGCCCTGGCGCTGCAGAGCCCGTGGGCGAGCGGAAGAAAATGGAGGGGAGGAGGGACACGCGTCGCCTCCTCCCATTTTCTGTTATTTTTTTTTTAATTCTGAAATGAAAAAAAAAAATTTAAAACATGCAACGGTTTTCAAATTCAACGGCTTTTTTTTCCCTATAAATATATCACATTCATCCCTTAAACATCTACACCTTCCCTATTTCTTCATTCTCATTTCTACATTCCCACAAAAATTTTCAACAAAAAAACATTCTTGAATTCTTTCAAATAATATTGAAAAAACATGTCTTGGAATGGAGAATTCTTCGATCTCAAAGAAGATGAGAAGGTAGTGGAGGAGGTACTTCAGCTGGGTCAGCAAGCCATTGATCTCTACCGCGAGCACTTTGAAGATGACGACGAAGCAGAGTCATCGAGCAGAACGTACATTCACAGGAATCGTGAAGAGGCCGAACAACGCCTTATTCGCGATTATTTTGCCGAGAATCCGATTTGGGGCGAAAATGTATTTCGCCGCCGATTTCGCATGAGCAGGAAGTTGTTCGTGCAGATAGCCGCCACTTTGGTTGCTCGGGAGCCTTTTTTTGAACAACATCCAAATGCAACTGGAAGACTGGGGCTTCACCCGTGGATCAAATGCACTGTTGCTTTGAGGCAACTCGCCAACGGTGGATCGACCGAGTTTTAATCGCATCATATTTAGATAATTAATTTGTTATCTCTAGCTTTATTTTCAATATTATTATATTTTTCGTATCTGTTTTTCAAATTCAATAAAATTGTTCGAGTTTTAATCGCATCATATTTAGATAATTAATTTGTTATATATTGCAAAATAAAAAATTAAAATTAAAAAGCAAAATTAAATAAAAATCAATCATTGCATATCCCTAGGGGTCGGGCTTCACCATAGTAAAAATTTCAAGCCCGGGCTATCAATCATTGGGACCCCACCAAAATAGCCTTAGCCCTAGGGCTTTGGAGCCCACTGTTGTGGATGCTCTTAGGGTATATAAGTTTTGAATTAAAAGTCATAGTAATATATATTAATTATAAATTATTATATTGTAGTACTCTCTCGTCTAGGAATAGTATGATCTCTTTCTATTTTTTGCCGTCTCAAATTAGTATGATGTTTTCTTTTTCGAACATATTTCTTACTCTTTTACCCTAAGAAGTTCAATATATTTACTCCTATAAAGTTTCATTCTCCACTGAAAAATTAACAACACATTCCAAATGGTTCCTTTCCTCCACTAAAAATACTCGTACCAACCATTCATCTACTTTTTTAAAAATCTATGCCAAGGCCGACGGAGGGAGTATAAATAAATCTAATTCATAATAGCAATGTTTTTTCAAGGCACCACATTCATTTGCAATCTTAGGTGGCATTTCTAGAATTTTTTTTATTTATCTAAAAATCTCAATCCCAACCGCCAAAGCAAATCATCACTCTTATTACTCAAAGACGTTACAGTTTTCTAAAGCATATCAATATACAATTTTGATACAATTCTTAAAATACCCTCATGAATTCATGGACAGAGGAGTATTGTTTCAGTTCTTGATCTATCTGATGCTGGACTAAATGGCAATGTTCTAAGTTGGTTTTGGGGTATAAGTGTGCTCAACCTCTCCCACAACCAATTTCATGGAGCGATTCCGGATTTCGAGCCTCGGACAAATCATCTTGTGTTTCCGTATTTTCGTTTTATGTACTTGAGTTGGAACAAGTTTAGTGGCTCGTTACCTCGAGTGTCATATGATTTGATGGAGTTGGATCTTTCGAGTAATTCGTTCTCCGGTAATTTGTCACATTTTTTATGTGATGATGTGAAAAATATTGAGAGTTATGGATTGAGGATTCTTCAGCTTGCAGACAATGTGCTAACCGGTGAAATCCCGGATTGCTGGGCAAAATGGCCATTTCTGAAGTATTTGAATTTAGGAAATAACATGATGGTTGGAAAGATCCCAAATTCTATAGGATTTTTGGATAATTTGTTGTCCTTGAATCTTTATGGAAACAAATTTTCAGGACAAATACCGTTGTCATTACATAGATGCACCAAATTAGTGAAGATTGATCTTGGTGGAAATGGCCTTGTAGGAAATTTACCAAATTGGATGGGAACAAGTTTAGCTAGTTTGATGATTTTTATTTTGAGATCCAACAAATTTAGTGGTAATATTCCTTCAACTATATGCCACTTAAACTCTCTCCAGATCTTGGATCTCTCAAATAATAACTTCTTTGGAGAGATTCCAGTTTGTGTCCATAATTTTACTGCAATGTCAGATTTGAATGTGGAAAGAAACGGCGGGAAAGGTATAGAATATTCTAGAATCTTCGATGCATTCTTAGAGAGTGTGTTAGTGGACACAAAAGGGCTACATCTTCAATACCATACCTTTCTTGTGTTGGTCACAAACATCAATCTCTCAAACAACAATTTGTCCGGAGAGATCCCGGAAGCACTGACAGGTCTAGTCGAGCTCAAATCCCTAAACTTGTCGATGAATCACTTGAAAGGGTCGATCCCCCGAAGAATTGGGGATATGAGGCAGCTGGAGTCTCTCGATCTCTCTAGAAATGCGCTACGCGGTTAGATTCCAATTGGCATCACTGTACTCTCTTTTCTGAGCTATCTCGACTTGTCTCACAATTTCTTGAAGGGAAAGATCCCAGAAAGTACTCAGCTTTCGAGCATGGATGCTTCGAGCTTCACTGGGAACGATCTTTGTGGACCTCCACTAACAGTTAGTTGTGATGAAGGTGTTGGACCGTTGTACGAGGAGAATGATGATGAAGAAGAATTTGAGGTAGCATGGTTTTATGTGTTGATGATGTTGGGATATGCGGTGGGATTTTCACTTGTGTGTAGTGTATTGGTGTTGAATAAATCGTGGAGAGGGGCTTATTTTGGGTGGTCGGAGCAAGTTTGTGACAAAATGTGTGTTTATTTCACAATTAAATGGGTGCGGATCAAAGATTCATTCAAGTCCAAGTGTCAAAGTAGTTTAAATATGTAGTGTCCAAAGTAGTTTAAATATGTAGTATAATATGCTATTTATTCAAAAACAATGCCCCATTGTGTATCTCTTTCATTTTCATTTTTTTTTTCTTTCATTTTTTTCTAATTTCAATTTATTTTGCTTTCGTTTATTATGCTTGTTATACCCAATAACAGTATCTATTTTTTAACATTGAGTTTCAATTTCATTTGTTAATAATTGATTATTATGATTGATATGTTAGGGTATATAAGTTTTGAATTAAAAGTCATAGTAATAAATATTAATTATAACTTATTATATTGTAGTACTCTCTCGTCTAGGAATAGTATGATCTCTTTCTATTTTTTGTCGTCTCAAATTAGTATGATGTTTTCTTTTTCGAACATACTTCTTACTCTTTTACTATAAGAAGTTCAATATATTTACTCATATAAAGTTTCATTCTCCACTGAAAAATTAACAACACATTCCAAATAGTTCATTTCCTCCACTAAAAATACCCGTACCAACCATTCATTGACTTTTTTAAAAATCTATGCCAAGGCCGACGGAGGGAGTATAAATAAATCTAATTCATAATAGCAATGTTTTTTCAAGGCACCACATTCATTTGCAATCTTAGGTGGCATTTCTAGAATTTTTTTTTATTTATCTAAAAATCTCAATCCCAACCGCCAAATCAAATCATCACTCTTATTACTCAAAGACGTTACACTTTTCCAAAGCATATCAATATACAATCATGCATGAATGTGCTCTATGTAATAAGCTATTAGTATGCATCTTTGGCGGTTACAGTTTTCAATATTGAATATATTGATATGTTCATATGGTAAAATCTTGATTTGGCTAATTTTAAGTTCTAAAATTTGGCTGATTATATTAGCACAATTGAATATAGATTGTATTTTCATTTTATATTTAAATAAATAAATAAATAAACTAACCCACTCCCGATTATACAGGAAAAAAACAACAATTCAATATTGAATTAATATATAATTGCTAAGTTTTTTGAAGTCACCACATTCCTCTTCAAATCTAGGTGGCATTTCTAAAATTTTTCTTTGTTAATTATCTAAAATCTTAAACATAGGCATCCATTTCACACATGATGACTCTTTATTTTTAGTAAAATTGAAATTGGGAACCAAATAAACATTACTGCAATTAAACCTCATTATAATTATAAATTAAACCTCACTATAATTATAATAGTACAAAATTAAATTTTATACGTTTACATATGAATTCATGATTGCATTGCATTAGCAATTAAAACCTCCCTAGAATTGGACAATTAAATATCCTTATAATTATGTAGTCAACTTACGTTACAAATGTTTGCATTGCATTGAGCTATTAGACCTCCTGGAATTAAGTTATGTTATATATTTGTTGACTATATAAATAAATGCAAGTTGGTTATTGTCATAGTTGAGTTCCACTTATCAGATTTTCATCCGACCAATTTACTCTCTTTAATCAGTATTATTATAAACTAATGTGTAACCCGTCGAAATTCGACGGGGATCACTTAATATTATAATATTTTAAAATAAAATTAAATAATTTGTTTAAAGTAATATCACGACGACGAATCACTAAGAATTGTTACATTACATATAAATGAAAAAAAAAGTTCAAATGAAAAGAGGGGTATTGCGTTAAAAAAAGGGAAGGGACGGGTGTAGTGTAGTAAATTTCTCCCAACTTGATTTCAGCTGCAATAAATCAAAAGAAATGAAAGTAAACACATGCATAAAATACTAATAATATTAATAATAATAATAATAATAATAATAATAATGATGATGATGATGATGATGATGATGATGATGATAATAATAATAATAATAATAATAATAATAATAATAATCATTTTTTAAAATAGTTAATTTTGTAAATACCTTCCAATCTTTTGAAAATTTCATCGTAAACCACGTTAGTTGTTGTGTTATGCGTCTTACTACTATCGTCACAAATTTAAATTTTGAGACATTTTTTGCTAATGACTTATAAGATAGCAACGTACAACTAACCATGACTAAATACATATTTCGGAAGGTACAGTTCCGTTCGAAAGTGATTGGCCCTGACTTTTGTTTATAGTCATAACAAAACAAACAATCAGGGTGAATCGAATGAGAAATAGCAAAATAAGTTGCCCGTCTAACATCGACGACAATTCTCGTATTATATTATTTGTAGAAAATTAGTGATATAGTTATCCAATTTGTTCTAAAATTCATATGTTAATAAATGCTCATTAATTAAGTGAACTCGTTTACATATATACATAACCGTTGAAATCATATTAAAAAAATTCAGCTTGTTCACATCTTATACTCGTATAATATATGCTATTAATAATTTGAATATCACAAAGTAAACATAAATAATATATTGCATAAATATCCATTATTTATATACCCGTAATCCGTCTCAAACATGGTTAAAAAAATTGCATATTGTTATTGTCTCAAATTCGAATAGTAATACGCGATTAAACTCTGAATATCACAAAAGGAAGTGTGCGTGTGTTAACTTAGTGGTAGAGTGCTTAATGCCTGACGCCAAAGGTCTCGAGTTCAAGTAGGGTTGTAAATTCGTGTTGCGGGTTTCCAGGTAACGCGGGCCCATCCCTTAATTTCCCGGGTATTGGGTACCCATTACCCGAATTTTTCAGGTTCAAAATGGGTTTCGGAGTAGATAATTTAAGTTGTTTCGGGTAATGATTACTCGTCACATCCCGTAAACTTGGTCAAACTATTTATATAATTTATATATATATATATATGTATATGTTATTTATATTATACTCTCTGCGTCCATGATATTGTTGCCACATTAGAGCACCCACAACGGCGCCAACCAACCGCTGACGCTCGTTGTGGGCAAGCAATTTTTGGTGGGCGCTGTCATTGCAGCCCTTTCACTGGCGGAGTAAAATGGTGAAACTCCGCCATTTTAGTGCACCAGGCGGAGTGAGAGAGGGGGGAGAGAGAGAGCTGAGGTGGCAACAATGTATTGGATGAATTAAAAGGAGAGAGCCAATTTAAGAGAATGACACCACTGTGAAAATTTTATTGCGCGAGTGAACTCTCCAAAAATTTGACAGCGCCCACCATTTTGGCGGCTGCCGTTGTGGATGCTCTTATGGACGACACGGACTTTAAGAAAATTGTAAGTAGTAGTGAATATTATTGTGATTGGAGTAAGGGTTCCACTATAATAATCTGCGTGGTGTTTTTTTTTAATTATTAAAAAATTTCAAAAATAGAAAATATAAATGGCTCAATTTAAGTTTCAATTATATAAATATGAAAACACTATGTTAATTTTTATTTAGAAAATCTTTAACTTTCTTTTGCTACTTCATTCTTTCTATATATATTTTTAGATATTTGTTGACTAATAAGCTCGTTTAGAAGTTTTGCTTACGTACATGTCCTAAACTCGTTTAAGAAATAAATTTTAATATATTTTTTTTATCTCAATCTCGTAGAGTACTACTCCATAATTCTTCAAACATGATTAAATTTACAAAACTATCCAAATAATAAAATATAATGTGTTACAATTTTTAGTTATTTGTGTCAATATTTGTTGTATCGATACCCCAACTTGATAATTTGACCAAATTAAAGTTTATAATATTTTAGAAAGATAGTCGTATAATCGATCTAATGATGATTTTTTTTTCACTCGTCATCCCCCGTGATGATTTTTTTATATTTAATTTTAAAAATCTATTACTTTCTTTTGCCTACTTCTCTCTCCTATATGTATGTTTAGATATTAATTGATTAATAATACGCTTATATCGTGGATAGAAGAAGTAATTAATTTTAAGAAAATAATAATAATAATGTACACCAATAACACTATACAACAAGTGTTCCAATCAAGAGTGTGATTGTACTCGCTTATACTTCTAATTTCCTCAAATGGGTACATATAGGTACTTGTAACCGACCCGTAAAAATCTGGTCGGATATTAGGTACCACTATATTAAAATGGGACGGTTTCAGACATTTGATTTAGAGAAAGTTTGAGTAGGGGTATCCGCAAATTGCAGATTAAATAGTCGACTCGTTTAGAATTTACACTCCTAGGTTCAAGTCCACGGTCACAGGACTTTTAAATTTTCTTATCGAGCAATAAAATATAGAGTCAAGTGGGATAATTGTCACAGCCCCAAATCCCGAGGGACGGCAGAAGCCGGGGTGCGACTGGGATTGGATTAAAGAAGCGGGGAAGAAGGGGGCTGACTAACTAAACATACATAAAAGACATCAAACATTCAATGAACAAGACTTGACTATTATAAAGAAAGAGTTAATCGCGAAGGATTACTCGACAAAAGTACACGATAGTAACTAAGTTCAAGATTACAGACTTATACTACAGTGATTTGTTCAATATACATATTCTCAAAAGACTTAGAGTTTTGCAGCGGAAGTAAGTCATAAGCTAAAGCATCCTATCTTCTCAACTCAACTTCAACCACCGCCGCTATCGTCGCTTCAACCTGCACATTTAGAAAACAATGCAGGGCTAAGTATAAAAGTACTTAGTGGGAACGATGCCGAAAACATAATCATAGGTATAGATAATTTGGCATTTCATAATTTGTAGCACATCGGGGGTGTTATTAAAAGGGGCCCGTGTCTACTAAACATTTTCTGACTGATTTTCACAATTTACTCGGCCGAGTATTTTCTGGTATGCTACGTTCAAATCTTGACCAATTCTCATTCACCGTGGCTGGTACCCCTCAACAGGATATCACATACACCACAGGTTACAAAGTGCACTAACTCTGGAAAGCACTTAGTAGCTAACTCAGAGCCGATCGTTAGTTAACCTATTTAGATTAACTCTAAATCTGGAAAACACGAATGTTAACTCAGATAGGTACAAGAGAACTCACATAAAACATAAAATAGTTCATGCCATAATTATCACTTTGAAAACACAGATATCAAAGCGATAAAGAAAGGTTTTTCGAGCATTGCTCGTTTTATTTTATATGTAAAAGCCCACCTTTGTGATACAGAACTACTAAGTACTAGCTTCCGATCTCCTGATCTTCTGTCCTTTCCTTACTGCTGGCTTCCTCCTTCATCGTAAAATAATAACACTTAAAATCGGGTTGTAAAAGATAATCGATCATTGAAAAATCGAAACAGGTTTTAGTCGTTTCATTTCTTTAGGCATTTGCACGCTACTAGTTTTATTTTAATTAAACGGGAACGAGACTCGAACAAATCTCGTTTAGAACTCGAAAGGTCTCATACTCGACCCTTAGGTCAGTAGAGAGGGTAGTCGATAGCTCAATACGACTTGAAAGATCAAAGGAACTAAGTTGGAAAGGAAATCAACTTAGGAAATTAAGTTTTAGTTCTTTAGACGATTTAGGCATTTTCACGCTTAACTAAATTTTTTTACTTTAACGGATACGAGATACAAACTCGTCTCGTTTAACACTGAAGGCTCCATACTTGACACTGAGGTCAGTAGGAAGATAGTCGTCAAGTTATTACGGCTTAAACGATCGAAAGAAACTAAGTTGCGAAAGAAACAACTTAGAAGAATAAATCCTGAAAAATCACTGCGCAAGGCAGTAACTCTGGGGACTGCCCAGAACAGGGGAACTGGAAACAGGGGATGAGCCTTGTACCATTTGAAAGCTTGGGATGTGTAGTTTACGCTCCAATTTACGGATCTCAAATCCGATAAACAAGCTAAAAGATATTACAGTTTCCGGCAAGGGTCGCAAAACTGCCGCGCTAACCCTAGTTGCTCGATGGAAACGACGTATAACTTCTTAGGTTCGTTCTAAGTTCTCGTATTCGATTTCTCATGAAACTTGACTCTCAAGGCAGTCAACACGTACTCCCGTACGTGATGAAATCCTTTTTAAAACTCGTCAAATTGCACGACGTTCTAAACATCGGCCTCCAACTAACATGTACTTAACCAAATCAAGTTAACAATTTCTCGTTTCTAGTTCTCGACTATCACTATAACTCATATTATAATAGCTCGAAAGCTCATGACGTCAACTACAAAGTCGTACCTTAGTCCATAATAAACAATATTATCAAGTTAGAATTCTTACTCAACTTCTCGGTTATTAATTACGACTAATTGTTCGTCTCTTACGAGATCTCCAAAGTTATCGGATTTCGCTCAAATTTTACGTCATCAAACAACATCTAGCGAGATTCATTTTCATGCATATTATCACTTCATATCATTTCTATATCTCAACTTAAATCGACTTCTTTGTCTCTTAAGACTCACAAATTATTTTTAGAACATTCCAAATAAATTCATAACATCAATTAATATTATCAACATCATTATTTCATCAACCAATCCTCAACTAATTCAACTACATGCAAACCCCTAAATCCTTCAAAATTTTCGGTATTATCACACAATTAAAGAGGGTGTTTTTCTTCATCAATTAACATCATTTATCCCATTATCATACTACCATATCATCAATTAATCAATTCAAGTCTAATTGCAACACGAAATTGAAAATCCCCAAATCAAAACCCTAAACCCTAGAACTCGGTTTCATCATACTTGGGGGCTTTGAATTCTTTTTGTTTTAATCCTCAATCGAACACTTCCTAAGCATGATTATAACATCAATTGAAGGATTCAAACATCCCACCAAATTGCCCTAAATTTTCGGTATTATCAAGGAGTTAGGGCTCTTGATTTTCTTCCAATTTTAATCCTAGAATTCATCTCTAAACACATCTAATTACACTAATCGAAGATCAAACATCTAATTCATCTTCCTCAAATTTTCGATCCAAAAGAAAATAAAAAGAAAAGGATTTGGAATGGATAGAAATGAAGAGGAGAAGATTACCTTGAGCTTTACTAAAGGAAGAATTAAACTTTGATGGAGGATTAGAGACTTGTGTGATTTTTCTTGCTCAAGATCTTGATGTCTTCAATGGTGAAGATGAAAATGAGAGAGATAGAGTGTAAGTGTGTGTGTGTGCCGTTTTGGGGAGGGATTGGGAGTGAGGATGGTGATGACTAACTAAGTTAGATATTTCAAGTTAGCATTAGGTGTAAAGTTTGAATAGTATTACATTAGGTGTCCAAATTAATACTATATAAAAAATCAAAATATCAAGCTTAAGAGAGGGAGTAGAAGTCGGCCAAGAGAGAGGAGAAAGGAGGATTACGCGATTTTCCGACGCGATACGACGTTACGGAAATCGAAAGATGAAAAACGTAGCTCGGCACAAAATCGTCACAGTCCGATTCGACCAAAAATTCTAACGTATTAAACTTACTCGGAAAATAATATTTAAAATTTTAATTTCGATAAAAACTCGGGATGACACAGTCCGAGTTTCGTCCGGAAAATCATAAAAATGAACTTTCTCGGGCGAGTTCGTATCGCGATTTCGTGAATGTAAAAATCAGACGGTTTTCCGTTCTGAGTTCCAGAACTAAAATTTTTTCGTACGCGATAACCCTAAATACAGTAGTCGTCTAGTTGACTTCCGTAATTTATTTTCGGAAACGGATTCGACCGTTAGTCTTAGAATTTTAAATCGTAAACTTAGGCATGCAAAGCCATTTTTATTATTAACTTTAAAATTTTGAGATCGTAAGGAATTTTCGGGGTATTACATCCTACCCCCCTTACGAAAAATTTCGTCCCGAAATTTGCATACCTTCTGCAAAAAGATGAGGATATCTCTCCTTTATCTTCTCCTCGAGTTCCCACGTGGCTTCTTCTTGCCCGTGGTGGTTCCATAACACTTTAACGATTGGTATTGATTTGGTTCTTAATTCTTGAACTTTCCTATCCAAAATCGATATCGGCTTCTCTTCGTAGCTTAGGTCAGATTCAAGAACTACGTCTTGCTGACTAATGACGTGCTTAGGATCATAGACATATTTTCTCAATTGAGAAACGTGAAAAACGTTGTGAACACTTCCTAGACTTGGCGGTAAGGCCAATCTATAAGTGACGGGTCCTACTCTCTCGAGGATTTCGTAAGGTTCTATAAACCTGGGTCTTAGTTTACCCTTAACTCCGAATCTAACGATTCCTCTGGTCGGTGATATCTTAAGGAAAACTTTATCTCCTATTTCAAACTCAAGATTCGTTCGACGATCGTCGGCATAAGACTTCTGTCGGCTCTGGGCTTCTTTCATTCTATCTCGTATCTGCCGAACTATCTCAATCATCTCATTTACTGCATCCGGGCCTAGGTTCTTTCTCTCACCTACTTCGTCCCAATAAAGCGGTGAGCTACATTTCCTTCCATACAAAGCCTCATACGGCGCCATTCCTATCGTGGCCTGATAGCTGTTGTTGTAAGCGAATTCGACTAAGTGTAGAATTTTTTCCCAATTTGCGCCTCGGTCCAATACCACTGTCCTTAACATATCGACTAAAATCTGAATCGTCCTCTCTGACTGTCCATCTGTCTGTGGGTGAAACGCTGTACTGAAGTTAAGCTTTGTTCTTAATTCTTTCTGCATCGTAATCCAAAATCTCGAGGTAAATTTGGCGTCTCTATCTGATACTATGACCTTCGGTACTCCATGCAGACGTACAATCTCTCTGACGTACAACTGAGCTAGTTTCTCTGATCCGTAGGTGATCTTGATCGGTAAGAAATGAGCTGTCTTTGTAAGCCTATCGATAATAACCCAAATTGCTGTGTTTCCTCTTCTAGACTTAGGCAAGCCTGTGACAAAGTTCATAGCTATGCCTTCCCATTTTCATTCTGGGACATCCAATGGTTGTAGCAATCCATACGGTCGTCGGTGTAAAGCCTTAACTTGTTGACATGCCAAACATCTTTCTACAAAAGAGGCAACGTCTCGTTTCATTCCATTCCACCAGAAGTTCATTCTCAAATCTTGATACATTTTCGTACTTCCTGGGTGTGCTGTATAAGGCGTATCGTGAGCCTCACTCAAGATCTCATTCTTCAGTTCGCTGTCGTCATCAGGAATACAAATTCTGCCTTCATAAAGGATCGCATTGTCTGGTGCTTCAGAATATCCGTCTGGTTTCTCTGTTCTTATCCTTAATCGCAACTTTTCCATTGACTCGTCTTTCCTCCGAGCACTGATGATTCTTTCTCTCAAATCTGGTGTCACTTCTAGTGCTGCTATCTGACTTATTATCGTAGCTGGCGTGTCAAGCACTCTGATATCCATCTTCTCGAATTCTCGTACTAAAATTTCTTCTTCTACAAAAAGGCATCCTAACTTCGTTGGAGCCTTGCTACTCAATGCGTCTGCTACCACATTAGCCTTTCCTGGATGATAATTGAATCTGCAGTCGTAATCATTGACTAATTCGAGCCATCTCCTTTGTCTCATATTTAGTTCTTTTTGCTCGAAAAAGTACTTCAAGCTCTTGTGATCGGTGAATATCTCAACCCTTACACCATAAAGATGGTGTCTCCAAATCTTTTACGCATGCACCACAGCTGCGAGTTCTAAGTCGTGGGTTGGATACCCAACTTCGTGAGGTCGAAGTTGTCGCGAAGCATAAGCTATCACTCGTCCGTCTTGCATTAAGACACAACCTAACCCATTTTTCGATGCGTCGGTGTAAACCACATACTCTTTGTTTGTGTCAGGAAGTGCTAGTACTGCGCTGTGGTTAACTTTTCCTTAAGCGTTTGGAAACTCTTCTCGCACTCGTCCGTCCATTTAAATTTGGTCTCCTTCCTGAGTAACTGCGTCATCGGGCGAGCGATCGTGGAGAATCCCTCAATAAACCTTCTGTAGTAACCGGCTAAACCCAAGAAACTTCTGATCTCATTCTGACTCGCTGGTGACTTCCAGTTGTGTACTGCTTTTACTTTGGCTGGGTCCACTTTGATTCCTTCTGCCGATACTATGTGTCCAAGGAACATTACTTCCTTCAGCCAAAATTCGCATTTACTGAACTTGGCGTAGAGTTTCTCAGTTCTTAGTGTTTCCAACACTATCCGTAGATGTTGCTCGTGCTCCTTTTCATTCTTAGAGTAAACGAGGATGTCGTCGATGAACACTAAAACGAATTTGTCCAAGTAAGGGTGGAAAACTCTATTCATAATGTCCATGAATACAGCTAGAGCGTTGGTTAAACCAAATGGCATCACTAGGAATTCGTAATGGCCATATCGGGTTCTAAAGGCGGTCTTCGGTACGTCTTCGGGTTTGATTTTCAGCTGATGGTACCCTGACCTTAAATCTATCTTGGAGAAGACTCCTGCACCCTTGAGCTAATCGAATAGATCCTCGATCCTCGGCAAATGATATTTGTTCTTGAGCGTGATCTTGTTCAGTTCTCGGTAATCTATGCACATTCTCATCGATCCATCCTTTTTCCTAACAAAAAGCACTGGTTCTCCCTAAGGTGAGACACTTGGCCTGATAAAACCAAGGTCTAGCAATTCTTGTAACTGGATTTTGAGCTCTTCTAGTTCTTTCGGTGCCATCCTATATGGGGCTTTAGATTTAGGTGCGGCTCCTGGTTCTAAGTCGATTGTAAAGTCCACATGACGATCCGGTGGCAATCCTGGTAATACTTCTGGAAAGACGTCTTCATATTCATTCACAACCTTTGCGTCTTGGATGGTCTTCTCGGCTCCTAGTTCTCTGACTAGGTACACAAGATAAGCTGTGGTACCTTTCTTCTTCATGAGTTTCGTGGCTTGAAGGGCTGATATAATTGGTACGCCTCTACCCATTGAAATTCCGTGGAATTCGGTTGGTTCTTTACCCGGGGGTTGAAAAGAGATTTTTCTCTCGTTGCAGAGAATTGTGGCGTAATTCTCCGACAACCAATCCATTCCTAGGATTATATCTACGTCCCACATTATCATAACGTTTAAGTTGTTCGCCTTAACCTTAAGAGTTCCGATTTCTAGTTCTAGGTTAGAGCAAACATGAGTAGAAGTAGTGATCTCTCCTGAAGGTGTAGCTACTCTCATAGAATGTGCAGCTCTTACAGGTCTGATGTCTAAGTTATCGGCGCACGAGCCAGCAATGAAAGAATGCGATGCGCCAGTATCAAACAGTATCTTAATGGGGATGTTGTGAAGTTTTCCCATACCTGCTAGGTTGCCTTTTCCTTTGTGCTGGCCACCCTGTTTGATAGCGCATGCCCTCGTATTCTGTTGCTGCTGTGCATGCTGCTGGAACTGCTGTTGGTTCATTTGCGGCTGCTGCGGCTGTGCTTGAATGGCTCTGAGAGGTACTGCCTGTAGCGGTTTCGGGCAATCCTTTTTCATATGCTCCTTCTGTCCACAATTGAAACAATTGGGGGTGCCTATCTGACAGACTCCAGGATGGGCTCTATTGCACTTCGGGCAGACAGGAATGGTAACCCTCCCTGGGTTAATTGCTCCCTGTTTGAAGTTTCGCTGTTGCCCCTGCGGCTGGTTTTGTTGGCCGTTGCCCTTCCACGTCGCATTCTGCTTATTTCCTTGAATAAACAACCCCGATTGGTTGTTTCACTGCCACGGCCTCTTGTTGTTGTTGTTGTTGTTGTTGTTGCTGTTCTGTCCAGGCTGCTGATAGCCGTGCTGATTTCCCTTTCTCTGACCTCCCTGGTTGTTGAAGTTCTGATTGTAGCCTCCACTACCTCCTCCGTTCCATTTTCTCTTTCCCTGATAGTTGCTACTATTGTTGTTATAGTAGCCTCGGTTCTGATTCTGTGCTGGAGCTGATGCAGTTGGTACAGTCTTCTTCTCATCAGGCACGACAGCCTCCATTTCCAGTGCTCTTCCCAAAATATCCGTGTAGCCTAGTCCCCCATGACTAGCTAACGCGATTCCCAGTTCATGTCGCAGTCCTCCCTGGAATTTCTTGGATAACTTCTCCTCGGTATCAACTAATGCCGGTGCATACCTAGATAGTTCGCAAAACTTGGCGTCATACTCAGTTACGGTCAGCTTTCCTTGCTTCAGATTGTAAAACTCGGCTTCCTTCTGCGCCCTATACGTCTTGGGTACGTACTTATCAAACAGTATTTTCTTAAACTCTTCCCACGTGAAACGAGCCAGATGCTCTGCGGGTATCACCTTTTGTCTTGCTTCCCACCAGTAATCTGCCGATCCAGTCAGTTGGAATGCGACACATAGCATTCTCTCCTCATCAGTACATCTGAGGAGTTTGAATATCTTCTCGGTAGATCTCACCCATAGCTCAGCATCGCTAGGGATGCCGTTCCATTAAACATTGGGGGGTTTCTCTTGAGGAAGAGGTCCTCAATATCTCTATGGGGCGGTGGTGGAGGTGGTGGTGATGGGGGTGGTGATGGGGGTGGTGATGGGGATGGTGATGGTGATGGGGTAGCATTCTGCTCATACTCTTGTTCTCTGTTGTTTTCTGGTTGACGTCTCCCACGTCCTCGAGGCCTCCCAGGTCCTCGACCTTTCCTATTGTTAACGTTTCTTGGCGGCATTTTCTTTGATCTAAAGAAATTTGAAATTCTCATTAAACCTTTCTGTTAATCACTCTTAGTACTTGCTAGCTCGTTCTCAACTTAATCAAGTTCACGGGATGACAAATCGAACATAGCTTCGATATTAACTTCGAAATCTTTTTAACTTTCAAGTTAAGCTCAATTCTCGTTACACGAGTTCATTTACATTCTGATTTTAATTACACGATTCATAGGAAATTTTTCTTGCGATTAAAAACCCTCTGATGGGTCATGTATATATATATATACATCAAAAAGAATATTAATTCTGCCTCCAACGAGGACTTATACACAAAAGGTTAGACTACTACTAGTCTAAACTAGGCTGACTGCCTACTATTTACCGGATACACTAACAAGCTGCAACTCCGCATCTACTAAAGTACTAGAACGGAAACGATTCATAAAATTTCGTCTCCGCTAGAGTACTACCAAAAACTAGTTACTGATCCGACTCTGTACAGGACAAAGAGCTACTACTACTACTAACATGCGCCTACGACGCTCTACTCGACGGACTATAGTCGCGTCGGAACTGCCCTCTACGGCCTAAAAACCCTAAGAGTCCTCCTCTGGGTCCTCCTCCGGATCCTCATCCGGGTCCTCCTCCGGATCCTCGTCCGGGTCCTCCTCAGACTCTGAACCAAAGACGAGCTGAAGTGCCTCGTCCTCCCTCAGAGTAGAGCTGTCAGCAAGTGTAAGTAAAGTGGGTGACGGTGCCTCTGAAACTGTCTCCTCCAGGTCGGAAACCAAGTAGTCCTCGCTGACCTCTACAGCACGCTTCTTCGGGGGAAGAAGGTGCTCGGGAACTGAACCTAAACCTGAACCTGACTCGAACTCCTCCCTAGAACGGACCCTGGACGGTACTGCTTCCATCTGCTCTCTGACTACTCCCCACTTCGCACAGATCTCCTCGAGCAGCGTAAGTGGAGATGGTAACTCTAACAAGGCGGCAAGCTCCGCGTCGATCTCTCAGTGCTCAGACTCCTCTCTAAACAGTCTCGTCTCTAAGGGTCCTCTGACTTTAACACAGACGTCAGGTAAGAACGGTGAAGCTAGTCCTAATAGCGCGGCTGTCTCGGCGTCGATCTTTACGAATCCCGGCCCTGGGATGAACTCCTCGATCTGTGTCCCAACTGGCGGTAGCTCCGGTGTAACAGCGGGCTCCGCGTCCTCCTCTAATTGCTCGGACTCTACATCCTCCTCTAACTGCTCAGACTCTGTGTCCGAATCCTCACTCGGTACACCGTCTGGTGGCAACTCCAACAGGACGGAAAACTCTGGGTCTAAGTCGAGGTGCTCTGGCTCGGTCTCGGCTGGAAACTGACTGTAGGGAAGGTGAGGCTCTAAAGGAACTGGGAGCATGTATCTGCTTTCAAAGAAGCGTCTGTGCACAAACAAGGAGAATCCGGTGTAGTTGCCGGTCGGCTCAGTGTCGTCGCCGAAAATCCTTAGGAAGTACCACGCCGCGCGGTGCGCCCAACCGCGCCACTCGTCCGGTAGGTGTACAATCAGGTCTATTATTGCCTGACTCTCCGGAACCAAGTGTCGTACTGGAAAGTAAGTTGACGAAAAGTTGCTAACAATCTGTCCCACATCTTCCTCACCGTAGTCTCCCTCAAACTCGTAATACTCGTCCTGAATCATGTCTAGTATGGTGCGCTCGCACTCGACCAAAGGCTGGCTCTTCCGAGCAGTAACACGAGTCCTAGCCATCCTACAAAAGTTTTAAGAAAATACGGATCAGTAACAGGTAGGGAAAAATAACTTATCTCAACGAAAAACTTAAATTACAAAATGAATATTCCTTATTCAATTGTAACATTATCACTTAAGTCAACCACTTATCAAGACTTCTAGCAATTCAAGAAATTGCACTCAACAATATATATATATATATATATATATATATAAAATTAGAAATTTCAAGACTTTTATTTCCATTCTTATCTTACTACATCCTTATTTACTTTAATTCTTTAGTATTGTCTCAAAAACAATTCTTAACGACTCTCACTTATTAAAACAAAGTACGTTTACTTTGTTCATGTTACTTATTCAAAAGTAACATCCATTCACAAAAGAATTTGCCGTTTACGACTCTTGATATTCATACTAGTTGTAGTCGTCGCTCAAAGACGAAATATGGAATAAATTCCAAAAAAAAATAGAATATAACTTTAAAGAATAATTTTCTGGAATCTAAGTTCCAGTTGTCGTCACTAGAATCGGGCGATCGATAGAAAAAATTAATCAAGCTTCGTGCTCGACTTTTAATAACTTATACGATTTTTCTTCGCAAAGTTCGTTCAGGGCGAACTCTACTGAAACACGAAACGAAAAGAAAAACGGAATGACGTGACACGAATGACGTCATTTAAGTTACTTACACATAAGTAACGTTCACTTATTTTATTTGGCTTTGATTTCCTTTATTCTGTCTTCGTCGTCTCATTCATATCTTTCTTAATTCGAAGCCGAAAGCTTCTCAAACGTCTAATCGTTCTCTTTGTTTTACTAACACGATTTACCGAATCATTTTTATTTCATTTTCCTCGCAGGAAATTCTTGTTTGAAATTTTAAAACAAAGTTCGACTTTGCCGAATCTTCATTCATGTCACTTAACGCACGTGACATTCGTCAGTAGAAGTTCTCCTCGTGTCGGGGATCTCCTTTCGAAATCATTTCATAATAACGTTTCTTAAAAACGTCTAAATTCTCGAAGAACCGGAAAGATCTTAGGTTTCGAGTCTACGTTCTCATTGAACCGGGAAAAATCCCTAAAATCCGACTATATTCTTGTGTCCGCATATTTTTCAAAAGAAAGAAATTATTGCACAAATAATTTCACATAAGATAGTACTTGTACTATCATACAATCACATAAAGTATAAAATTTTTACTTCCATAAAATTCTTAAATTCGGAACACAACTCATTCTCATTCTCAATTTCATTGCATACTTGTTCATAAAATTTCTTATTTAAAAGAAATCGCATAATTGAAATTATTTCCTTTTCCTCATTGAGTCGACGTAGCGGGAGGTTGAGTTGACATCTACATTCTCAATCTTAGTGTTATAGTCTAACCCTTACTTTCTACTTGACGGAAGACTCTGATCTAGAGTATATACGAATACTCTGTCCTATGACTCGAAAGAAGACTCGATATAGAGTACGGATGAATACTCCATATTATTACTCGAAGGAAGACTTGTATATACATACCACTCAGTGATATTACTAGAAGGAATGACTCATAACTAGAGCAGGGAACAAACTACTGCTCCGATACCACTTTGTGGTATTACTGAAAGAATGACTCAGTCTAGAAAACTGACTCGCAACCAGAGCAGAAAACGAACTTCTGCTCAGATACCACTTTGTGGTATTACTAAAAGAATAACTCATACTAGGGAAATGACTCATAAGCAGAGCAGAAAATGAACCTCTGCTCTGATACCACTCTGTCACAGCCCCAAATCCCGAGGGACGGCAGAAGTCGGGGTGCGACTGGGATTGGATTAAAGAAGCGGGGAAGAAGGGGGTAGACTAACTAAACATACATAAAAGACATCAAACATTCAATGAACAAGACTTGACTATTATAAAGAAAGAGTTAATCGCGAAGGATTACTCGACAAAAGTACACGATAGTAACTAAGTTCAAGATTACAGACTTATACTACAGTGATTTGTTCAATATACATATTCTCAAAAGACTTAGAGTTTTGCAGCGGAAGTAAGTCATAAGCTAAAGCATCCTATCTTCTCAACTCAACTTCAACCACTGCCGCTATCGTCGCTTCAACCTGCACATTTAGAAAACAATGCAGGGCTAAGTACAAAAGTACTTAGTGGGCACGATGTCGAAAACATAATCATAGGTATAGATAATTTGGCATTTCATAATTTGTAGCACATCGGGGGTGTTATTAAAAGGGGTCCGTGTCTACTAAACATTTTCTGACTGATTTTCACAATTTACTCGGCCGAGTATTTTCTGGTATGCTACGTTCAAATCTTGACCAATTCTCATTCACCGTGGCTGGTACCCCTCAACAGGATATCACATACATCACAGGTTACAAAGTGCACTAACTCTGGAAAGCACTTAGTAGCTAACTCAGAGCCGATCGTTAGTTAACCTATTTAGATTAACTCTAAATCTGGAAAACACGAATGTTAACTCAGATAGGTACAAGAGAACTCACATAAAACATAAAACAGTTCATGCCATAATTATCATTTTGAAAACACAGATATCAAAGCGATAAAGAAAGGTTTTCCGAGCATTGCTCGTTTTATTTTATATGTAAAAGCCCACCTTTGTGATACAGAACTACTAAGTACTAGCTTCCGATCTCCTGATCTGCCGTCCTTTCCTTACTGCTGGCTTCCTCCTTCATCGTAAAATAATAACACTTAAAATCGGGTCGTAAAAGATAATCGATCATTGAAAAATCGAAATAGGTTTTAGTCGTTTTATTTCTTTAGGCATTTGCACGCTACTAGTTTCATTTTAATTAAACGGGAACGAGACTCGAACAAATCTCGTTTAGAACTCGAAAGGTCTCATACTCGACTCTTAGGCCAGTAGAGACGGTAGTCGATAGCTCAATATGACTTAAAAGATCAAATGAACTAAGTTGGAAAGGAAATCAACTTAGGAAATTAAGTTTTAGTTCTTTAGACGATTTAGGCATTTTCACGCTTAACTAAATTTCTTTACTTTAACGGATACGAGATACAAACTCGTCTCGTTTAGCACTCAAGGCTCCATACTTGACACTGAGATCAGTAGGAAGATAGTCGTCAAGTTATTACGGCTTAAACGATCGAAAGAAACTAAGTTGCGAAAGAAACAACTAAGAAGAATAAATCCTGAAAAATCACTGCGCAAGGCAGTAACTCTGGGGACTGCCCAGAACAGGGTAACTGGAAATAGGGGATGAGCCCTGTACCATTTGGAAGCTTGGGATGTCTAGTTTACGCTCTAATTTACGGATCTCAAATCCGATAAACGAGCTAAAAGATATTACAGTTTCCGGCAAGGGTCGCAAAACTGCCGCGCTAACCCTAGTTGCTCGATGGAAACGACGTATAACTTCTTAGGTTCGTTCTAATTTCTCGTATTCGATTTCTCATGAAACTTGACTCTCAAGGCAGTCAACACGTACTCCCGTACGTGATGAACTTCTTTTTAAAACTCGTCAAATTGCACGACGTTCTAAACATCGGCCTCCAACTAACATGTACTTAACCAAATCAAGTTAACAATTTCTCGTTTCTAGTTCTCGACTATCACTATAACTCATATTATAATAGCTCGAAAGCTCATGACGTCAACTACAAAGTCGTACCTTAGTCCATAATAAACAATATTATCAAGTTAGAATTCTTACTCAACTTCTCGGTTATTAATTACGACTAATTGTTCGTCTCTTACGAGATCTCCAAAGTTATCGGATTTCGCTCAAATTTTACGTCATCAAACAACACCTAGCGAGATTCATTTTCATGCATATTATCACTTCATATCATTTCTATATCTCAACTTAAATCGACTTCTTTGTCTCTTAAGACTCACAAATTATTTTTAGAAAATTCCAAATAAATTCATAACATCAATTAATATTATCAACATCATTATTTCATCAACCAATCCTCAACTAATTCAACTACATGCAAACCCCTAAATCCTTCAAAATTTTCGGTATTATCACACAATTAAAGAGGGTGTTTTTCTTCATCAATTAACATCATTTATCCCATTATCATACTACCATATCATCAATTAATCAATTCAAGTCTAATTGCAACACGAAATTGAAAATCCCCAAATCAAAACCCTAAACCCTAGAACTCGGTTTCATCATACTTGGGGCCTTTGATTTCTTTTTGTTTTAATCCTCAATCGAACACTTCCTAAGCATGATTATAACATCAATTGAAGGATTCAAACATCCCACCAAATTGCCCTAAATTTTCGGTATTATCAAGGAGTTAGGGCTCTTGATTTTCTTCCAATTTTAATCCTAGAATTCATCTCTAAACACATTTAATTACACTAATCGAAGATCAAACATCTAATTCATCTTCCTCAAATTTTCGATCCAAAAGAAATAAAAAGAAAAGGATTTGGAATGGATAGAAATGAAGAGGAGAAGATTACCTTGAGCTTTACTAAAGGAAGAATTAAATTTTGATGGAGGATTAGAGACTTGTGTGATTTTTCTTGCTCAAGATCTTGATGTCTTCAATGGTGAAGATGAAAATGAGAGAGATAGAGTGTAAGTGTGTGTGTGTGCGGTTTTGGGGAGGGATTGGGAGTGAGGATGGTGATGACTAACTAAGTTAGATATTTCAAGTTAGCATTAGGTGTAAAGTTTGAATAGTATTACATTAGGTGTCCAAATTAATACTATATAAAAAATCAAAATATCAAGCTTAAGAGAGGGAGTAGAAGTCGGCCAAGAGAGGGGAGAAAGGAGGATTACGCGATTTTCCGACGCGATACGACGTTACGGAAATCGAACGATGAAAAACGTAGCTTGGCACAAAATCGTCACAGTCCGATTCGACCAAAAATTCTAACGTATTAAACTTACTCGGAAAATAATATTTAAAATTTTAATTTCGACAAAAACTCGGGATGACACAGTCCGGGTTTCGTCCGGAAAATCATAAAAACGAACTTTCTCGGGCGAGTTCGTATCGCGATTTCGTGAATGTTAAAATCAGACGGTTTTCCGTTCTGAGTTCCAGAACTAAATTTTTTTCGTACGCGATAACCCTAAATACAGTAGTCGTCTAGCTGACTTCCGTAATTTATTTTCGGAAACGGATTCGACCGTTAGTCTTAGAATTTTAAATCGTAAACTTAGGCGTGCAAAGCCATTTTTATTATTAACTTTAAAATTTTGAGATTGTAAGGAATTTCCGGGGTATTACAATAATACCACTTTTGAGATAAAAATACTAATTATACCACCGATTTTAAACACATACAAAAACTACCACTTTCTAACTTTTTTTAACTTTCTTCTCCCTAGATTTTATCAGTAAAATATATGAATCACATCAAATAATATATGAAATCACAATTATGTGAAAATCACATATATAATAATATAAGAATTCACATTTTTGCAAATGTCAATTTGTGATTTTACATTTAAAAAAATATAAAAACGATAATATTATGTGAATTCACATTTTTGTAAATGTGAAAACAACGATAATATATGAATTCCATTAAGTAAAAGATTTAGTGGCAATAAAAGTTAAAAAATGGTAATTTTTGTATGTTTTAAAATTGGTGGTATAATTAGTATTTTTATCCTGAGAAAACTATTTTCCTACAATTACTCTAAAATATAGTTTCTTGTATAAATTTAAAAATTATACTCCATCGTTCCCATTTAAGATGACACGTTTTTAATTTTGGGATGTTCCATCTAAGATGACACATACATAAAATAAAGATAGTTATCTTATAAAAAGCTATGGACCCTATCTAATCTTTATACCATTGTCCTTAATACTCGTGCCGAAAATATGGGATGGAGGGAATACAATTTAAGAAACTGTTTCTCAACATCGATTAAGATGTAATTTTACTACTTGTTTCTACTACAACATGTATAGTAATGTCCCATAATTACCCAAACTTGTTTTATTTATATACATGAACCCATTTTCAATCCAAGTAAAAATATTAAAGTAGACATTTTTAATATATATAAATATATATAATTCAAAAGTCATTTTTTAAATATAAATTCAAAAGTTATACTACAATATATTAAATTAATTTAAAATTTATACTTATCCAAGTCAATTAAAAATAATTGTACTAATTTATTCATATCCTAAGTTATATATTCAATGTACATCAATACCAATTTTTTTTTCCAAGAAATTACATGAGGTATATAATCAAATAAACATCACCACCATATAGGTGTGACCTCTACACCATATAAAGGTGAGACCACTGTACTGCACCACAATATAGGTGAGACCTCTAAGAATGGAAAATAAACTATATTGCAGGCAAGCGGGATTGGATCCAAGACTTTTTACTAAAGAGAGAGACTTGTGATACCTCAACCAACTACTTGAGTTAAGCATCATCGGCATCTAGCAATGCCTACTAATTATATGATCCTCTTTTATATATATTCATATAGGAAAATATACATTATATCGGCTTAAATCGTATACACAACCTGATAAGAATTATATGCCAGTTACGATAACAGTTTAGTGTACTTTTTTTTTGGAGTTTGTAGAATTCGATTCAGATTAGGGTTCGAATTAATGAGGAATTTTTCCGTTGTTATAAGTATACTCTCATTGTAATTGTAGACGTTGGAATGAATATCTATAGTAAAAAATAAATGAAATATCTTAATTTAAAATATAACTATTTATTTGGCTAAATAATTAACTGACCAAATTGAATTGGTGGTACAAATAATTGTGGAATAAAAAACTACAAACTAATTCGAAGTATTTATATAGGTTTTTACTATATAAAGTTTTGTTAAAACGTGATGTTGTGATAGGTCATATTTTAGATAAAATTAATTAGAATTTAATAATTCGATTATATCATAAAAATAGAAAAATTTAGATAAATAAGATTTGAAGAATTATAAGCATGCCCCATAGGAGAAAGTCTAAAAGGGTTCCGTTTTTAGTAGTATTATTAGATATACAAAAAAGATTTGTTTCAATGGATTGATTAATATTACTATCCACCTACATTCAAAATAATGAATTTTCAATAGGCATAAGAAAAGCGTAATTCTTTTTTGTAAATTATACTATACACAATCTTATGTTAGCCAAAAGGACCACAAAGTGTTTACACAGAGTGTAAAATATACTATACACAACACTTAGCAGTAAGACGCTTACCCTCCAATCAAATTGTTGAAGTTCGAGTCAAATTATTTGTGTATGGGTAATAACCCAAAAAGAAAAAAAAATAGAAGAAGCAAAAGTTCAATATCCCATAAGAGCAAAATAATACATTTCCGATCTGCATTCTCCCTCTTATTGTCTGCAAAATTTTTGTATAATGGTGTCATCACAAAACCATATATACATATCTTTTAATATCTCTTCACCCAATAGCCTACAAAATCCTTATTAGTTTTACTACGGATTCAATACATAAGAAGAATTATGAAATAGAACTTAATTAATTACTCCATTGTAAGAATGTTGAGAGCCGCAACCAACAATTTCTTGTGTAGAACGTTATATTTGATCAAATCTTTTCGTCATCCCAATAACCCGAACACACATAATACACAAAATTAGGGGGTCGCACTTCTTGATATTTCACGATCTTGCACACGTGCTTCAGCTGTAATACCTCAAAAATTTCGTACTGACTTAAAATTTCAAAGTTATTAATAATAATGGCTTTGCACGCCTAAGTTCATAAAATTTAATTCTAAAACCAACGGTGAAATCCGTTTCCGAAAATAAATTATGGAAGTCAGTTAGATGACTACTGTATTTAAGGTTATCGCGTACGAAAACTTTTTAGTTCTATAACTCAGAACCGAAAACCGTCTGATTTTTACATTCACGAAATCGCGATACGAACTCGCCCGAGAAAGTTTGTTTTTTTTTATTTTTCGGACGAAACTAGGACTGTGACGTCCCGAGTTTTTGTTTGAAATTAGATTTTAAATATTACTTTCCGATTAAGTTAAATATGTCGGAATTTATGGTAGAATCGAAATTTGACGATAATGTGCCGAGATACGTTTTTTGTCTTTCGATTTTCGTAACGTCGTAACGAGCCGGAAAAACGCAGTATTTGGAGATAACCTCTCTCTCTTGGCCGACATATACTCCCTCACAATCATAGGATTTTTCATTTTTATATAGTATTTTAACTTATGACTCATTTCTTCCAAGTCTATTAGATATTATATCGTAAAAATTGTTAGTCATCTTCTCCCTCCCCACTACCAAAACCGCCACACACATACTTCATCTCTCTCCATTTTTCTTCATTTCTCCATTGTTGGATCTTCAAGCTTTTGACAAGGAATTTTCACACAAGTTCATCATCCTCCATCAATCTTCTAACTTCCTTCACTAAAGTTTAAGGTAATCTCCTCCTCTCTTATTCTATCCAATTAGTTTTCCTTTCTTCTAATTTTTTCTTGAGGATCGAATTATAGATGATGATGTAGTGATGTTTTGATCTTTAATTCATGACATAGAAGGTATTAGATAGGAATTCTATGGTTGAATTGGAAGAAAAATTAAAAGCCCTAAACTTATGTAGTGACCGAAAATTAGGGCATAGATGTAGGATGATTGGATTCTTCAATTGGTTGGATAATTATGCTTAGGAGATGTTCAATTGGTGAATTAATCAAAAAGAAATAAAAAGCCCTATGAATTTGATGATGACCGAGTTTTAGGCTTAGGGTTTGAGTTAGGGGATTTCAAATTAATGATTAAGTGGTATAGTAATTGGTTAGATTGATGTTGTAGTAGTTGGATAAATGGATTAATGATGTTAATTGATGAAGAAAACCAATTCCCCCAAATTTGTGTTAATGCCGATTTTGGTGAAGAAATAGGGGTTTATGTAGTTCGATCTTTAATTGATGAAATGATGATAGATTATAGATTCTAATGATAATAGTTGATGATTGAAATTAATTGGATTTATTCTAAAATTATTATAGAAATCCTAAGAGACTAAGAACTCGAATTAAGTTGAGTTTAAGTAATGATATGAGGTGATGATGTTTATAATAATGAATCTTGTTAGATGATGATTAATGTCGTAGAAAATGAATGAATTCCGATAACTTTGGAAATTTTGTAAGAGACGAACAAGTGAACGTAAATAATAATCGAGAAGTCGAGTAAGGATTTTAACTAGATAATAATGCTTACTATGAACTAAGGAACGACTTTGTAGTTGACGACATGAGCATTCGGATTATTATATAATGAGTTGTAGTTATAATCGAGAACTAGAATCGAGGAATGTTAACTTGTTTTGGTATAGTACTTGTTAGTTTGAAAGCCGATGTTTAGAACGTCGTGCTATTGAACGAACGGCAGAAAGGAGTTCGTCACGTACGGGAGTACGTGTTGACTGCCTTGAAGTGCTAAAATCGTGAAATTGTAGATTCGATAACATAGAACGAGCCTAGGAAGTCATACGTCGATTCTATCCAGCAACTAGGGTTAGCCGCGGCAGTTTTGCGACCCTTCCCGAAAACTGTAATATATTTTAGCTCGTTTATCGGATTTGAGATCCGTAAATTGGAGAGTAATCTAGACTTTCCAAGCTTTCTAACGGAACAGGGCTCATCCCCTGTTTCCAATTCCTCTGTTCTGGGCAGTCCCCAGAACTACTGCATTGCGCAGTGAATTTTTCAGAACTTGAATTCCTAAGTTATTTCTTCGCAACTTAGTTTCTTTCGATCGTTTAAGCCGTAATAAGTTAACGACTATCTTCTTTACTGACCTAAGAGTCGAGTATGAAACCTTTCAAGTTCTAAACGAGATTTGTTCAAGTCTCGTTCCCGTTTAAATTAAAAAAAAAACTAGTAGCGTGCAAATGCCTAAAGAAACAAAACGACTAAAACCTAATTCGAATTTCCATATTCGATTATCTTTTACGACCGAATTTTAAAGTGTGATTATTTTACGATGAAGGAGGAAGCCAGCACTAAGGAAAGGACGGAAGAACAGAAGAACGGGAAACCTGTTTAGTAGTTCTGTATCATCGAGGTGGGCTTTTATATATGAAACAAAATGAGCAATGCTTGAAAACCTTTCTTTATCGCTTTGATAATCGTGTTTTCAAAGTGATAATTATGGCATGAACTGTTTTATGTTTTATGTGAGTTCTCTTGTACCTATCTGAGTTAACATTCGTGTTTTCCAGAATTTATGAGTTAACCGCTAGGATGTTAACTATCGATCAGCTTTGAGTTAGCTATATGCTTTCCAAGGTTTGTGCACTTTGTAGCCTGTGGTGTATGTGGTATCCTGTTGAGGGGTAACCAGCTACGGTGAATGAGAATTGGTCAAGATTTGAACGTAACATCTATGAAAAGTGCTTGATCAAGCCAAATTATGAAAATGAGTCAGAAAATGTTTTAGTAGACACGGACTATTTTTAACAAAACCCCGATGTGCTAAAAATTATGAAATGCCAGATTATCTATACTTATTCTTATGTTTTCGGCAACGTGCCTACTAAGTACTTTCGTACTTAGCCCTGCATATATTTTCTAAATGTGCAGGTTGAAGCGACGAGAGCGGCGGTGGTTGAAGTTGAGTTGAGTTGTTAGGAAGTCTTTAGCTTATGACCTACTTTCCGCTGCAAAACTCTAGACCTTTTTGACGTTATGTAAATTTGGTGAATCACTGTAGTTTAAGTCTGTAATCTTTAATTTAGATGCTTTCGAGTACTTTCTGTCGATTAATCCTTCGTGATTAACTCTTTCTTTTTAATAGTAAAGTCTTGTTCATTGAATGTATGATGTCTTTTATGTATGTTTAATTAGCCAGCCCCCTTCTTCCCCGCTTCTTTAATCCAATTCCAGTCGCACCCCGACTTCTGCCGTCCCTCGGGATTTGGGGCTGTGACAGAGTGGTATTAGAGCCAGGTTCGTTTCCTGCTCTGGTTATGAGTCAATCTTCTAGTCTGAGTCATTTTTTTTAGTGATACCACAGCGTGGTATCAGAGCAGTGTTTTCGTTTTCTGCTCTGGTTATGAGTCATTCTTTTCTAGTATGAGTCATTCCTTCTAGTAATGCCACAGAGTGGTATTTGTATACAAGTCTTCCTTCGAGTAATAATATAGAGTATTCATTCGTACTCTATATCGAGTCTTCTTTCGAGTCATAGGATAGAGTATTTGTATATACTCTAGATCAGAGTCTTCCTTCAAGTAAAAGATAAGAGTTAGGCTATAACACTAAGATTGAGAATGTAGATGTCAACTCAACCTCCCGCTACGTCGACTTAACGAGGAAAAGGAAAGAATTTTAATGATGTGATTTCTTTTAAATAAGAAATTTATGAATAATTATCCAATGAGTAGAAAGAGAGAATGGTGCCAAAAATACTTTTCAATGATAATGGAAGTATAAATTGTATACTTTATGTGATTATGTGATAGTACGAGTACTATCTTATGTGAAATTATTTGCGAGATAATTTCTTTCTTATGAAAAAAAAATATTTGGACACAAGAATATAGTTGGATTTTAAGGATTTTTCCCCGGTTCAATGAGAACATAGACTTGAAACCTAAGGTCTTTCCGGTTCTTCGAGAACCTAGACGTTTTAAGAAACGTTATTTTGAAATGATTTCGAAAGGAGATCCCCAACACGAGAAGGACTTCTACTGATGAATGTCACGTGCGTAAGGTGACATGAATAAAGATTCGGCAAAGTCGATCCTTGTTTTAAAAATCCAAACAAGAATTTCCTGCGAGGAAAATGAAATAAAAATGATACGGTAAATCGTGTTAGTAAACGAAGGAAACGATTAGACGTTTGAGAAGCATCGGCTTTGAGTTAAGAATGATATGAACGAGACGACGAAGATTGAATAAAGGGAATCAAAGCCAAATGAATTAAGTAACGTAAATGATGTCATTTCGTGTCACGTCATTCCGTTTTCTTTTCGTATCGTGTTTCAGTAAGGTTCGCCTTGATCAAACTCTACGAAAAAAAATCGTATAGATTATTAGGAGTCAAGCACGAAGCCTGATTAAATTTTCCATCGATCGCCCAATTCTAGCGATGACAACTGGAACTTAGTTTCCAGAAAGTTATTCTTTAAGTTATATTCCATTTCTTTTGGAATTTATTACATATTTCATATTTGAACGAAGACTACGACTAGTACGAGTATCAAGAGTCATAAACGACAAAATTCTTTTGTAAATGGATGTTACTTTTGAATAAGTAACATGAACAAAGTAGATGTACTTTGTTTTAATAAGTAAGAATCGTTAAGGAATTTTTCTCCAGAGAACTAAAAAAAAAATGAATGAAAATAAATCATAGGATAATGAAAATGGAAATAAAATCTTAAAATTTTATTTCTATATATTGTGTGTCTGAGTGCAATTTCTGAATTGCTAGATGTTAAGATAAGTTGATGGTTAAGTGATGTTATTACAATTGAATAAGGAATGTTCATTTTGTAATTTAAGTATTTCGTTGAGATAAGTTATTTTCCTACCTGTTACTGATCCGTGTTTCCTTAAAACTTTTGTAGGATGGCTAGGACTCGTGTTACTGCTCGGAAGAGCCAGCCCTTGGCCGCGTGCGAGCGTACCATAATAGATATGATACAAGACGAGTATTATGATTTCGAGGCAGATTACGGTGAGGAGGATGTGGGGCAGATAGTGAGCAACTTCTCGTCAGTTTATTTTGCAGTACAACACTTGATTCCGGAGAGTCAGGCGATATCCGACCTGATTGTGCACTTACCGGACGAGTGGCGCGGTTGGGCGCACCGCGTGGCGTGGTACTTTCTTGGGGTTTTCGGCGACGACACAGAGCCGACAGGCAACTACACAGGATTCGCCCTATATATACACAGACGATTCTTTGACAGCAGATTCATGCTTCCAGTTCCTTTTGAGCCGCATCTCCCCTACAGTCACTTCCCAGCAGAGACCGAGCTAGAGCACCTAGACTTGGACCTAGAGTTTTCCGCCTTGTTGGAGATACCACCAGACTTTGTACCGAGTGAGGAGTCTGACGCGGAGTCAGAGCAGTTAGAGGAGGACTCTTAGGGTTTTTAGGCCGTAGAGGGCAGTTCCGACTCAACTATAGTCCGTTGAGTATAGCGTCGTAGACGCATGTTAGTAGTAGTAGTAGCTCTTTTGTCCTGTACATAGTCGGATCAGTAACTAGTTTTTGTAGTACTCTAACGGATACGAAAATTTTATGAATCATTTCCGTTCTAGTACTTTTAGTAAGTACGGAGATGCAGCTTGTTAGTGCACCCGGTAAATAGTAGGCAGTCAGCCTAGTTTAGACTAGTAGTAGCCTAACTTTTTGTATAAGTCCTCGTTGGAGGCAGAACTAATATTTTTTTTATGTATATATATATACATGACCCATGAGAGGGTTTTTTTAAATCACAAGAAAAATTTCCTATGAATCGTGTAATTAAATCAGAATGTCAATAAATTCGTGTGACGAGAAACTTAAGTCTAACTTGAAAGTTAAAAGATTTCGAAGTAATATCGAAACTATGTTCGATATGTCATCCTGTGAACTTGATTAAGTTGGAAACGAGCTAGTAAGCACTAAGAGTGAATAACAGAAAGGAGTAATGAGAATTTCAAATTTCCTTAGATCAAAGAAAATGCCGCCAAGAAACGTTAACAATAGGAGAGGTCGAGGACCTGGAAGGCCTCGAGGACGTGGGAGACGTCAACCGGAGAACGACAAAGAACAAGAGCACGAACAGAATGATACCCCATCACCATCCCCGTCACCATCCCCATCACCACCACCTCCACCACCACCCCGTAGGGATATTGAGGATTTATTCCTCAAACGAAACCCCCCGATGTTTAATGGAACGGGCAGCCCTAGCGATGCTGAGCTATGGGTGAGATCTACAGAGAAGATATTCAAACTCCTCAGATGTACTGATGAGGAGAGAATGCTATGTGTCGCGTTCCAACTACTGGATCGGCAGATTATTGGTGGGAAGCAAGGCAGAAGGTGATACCCGCAGAGCAGCTGGCTCGTTTCACGTGGAAAGAATTCAAGGAAATACTATTTGATAAGTACGTACCCAAGACGTATAGAGCTCAGAAGGAAGCCGAGTTCTATAGCTTGAAGCAAGGGAAATTGACCGTAACTGAGTATGACGCTAAGTTTTGCGAGCTGTCTAGGTATGCGCCGACTCAGGTTGATACCGAGGAGAAGGGGACTACGTCATGAACTGGGGATCGCGTTAGCTAGTCATGGGGGACTAGGCTACACTGACATTTTGGGAAGAGCATTGGAAATGGAGGCCGTAGTGCCTGACGAGAAGAAAGTTGTACCAACTGCACCAGCCCCAGCACAGAACCAAAACCGAGGCTATTATAACAACAATAATAGCAACTATCAGGGAAAGAGGAAGTGGAATGGAGGAGGTAGCGGAGGCTACAATCAGAGTTATAACAACCAGGGTAATCAGAAAAGGGGCATTCAGCAGGGCTATCAGCAGCCTAGTCAGAACAATAACCACAACAACCACAGCAACAAAAGACCGTGGCAGGGAAACAACCAGTCGGGGTTGTTTATTCAGGGAAATAAGCAGAATGCACCATGGAAGGGCAATGGTCAACAGAACCAGCCGCAAGGGCAGCAACGAAACTTCAACCAGGGAGGAACTAACCCAGGGAAGGTTACCATTCCTGTCTGCCCTAAGTGCAACAGAGCCCATCCCGGAGTATGTCAGATAGGCACCCCCAACTGTTTCAATTGTGGATAGAAGGGGCATATGAAGAAAGATTGCCCGAAACCGCTGCAAGCCATACCTCTCAAAGCCATACAAGTACAGCCGCTGCAGCAGATGAACCAACAGTAGTTCCAGCAGCATGCATAGCAGCAACAGAATGCGAGTGCATGCGCTATCAAACAGGGTGGCCAACACAAGGGAAAAGGCAACCTAGCAGGTATGGGAAAACTTCACAACATCCCTATTAAGATACTATTTGATACTGGCGCATCGCATTCTTTCATTGCTGGCTCGTGTGCCGATAACTTATACATCAAACCTGTAAGATCAGCACATTCTATGAGAGTAGCTACACCTTCAGGAGAGATCACTACTTTCACGCATGTTTGCGTTAACCTAGAACTAGAAATCGGAACTCTTAAGGTTAAAGCAAACAACTTAAATGTTATGATAATGTGGGACGTAGATATAATCCTAGGAATGGATTGGTTGTCAGAGAATTATGCCACGATTCTCTGCAACGAGAGAAAAATCTCTTTTCAGCCCCCGGGTAAAGAACCAACCGAATTCCACGAAATCTCAATGGGTAGAGGCATACCAATTATATCAGCCCTTCAAGCCACGAAACTCATGAAGAAGAAAGGTACCACAACTTATCTTGTGTACCTAGTCGGGGAGCTAGGAGCCAAGAAGACCATCCAAGACGTAAAAGTGGTGAATGAATACGAAGACGTCTTTCCAGAAGTGTTACCAGGATTGCCACCAGATCGTCACGTGGACTTCACGATCGACTTAGAACCAGGAGCAGCTCCTAAGTCTAAAGCCCCATACAGGATGGCACTGAAAGAACTAGAAGAGCTCGAAATCCAGTTATAAGAATTGCAAGACCTTGGTTTCATCAGGCCAAGCGACTCACCTTGGGGACCACCCGTGTTGTTTGTTAGGAAAAAGGACGGTTCGATGAGAATGTGTATAGATTATAGAGAGCTGAACAAGATCACACTCAAGAACAAATATCCTTTGCCAAGGATCGAGGATCTGTTCGATCAGCTCAAGGGTGCAGGAGTCTTCTCCAAAATAGATTTAAGGTCAGTGTACCATCAGCTGAAGATCAAACCTAAAGACGTACCGAAGACCGCCTTTAGAATCCGATATGGCCATTACGAATTCCTAGTAATGCCTTTTGGTTTGACCAACACTCCAGCTGTATTCATGGATCTTATGAATAGAGTTTTCCACCCTTACTTGGACAAATTCGTTTTAGTGTTCATCGACGACATCCTCGTTTACTCTAAGGATAAAAAGGAGCACGAGGAACATCTACGGATAGTGTTGGAAACACTAAGAATCGAGAAACTCTACGCCAAATTCAATAAATGCGAATTTTGGCGGAAGGAATCAAAGTGGATCCAGCCAAGGTAGAAGCAGTGCACAACTGGAAGTCACCAACGAGTCCGAATGAGATCAGAAGTTTCTTAGGTTTGGCAGGCTACTATAGAAGGTTTATTGAGGGATTTTCTACAATCGCTCGCCCGATGACACAGTTACTTCGGAAGGATACCAAATTTAAATGGACAGACGAGTGTGAAAGGAGTTTCCAAACGCTTAAGGAAAAGCTAACCTCAGCGCCAGTATTAGCTCTTCCAGACGCCAACAAGGAGTATGTGGTTTACACCGACGCCTCGAAAAATGGATTAGGTTGTGTCTTAATGCAAGATGGACGAGTGATAGCTTATGCTTCACGACAACTTCAACCTCATGAAGTTGAGTACCCAACCCACGACTTAGAACTCGCAGCCGTGGTACATGCATTGAAGATTTGGAGACACCATCTCTATGGTGTAAGGGTTGAGATATTCACCGATCATAAGAGTCTGAAGTACTTTTTCGAGCAGAAAGAACTGAATATGAGACAAAGGAGATGGCTCGAACTAGTTAAGGATTATGACTGCGGAATCAACTACCATCCCGGAAAGGCTAATGTGGTAGCAGACGCATTGAGTCGCAAGGCTCCAACGAAGTTAGGATGCCTTTTTGTAGAGGAAGGAACTTTAGTACGAGAATTCGAGAAGATGGATATCAAAGTGCTCGACACGCCAGCTACGATAACAAGTTAGATAGCAGCATTAGAAGCTACACCAGATTTGAGAGAAAGAATCATCAGTGCTCAGAGGAAGGACGAGTCAATGGAAAAGCTTCGACTAAAGATAAGGACGGAGAAACCAGACGGGTATTCCGAAGCACCAGATAACGCTATATTATTTGAAGGCAGAATTTGTATTCCTGATGACGACAGCGAACTGAAGAATGAAATCTTGAGTGATGCTCACAATACGCCTTATACAGCACACCCAAGAAGTACGAAAATGTATCAAGATTTGAGAAGGAACTTATGGTGGAATGGAATGAAACGAGACGTTGCCTCGTTTGTAGAAAGATGCTTGGCATGTCAGCAAGTTAAGGCTTTACACAGACGACCGTATGGATTGTTGCAACCATTGGATGTCCCAAAATGGAAATGGGAAGGCATAGCTATGGATTTTGTCACAGGCTTGCCTAAGTCAAGAAGAGGAAACACATCCATTTGGGTGATCATCGATAGGCTTACAAAGTCAGCACACTTCTTACCGATCAAGACCACCTATGGATCAGAGAAGTTAGCTCAGTTGTACGTCTGCATGGAGTACCGAAGGTCATAATATCATATAGAGACGCCAAATTTACCTCGAGATTTTGGATTACGATGCAGAAAGAATTGGGAACTGAGCTTAATTTTAGTACAGCGTTTCACCCACAGACAGATGGACAGTCAGAGAGGACGATTCAGATTTTAGTCGATATGTTAAGGACAATGGTATTGGACCGAGACGCGAATTGGGAAGAAATCCTACACTTAGTCGAATTCGCTTACAACAACAGCTATCAGGCCACGATAGGAATGGCACCGTATGAGGCTTTGTATGGAAGGAAATGTAGATCACCACTTTATTGAGACGAAGTAGGTGAGAGAAAGAACCTAGGCCCCGATGCAGTAAATGAGATGATTGAGATCGTTCGACAGATACGAGATAGAATGAAAGAAGCCCAGAGCCGACAGAAGTCTTATGCCGATGATCGTCGAACCAATCTTGAGTTTGAAATAGGAGATAAAGTTTTCCTTAAGATATCACCGACCAAAGGAATCCTTAGATTCGGAGTTAAGGGTAAACTAAGACCCAGGTTCATAGGACCTTATGAAATCCTCGAGAAGATAGGACCCTGATGCGTCTTCGACTTTTGGGTCTTTTTGGCCCCAATTTTCTTTTCTTTTGTGTTTGTATGAGTCGTATAGGGGAGAAAACAGATATTTTGGAGGTGGAAGCTCGGAAATGAGCATATGGACGAAATATGAGCGAAATGGGCATTACTGAGACAAATCAGCCCAAGTTGCATCTAAGCAGTGATGATTTCCAAAGTGTACCACCTGGTGCGAGGCTAACCGAAGGATGCAGTCAATATGACCATGCTGGACAGCAGCAGTCAGCAGCAAGAGCCAAATATGGAAAGACGCGTGAAGGAGATATTAAGGAGATTATGGCGAGTCCTAACAATGGAAGGATCTGGAAAAACGTGGAGTCAACTTAATCAATCAATAATTGATGGCCAATCACCAATCAGATCAATCAAGGATCAAGCTAAATATGGAAGGTGATCACTCATGTTGGTAAGGCCATGACAGACTGTCCTAATCAGCACATATGGGCTATTTATGGAAAAACGTGTGAAGGGCCAAGGATGGAAGGTTTCAGCAAATCTGGGATATCAACAGCAAGAGAAAGATAAAGTCAACTCAATCAATTAAGCCAATCATCCCCAACAATCAAATCAATCACGATCATCTATTTATGGAAAGTCAGTCACAGGGATACTGTCAGACAGCTGGGTTAGGGTTAGACTGACGTCTGTTAACTATATAAAGCCAGCAAGTGTGGCTGACAAAGGTGGTTACTCCCCATCGTGTCCTACTTCATTTTCAGTCCCAAGATACACTTTAGTTCAGTATTTTCTTTTACATTTTCGTACCAAACAATTTACTTGCTTTTATTTCAATTCCGTTGTGAAGAACAAGCCTAAGGCGGTTTGCCTTTGGTATTTATTCAAGTATTTCGTATTTTCTTCTATTCATGTGTTCATTTTATTTTGTGTTTATGTATTTAATTATGTGTGAGTAATTCCCCTGGTGAGATTTGGGTGGGGAAAATGATTAAGTGTTGATATGTGAAATGTTCGCGAGGCATTTGTGCCATCGGTTGGATCCAGTGGTTCCAGAGAGATCTGAGCAGAATCCATGGGCAGTTCTGATCCAGCGGGTCATCTCCGCTCGGTTAGAGCTGTACCATGACAAGCAAAGGCCAGGGCATGACAGACGGCAACGTTCAGTATGCCTATGACCGAGTAGCTGAGCAGCACCTTCAATGGTGTTGTAGATCTGGATGATGAGGAAAGGGCAAGGGGATACTGCGTCCTTCCTCAGTCTTGGGCTTCTCTAACAATCAACCATCAACTGTGACGAGGCATCAAGCCATGGTTATCGACCAAAGGACTCATCTCGCGTATCGTAGATATATCGATGACCGGTTGGACGTAGTACCGGAAATGGATATCCTGCAAGTTATGTCTACTCTGTAGGTGCGGACATGGGAAGCTTGGGAGAGAAGGTTGGTGAGGGTCATACTTGGAGAGATCGGGTATGACTACTATCTAAGGAGGAGTGAAGCACGGCCTTGTGACCGGGGTGAAGCGTGACCTTCGGACCAAGACGAAAACAAGGGACTCAACCATCCCAAGTGTGGAGTATGAACTCTTGAAACGCCCCAATGTCTTTGGGCCACGCCTTGAGTTTGTATGAAGCATGGACGGATCTTCAGTATGCCCATGACCGAATAAACATATCAACAATGATCATGACCGACCCCAAATCTTACCCCCTTTTTTATATTTGATTTCCGTTTAGTTTATTGTGCAGATATACAGGTTGAGACCGTGACACCTCAATTTGTGCACCGAAGAGTAAAGTAGTTCTTCACTCTCCGTGGGATCGATCCTAGCTTGCCACTAAGACTAGCCAGTCCGGTAGTTGGCTCAGGAGCGTGTATTGTCCGTCTGGGGCATACACAGGTATTTTGATCGTACCACACGACGGGTCACAAAAGACACCGATGAAAATAGAAGAAAGAAAAGAAATAAAGACTCAAGATACGAAACTGCACAGTTATTAGATCAGATCATACATGCATGCATCAACCGTAATGTCATATCACAAACCATTGAGCAAATAAATCACATGAAGAGATTAGTAGTTTCTCTCACACACTCAAGTGTATGGCTAAGTGTATACTCTCATTCTATGCTGCCTTAGCTTCCCTATAGGCTTGTTCATGGATTCATAGCAAATGTTCAATTTGGTGCAATTCATCAAAGGGTCTTCGTTAGGTTGTAGTAGGGTATACGGAGCAGAGGTAAGGATTTTTGGATAAGTAATTTAAAACTTGGTTCCGGTCATACCGACCTACCTTTTCCAGTACTAGCACTCCCACTTCACCTTTCCCGTTTTTTTTCCCTTCAATTAAGCAAATTTTTTTTTTCTTTTTTTTTAACCCAGACTCTCCTTTCTCAATTTATGCTTTTCCACTTTAAGTAATGAGCTGCCATTTATCTTTCGTATAGTGTGGGAGTCATACCTTTAATCAATTTTAATACAAGGGCTTATAAAAAAAAATTCATTCGGCTCAAAGTGGTTAGCAAGGATTTATCATTTTTAGCTCAAAGAAATAAATCTGGGGCTCTAAATTGAAGGAATTGCCCTAATCATATAAACTACACCATCCAACTAGAATCCACAATCAAGTTCTAGGGCTACTAAGCAGCATAGTCATACCAGAAAATAAATGCAAATTGGCTCAAATCTCACAGGTATGGATTATTCAGTATGCTCTCTACTGCTATCATGTGATAATGCTCATCATACCAACAAACCAGTCAAACCAAATAGCATGCATGAATCACCAATACCAACAACATGTGCACACTGACTCTAAACTCATGACTCAAAAGAAAAAAAAAAAAAGGCCTTTACTAGGGAGAGAAAACTTATTCGTGGAGTGTGAGGACTCGGTCTCAAGAGATTGACTCTTCACTTGGCGGAATGCATCTCGAATGTCCAACAAATTATGTTCTGACTTCTATATGGAGTGAAGATCATGTGTAGCAGTCATGGAGTGGTGGTGAGTGGGAGAATGAATTTTCCGCTGCTTCAAAATGCGAAAGTCTCGCCAGTTGGGGCAGACCCTGACCACATGTCATACTGCTGCTTCAGTAATCCCTTGACCATCCTATCGATTCTCCACCGACCCCACCTACACACTTTGCATTGCAAAGTGGGTTTTGATCTCCGATGCATAGAATCTAGCTCATCTCATCTGTGAGGTTAGTCCTCCAAGAAACACAAAATATAAGAAATAAAAGAAACATAAATTCAAAGTAGTAATGGTCATACCAGCGACCTTATTTTAGGTTGCCTCCCAATCAGCGCTCTTATTTATTGTCTTGAGCTCGACGCAATCTTTTCCATCATGCAAAACAAGGATATAGGAGAAAACATTTCTCTATCTTTGATATGCCTGGATCGTAAATCTTCTTGCCCAACTCCATGTACATCCCAGCACTGCCGTATGCATTGGCTCTCCACTCCTCATGTTCTTGTTGCCTTTTCTGTTCAACTTCATCTTCTGATAGAGAAGGTGCACCATCATCACCAGGAGTTTCTTGGCTAGGGATTTCCAAAAAGTATGATTCCAGACTTGTTCCCTTAAACTCTTCTTGTTTGGCAGCATTACTGTCAGTACGGTCATTCAGCAGCTCCGTCTCTGGTATGACCTGCACAGTTCTGTCTGGATATAGCTATCAACATAGTATTCGGCCAACTCTTGAAGGTTGTCGGTTGATGAACTCTAGCATCTTTTACAGCATCGGAGATATTGAACCTAAAAGTTGTGTCTCCGAGCATGCAAATCATGATTCCTCCATCCTCATTTATGTAGACTCGAGCAATTTCCATAAATGAACGACCCAATATCAGTCCAGAACCTTTTTGAGTCTCATGTCCCATATCTAGCACATAGAAATCTACTGGGAGTATGGTTTCACCGACCTTCACAACATTCTTCAATAACCCTTTGAGATGGGAATTCCAACGGTCTGCCAACTGTATGACCATTCCGGTTGGCTCGAGGGATCCGAGGTTGAGCTCTTTATACATTGATAGGGGCATCAAATTGATTGATGATCCCAACTCCAGCTTAGCTTGCTCAATTATTTTTCCACCAATAGCACATGGGATAAACAACTCATCCAAATTTTCCGTGAGTACCTCGCTCGGTATGACCGCCGCTACACATTCTAACTTCTCATTCCCTTCCATTTTTGCCTTTTTCGAATTTATGGCATTTTGGGGTAGTGGGCGTTTGTGATCATTAGCTTCCTCCAAGATACTCGGACAAGGCGGTGCAGTAGTTGGCAATTTCTGGGTGGCCTTTTCTATATGGGCTGCTCTGACAGATTCATCAGACTCCGGTATGCCTATTCCTGTCACTTCTGCTACAGTGCCTGGCGGTTTGGTCATACCGTCATGCCATTCTTCGATGTCCTTCTCCTTTTGCATCTTTGCTTCATCAGTTTCCTCGATCAGATTGATCTCTTCCGGTGGAAGTTTCCTTTGATTCTCCACGTCTTTTGCTATAAAATCATCCCAACGGAAGATTTCTTGGCTACATTCATCCATTGTTTCAGGTCCGAAGAGTTCGGCATCCTTCATTGACTCTTCCCAAGTTGGTCCTTCTTGTAGTTCTGACTGGTACGAGGGTGTCTGCAGTATGCCCCGTACTGGCTGCAATTGCTGATTCTCCCATCCTCTATGTCGCCATTGGGAATTTGGACTTTCACTCCATTCAGCATTGTAAGAGTGAGAGAATGGATCATACTTTTTGTGCTGGTCATCACTTTCTCCCATAGAAAAATCCTCCATTGGTCCATCCCCTAAGAAGAGTTGACATTCATCAGTTTGATGTCCAGTCATGTTGTATTGGTCATACAGAGGAGCCTTCTTCGGTGTGGTCACAGCTGTTACGAGTTGTTTGATCTCTTTGATCTCCTTCCTCAACTCAATGAGGTTGTCATCCTCCATCTTCTTTGGTGCTTCCAAGTTGCATTCATATGCTCCCGACTCTCTGGCCATACTTTCAAATAGTTGCAACACGTCCTTGGGTGTTTTGTCAAACATCGAACCTCCACATGCCGCAATAACGAGTTTTCTCTCGTATTTCTTGAGTCCCAATAGAAAGTGTTCCACCAAATTATTTTCAGGAATTTGATGGTGTGGGCATTCTTCCAACAATCCTTTGAATCGGCCCCAATACTCATAGAGTGATTCTAGCTCTCCTTGTTCGATGTTTTGTATGGTCCTCCTCATACTAAACACTTTGGCTGCTGAGTAATACCGCTCCAAAAATGTTTGCTGCATCTCAGCCCATGTGGTTACACAACCAGCGGACAAGCTGTAGTACCATTTCCTTGCATTTCCTTGTAGTGTGAAAGGAAACAACACCAACCTAATGTATTCTCCCATTGATGTTTGGTTCTCCTCCGTTGAGCATATCATCTCGAAGTCTTGGAGATGTGTGATTGGGTCATCTTCAGGTATGCCATGGAATTTGGACAGCAATTGGATTAGGTCTGGTTTCAGGTCATACCGGCCTTCGATGGTCGGTAGGGTTATACCGCTGGGTTTCAAATTCAGGTCAGCCAGGAATGCCAGCTGACGGATGGTCTGCGGGGCAGCCGCTGCCATCCCGCGTCTTGCTGTACCACGTCAAGCAGTAAGCGGATGATGGATTATGAAGAGTAAAATTGTTGCGCGTCACTCCCCGGCAACGACACTAATTTTGACACTCACCTATCGTGTGGTACGATCAAAATACCTGTGTATGCCCCAGACGGATAATACACGCTCCTGAGCCCACTACCGGACTGGCTAGTCTTAGTGGCAAGCTAAAGTAGTTCCTCAGTCTCCGTGGGATCGACCCTAGCTTGCCACTAAGACTAGCCAGTCCGGTAGTGGGCTCAGGAGCGTGTATTGTCCGTCTGGGGCATACACAGGTATTTTGATTGTACCACACGACGGGTGCGTGTCAGACCCGTCGCTTATAGATTGGCCTTACCGCCAAGTCTAGGAAGTGTCCACAACGTATTTCACGTTTCTCAATTGAGAAAATACGTCTATGACCCTAAGCACGTCATTAGTCAGCAAGACGTAGTTCTTGAATCTGACTTAATCTACGAAGAGAAGCCGATATCGATTTTGGACAGAAAAGTCCAAGAATTAAGAACCAAATCGATACCAATCATTAAAGTGCTATGGAACCACCACGGGCAAGAAGAAGCCACGTGGGAGCTCGAGGAGAAGATGAAGGAGAGATATCCTCATCTTTTTGCAGAAGGTATGCAAATTTCAAGACGAAATTTTTCGCAAGGGGGGTAGGATGTAATACCCCAGAAATTTCGTACTGACTTAAAATTTCAAAGTTATTAATAATAATGGCTTTGCACGCCTAAATTCATAAAATTTAATTTTAAAACCAACGGTGAAATCCGTTTCCGAAAATAAATTACGGAAGTCAGTTAGATGACTACTGTATTTAAGGTTATCGCGTACGAAAACTTTTTAGTTCTAGAACTCAGAACGGAAAACCGTCTGATTTTTACATTCACGAAATCGCGATACGAACTCGCCTAAGAAAGTTCATTTTTTTTTTATTTTCCGGACAAAACTTGGATTGTGACGTCCCGAGTTTTTGTCAGAAATTAGATTTTAAATATTACTTTCCGATTAAGTTAAATATGTCGGAATTTATGGTAGAATTGGAATTTGACGATAATGTGCCGAGATACGTTTTTCGTCTTTCGATTTCCATAACTTCGTAACGAGCCGGAAAAACGCGGTATTTCGAGATAACCACTCTCTCTTGGCCGACATATACTCCCTCATAATCATAGGATTTTTCATTTTTATATAGTATTTTAACTTATCACTCATTTCTTCCAAGCTTCTAATACCTTTACACCTAAGTCTATTAGATATTATATCATAAAAATTGTTAGTCATCTTCTCCCTCCCCACTACCAAAACCGCCACACACATACTTCATCTCTCTCCATTTTTCTTCATTTCTCCATTGTTGGATCTTCAAGCTTTTGACAAGGAATTTTCACACAAGTTCATCATCCTCCATCAATCTTCTAACTTCCTTCACTAAAGTTTAAGGTAATCTCCTCCTCTCTTATTCTATCCAATTAATTTTTCTTTCTTCTAATTTTTTCTTGAGGATCGAATTATAGATGATGATGTAGTGATGTTTTGATCTTTAATTCATGACATAAAGGGTATTAGATAGGAATTCTATGGTTGAATTGGAAGAAAAATTAAAAGCCCTAAACTTATGTAGTGACCGAAAATTAGGGCATAGATGTAGGATGATTGGATTCTTCAATTGGTTGGATAATTATGCTTAGGAGATGTTCAATTGGTGAATTAATAAAAAAGAAATAAAAAGCCCTATGAATTTGATGATGACTGAGTTTTAGGCTTAGGGTTTGAGTTGGGGGATTTCAAATTAATGATTAAGTGGTATAGTAATTGGTTAGATTGATGTTGTAGTAGTTGGATAAATGGATTAATGATGTTAATTGTTGAAGAAAACCAATTCCCCCAAATTTGTGTTAATGCCGATTTTGGTGAAGAAATAGGGGTTTATGTAGTTCGATCTTTAATTGATGAAATGATGATAGATTATAGATTCTAATGATAATAGTTGATGATTGAAATTAATTGGATTTATTCTAAAATTATTATAGAAATCCTAAGAGACTAAGAACTCGAATTAAGTTGAGTTTAAGTAATGATATGAGGTGATGATGTTTATAATAATGAATCTCGTTAGATGATGATTAATGTAGAAAATGAATGAATTCTGATAACTTTGGAAATTTTGTAAGAGACGAACAAGTGAACGTAAATAATAATCGAGAAGTCGAGTAAGGATTTTAACTAGATAATAATGCTTACTATGAACTAAGGAACGACTTTGTAGTTGACGACATGAGCATCCGGATTATTATATAATGAGTTGTAGTTATAATCGAGAACTAGAATCGAGGAATGTTAACTTGTTTTGGTATAGTACTTGTTAGTTTGAAAGCCGATGTTTAGAATGCCGTGCTATTGGACGAACGGCGGAAAGGAGTTCGTCACGTACGGGAGTACGTGTTGACTGCCTTGAAGTGCTAAAATCGTGAAATTGTAGATTCGATAACATAGAACGAGCCTAGGAAGTCATACGTCGATTCTATCGAGCAACTAGGGTTAGCCGCGGCAGTTTTGCGACCCTTCCCAGAAACTGTAATATCTTTTAGCTCGTTTATCGGATTTGAGATCCGTAAATTGGAGAGTAATCTAGACTTTCCAAGCTTTCTAACGGAACAGGGCTCATCCCCTGTTTCCAATTCCTCTGTTCTGGGCAGTCCCCAGAACTACTGCATTGCGCAGTGAATTTTTCAGAACTTGAATTCCTAAGTTGTTTCTTCGCAACTTAGTTTCTTTCGACCGTTTAAGCCGTAATAAGTTAACGACTATCTTCTTTACTGACCTAAGAGTCAAGTATGAAACCTTTCAAGTTCTAAACGAGATTTGTTCAAGTCTCGTTCTCGTTTAAATTAAAAAGAAACTAGTAGCGTGCAAATGCCTAAAGAAACAAAACGACTAAAACCTAATTCGAATTTTCATATTCGATTATCTTTTACGACCGAATTTTAAAGTGTGATTATTTTATGATGAAGGAGGAAGCCAGCACTAAGGAAAGGATGGAAGAACAGAAGAACGGGAAACCTGTTTAGTAGTTCTGTATCATCGAGGTGGGCTTTTATATATGAAACAAAACGAGCAATGCTCGAAAACCTTTCTTTATCGCTTTGATAATCGTGTTTTCAAAGTGATAATTATGGCATGAACTGTTTTATGTTTTATGTGAGTTCTCTTGTACCTATCTGAGTTAACATTCGTGTTTTCCAGAATTTATGAGTTAACCGCTAGGATGTTAACTATCGATCGGCTTTGAGTTAGCTATATGCTTTCCAAGGTTTGTGCACTTTGTAGCCTGTGGTGTATGTGGTATCCTGTTGAGGGGTAACCAGCCACGGTGAATGAGAATTGGTCAAGATTTGAACGTAACATCAATGAAAAGTGCTTGATCAAGCCAAATTATGAAAATGAGTCAGAAAATATTTTAGTAGACACGGACTATTTTTAACAAAACCCCGATGTGCTACAAATTATGAAATGCCAGATTATCTATACTTATGCTTATGTTTTCGGCAACGTGCCTACTAAGTACTTTCGTACTTAGCCCTGCATATGTTTTCTAAATGTGCAGGTTGAAGCGACGAGAGCGGCGGTGGTTGAAGTTGAATTGTTAGGAAGTCTTTAGCTTATGACCTACTTTCCGTTGCAAAACTCTAGACCTTTTTGACGTTATGTACATTTGGTGAATCACTGTAGTTTAAGTCTGTAATCTTTAACTTAGATGCTTTCGAGTACTTTCTGTCGAGTAATCCTTCGTGATTAACTCTTCCTTTTTAATAAGTAAAGTCTTGTTCATTGAATGTATGATGTCTTTTATGTATGTTTAATTAGTCAGTCCCCTTCTTCCCCGCTTCTTTAATCCAATTCCAGTCGCACCCCGGCTTCTGCCGTCCCTCGGGATTTGGGGTTGTGACATCAGTGTTATCGTTGGATGCTCTGAATCTTGATGAAAAAGAGTATTTGGGTATCCATTATTTTGTTTATCGTTGATAATTGCACAAAGCAAGATGAATATTGATTTTTCGTTTAAGAAATTACCAAATTTATAGGAACAAAGCACAATGAAAATTGGAAATAAATTAATATGTTGCCAATTATTGTGTTTTTGTAACGTCGGAAATTAATTAGATGATTGGCAATATGCTTTGATTGAATCTTAAATGGAGCCAATAATATAATATAAAATAAAAATATGAAAAATATGGATAAGGAATATTCGAGTATAAATAAGCAAAATTAGATCCGTATTAATAAGCAATATTATATTAGAGTATAAAACCTTGAACATGGTGCATTTTAAATTAGAATGAGTGTAATATAGTATAAAATATGAAAAGTGACATGCACTAACAATGTTTGATCCGTGAGTACGTGTTTTTAATCACATAATCTGTTTTTAAATGTTTGTTCACTATAATGTTGTGTAAAACTAACTACGTACGTTTTATATTTTTGTAAATTGTAATGTGCCTAACCTTTTGAAAATCAATTTTATAACACAAATTGTACAAAAATTATGATCTTGCGTCAATTAGTTATAACACATTATTTTGTAAATATCACATGAAATTACTAATAAAAATATGTATAACAGAAATTGTAACGTTTTTTTTCTAAATGCATTATTCTCAATTATTATTAATGAATCATTGAGATATACCAAATTTAAAATTGAAGTTGAGATTTTAGATAAATCTAAATAAAAATTTCACAAAATGCCACCTAGACATGAGAATGAATGTGGTGCTCCCAATCAACTTAGCAATTATATATTGATGAACAAAATATTGTAATGAAGTGGAAAAGCAAATGAATTTGACGGCGTAGAGGCGATAAACTAATCTTTGTGTGTTGGCCGTAGTTAATTATGATGGTGGAGCCTTGGAGGAAGAAGGCTGGTTGTTCCAACTAAAAGTGCACCTAATAGTGGCTCGTAAGAGAACGAGGTCAATTGTAGTGCAGTAAGTTGTCCCAAATCGTATTCTCAAGGAAGACTTAACAGGGCAATCAAATTCATGCTAAACGAGAAATGTAAATAAATTCCTAAACATTCTAACCAAATTTTGATAATAATTTTTGACAAAACAAACTTGAATCAAATTTAGAACTAACAATAAGATAAATGCACAAGCCAATACACGAGAAATTAAATTATAAAACGGTCTAGGATCTTGGTTCTTCTCCTCGGAATATCAACAAACAAGTGATATGCAAAACACTATCGATTAACTCTCTTAATCAAATTTACAAAGAAATCCAATCACTAGCTTTCGTATTCGTAGAATGGACCTAAGCAAATCAAATACTAGAATCAACTCAATAATTAAACTATACGTTTCCGGTCAAGTTCAACTCTAATTCAACCACGAACATGTAACGAATTTATCTCTCGATCTCATTCGTCACCGACACAATCAAACAATGATCAATTGTTCGATAGAATTAACAAACCAACTGAATTAGAAAATGTGTTATTGCAAATCACAAGTATTCAAATAATTCCGATTCGAATCTCCTTAATCCTAGAATAAGAACTTAGTTCATAATGCAAGAATAGAAACAAAGTAAAATCTGGAAATAAACATAGCAAATCACTAAACTAGAAATGAAATAGAATTCTTACAAACCAATAATCCTTGCTTGAAGTTGAAATTCTACAACTAAAGTACGATGAGGAGAGTGAAATTTCGTTCTATGCTCTCCTCCTAAAATTACAAAGTCTAAATATGAGAAAAACTGACATTCTTCCCTTTAAAACCCGCTGAAAAAGAGCAGTTACACAACTTTTAAAACCCGTCCAGCTGTGGCTAGCACGCAACCACGGCTAGCCGTAAGTACTGTATCAAATCGCAGCCTCGGCTAACTCCTAGCCTTGGCTAGCTCCACATACTGTTTGAAATCGCAGCCCCGGCTAGCTCCCAGCCTTGGCTGGCTAATACTTCTCTTTAAATCCATCGTCCCGACTAGTTCTCAACCGCCAATTATGCCCTTTTCGACTATGAAAACTACACAGACACTAACCGACCAACTTGCTACGAACATAAACAATATAAACCAAAAGACAAGAAATATTCACCACATCAACGATAAGACGAACTAAAATATAATGAAAAATAATAACAAAATGCGACTAAACAACTCCCCCACACTTAGCATTTTGCTTGTCCTCAAGCAAACCGAAGAAACAAGATAAAAAATAGACAAATATGCTCTTCAATTAAGAATATACGACTTCATATATTCCGTAAGATATCACGATCAAGCGATGCCAATTTAGGAAAGAGTAAAAATCAAACTAAAGTGAGTTGTCCGTCAAAATGAATTCTCAATAAGATTAGAAATGTGACCAACACTTAAAACTCACTACTTCGTTAACCAACTTTATTAGTAAGTCTCTTTATTTCACACAACTTTGAAAATCAATCAAGGAATATAAGATTGCATCAACGAGACAAGATCATTAGGTATAACCATCGAATTAAAATCCGAGTCTCCTAATGTGGTTTCCCATACTCATCATTTGCGCTTAAAGATTTTTTATAATACAACAAATGAGAGGAGTAGAATCTCACAATCCAACTTATTCATAATCTTAATTAATTTTTTTTTGTTTTTGGTCGAGTAGATCAGGATGTTTTCATGAGGTCTAATCTTTGAATATTCTTCAAAGCTTCCTCGCGTGGTTTTCCATGCTCATTAATCATGCCTTCAAGAGACAACGAATCAAGAGGAGCATAATCCACACTATTCAACACATTTTTTTTATAACAAATGAGACAAACCTTTTTTTTTTATAGCGAATGAGTCAAAGTTCTAGGAAACTAACGAAGCACACACTCAACAACAAGGCCACATTCATCACCTCAATCAAATTCACAGAGAAATGTCCCACAACAAAAGTTATCAATCACCCAAACCCTCATTGGACATCGATCAACTATGAAGTTCTATGAATCAAAACATAACGTATATCTTGACAAAGAGCAAATTCGTCCAACTCTTACCACTTAAACAATGATAACTACGAACAAGCAAAATACTATACTCAAAACAAAACAAACATGCAGAAAACACAAAAGCTCACACAATCACCAAGTCAATCAATCCATCAAGAAAAATTCTCTAATTCTCCCCCACACTTAAAACAAGCAATGTCCTCATTGCATCACATAAATAGAGGAGAAAAGAAACAAACTTCCCTAGGGCATATGTAAACCCGATAATCGTTGGAGCTACTTCAACAAGATGACACCAAAAACCTACAAGTATACTAAAAGAAACCATATCAAAACACTGCATACTGAAGAAAATATTTGTGGGTTGCCTCCCATACAACGCTAGTGTTTAAGTTGCCAACCGACTGAGGAAATGTTATCCATACTCAAGCGTGAGAATCTCCTTCACCCATACACTACCTTGGAGGACTATATATGTCTCTTTCCCGTCCTCCGGACTTACATGCACATCTTCCAAGCTATGTTCCGGTAACAAAATATTCTCAGTGAAAGAATCAGTTGCAATAATAAAAGAACAATTTTCTAAAATCATAGGAGAAATGATAACATGATTATTAGCATACTCGGTCTCCATGAAGTTGTTTCCTTTCACCGTTAGCTCTTTCTCTTTGTCATCAACCATCGTACCAATTTGGAAGATAATTACAGTATGAACTTGCCCTAACTGATTTGATATATTTTCACTTTTGTTCAACTTATGCTCGTTTGAAACATCCTTTATAACTGACTCTTTCACTCTATACTGATGTACCAACTCACCCACGATATCAGTCATTTGTCCAACTTGAGTCTCCATACGTTCGATGGATGCATCCACAGACTCAAATCTTTGACTATTAGACTGTATGAAGGATTGAAGAGTATCCTTCAATGATTGTTTCTGAGATAGGGCCGCTTGTTGGCTTGATTGAATGAAAGAGTCAAGAATGTCTTCTAGAGATGGTCTTTGAAGTGGTTGAGTGAAAACTATTGGCTGTTGTTGCGGTTACGGTATCGAGTGCTCATATTCGAAGCCAAATTCGGATGGTGACTCCAACTAGAATTTTGACAAAAATCAGCACTGTGTCCATATTCTCCACAAAACCCACAAGTTACAAGAGACATAGCCAGATTCATATTCCCCTTGACATAACTTGGAGATGCCTTGATCCCGAGATGGGTAAAATTCCATATGCTTCTTTGATACATGTCCATTCTTTCGCATAGAACTCGAGAGTCGTAGTTACTTGACACGTATCATTTCAACGTTTCTCCACTTAATCCACTAATCGATGCACAAATAAAAACACAAAAACGATCAAGCGCACCTTGGGGAGAATGAAACTAAAAATAATATATACAAAAATAAAAATGAAACACAACAAAAATTACAAACAAACAAAAACAAACGAAAGCACAAACACAACTGCCTAAAGTCTTCCCCGGCAGCGCACCTTGGGGAGAAAACGAAACTAAAAATAATATATACAAAACAAAATTACAAAAAAATAAAAACAAACGAAAGCACAAACACAATTGCCTAAAGTCTTCCCCGGCAACGGCGCCAAAATTTTGTTCCAACTAAAAGTGCACCTAATAGTGGCTCGCAAGAGAACGAGGTCGATTGTAGTGCAGTAAGTTGTCCCAAGTCGTATTCTCAAGGAAGACTTATCACGGCAATCAAATTCATGCTAAACGAGAAATATAAATAAAATCCTAAACATTCTAACCAAATTTTGATAATGATTTTTGACTAAACAAACTTGAATCAAATTTAGAACTAACAATAAGATAAATGCACAAGCCAATACACGAGAAATCAAATTATAATAACTCAATCTATTTTTAGAAAAAACTTTCTATTACCTTTGTTAATAATTACAAAAAATATTGGCCGTATACTCTTATTCCAACTTACTGAATGGACTCCCTTTTCTCGAATTACTGCGCTTATCCGAGTGATCCACAAACGACGAAAATTTCTCTTTTGCTTATCCCTATCCCGATGAGCCGAAACCAAAGCTCTAATTTTCTGTTGTATCTCTGCTACAGAGGAATAGTCGACAAATGATAGTAAATGTCTGGCTTTGTTCATGAATTACTTATTTGTTAGTTGAGCAGATTGTCGTATTTTTCCGTAAAAAAATATCTCGAGAAATCTATGAAAATAGAATTAGGTCTCAACAAGCAACTCGGTGTTTTACGACCAATCACAAGTTTCATGTTGGACGCAGTATTCATACTGGAAATTATGATCAAAGTTTCCTCTATCAACCGCCACCTACTTCAGAAATCCCTACTGAAAACTTTTTCAAATATAAAAGTTCAGTATCTTCTCACGAATTTGAGGACGACCGTACTTGTTCAATTTATCTCTCTCAACTTGGATACCATGAGGTGGGCCTTGGAAAGTTTTAACATAAGCAGAAGGAATTCGCAGATCTTCCAGACGTAGAGCACGTAGGGCTTTGAATCCAAATACATTTCCTACAATGGAACAGTCCAGGATCTTGGTTCTTCTCCTCGGAATATCAACAAACAAGTGATATGCAACACACTATCGATTAACTCTCTTAATCAATTTCACAAAGAAATCCAATCACTAACTTTCATATTCGTAGAATGGACCTAAGGAAATCGAATACTAGAATCAATAATCATTGCTTGAAGTTGAAATTCTACAACTAAAGTACGATGAGGAGAGTGAAATTTCATTCTATGCTCTTCTCCTAAAATTACAAAGTCTGAATATGAGAAAAACTGACATTCTTCCCTTTATAACCCGCTGAAAAAGAGCGGTTATACAACTTTTAAAACCCGTCCAGCCATAGCTAGCACGCAACCACGGCTAGCCGTACGTACTGTTTCAAATCGCAGCCTCGGTTAACTCCTAGCCTTGGCTAGCTCCACATACTGTTTGAAATCGCAACCCCGGCTAGCTCCTAGCCTTGGCTAGCTAAAACTTCTCTTTAAAATCATCGTCCTGACTAGTTCTCGACCGCTATTATGCCCTTTTCGGCTATGAAATCTACACACACTAACCGACCAACTTGCCACGAACATAAATAATATAAATCAAAAGACAAGAAATATTGACCACATCAACAATAAGACGAACTAAAATATATTGAAAAATCGTGTAGAAACTAAAAAATTAAATAGGATTATTGTTGAACCTTTGCACACCATTTTTTTGTACTTTCAATTTTCTTGGCCTAAGGGTTTGGTTTATGCATCGGACATGGCACTGCCATCCAAAAGAAGGAAAATAATTTCCAGCAAATTCTTGAAGTATTGTTGTGTATAATTATTATTTATAATTGTTCAACAATATTGGTAAATCATAGCAACAATATTTTATTTTATATACTCCGGAATATTATATATCTTTTCTTAAAGTGAATATTGTATGTTAAATCTCTCATAAATATCCATATATAGATGCACATTACTCAAAATTTTAACTTAAATTGTATGGATTGAACAACATATCGACATCAATACTTCAACAACATTCAAGTGCATAAACTCGACTCGTGAAGATCTATGAAAGATTTGTTAGAGAAATATGTTATGCCAATGTCAATTCCGTTTCGCTACACATCAATGATTTACCTTATTTTTGTAATTTTTGTAAGACATTTTATGTCTCATGTGACAATTAATAATTGATAAATAGTTATTAGGCTAAGTGGTTAATTGGGCCTAATGGAGCAATTAAATAAGTATTTGTTATTTGATGGACATAACAATTTTAAAGGGGTTAAAGCCCACTAGAGCTTATGCATATAAATAGGCTCTCTCCCTGGACAGGTGTGTGTGTCTAAAAAAAAATCCACCATCACTTACGCAGAGTAGGAAGGAATGTCCTAGGGAGAGAAATTTGAACTTTGTTCTAAAACCTCACTATCATTTCCATGGAGAAAGATATATATTTTGAAGTATATGTGAGAGTCATTGATTTCAAGGTCTTTATAATTTTCACATTAGTTCTGTTGAAAAACTTGAAATTGTGCTTGCATGTGGTATCAGAGCGTTCGGGTTCTGAAATTCTATGATTCTCCATGAACAAGTTTTGCCAAATCTTGTAATCTCTAACTGTAAAATTAGGATTAATTTTTATTTTTTCCGCTGCCCGTGATTGTTGACTGATGAATTGGAGAAAGTGATCTTTTGTTCCCTGCAAATATCTTAGAACTTTCTTTGCAGCTTTCCAATGCTCTATTCCCGGATTACTTTGGTATCTTCCCAACATTCCAGCTGCAAAGCTTACATCTGGCCGAGTACAGGTTTGAGCATACATAATACTCCCAACAACAAATGCCTATGGAATTGTTGCCATCTGTTTCCGTTCCAAATCATTTTTAGGACATTGATCAAGATTAAATTTGTCTCCTTTATGAATTGGAACATGAGAAGATGAACATTTTTCCATTCTGAATCTCTCAAGCATTTTATTGATATAAGCTTTCTGAGACAAGCCTAACATTCCCTGTGATCTATTTCGGAATATTTCTATTCCTATCACATAGCTTGCCTCACCCATATCTTTCATTTCAAACTTATTTGAGAGAAATTCTTTGGTTTCACGAAGAAGACAAAGATCATTAGTTGCAAGGAAGATGTCATCAACATACAAAATCAAAAATATGATCTTACTCCCATTGACCTTAACATAGATACACCGATCAACGATGTTCTCTTTCAATCCAAAAGATACAATGGTATCATTGAACTTTAGGTACCAGTGTCAGGACGCTTGTTTAAGACCATATATTGATTTCTTCAATTTCCATACCATGTGTTCCTTTCCTTCAACCACAAATCCTTCTGGTTGTTCCATATAAACATTCTCTTCTAAATCTCCGTTGAGAAATGCGATTTTCACATCCATTTGATGTAGTTCAAAGTCATAATGAGCTACTAATGCCATGATAATTCTGAACGAATCCTTTCGTGAGACTGGAGAAAAAGTCTCTTTATAGTCGATGCCACTCTTTTGAGTAATGCCTTTGGCAACAAGCCTAGCCTTGTAGCGTTTAACATTTCCAAGAGCGTCATGTTTAGTCTTGAAGACCCATTTACAACCAACACACTTGCATCCTTTTGGTAACACTACAAGAACCTTAACACAATTCTTTTCCATGGATCTTAACTCTTCTTTCATGGCATCATACCATTTCTTAGATTTATCACAACTCATGGCCTGTGAAAAAGAGACTGGATCACCTTTATTAATGCTTAAGTCCGTTTCTGCTTCATGTAGATATACCACATAATCATCCGAAATAGTTGGTCTTTTCTTTGGATCTTGATCTTGCAATTATGGAAGAAAAACTCGCTGCTATTACTGATTCTAGCAGCGATGAAGAAATAGTCCATTATAAAAGTTGGGAAAGATCAAACAGACTCAGTCTGATGTTCATGAGAATAAATGTTGCTGAAAGTATCAAGACAACTCTTCCTAAAACTGAAAACGCTAAAGAGTTCATGAAATTAGTGGAAGAGCGCTCTCAAACAGCTGATAAGTCTCTTGCTGGTACATTAATGAGTACTCTGACAACCATGAAATTTGATGGTTCGCGTACTATGCATGAGCATGTCATTGACATGACAAATATTGCAGCAAGACTTAAGTCTTTGGGTATGGCTGTGAATGAGAACTTCCTTATACAGTTTGTTCTTAACTCATTATCGACTGAGTATGGCCCGTTCCAAATGAGCTACAATACTATGAAAGATAAATGGAATGTGCATGAATTGCACAGCATGTTGGTTCAGGAGGAAACGAGGATTAAGAATCAGGAAAGTCACTCAATTCACTATGTGAGCAACCAAGGAAATCAAGGAACTCAAGGAGCTGGAAAGAAATTTGTGAAGAAACATGGCAAAGACAAAGGGCCATTGAAGATAAATGATGCATCTTTGCAGATCCAGAAGAAGGGGCCAAATGAATATAAATGTCATTTCTGTGGGAAATCTGGACATTTCCGTAAGGATTGTCCAAAACGTAAGGCTTGGTTTGAAAAGAAGGGTAAGCTTAATGCTTATGTGTGTTTCGAATCAAACTTAACCAAAGTTTCTCATGACACGTGGTGGATTGATTCTGGATGTACAACTCATGTTTCTAACACGATGCAGGGATTCCGTTCAACCCGAATCACAAGCTGAAATGAGAAGTTTGTCTTCATGGGGAACAGAACAAAGGCTCCAGTAGAAGCAGTGGGGACTTATCGTTTAATCCTTGACACTGGGCATCATTTAGACTTAATGGAAACTCTTTTTGTACCTAGTTTATCTAGAAACTTGGTTTCACTGTCTAAACTTGATGTAGCTGGATTTGTTTTTCATTTTGGTAATGGTGGTTTCAGTTTATATAAGCATAATCGTCTTGTTGGTACTGGTACTCTTTGTGATGATTTATATAAGTTTAATCTGAATGGTTTGTGTTCAGGAAATGTTTTAAACTTGCATCATAGTGCTGGTACTAAACGTGGTTTAGTGAATGAATGTTCAGCTTTCTTGTGGCATAAACATTTAGGTCATATTTCTAGAGAAAGAATGGAAAGACTTGTAAAGAATGAAGTCCTTCCAAATCTAGATTTTATAGATCTAAATATTTGTGTGGATTGTATAAAAGGAAAACAAACAAAACACACAAAGAAAGGAGCTACAAGAAGCACACAGCTTCTTGAAATTGTGCATAGTGATATATGTGGTCCTTTTGATGTTAATTAATTCCTTCGGAAAAAAAAAATATTTCATAACCTTTATTGACGACTTTTCACGTTATGGTTATGTCTATCTACTGCATGAGAAGTCTCAAGCAATAGATGCCTTTGAAATCTACTTAAATGAAGTAGAAAGACAATTGGACAGAAAGGTGAAAGTTGTCAGATCTGACACAGGTGGTGAATATTATGGAAGATATGATGAAACTGGTCAACAACCAGGTCCGTTTGCTAAACTCCTTCAGAAACGTGGTATTTGTGCACAATACACAGTGCCAGGTACACCACAACAAAATGGTGTATCAAAGAGACGTAATAGAACATTAATGGATATGGTCAGGAGTATGTTAAGTAATTGTTCTTTACCCCTTTATTTGTGGATGTATGCCTTAAAAACTGCAATGTATTTATTAAATAGGGTTCCTAGTAAGGCAGTTCCTAAGACACCTTTTGAACTGTGGATAGGTAGGAAACCCAGTTTAAGGCACCTACATGTTTGGGGTTGCCCAGCAGAAATAAGGATTTACAATCCACAAGGAAAGAAACTGGATGCAAGAACCATAAGTGGTTATTTCATAGGATATCCAGAAAAATCAAAGGGATATAGATTTTACTATCCTGACCATAATATAAGAATTGTTGAGAGTGGAAATGCAAGGTTCATTGAAAATGGTGAAGTCAGTGGGAGCACAGTTCCACGTAACGTGGAAATTAAAGAAGTTAGGATACAAGTGCCTTTGACTTGTGTTTCTAACAGTAAAGTGTTGCTCCAATTGTAACGCCAAATAATAATGAAAATGGAGAACACGAAAATGAACCCACAATTCAAAATGAACCCATTGTAGAAGAACCACAAGAAATAGCACTCAGAAGGTCTCAAAGAGAGAAAAGACCAGCTATTTCGGATGATTATGTGGTATATCTACATGAAGCAGAAACGGACTTAAGCATTAATAAAGGTTATCCAGTCTCTTTTTCACAGGCCATGAGTTGTGATAAATCTGAAAAATGGTATGATGCCATGAAAGAAGAGTTAAGATCCATAGAAAAGAATTGTGTTAAGGTTCTTGTAGTGTTACCAAAAGGATGCAAGTGTGTCGGTTGTAAATGGGTCTTCAAGACTAAACATGACGCTCTTGGAAATGTTGAACGCTACAAGGCTAGGCTTGTTGCCAAAGGCTTTACTCAAAAGAGTGGCATCGACTATAAAGAGACTTTTTCTCCAGTCTCACGAAAGGATTCGTTCAGAATTATCATGGCATTAGTAGCTCATTATGACTTTGAACTACATCAAATGGATGTGAAAACCGCATTTCTCAACGGAGATTTAGAAGAGGATGTTTATATGGAACAACCGGAAGGATTTGTGGTTGAAGGAAAGGAACACATGGTATGGAAATTGAAGAAATCAATATATGGTCTTAAACAAGCGTCCCGACAGTGGTACCTAAAGTTCAATGATACCACTGTATCTTTTGGATTTAAAGAGAACATCGTTGATCGGTGTATCTATGTTAAGGTCAATGGGAGTAAGATCATATTTTTGATTTTGTATGTTGATGACTTCTTGCTTGCAACTAATGATCTTGGTCTTCTTCGTGAAACCAAAGAATTTCTCTCAAATAAGTTTGAAATGAAAGATATGGGTGAGGCAAGCTATGTGATAGGAATAGAAATATTTCGAAATAGATCACAAGGAATGTTAGGCTTGTCTCAGAAAGCTTATATCAATGAAATGCTTGAGAGATTCAGAATGGAAAAATGTTCAACATCTCCTGTTCCAATTCATAAAGGAGACAAATTTAATCTTGATCAATGTCCTAAAAATGATTTGGAACGGAAACAGATGGCAACAATTCCGTATGCATCTGTTGTTGGGAGTATTATGTGTGCTCAAACCTCTACTCGGCCAGATGTAAGCTTTGCAGCTGGAATGTTGGGAAGATACCAAAGTAATCCGGGAATAGAGCATTGGAAAGCTGCAAAGAAAGTTCTAAGATATTTGCAGGGAACAAAAGATCACATGCTTACATATAAAAGGTCAAGTCACCTTGAAGTAGTTGGATACTCAGATTCAGATTATGGTGGATGTGTGGATACAAGAATAAGTACTTTTGGCTACGTATTTCTTTTAGCCGGAGGAGCGATATCATGGAAAAGTGCAAAGGAGTCAGTTGTTGCTACATCTACTATGGAAGCTGAATTTGTAGCATGTTTTGAGGCTACAGTTCAGGCTAATTGGCTGCGAAATTTTATTTCAGGGCTTAGAATTGTCGACAGTATTGCTAAGCCGATGAAATTGTATTGTGATAATTCTGCAGCAGTATTTTTCTCTAAAAACGACAAGTACTCGAAGGACGCCAAACATATGGAATTAAAGTACTTTGCCATGAAAGACGAAGTTCAGAAACAAAAAGTGTCAACTGAGCATATCAACACAAAGCTCATGATAGCTGATCCCTTAACTAAAGGAGTGCCGCCCAAGGTATTTATGGAACATGTCGAAAGTATGGGCATTACTGTTAATAATGTTTGTTAAAACTAATGTTTATTTTGGTATTGACACTCTAAGAATTGTATTGGTATGTTTCTGAATACCTGTATCCATTTTGCGTATATTTCTTTTGGAAGTAATGATAACAGGTATTGTTTTATATAGAAACACATTATATGCTCCTTATTTAATGATCACATTAAGGAGTTGATTGATCTATAGTACATGGAAGGAACTATATCAGTTATGTGGTGTACAACCGCCATGACTTGGATCATTTTGTATCCTTAATCGTGAAATAATGATGGATCGAATGAGTGTATAATTTGATTTGTGATTTAGTCATTTAAATGCGCATTGTAGAGATGATAATTATATATTTATCCTGATGAAAGTATTGTCACATGATCCAAGTGGGAGAATGTAAGACATTTTATATCTCATGTGACAATTAATAATTGATAAATAGTTAATGGGCTAAGTGGTTAATTGGGCCTAATGGAGCAATTAAATAAGTATTTGTTATTTGATGGACATAACAATTTTAAAGGGGTTAAAGCCCACTAGAGCTTATGCATAAAAATAGGCTTTCTCCCTGGACAGGTGTGTGTCTCAAAAAAAATCCACCATCACTTACGTAGAGCAGAAAGGAATGTCCTAGGGAGAGAAATTTGAACTTTGTTCCAAAACCTCACTATCATTTCCATGGAGAAAGGTATGTATTTTGAAGTATATGTGAGAGTCATTGATTTCAAGGTCTTTATAATTTTCATTTTCACAGTAGTTATGTTGAAAAACTTGAAATTGTGCTTGCAATTTTTTTTTAAGTTAGAATGAAATGTAATAAAATTATTTTGTAGAGTTATTTAAATGCGCATGACTCTAAGACATTCGAAAATTTAAGTTGTAACTATTTCATTGACGTTGTGAAATTTCAAAAGAATGACTCTTTGACATTTGGATGATATAAAAATTTACAACTAGAATGACAGGAGTAGATTGCAAACATAGTTAAACGATTCAATCTCTTTGTTTATTTTTCAAATTTATATCTATATAATCTATACCTGTATGATTTGTATATATGTGATTATGGTATAAATACACATTAGATTTTACAATTAGTATTGCATATAATAGTTTCGGATATGCAGATAGTAACTATATTTTTCCTAACTACTTGCACACCTCAGGAAACTGTAAATTGGAAAATAGCAAAAATATATAATTATCTTAACTAAAATATAATTTAATATACCTAGATTGCATATAGACCCTTAACTACACATGTGAACATTTTTCTGGGGGAATTACATATGTTATGATTTGTATATATTATCGATTGTATTTTATTATATGGAATACCTGCACTATGCCAAATATTAATTAATTAAATTATAGAAAAAGACATTGGCAATGCAATACCACCGCGTGGAGTCTACTTCCCAACATCAAATTGATTATAATAATATTTATTGCAAGCACCATATTCATTCTCTTACTAATATGACATTTTCTAGATTTTTTCTTGTATTTATCTAAAATCTTCAGTATATGCATTCACTCTTAATTAAAAGCTTTAACCAAATTAGTTTGTATGAATTAATAACTTCTAATCTACACATTAATAATAGATATTTGATGAACTCAAATGTGTGTTCATTTTTCTTGTGTTTTTGCCTTGTGTTTTGAGTCTTTTCAAGTCAATATGTGTTTGGGAGGATACAAAGTCGAGAAAGTATGTGCAGGGCATTACAGGATAGATGTTGGGCAAAAATCGACAGAAAACTTGTTTATATGATGTTGGGGCAAGAAACACATCACAGTGGATCTTGGGCAAAACCGGTGAAAATATGTTATTGAAATGCTGAGATGGCGATACAATGCAAATAGGCAAAGGGGTGGAAGCTTGTAGTTTAGCAACAACGTTTATTCAATCTACAAGTCAGGAAGCACATCTCCATATTCTTGAAGCCAACAGACAGAGTACCCGGAGGAGCCAAGATTTTGGTCAGCATAGGAAGTGATACAGGATGCAGACATTAAAGTCAAGATGTGAGTTGGAGCAGCAGCAGATTTCTTTCTCTACAAGAAAGAGGATAAGGATGGAAACTTTTCTTTCCTTATTCTAATTGAACGTGAACTAGTAGATGTCTACCATGAGAAGGAAATAAATCCCCAGCAATCCATACAAGGAAAGAGGCGGATATGCATGGAAAGAGTCCTTTACCAACAAGGAATCTATCTTAACCCTAATTTCATTGCCTATATATATGGACGACCTTGGACGACTTACACACCACCCACGACAACCACCACCACCACTTTCATATTGTCTTTTATTAGTTCTTAGTTAGTTTACATTTAAGTTTCGAGAATTCTTAAACTAGATTCGTTTTTAGTATTTTACTTTATATTTCTGTTGTGGGCTGTTGACCAAGATCTACGTTGTTGACTTCGTTGTTGATCAGTTTTCTTTTCAAAATTTATTCAAGTATGTTTGCTTTAATTTCCTTTGTGCTTTCTTTTATTGTTATGTCTAGCTAAATTCATTTGCTTGGATTGGAGTAGATGATTTGAATCTAATTACTTTGTTTGAACTCGTGAGGTCTAATCGGTTTAGTTCGTTGCATGATTTTTATTCCCGAAACACTTAGGTCTAATAATTAGTTCTTGGTCAAAATTGATGATTGCTTGTACACCAATTAGATATTGAGATTAAGGAAATAACAGATATGGGGATACAACTCGAGAGAGTCTCTCGTGCCCAAAAAGGTAATTAGTGTTGGAGAGCAGTCGGTATTGACTTACCTCTTGGCTGTCTTGGGTCTGATTTGTTCTTAATGCATGTTGGACAATACAGTTGCTGAAGTGTCTTCATGACTGTGTTGATCAGCAGAAGGGATCTTGCCTTCTGGTCAAGATCTATTTAATCTGATAGATAAAGGTTTAGAGTATTCATGTTGTGACTTCATGACCATTAGGGCATGAATTAATCTTTGCTTAAAACCAAGTGATAAAAGATTGTAATTGAATATTCTTGCACCGATGAACGGGTGAAGTAATTAGGATCAATGATTCAAATCCAATCCAAGTACTTTTGTTATTTGATAAGTTTCTTGTTTAGATTTCAGTTTTGAGTTATAGTTGTTGAGTTAGTTCGTGAGCAAAAAAAACCCCCTACTTTAGTGACACCGAAGAGAAGGCTACACCAATTCCTCGTGGGATCGACCTCTACTTGCTACTGGCTACTTGCCTGTTGGGCAAAAGGAGAAAACAAATATTATTTGCACGAGGCTAAACGACGGCTTCGTCAACATTAAAAAAATCAAAAGTCATGGCAAATTGACAATCAATAAATTGATTTCCTAATTCTATAGTTTTTTTTTATACTATATATTTCTCAAAATTACAAGGTTTTGTAATTCACACTCTTCATTGTATCTCTGACTCCAAAAAAACAAGTCTCACTAATTAGGAACAAGTGCAGTGCGCAAAAAAATAGTTACGAGCAGCAGTGCTTGACAAATTTTTCTTGGCAACAAAAATAAGAGTGCTTTGATTGAGAAGAAAAGTTCCTACAAGCACATAAAGAGGAGTTATATATATTACAACCAAGATAGAGATGAACAAAGAGGAGCAACAACATCTATTAATCAACGAATCTTTTAATTTTCAGCTAGATTAGACCTAGCTGATCTTCTATTTGAATATATCATAATGCAATGTTATAAGATTTTGAATCTCTGTTGTAGGAAGAAGAAACAACACCATGCTGTGATCTAAAAATTCGCACTTTTTTTTTTATTTCTTGCTTTTGCTTCTGACGAGGCTGTCGTTCGCACTCTCAAAATGAATTTATAGCCATATCCTCACAGCTATATAGTTAGCAAGTAAGTACATGGTCGATCCACTAGGAGTTGATTGTAACTATCTCTTGAAACCTCCTCCACCTGTCAAGAAAGTTTGATTTTAGCATCTTGGTCATTGAGACTCTCTTGCCCAATATGAGAACTTAAATAAATACTGAAAAGGAAACAGATAGCTTGATCAATAACAAAAATGACTTGGACAAAGACATTGTTAATTGAAAACTCTAGCTTGGTCATTGGTGCAAATATATTCATTATATGCATGCATCGTTGGTTATGGGACTTGAATGTTTAGATCCCTTTTTACTCGCCACGCTCTCAAAAAATCCTTCCCTAACCTATCCTTACTTAGTTGGCGATGCACCGCCGGCTCCCTACCTTGGGCAATACCTCTATCGGAGTCATCGTTCAGTTTCTTGCCCAAGGAGCATCAATCACTAGAAAGGCCCAACAAGGAATCATCACGTCTAGCTCAGCAGGGTAGACACCTTCCTCTAATATTAATCGATCTTAATTGAGATAAGTTATGGAAAACACTCCTACTTCCCAATTGATTAGTGATCTAATATGTTTTAAGTGATTAACGGCCTATTAATCCCTCAATTGTATTAAACCATATTGGAACAAGCTCATTAACATATCGGGAATACATATATACAATTATCAAGCACAAATTAGACCTCTCAAGCCTAAGTAATCACTTAACTATCTTGCCCAAATCAAGTATAAAAACTTAGCTAGGCATGAAAGTAAAAGCTCGAACACAATAAATTGAGGAACTCATAATAAGAACTATATTAAAAACTAAGTACGGGAAAGTAAATCCGGTCAAAAGTGTCGATCAGAAATTGTACGAACAAAACACAAGTAAACATTGCCCGTAGGACTCATTCTTTTCCTCACAATCTCTCTCAAAGTAAACAGGAATGAAAAAAATAATGACGGCTCCCGTCGCAGCAGCTAGGCTTCGCAATTTATAGGCGAGTGCTTAGGGTTTGGGCCTCGGTCCTTAACATGGAAGGAAATCCACGAGCTACCTTGGAATGCAAGTAAATACTTGATAAGCACGACCCCAACATGACATGTCACGTCTATCTTTAGAAGATCCCTTGCGAATCCTAAATCTAGTCGGGTAAGGAAAAATATTTAAATTAGATTATTTTTTCCTTATCCTTCTAAACCTATGAGAGAAACAACGCCTGTTGACCAAAACACTCCGCCCATCTTGACCAATTTGTCCTGCCCAGCTTGCTTCCAGAAATGTAGCCTTTCATCCCTGTTTTGCCCAAGATCCACCTGCAGAACAACAGACCTTCTCCTGCCCAAAATATGTCCTCCTACACACTAAAACTACACAAAACATACACAAAGACTCGATCTAAACTACCTAAAACAAACACAAAAATATACACAAAATATGGACTCATCAGCTTCCTTTTCTTTTTCCTTCCATGATGTTTCCTTTCTTTTTGTTTTTTCTTCCTGGTAATTTGTAGTACTACTACTTTTTGGATTCCAGTAGAACATATGATTTCGCGATTATTATAAAAATATTGTTATTTCGTTCAAATAAAAACTAAAATTAGATGATTATCAAATAGTAAAAACTAAATTACGAATTAGGTTATTATTAAATAGGCCAAAGAAGAAAAAGGAAATAAAAAATGACAGAGGACAAAATTATAAAACAATAATAGAAAAAAAAAGGTGGGGGAAAAATGGCAGCAACAATCAAAAGCAAGAAATGGAAATAGTGCCAAAACGTCACCTTTATTTGTGGCATAGTTGGGTTTGTTAAAATCAAATTACATTGGTATTTTTGGAAATGGAAATTTAATATATTAATTTTTTTTTAAAGTATGTTAAATGACATATACAGCTTTTCAAAAAAAAAAAAGACATACAGTATATTTCAGAATATACAGTATGATATATACTACTTGCTAAGTTAAAGGGAGTTGTAATTAGATATTTACAAACTTAATTTTTTGTCAAAATAATTTGGTTAGTGACACGCACCTGTCGTATGGTACGATCAAAATACTTGTGTATGCCCCAGACGAACAGTACACGCTCCTATGTCCACAACTAGACTGGTTAGTCTTAGCAGTAAGCTAGGGTCGATCCCACGGAGAGTGAGGAACTACTTTACTCTTCAGGTGCACAAGTTTGATTGTCACAATCCAATCCTGTTATCTGCACAATTAACTTAAAGACAATCAACATAAAGAGGTAAGATTTGGGGTATGTCATGATTATAGTTGATATGTGTATCCGGTCATAGGCATACTGAAGATCCGTCCATGTTTCGTATAAACTCGAGGCATAGCCCAAAGACATTGGAGCATTTCAAGAGTCTATACTCCACACTTGGGATGGTTGAATCCCTTGTGGTCACTTGGTCCGAAGATCACGCTTCACCCCAGTCATAAGGTCGTGTTTCACTCCTCCTTAGATAGTAGTTATACCCGATCCCTTCAAGTATGACCCTCACCAACCTTCTCTTCCAAGCTTCCTGGCTCTGCACCTACAAAGTAGACATAACTCGCGGGATATCCATTTCCGGTAACACATCCAACTGGGCATCGATATATATACGATGCCTGAGGTGAGTCCTTTGGTCAATAAGCATGGCTTTATGCCTCATCACAGTTGATGGATAGTTGTTAGAGAAGCCCAAGGCCAAAGAAGGACGCAGTATTCCCTTGCCCGTTCCTCGCCATCCAGATCTACAACTCCATTGAAGGCGCTGCTTAGCTACTCGGTCATGAGCATACTGAACATTACTGCCTGTCATGTCCTGGCCTTTGCTTGGCATGGTACAGCCCTAACCGAACGGAGATCACCCGCTAGGTCAGAACTACTCATGAATTCTGTTCAGATCTCTCCGAAACCACTGGATTCAACCGAATGCACAAATGCCTCTCGAATATTTCACATATCAACACTTAATCATTTCCCCCACCCAAATCTCACCAGGGAAACTACTCACACATATTGAAATGCATAATTACGAAAGTAAATAAACACATGAATAACATAAAACACGGAATACTTGAATTCAGAAAATACCTATAGCTAGTAATTGTTTTGGTGCGGATATGTAAAACGAAAGTAAATTGTATCTTCGAGTTGAATGCTATTGAATATTAGGAGTAACCAACGGTTTGCCAGCCACACTTGCTGGACTTTTATAGCTGAGACCGTGGCCGTCAACATCCTTCTCTAGTAGACCATATCGGTGTGATTGATTACTTCTATATTTAGCTCGATCTTGATTAATTCTTGACTGATCAGATTGATAGTTGGCAATCACCGGTTGATTGATTGGGATGATTGACTGACTCCCAGATCCTTCTTCATACAGGAACTCGATATCATGCAAATCCCTTCAACGCATCTTTCCTTATTTGGTTTCGGCAGTTGGCTGTTGATATTGGTAGTGGTCATATTGGCTGCATGTCTTGGTTAGCCTCACACCAGTGTATTGTCCTTCTCTTGGGGGAATCAGATTCATTCAGTGAGATAGAATTGCTCCAATATTGCCCATTCTGACCATCTTGTCTCCGTTTGCCTAGGACTAACCTTTCTTCCCACGAACAACTGCTTTCTTCCCTATACAGACACTACAGACACAAAAGGACAGGAAAAATAGGGTCAAATGGCCCAAAAGTCAAAGACGAATCACACCTACACACTTAAACCATACTTGCCCTCAAGTATGTAAGTGGATTCACAGAAGACACCAAGAAAGGAGATGAACGAAAAAGGAATAAATACTTCAAGACACGAGACTGCGCAGTTAAATGGATTGGCTCCTATATGCATGCATCAACCATAATTTCATACCACGAACCATTGAGCAAATAAATCACATGTAGAGATTAGCAGTTTCTCTCACACACTCAAATGTATAGCTAAGTGTATACTCTCATTTTATGTTGCATTAGTCTTCCTATAAGCTTGTTCATGGATTCATAGCAAATATTTAATCTGGTGCAATTTATCAAAGGGTCTTTGTCAGGTTGTAAGGGGGGCATACGGATAATGATTTCTGGATAGTAGTTTAAAACTTGGTTCCAGTCATACCGACCTATCTTTTTTAGTACTGGTGCTCCCATTCCACCTTTTCTTTCTCTTTGGCAGGGTTTATTTCTTTCTTATTTACTTCTTTAATTAAGCAGAGTTCACCTTTTGATCTTCAAAATCGGGCTCTCTATTTTCAATTTATGCTTTTCCACCTTAAGCAACAAGTTACCTTTTATCTTTTTCATAGTGTGGGAGGCACACTTTTACTTAAACTCAAAACAAGGGCTCATGAAAGAATTGATTTGGCTCAAAGTGGTTAGCAAGGTTTTATCATGTTCAGCTCAATAAATCTGGGGCCCTAAATTGAAGGAAATGCCCTAATCATATAAACTACACCAACCAGCTAAAATCCACGAGCAAGTTTTGGGATTACTAAGCAGCATAGTCACACCAAAAAATACATGCAAATTGGCTCAAATCTCACAGGTATGAATTATTCAGTATGCTCTCCACTGCTATCATGTGATAATACTCATCATACCAACATGCCAACCAAACCAAATAGCATGCATAAATTACCCCAATCCATATAACTTGATCGACACACAGACTCTAATTAACCACCAGACTTCATCAAACATGATGACACAAAACATGAAAAATGAAAAGGTAAAACAAAACCTAATCTACAAGTAGGGATAGAAAACTTAGTTGTTTTGATCGGAGGCATCCTCCTCCTCTCCGTCAGCTCGAGCAATCAACGCCTCAAAACCAGTCATCATGTATGTCCTGATCACCACCATTTCATCTCTCAGCAATGCCACTTCTTCACGCAACTCCTTCGGCTCAGCTAATATGGATGATACTTCACTATTGGTAAGGCGTGGAACCACCTGCTCTCCTGCCCTGCGCGGTTCAGCCCTGCCTGAAACTCCTTCTGGGTAGACCAGCGAGTAATTACCATGCTCATCCACCTCGAGAATCCTCCATCGCACAAAGCGCCCTTGGTCCAGGAACCGGGTGTCTGCGACTGAGATGTCATCTGGCCTTTCCAAGTTAAAATCGGTGAGATTCTTCACAAAAATTGTCACCAAGGGGCAGAGAGAGAGGTACTTGTTGTGGTGAGTTACTCCATACTGCAACTGTAGAGCCACCGTGAACCCGAAGTTCACCCTTTTCTTCTCATACATGCACCATAACAGGAACACCTCCTGCTGGGTGGCCACATTTGATCCTTCCAGGTGGCCATATATGTTGTAGGCTATCCACCTGTGGCATATCTGCAGTGCTGGGTCTCGAATTTCGTTGGACTTGTTGATATTCTTCACATACTTGTCCTTGGTGGATATGGTTGACTAGTAGTAGTCAATCCGAAATTTCCATTCTGTCGAGGTCACTGTCTCTGCCTCCTTGTATTCTTCCGCATACACATCCCGTGCTTCAAGCACTCCCAGTTGGATATTCAACTCATTGATAGAGAGAGGGAATATTCTACCCCGCAGTTGAAAGTGCAGGGTACCAGGAGTCTCGATGGTATAGTTTCCACGAGGCTTGAAAACTCAACCGTTCTCATAAATTCTTCTGACATCTTCTTGTACACCAAATAGTTCCATTCTAAGACTTTTCCCCAGCCTATTCCTTCAAAATACCCTACCACCTTCTCTTTGATTCCCCAAATTCCTCCAATGACTCCGTAAATAGAAAATACCAAGGGATGATCTCCCTGTTCTGGAGGACGACATACCGTTGATTGTCTCTCAGTATGGTCGTGCCAGATGAAGCAGGTCGCACCAAAACCTTTTTCTTGATTGTAGTCTTCTTGGTAGCAATGCTGGGTGTAGACTTCACCGGAGCTGGTATTTCTCCAGTGTCAGAGCTATCCATCGCCTAAGTCTCCTCCTTTTCCATTTCCTCAGCTTTCTTTCCTTTTCCTTTTTCCACTTCTTCTGCCTTCCATTTCCCTTTCTCCGCAACAGAGGCTTTTCTCACCGTTCTTGTGATGTTGGTCTTACTCCCTTCTTTGCCTTGTTTAGTTTTTGGAGGCAAAGGAGGTTTTGAAACATCCAACTTCCTCTTGACTCCTACCCCCTTTTCTTTGCTTTGTGGGATCGGGTCTCCTTTAGACTGCACATGGGAATTTCCTTCTTCCCCTTCCTCCTCTATTGCTTGTTCTTCCTTTTGTTCGTTCTCACGTTCCTCCTCCTCGTCGTTGGATGGCACGGTGGTACCTTTCTTTTCTCAGGTCGTGGTGGCTTTCTTCTTCAATGCGGGTGTAGTTGAACTGACTTTCGCAGTAGTTTGCTTCTTTTCCTTCTTTTTAGGTGGTTGTTCCTCAACTTCTTCCACCTGGTCGGAACCCTTGATTTCTTCAGTGTCCCCTTCATCGGTGACTTCCTTTTCCGGTGAAGGTGATTTATCCTTCTCCTTCACCTCAATAGTCATGGGAGGTGTGGTTTTCTCCACGACTTGTGTGGAGGTCTCCTCCGACGCAGAGCTGCGAGTCTTTCTCTTGGCTCCTGCCTACACTGCTTTTATGGCAGCGCTGCTCTTTTGCCCGGTGGTAGCAGTCTGAGCACTGCTGGAGACGGCACCACTCTTAGAATTCTTTCTTTCTAAAGGTTTCTTAGTTCTGGCCATGGCTAATTTTTTTAGGGTTCTGAATGGGGTTGTGATTTAGGAGTAATTTTGTGCGAAGCAACAAGGAAACTGAGAGTTCTTATGGAATTTTGGGGAATGACAGTTACAAAAGGAGTGGGGAGAGTGGGTGTAGTGTGTAGCAGTTATGGAGTTCGTGGTGATTTCAAGAGGTAGAGTTTAAACCGACTTAGAGAGTGGAGATGACGGTTATGGAGTATTGGGAATGATTAAGGAGAGAAATCATTACTAAATTCATAATTCAAACCCTCCTGCGAAACTCGAAGCGGCGCAGTCACTTCTCAGTCAGAAGTTGTCAGACACGCTTCCACGTCACTCCTCGGTTAGCCTATCCCGTCAAAAAAAATACCCTGGGCCTTCACCTACACACTTTGCATCGAAAAGTGGGTTCAGACTCTCCCTTGGGCCCTGATTATTTTTGGCCCGTATTCCGCAAATTCTTTTTCAGCCCAAGATCACGAATTAAAGAAAATTTCCTAAGTAACAAAATGGAACAACGGTTGTGGTCATACCAGTGACCACTCCTGGGTTGCCTCCCAGTCAATGCTCTTGTTTAATGTCTCGAGCTCAACGTCTCCATATTTATTCTCACTGGTAAATAGGATCCAAGAGGCAGCATTTCTCCTTGTGCTTCTCCAAATTGGAGTAGTCGAAATAAGGTTTCTTTCGTTGACCATTCACCACGAACGTATCACTTCCATTTAAATCATATAACTCGATAATTCTGACGAAGCACTGTCGTCACACTTTTCGCACAAATAATATTTATAAACACCTCTTGCCCAATAAGGTAGTAGTCAGTGGCAAGTGGGATCGAACCCAAGGGACTCGGCGTAATCTGCTTTTCAGGTAGAACTCAACAAAAAGGATTTTGATTATAACTCAATAACCTGTAACTCAACAAGTAAAAATATCAAATAACAAAAGATGTTTGGATTGGGTTTCGAATCAATGATCCTAATTACTCTTCACTCGTTCATTGATGCAAGGATATTCAATTAACTGATTTCATCACTTGGTTTAAGACAAAGATTAGTTTATACCCTAAAGGTCACGAAGTCACGATATAAACACACTTAGCCTATGTCTATCCAATTTTACAGATCTTGACCAGAAGGCAAGATCTCCTCTCTTGATCAACAAAGTCACAAAGACACTTCAGTAACGATGCTGCCCAATAGCCATTAAGAATAAACTGACCCAAGACAGCCAAGGGGTAGGTCAATACTGACTGCTCTCCAACACTCCTTACCTTCTTGGGCACGAAAGACACTCTCGTGTTAAATCCTAATTCCTGTTAATGACTTAATATCAATATCTAAATGGTGATCAATCATATATCAATATCAATTAAGTCTAGAATTAATCCTAAGTGTTTCGGGAATAAAATCTCTTAACGAACTTAAACAATTAGACCTCACGAGTTTACAACGAGTGATTAGAACCACTTCATCTACATCCAACCCAAACAATAAACTTAGCTAGACATAATAATAAACGTAAACACAAAACATATAAAGAAAAACATACTTAACATAAAACTGGAAACGGGTTGCTGCCCAAAAGCGTAGTCAGCAACTAAGGTCTTGGCTTCAAGCCAACAATTAAACTAAAGCAGTAAATACGAAATAAAAGTAAATTGCCCGTAGGACTTGTTTCTTCCTCACTTCCTCTCAACTAAGAATGCAGAACTAAGAATAAAAATCGGCACCCAATACATAAAGGAGTCGGCCATATATATAGGTGATGGAAATTAGGGTTTAGGGAAGTTTCCTTGTTGATGAAGGACTCTTCCATGCATATCGCATCCGCCCTTTCTCTTCATGCATGCACGATTCTCTTTCCTTGCTTGGTAGATATCTCCTTTGATTAGGTCCGGCTAGGATAAGAAAAGAAAGATCCAATCCTTATCCTCTTCCTTGAAGGAAAAGAAAAATCTATTGTTGGTCCGACTCGCATCTTGCCCTCCATGTCTGCATCCTGAATTGCTTCCTGTGTTGGCCAAGATCCTGACTCCTCCGAGTACTCTGTCTGTTGGCTTAAAGGATATGGGGAGGTACTTCCTGACTTATAGAATGGATATTTCGATGTGGCCCAGCTACAAGCTTCCAGCCCTATGCCCATTTACATCGTATCACCATCTCAGCATCTCAACAACAGATTTTCCATCGGATTTGCCCAGCATCCCACCTGTTCTCTCCTGCACACCATCTCTCGACTTTGTGTCCTCCCAGACACACTTTGACTCGAAAAAGACTAAGAAACACAAGAAAAACACAAGAAAAGATGGACACAAATATGGGTTCATCACACCCACACACTTGAACTACACTTGCCCTCAAGTGTTTGGGTGCAACTTACCCAAGACTCAAACACAGAAAAGACAAAACAAAAACATAGACTCAAAAGATCAGCTCGTGCACATGTTAGTCAAAACAGAATATGTAATCAGATATTGCCATCAAACAGGTCAAGATAGAGTTATTGGGCAACAAGGATATCCTCACCAGCACTCATCTCTCAAGTGTATAAGGTTAACTGTATACGCTCTCGACCAAAACCAACAATGTTTCTCCATAGGGTTGTCTGCCCTCTACATCTCTACTCCTTTGAACAAAATCGAACTACTTATCCTTAGGTCTTTAATGGGTTGTAATGTGGCCTAAGGCAAAAAGGTAGGGAAATTTAGGAACTGGTTAAGTCAAGAACTAGGTTCTCGAGCAACAGATTGCCCTTGATTCCTTACTCCTCTTCATCTAGCACACTTATTTGACTTTAAAACATAATTTTTTTCTCTTTTTTTTCTTTTTTTTTTAACCCAACACCTCTAACTTAGGTGATAATGCCCAGTAAGTGCTACCCAACATTCTCTTCCATCCCTTGTTCTTCTAGACCTGAGTTCTTGACCGGAAAGGCTTAAAATTCAGGCTTCTATAAGTAAATAGAAAAGAATACGATCCAAGCTCAAGGGGGCTAATCAAAGGATAAATGTCAAGGCAGGGAATTTTTGGCCATGGGCTTCTTTAAACAAAAATGCCTAATTCATCTAAGTAGTTCAACTAAGTTTCATGAAGTTTTAATAAAAGTTGCAGGTAAGTTTTAGATCAACAAATGTCAACTGGTCATTATCACTCAAGAAAGAAAGCAATGCTGCACATGTATATAGCATTTTAAAAACTCAAATCCTCACAGTTAATGCCCAATATCTCATTCCGTCCTACCTAGTTACATACGGCATCATCTATATACCTATTCCAACTTATCATGCCAACATGCTGATCAACAACTAAAACACACTTTAAAAACACAAACTGACACCTCAACACCCACACACTTTACCTTAGGCAAAGTGGGTAAACTGTTGGGCAACAAACAAACATAAAACAAACTGACTCAACATTTAATTACAAACAGACTGAGATGGGAACTTTAAGGTCTTCACCACACAATTTGCTAGGCAAATTGTGGGTGAAGACAATAAGAACACCCTCTCAACTAACATCACAAAAATACAAAACAAGACCTAACAATAAAAACACAAAAATAAAAAATAAAAACCTAAACTAACATAAAAGGGAGGAACATAAGTCAAAGAGAAGATTCAGGTGAATACCTGAATCCTTGGTGTGCAAAGAGTGCCAGCTGGGCATCCCTGATCTCAGTCAACAACTTCTCCATATTGGCCAGTCTGGTCTCGATCTCGATGTTGGGCAGCACCGCTGCGTTGGTGCTTGCCTCCTCCTTCTTGCCCAAGGGTGGTCGCCTGGTGGATTTTGGCATGCTGTAGTCAACAAACATGTATCTGCCATTTTTCAGCTCAATATCGTTCATCTTCTTCAAGGCAGCTTCTCCCAGTTTGTTGACCACCATCATCAGCTTCCCTTTCAGCTCATCGTAGACCCCAACTCCATTTGCAAAGGCCGTCACGAAGTGGCCACAAGTGCATCCCAATGCCTGCTTTGCCAACACCGTTTTGAGCTGCTCTCCAAGGAACGACGCGAAATTGACCTTGGTCTTAGTGTGCATACACCACAGTAAGTACCGCTCCTTGTTGCTCAAGCTGTTGCCACTATCGTTCTTGCCATACAAGTTGTATACAAAGATGCGATGGCAAAGCCTAAGGGCGGTGAGTCTTCAGCTCGGTTCCCTTATTGTTGGCCCCGTAGTACGGCGTTCCATTCCCAATCTTCTTCCACTGCTCCTCATAAGCCACATCTCCTGGGGGTGGAACCATGGTCTTGGCCTCCATGAACTCCTTCTTGGCCAGATCCCTCAAACTCACCATCCCCAGTATCTGATTCAGTGCACTCACTTGGAAGTCATACATCTCGTCCAAAAGCTAGAAGGAGATCATGCTCACCCCATTCTCGGGATCACTTGTTATCGCCGCCGTGCTGTATACCTCCTTAACTTGCTCATCATAGACCTCCACAGGCCATTCCAAAAACTTCTTCCAGCCTATCCCCTTAAACAGCTCCCTGACTTCCTGGGCAACACTCAGGTTCTCGTAGAGTTTGAAGTCAAGAACCCTGGGTGCTGTCACCTTCCATTCTTTGGGTTTCCTGCACATCACCACTGTGGGGCCCTTCCTCTTCTTCTTGTTCCTGCCACTTGCTGGGGTAGACTGGTCAACATCCACTTCCTCACCAACATCGTCCCCTGCTTCTTCTTCCTCGCTAACGTTTAATGGAGTCTCGACGGCCATTCCTTTTGAGATCGACGGTTGGAAGGAGCCGGCGTCTAAAGCAACAGTCTTGTGCTTCTTCGCCGGTGTTCCCTTGCCACCGTGAGGACGCTTCTTAACCGCCTAGGCTCCTTTCTTCTTCCTCGGACTTTCCTTGGCCTTGGTCTTCACCTGCACCAACGCCTCCGCTGCCAGTCTCGCCGCCACTACGTCAATGGCTTCATCCACATCATCCTCATCGCCATTGTCGCCTTCTCCCTCATCACCTTTCTCTTCCTCTTCATCCTCACCGTCGTCTTCTTCCTCTGCTTCTTCCTCTAATTCCTCTTCCTCAAACGCTGGCTTAGACTAAGTTTCCTCCTCCGTCTGCTTCGCCACCTCTTCAATCAAACTGGGGTTTTCGTCGCTCATTAGCAACGTCGCATCGACCGGAGGGCTTTTTGGCGCGGTGGTTCCGATGGTAATTTCAGGGTTTTGATCAACAGAGAGGGGTTGGCGGATTCCATGGGTAATTTTCTCTTGGTGGTGGTTTTGGGTTTAGTGGTGGCGGTGGTAGGGTTGTTGGTGGTGAGATCGATACTAGTTCCGGTGGGAATTTTGTTCAACTTGTTCTTGGGCGAGTGGACACCATAGTAGGGGTTTCGGAGGTTTTGATGGGGCGAGTGGACACCATAAATCATTTTCATAATTTTATGATTTTTTTTTTGGATTTTCATATTTTTACGAAAATAAATGATAAAAGAAAAGAAATAACGAGAAATTAAAAAAAACTAACCAGGTTGCCTCCTGGACAACGCCCCGTTTAAGGTCTTGGGCACGACACCCCCCTCCTTAGAAGTCAGAGGTCCTCCTCGACAGGAAACCCAGATGGTTCCCCCTCAACAAACTGTTCTTGCCCAAGATAGGCCTTCAGGCGCTGGCCATTGACTTTAAAAATCTTTCCCGTTCTTGGGATCCTTGATCTCAACCGCTCCATTTGGGACTTGAGCTTGAATTGCATAAGGTCCTGCCCACTTAGTTGAGAGCTTCCCTGAAGATAGCCTGAACCGAGTTTGATAAAGCAGCACTTGTTGCCCGAAATGGAACTTCTTTTTTTTAATCAAAAGATCGTGGGTCTTCTTTATCCTTTCCTTGTATAGACCGGTATTATCATAGGCTTGGAGCCTGATCTCGTCGAGTTCCTGGATCTCGAGCTTCCTTGATTCACCTGCCTTGTTCCAGTCAAGGTTGAGTTGGGCAACAGCCCAATGTGCTCGATGTTCCAACTCCACGGGCAAGTGACATCTCTTGCCATAGACCATGCGATAAGGGGACATGCCAAAAGGTGTTTTAAGGCACTCCTATACGCCCACAAGGCATCATCGAGGCGCATACTCCAATCCTTCCTTGTTGTCCTCACTGTCTTCCTCAAGATCGTTTTGATAATTCTATTAGACAATTCAACTTGTGCATTGGCTTGTGGGTGGTAGGTTGTTGACACGCGATGAGTAACTCCATACTTCTTGAACAAGGCGGTCACCATCGCGTTGCAAAAATGAGAACCTTGATCACAAATGAGAGCTCGAGGTACCCCAAACCTATTGAAAATTTGAGTTCTCAAAAAATTAGAGACGACCTTTGAATCATCCTTGTATGAAGCACGAGCCTCTACCCACTTCGAGACATAGTCCACTGCCAATATGATGTACTTGTTGCCTTTGGAACTCGACAGTGGTCCCATAAAATCCATGCCCCATATATCGAACACTTCCACGGGCAAAATTGGGATCATGGGCATCTCGTTTCTTCTTGTGATGTTGCCTTTCCTTCGGCATTTTTCGCACATCTTGACCCACTTATAACAATCCTTAAACAAGGTTGGCCAATAAAAACCACACTCCAAAATCTTCCTAGCAGTACGTTGGTGCCCAAAGTGTCCTCCACACTCCTTGTTGTGACAATGCTCAAGAATGCTTCTTTGCTCTTTGTCCTCGACACACCTCCTTATTATCTTATCTGCACATTCCCTCCATAAATATGGCTCGTCCCAAATGTAGAAATGACTCTCATGTTTAAGCTTGTTCCTCTGATACCGCCCAAGATCGGAGGGGATCTCTCCAGTCACCAAGTAATTCACGATATCAGCAGACCATGGTTCCTCTTGGGCAAGACTCAGGTGCTCATCGGGAAAGGTCTCCTTGATTGGCACCCCATCGTCTAGCTGGAGGATTCAACTTAGGTGGTCGGCAACTTGATTCTGGGCACCACTCTTGTCTTTGATCTCTATATCGAATTCTTGCAACAAAAGAATCCATCTAATCAATCTTGGCTTGGACTCCTTCTTGCTCAATAAGTACTTCAGCGCCGCGTGGTTTGTGTATACTATGGTCTTGCCTCCAAGCAAATAGGATTTGAACTTCACAAAGGCGAAGATGATGGCCAACAACTCCTTCTCCGTGGTGGCATAGTTACATTGGGCTAGGTTCAACGTCTTGGATGTGTAATAGATGACAAAGCTCTCTTTTCCGCATTTTTGCCCAAGAACTGCTCCTACGACATAACCACTGGCATCACACATTAACTCAAAAGGCATCCCCCAATCTGGAGGTTGGATAATGGGGGCTGTGATCAAGTTATCCTTCAAGGCATGGAACGTCTTCTTACAATCTTCATTGAACTCCCATGGTACTTCATTTTGAAGTAGTCTCGTCATTGGTTGGGCGATCTTGGCAAAGTCCTTGACAAATCTTCTATAGAATCCAGCATGCCCTAGGAATCCTCTTAACTCATTCACCAATCTTGGGTAGGGCAACTTGGCAATAATGTCGATCTTGGCCTTGTCCACCTCAATTCCTTTTTCCTGAAATGACATGCCCCAAAACGATTCCCTCTCTTACCATGAAATGGCATTTTTCATAATTCAACACAAGGCTCTTCTCAACACATCTCTTCAAAACTCGATCTAGGTTGTTGAGGCATGATTCGAAGGTCTTGCCGTAGACAGTAAAGTCGTCCACGAAGACTTCAATACAGTCTTCAAAAAGGTCTGAAAAAATGTACATCATACACCTTTGGAATGTCCCTGGTGCATTGCATAACCCGAACGACATCCTCCTATAAGCAAATGTGCCAAATGGGTATGTAAAGGTGGTCTTGCCTTGTTCCTCGTCAGCAACCCAGATCTGCATGTAACCAGAATAGCCGTCAAGAAAGCAGTAATAGTCATTACCGACTAACCTCTCAAGCATCTCGTCGAGATGAAGGGCAAAGGAAAATGATCCTTCTTCGTCTTTTGGTTGAGCTTTCGGTAATCTATACACACTCGTCATCCGGTTTGTAATCTCATGGCCACCATCTCGTTTTTGTCGTTCTCAACAACTTGAATTCCTGACTTCTTAGGCACCACGTGCACAGGGCTCACCCACCGGCTGTCAGACACAGGGTATATGATCCCCAAGTCAAGAAGTTTAAGTATCTCCTTCATCACTACTTCTTTCATGGCTGGATTCAATCTCCATTGTGGATCTCTTATGGGGGCAGCATCCTTCTCAAGCAAAATGTGATAAACACAGTCCAAAGGGTTAATGCCCTTGATATCGGCCAACGTCCACCCTATTGCCTCCTTATACTTGCTCAGCACCTCTCCAACTCTAACCTCCTCCATGCTCAATAACTCAGATGATATGATCACGGGCAAGGTCTCGTTCTTGCCAAGATATATGTATTTCAGGTGCTTGGGCAAAGGTTTCAATTCCAGAGTAGGGGCCTTTTGCAGTGATGGTACCAACCTGTCCTCCGGCTTCAATTCAGGGATATTGAGTGGTTCAAATCCCTGAGGCTGCATGTTGCCCGGAATCCTTGCATAACTGCATTCCTCCACATCTGCCGGTTCTACGTTCTAGGCAAGATCCCCTTCTTTCGGCAAGCTTGCATCCTCCTCAAGAACTGTTTGTTGTCAAAATTCCTCTACTAAACCTTCAGTCTCATCATGGGGTAACTCCTCAAGTTCCTCATCGAACTCGTCTTTGTCTTTATGGATTTTTTTAGGAGTGTTGTCCTATAACTTCTCATCAGTCCCATAGTCTTCATCGGTGGAGTCGAAACTATGTTCATGTACTGACTCCTCCCAGAAGTCTTTATCACTTTCGTATTCATCACCTTCATAAAACTCCAACAAGGCACCATCATCCTCAATATCCCCTTCTTGGTCGAGATCCAGGACAAGCCCCTGTATTAAATTGAGCTCCTCCTGACCTGCGTCCTCATTGTCTTCTAAGAAGTAACTTAAGCTATTCAATGTCTCCATTCGTCGACCACATGTATTGAGCGTATTGAGGTGTTCTAGGGCATCATCCTGATTTTGCCGATAAGAGTCAAACTCGACGACTTCTCCAGCTACTTGAACTGTCAACCTTCCAGTGTCACAATCAATTTTCGTACAGGCCGTCCTCAAGAACGGCCTTCCGAGAAAGATCACTGGGTTCTTGATTGCCTTCTTTCCCATGTCAAGAACATAGAAGTCGGCTGGGAACAGAAGATCCCCCACTTTGACCAACACGTCCTCCAACACTCCATCGGGGTAGACAGTGGATAAATTCACTAATTGGATGGCGACACGTGTAGGGAAAAGAGGTCCAAAACTCATTTCGTCGAACATGGCTCTTGGCATCACATTTATCGAAGCTCCTAATTCAAGCATCGCCTTGGGTATTGACGTAGTACCGATCGTGCATGGGATGGAAAACATGCCAGGATCCCTCTTCTTGATCGGAATGTGGGAATTCATTAGTGCTGACACATTCTCTACATGGAAACGGGCATTATCTGGGTACTTTGTCTTCTTTAAGCACATTTCTCGCAAAAATTTTGCACACTTTGGCATGGATTGTAACGCCATCAACAGGGGCAGGTTGATTTCTACTTTCTTGAACACCTCCATCATGTCCTCCAACTCCTTCTGATCACGTTCGCGGACAAAACATCTTGGATATGGGATCTTGGCCTTAGTAGTGCGAGGTACGGTCCTCTTGGCCAAAGCTTCTGCTTCCCTCTCAGCTTTCAAAGACTCCAACATCACGTCATCTTTGTCAAATCCTAGCTTAGATCTCTCCATCTTCACGTAATCAAACAAGGCTTCATCCTCCTCATTATCAAAGACGGGGTTCTTGTTGGCCTTTATCCCTTCTTCACGCTTTGCCTTTAGCTCTTCGTAGATGTCATTGATATCTCCTGAGCTCATCTTAGTTTTCTCTACTCGAGCTAGTTCCTTGGGTTGGGTCTTGGGCAACATCTCTGACAAGTCCTTATCACTTCGCAAAGTCACAGCATTGACTTGCTCCTTGTTGACCTCCACTTGGGCAGGAAGCCTTCCGCTCTTGTCATCTACAAGCTTTGACAAGGTTTGGTTTATATGAGTCAATTGAGCTTGAAGGTTGTTCAATTTACCTTGACTTTCCAATTAAAAGTTCTCAAAATCCCTCCTAAGCCTTTAGTTCTCATTGGTAAACCTATCAATGGTCTTTTTCATGAACTCTGTCTTTGCTGGTTCTCGATGTGGAGGCACATAGTTGTTCTGCTATTGAGGTTGTTGTTGAGGTGGAGGCACATACTGTTGCTGAACAGGTTGCTGCGGTTGTTGGTGGGCAGGGGGCATTTGGTAATGGTTGTTGCCATACCTCAGGTTCTCGTGTTGATTCTGCCTATAGCCGAAGTTGTTGCCATAGTTATTGTTATTGCCATATTGGAACTGTTGGGAAATTTATTAGTAAAAGTTTTGATGAATTCCAAAACCGACTGACCCCAACCGAGTAGATGTTGCCAGAACCTAATGTTAGAAGTTAGGCTCGCTGTTTGATCAAAGTTAAGATTTTATCTTTACAGGTCTCCAGCTGAAGATGGCAACAAGGCATCACTCAGACAGAACATCAGTTGTCAAGAAATACAACTGAGAGCTCATATGATCAGATGCAAAGAGGGGGAAGTCTTCAGAACATCAGTTGTAAAGGAAAACAACTGAGCGTTCATCAGATGAAAAGCAGTAAAGGGGAAGAGAACATCAGATGAAAGAAAGCCATCTGAGCGTTCGAACCCAACTGACCAGATATAAGGAAGACAACTGAGCGTTCAGTTTCAGAACATCAGTTGTAGAACTTAACCAAGAAGATCAACAGCTTGAAGACAAAGTCAGCTGAGAAGTTCAACTGTTAGTTGTCAGATAGAACATCGGCTGAAGAGCAAGCTAGCTGAAAATCGAAAGTCTTAACCGACCACTCCTTATTGGAAGTCTGTTGTTAAGATTTAAATTTGAAAAAGGAAGTCACGTGAGGGTTTGACCGTTCAGTCATTACCCCATTTGGCCCAACACAAGGCTATCTCAGATGGAAAGCAGAAGAGCACAGATGCCATATCGGGAAAGTCTGCAGAGATCAGAGACAAGCCATCGCTTTCAAAGATCAGAGATCAACAGCTCCTCCAACGGCTAGTTGATACTCTCCGCCTATAAATAGAGGTCTTCATTCATTCGAAGAAGACACAAGACACACACGCGAGAAGAAACCAGAGAGCAAAAGAAAGAGCAATATTCTTCACGAGCTGAACTGAAGTTAATCTCTTAGAACATCACTTGTTGAGAGTTCAAGAGTTAGTTAGTTTTATGTCTTTAGATCGAACCTTGAAAACATCACTTAGTGAGAGTTCATAGAGAGTTAGATCATAGCTCACCTTCTGTTCGAGGTTTTAGTTGGAAACACATTTTTCTTTCACCTGAAAAGGTTTAGGATCCTACTTTTCCTGCAACTGAGTAGTTAGGTCGTTTAGTACCCGTAAACTAAACTGTAAGGTTGATAAGTACCCGCAAACTTATCCATAACGGTTGCTCAGCCCGCGTAAGCTGAGTGGTTTGTCCAGAAGAACTTGGACAGAGTTGTGTGGACTCACAACTCCCCGTGGACGTAGGAGGGTTATCTCCGAACCACGTTAAATCTCTGTGTGCTAGTGTTTTTCTTTATTCCGTTATTTCTTGCATTTTTAACTGTCTGACTAACCAGCATACAAACCTCATTTGCACATTCTCAATTGACCAACTGAGCATAAAAGCGTGAGTTGTTTTACGAGTTTAATTTCCACCACATTCCGCACCGCACAACTCTTCCAGCTGCGAGATTCCAACTGAGTCTTTTCACTCGGTTGAAGTACTTTTTCAAGGGTTAAGTTTTAAAATCCTAACTGGTGTATTCCCCCCCCCCCCCCATACACCAGTAACTCGTTTCGGGACCATCAAGTGGTATCAGAGCAGTGGTTCAAAAGACTACTGACTCTGTTTCACAAGGTGAGAATTCGAGAAAGTTTCTTCAGTGGTCAACTGAACAGATCTTTTTCACGCTAGTGCATTTTAGCTTGCATATTTGCTCTGTTGTTGTGTGCAGATGGACGTCAAGGATAAGATCATGGTAATGTTCTCGGTTGTAAATTATACATCCTGGAGGACACGGATGAAGAAGATTTTACTGTCGAAGCATCATAGGATGCAACAAGTTCTTTCTTCGACAATTTTTGTCTGAAGACAGATGAAACAATTGATCAGCTAGAGCTTCAGTTTATGGACATCCTCAGAAGAATTCAGTCCATCCGAAGAGGAAAATACACACTAAGAGAAATCAATCTCAAAGTGTTACAAGCTCTACCGGCTGAGTGGGATACTTTCACCAATATCCACGAGAGCCGAGCTGACCTTGGTGAAATGGGAACTGAAAGATTGTTCTCAATCTTAAAGGGAAATGAGTATAAGGTGAACCAAAAAAGATCTCAATCCTCGGTTCAGACGAGTCGACTTGAGGATGTTGGTTCAGCCTCAAAGTCAGTTGCTCTCCGAGCTGACTACTCAAAATCGAGAACATTGAGGCCAACCAGATCGGCTGACACGACTGCAAATGAGCCAAGCAGAGAGGAACTGCAACAGAACATTGCAGCCATGTCAAAGAAACTAGCCGACATGGACACTCGGTTCGGGAAATACAAACGATTCTACAAATCAAACCGAACTCGAGACAGTTCAAAGCCTGTCACCAACGGTTGCTTTGAATGCGGAAAGGAAGGTCATTTCAAGGCTGACTGCCCAGATCTATCGAAGAAAGAGAGAGATGCGTTAAGGGCCAAACAAGCTGGAAAGAACAAGGCCAAGGTTGCAGAAGAAGCAGCTGACGACATGGACATCTTCACTGACACTGAAGATGAGGATGAGCTGACTTCCACCAACAACGCTACCGGTCAGGATCAATGCCTCATGGCTCTTGGAACCGACCAGGATGATACTGAGGTACACTCTAATCCTGCTAAGTTAAATTCTTCAAATATTTCTAACATGCAGGAATCACTGGACGAAGAGTTGGAACCCTCCTGGAGTAATTTTCAAGAACTCAGTGAGGAACTGCATCACCAATCGGTTGAGTTTAAGAGTCTTCAAGCTCAGTTCGCCAAACTTGAAGATTCCTTAACCGAAAAGGACGGATCAAGAGCCAAACCGAGGAGATTGAGAATTTCAAGAGTCAACTGAACGAGGCTAAGTCCCCAACTGATAAAGAGTTGACAAAGCAGATCAAGGAACAACAAGATCAGTTGAAAAATCAAGAGGCTCAGATCGAGCAGCTGATAAAGAAGTCAGATGGACAAACCGAGCAGATAACTGTCCTCGTCAAGGAGTTGCAAACTGAGAAGGACAATCTAATCAAGCTGTATCAGTCATCCAAGATCATAGAGAATCTTATCAGTTACAGCAGACAGATGGATGACGTGTCAGGACTCGTTTATGATGTGATTAAAGATAGTGGAATTCCTCCAACAACCTTCATCAAAGCTGTCGAGGTTAAAGTTGTTGAACCGAACACAGTGGAACCTGTGTCACCATAAAATATTTTAACCTCCACTTCTCAGCAAGCTCAACCGACCAATGCAACCACAACTGAGAAGGGAAAAGGAACAGTAGATGAAGGACAGAATGTTCCATCGGTTGGGACATCAACCAAGAGGGAATGTTCCAAAAGTCAGAAGAGAAATCAGAGGCGTCGAAGACATAATCACAATCGAACTCAGAATCAGAACCGACCTCTGCATCAACCTCAGAGTCAACAACAGAAAAAATGGAACCGACCGCAGAACCGACAAGGGTTCAATCATCTGAATCAACAGCGGTTCCATCCCCAGTTCAACCAAAGGTTCCAACCGAGTCAACCAATGAGGAACAGATCGAACAACTGGAGATACTCATGCCATAATCTGAATCATCAACAGGGCATGAACAGCTACAGACAACCCTCAGGGAGTTGGAATCAGAATCAGTAACAAAGATTCCAACATGGCGTCCGACCTCACAGACAAACTCAACAGGATAAGAATCGCCATCAAAACAGGGGGAAAGCCTCTCCTCCGAAAGCTCAGAATGGGAGAAATCCAACTCCTCCCAAGAAACAGAACATCTCTATTAACAACAAGCCTAAGGATAACCGAGGTGTTGTTATAGTTGATGATGAAGGAAAAGTGATCTGGAATGATAAATCCATCCGAGTTTACAGGGAAAAGCGACGCACAGTTCTAGGAGGAACTGGTTCTAACCCTCCAGGACCCAACTGAAATTGGGGACCTAAGCGAGTTTCTCTTTGCAGGTACAGGAGAAACAGCTGAGGAAGAAGAAAGCGTCTGCAATAAAATGGGTAATGGACAGTGGATGCTCGAAACACATGACGAATCTAAAGGATTTGCTTGGAAGTTTCGTGGATAAAGAAGGTCCATCAGTTACTTTTGGTGATAACTCAAAAGGTTATACCAGAGGTTACGGTACCCTTGAAACCAATCATGTTTCAATTTCTAATGTCTCTTATGTTGATGGATTGAAGCATAACTTGCTCTCCATCAGCCAATTCTGTGATAATGGTTTCTCTGTCAAGTTTGATGCACAGGATTGCAGGGTTAAAGATGTCGGATCAAAGCAGGTGATATTGTTGGGAAATCGATCACCAACAGGGAATATCTACTACGCTGATTGGAACAACAGCCTCCCTGATACCTGCCTGATATCAAAGAGCAGATCTGATGTGAGCTGGCTGTGGCACAAAAGGCTCAACCATCTGAACTTCAAGACGATGAACCGACTCGCCAGACAAGAACATGCAAGAGGCATACCAAACTGAGTGTTTTCAACAACACACATCTGCAGTGCATGCCAGCTGGGAAAGCTCGCTAGATCCTCCTTCCGATTGAAGTTAACTCCCTCAACCGACCGAGTGTTACAGCTGATCCATATGGATCTCTTCGGGCCAGTTACACCAAAGAGCATGAACGGGAACGAGTATACCCTGGTTGTAACTGATGATTACTCGAGTTACACGTGGACCATTTTCATGCGCCACAAGAGTGAAACCCGAGATGAGCTGCCCAAGCTGATGGATCGGATATCAAACCAACAAGAGATGAAGATCATGTCTATCCGATCAGATCGTGGAACGGAGTTTCTAAATGAAACCATCATCGAGTATTGCGAGAAAAATGGAATTACCCATCAGACATTAGCCGCGCGTACTCCGCAACAGAATGGAGTAGCTGAGCGAAGGAACAGAACGCTGAAGGATGCAGCCACATCCATGTTAGCCAGCTCAGCTCTGCCAAAGAGATTTTGGGCTGAAGCGGTCAACACTGCATGCTACACTCAAAACCGGTCTCTTCTAACCAAGCGGTTGGGAAAGACACCATATGAGCTATGGAGACGCAGGAAGCCAGATATTTCTTATTTTCGTGTTTTTGGTTCTAAGTGTTATATTCACAACAATGGGAAGACTCAGTTGAAAACTTTTGATGCCAAAGCTTCGAAGGGCATATTTCTTGGATATGCTGCTCGGATCAAGGCATATAGAGTTTTCAACAACAGCTCTCGTGTTTTGGAAATAACACCTCATATTAGTTTTGATGAATCTTCTTTTGAGTACAGGGAACAGGTCAAAGAACAACAGACAGATATACAAGCTCCACCTGTTCTCACAAGATCGCAAGCTCTAAGGGAAAAGAACCTAGCTGAACCACTAGTTTGGGCAACTGAGGATTAGGATCCATACTCCTCTGAAGATGAATGCGAAGACCCCAGCTCATCCCAAGGGGGAACTTCAGCTGATGCTCCTCCAACTGCATCAGCATCCGAAGCCCAACCGAGTCCAGTTCAAACTAACATCAATGTTGAGGATCCAGACTCAACAGCTGATCAATCACCAGCTCTGAAGACTCCAACTCAGATTACGGAACAGCCACAGTTGGAAGAAGAAGGAAGACGCAACCGAAGATGGTATGAAGTTCATTCCACTGACAACATCATCGGCGATCCAACCGAGGGTGTGCGTACAAGGAGCCGAGTTGCATATCCAGAATCAACCGAAGAAAATTCCAACACTTATGCCCAATATGCTGATGAGTTGACAGTTCTAGAGGAATTCGAGCAAGCTGGAGATGTTGCCATGATTTCTTGCTTTGTAGCTGATGTACCAGAACCGAAGAATGTTGGGGAAGCTCTCAACTGTGTCCACTGGACAACAGCCATGCAAGAAGAACTGAATGAGTTTCTACGCAACTGTGTATGAGAGTTGGTAGAAATACCAAATGGTGTTAAGGTGATTGGATTGAAGTGGATTTTCTAAAACAAGAGAGACGCCATTGGATTTATTGTGAGGAATAAAGCAAGGTTGGTAGCTCAAGGATACTGCCAACAAGAAGGAATCGACTTTGAAGATTCTTTCGCGCCGGTTGCAAGGCTGGAAGCCATCCGAATCTTTCTAGCTTAAGCCGCACATCACAAGTTCAAAGTGTATCAGATGGATGTGAAGTGTGCATTCCTCAACGGAGATATCAAGGAAGATGTGTATGTTGAACAGCCTCCTGGTTTTGAGAATGGAGATGGAAGAGTGTACAAGTTGAAGAAAGCTATCTATGGACTAAAGCAAGCGCCAAGGGCCTGGTATGACACTCTTTGTGGTTTTCTTCTGAACTCGGGATTCAAACGAGGATCAGTTGACAAAACCATGTTCACCATCAAAGTTGAAGATGATATACTTGTAGTGCAAATCTACGTGGATGACATCATATTCGGTTCCAAGTCAGAGGAGCTGTGCAAGAAATTCTCAGATCTTATGAAGGAGAAGTTCGAGATGTCAATGATGGGCGAGATGAATTATTTCCTTGGATTACAAGTGAAGCAGTCACCAGAAGGGATTTTCATCAATCAGTCTAAGTACACAAAGGAGCTCATCACCAAGTTCGGATTGCAGACAAGTAAGACAACAAGGATCCCAATGAATACTAACTGGAAGATTGAACCTAGATCTGAAGGAAAGCTCGTGGATGCCAGCAAGTATAGAGGGATCATCGGTTCTTTGCTATACCTAACTGCAAGCCGGCCAGACATATCTTATGCAGTTGGAGTATGTGCTCGATTTCAAGTCCAACCAAGGGAAGCTCACATGTTGGCAGCAAAGAACATCATCAAGTATCTGAAGGGTACTGTCAATGTTGGGTTGTGGTATCCAACTGACGACAATATCCAGCTGACCGGATACTCAGATGCGGATCTAGCAGGAGATTGATTGGACAGGAAGTCTACTTTTGGACACTGTCAGTTCATGGGAAGCAAGCTGGTTTCATGGTTCTCCAAGAAACAAGCATGTGTTGCTACTTCTACAACCGAATCAGAATATATGGTTGCTGGAAGCTGTTGCATGCAAGTGTTGTGGCTGAAGCAACAGCTGAGAGATTATGAAGTTGCAACTGGACAGGTTCCCATTCATTGTGATAGCTCGAGTGCCATAGCTATCTCTCTGAATCCTGTTCACCATTCTCGGACAAAGCATATCGACATTCGTCATCATTTCATCCGAGATCATATTGAGAAGAAGGATGTGTCCATGGAGAAGATCCCAACTGAGATTCAGAGGGCTGATATCTTCACTAAACCTCTAGCCGAAGCACGGTTCAAAATACTATGTGATTTACTTGGATTGTTATATCCACCTGATAAGGAACCAGCTGAGGTAAAGAGACAGACATCTATCTGAGGGGGAAGCTCAGATAAAGGGGGAACGTCAGATATGGATTGCAAACTGAAGACATCAGACGTCAGCTAAACAAACGAACTCGAGTCAGCTGATGGTATGCTGCAACAATGGATCAGACGTCAGCTGAACAGACGAACTCGAGTCAGCTGATGGTATGCGGCAACTGAGGTTTACAGCTGATCTCGACATCAGCTGGCAGGTAACATTTATGACTGAAGGTGTTATGTTCTTAAATGAGAATGTTTAAAATAAATTCAAACATTCCTGAGCTAGTCAGTTACATTAAAATAGCCATCATGTCGCATTAAATGTAAAGTACGGCTGAACATCCATAGCCTACTTTATAGTGCGACTGGGCTGACATGAAACTGTACACCTTCTCACACGCTGGTTGGAACTCGGATCAAAACGTCAAGTCAAAGACGGTCAACAGTCGCGTAATCTCAGCCGTTGATGGATTCACGCCATTTATCCCCAGCCGTTGATCTCATCCGAGTCAAAGACCTATATAAAGCGGCAAATCAGGAAGTGATCCTTACCTTCTCGTTTCGTGCATATCATTATTAACTGTTCATCATCCCCTCCGAAATTGTCTCACCATTTTCAGTAACATATTTCTTCCTTCTTTGCATATATATACTCCACTAAAATGGCACCCAAGGCAAAAGCATCAAAGAAAATGGTCTCTGCAGAACCTGCCACGTTCAAGGAATCCTTCGACATGATGCTGTCAAAGATTCATTTCGAACAAATTCTATCCAGAGAAGCTCTGACCTCGTCGAAAATCGCTCCCGTCGCCACCATTCTTTCCAACCCTGGTCTGCTCAACTGGGCAACCCTCTCTCCTTCCAAGCTGCTCAGAAAGCAAGTCGCCCACTTCTACCGGAATCTGCAACACGATGCAGAACTCGGGCTTGTCACCACGATTCCGTGCAAGCAACGAATCAGCACTTCCCGATCGATGGAAGAAACCGCCGTCGAGATCAAAGTATCCAAAGAACTGGAGAAGATCATCCCCAGAAATCGGGAGGCCATAGACGTGATGGGGAACTTCTCAGACAAGGATGCAGATGCATTTCTGCAAACTATCCTCCTTGTCCTCGAACCTTTGAAGGGGAGTATGCAGAGGACCAAACTGAAGCCGGAGCACCGACTTCTATTTGATGTAATTTCAAAATGCGCCTTCGCATACGGAGGAGCTTTCGGTGATATCAGCAGACCGAAGCTCAAACAGCAGAAGAAATTGGAAGAACAGCACAAAATCGACTGACTGGGCTACCTTGAAAGCCAGCTGTGGGCGGAGAAGCTGAAGATCTCCGAGACGGTAGCTGAGTCCGGAGAGCAGCTGTTGAGTGTCAAGGGCACACTCAACTTCGGCACCAAAATTTCAACCCTGATCCTCCAAGCAACCAAGGGCCAGAAGCTGACTTGGGAAGGGAGTGAGGACCCTCCGTTCAACAAGCTGATGCTATTCCCAACAGCCAAGAAGGCTAGGGATGTTGTGGAAGCAGTATACACTCCCAAGAGAGCCTCAAAGCCAGCTGTGGAGATGGCCCCAGCAGCCCGCCGCCCATCGAGGTCCAAACCCTCAAAACGACAGCTGGAGGAAGTGGCTGAGGAAGAGGGAGACGAAGAAGAAGAAAAAGTGGAACCCTTCAAGAAAAAGCCCAGAATAAAAATCATCCAGCCTGCAGCTCAACCGGCTACAACGACCCCGTGGTGGTGATACCAGCTGAGAAAACAGCTGAGGAGAAGAAATCAACCGAGTCGAGCCAGTCAGTTGATCCAGCTGGGTTCATGCTTCAACCCCGCCAACAGGATGCACTGGTTGAAGAAAAGGAGATCAACATGGAGGATTCCAGTTCATCCTCAGATGACTCTTCTTCATGTGAGGAGTCCCACGACAGTCCACCCTCTCCAACAACTGGAGCTGATGCCAGCCAGGAAATCCCACCTGCGTATGAGGAAACCAATGTGCCAGCCTAGTCTCTCCCAAAAGAGGATTCAGTTCTCTCAACTGATCCTCAGTTAGATATTCCGAGCCTCTCGCTCGATGCCAACATTGAGACCGTTCCTTTGGCCAACGTTGATGAGACCGTTGAACCCATTGCCTTCGAAATAGACCCACCCCAAATAGATGAAGAAGCCAACCGCCAGGCGATCTTGGCTGAGTATGAAGGCAGACTGAACTACTGCTTTCGCAAACTGATAGGCATGTTCCCTGAGGCCAGCTCGATGCCCATCTTCGCCATGTTCGGGACTGAACTGCTCTATCAGTTCAGCGTGATATTCAGCTACTGGTAGGTCAAGGAGGAAACCCTGAGGATCCACGGATGGGACAGGTTGAAGATTGATGAATCCAACCTGAGGGTGTACTTCGACTACCAGAACCTCGAAGTGGCCTACAACCAGAAGGTAGTTGTGCTCCGTCGTTGCCTGGATCTGAGTCAACAAGAAGGGACAGACACCAGAGAGCTGTGCAACAATCCTGGAGCCGTGCAATTTCTTGACAGCATGTTAGCCAAGAATGCCGACCATATGGAGGAGGTCGATGAAGCTGACTTGGCTGCCAAGAGGGAAGAAGTAAAGCTTAAGGAGTACCTGGCTAGCCGAACAGCCCTGGTTGTCATGGACCCAACAACCCAGACACAACAGCAACAACTGCCTGGACCCTCTGATCAGCCAGCACACTCAACCGATGCCATCTGTGAGCTGATCACTGAGAGGGTCAACCAGTTGAGGCATGAGTTGTTGTCCAAAATCAAGAACAACAAGGAAGACCAAGCTGACAAGATGCATCAGCTGATGGAGGAAAATGCATCCTTAAAGAATCAGATTGAACAAATCTCCACCTCCCTACAACAAAAGCTGGAAGGCCTCTCCACTTCTACCAGCTCGGAGGTCAAGGATCTGAAGAAGGCAGTTCAAGGACTCAGCTCGGACTTCAATGTCTTCAAGTCAGTTGCTGAATCTGATCTGGCAAAGTCCCAGCAGACACAAGACCAGGAGTGGATGTCTCAGTTCAAAAATTTTCGAGCTGAGTTCGTCACCCTTCACAAAGATGTCTCTGCGACCTTTGCAGCCTTGAAGAAAGCTGAGCAGGAATGCCAAGACCTGGAGCTAGCAAAGAAGGTGGAAGAAAAAGATGATGTGGACGAACTCTTCTCCCGAGTTCAACAAGTTGAGGCCAAGCTGACCTCCCTGGATGGCTCAGTTTCCACCCTTTTGGATGATGCCAAAAAGGGGGAAGGAAAGGAGCCAGCAGCTATTGCTGGACAAGGGAAAGGTGTTCACCTGCAGCAGGGGGAGCAGGGGGAAGAAGGAGGGCCAGCTGAAATTCAAAGGGAAGAAGCTGAAGGATCGCAGCTGAAGGAGTCGGAAGAGCAGGAACTTGAAATCTCCCATGACCTTGTAGCCGAGCTTACAGCTGAGCTAGATGCCGATCTTGACGGGATCTCAGTCGAAGATTGCATCGAAGCTGCCAAAGCTATGGGGAGTCCAAGGAGAAATACTTGAATCCCTCTTGGATTAAGAAGTTCGCTGCTGATCAAGCCAAGAAGATGGCCAAGTTCGAGAAGGAACTAGCCAAAATTGAAAAGAATGTCGACAGAAACAAAGCCAGCCGAAGCGTCAGAAGGATCAACAAACATCAGATGAAGGCTGAGGCTAGGAAAAAGATGCAACAGCTACAGAGAAATGCCCTGCTCCCGTCACGGTTTCCATATACTGACAAGTGGATGAACGCTGAATGGAACGATGACTGGGAGCAGTTCAAGCATGAATTCATCAATGATTTTTACTACAGGAAGGTCTACTCAACTGAAGACCCAAGGCAAGCCTTCAAGGAAGCCTTGTGGGAACTCAGATCTGGAGACCCTGGAATGTACAGGCAGTTCCAGCAAGCCATGGTGAAGGCTCAGCTCGATCCCAACACCGTTCCAGTTCCCCAGAAGCTCAGATATCGCCCTCAGATGATCAAAGGCACAAGCACTCCAAACAGAAATGCGATCATGGCTGAGGCGAGACAAGTTTGCAAGGAACATGGTGTCAACATTGGGATCGAGTCAGCTGCGAAGAAAGAGATCTTTGACCGTATCTTCAGCAAGTACGGTCAAGTGTATTTTTGAGCTGATGTAGTTTTTGAGCAACTGATGTATCTTTAACTGTTTTGAACTTATTCCTGTAATCATCAGTTGTAATGAAAACTTTAAGTATATATACGATTCAACTTGACGTACAATATCTCATTAGAACATCACTTGTTGAGAGTTCTAGAGTTAGTTAGTTTTGTGTCTTTAGATCGAACCTTGAGAACATCACTTAGTGAGAGTTCATAGAGAGTTAGATCATAGCTCACCTTCCGTTCGAGCTTTTAGTTGGAAACACATTTTTCTTTCACCTGAAAAGGTTTAGGATCCTACTCTTCCTGCAACTGAGTAGTTAGGTCGTTTCGTACCCGTAAACTAAACTGTAAGGTTAATAAGTACCCGCAAACTTATCCATAACGGTTGCTCAGCCCGCGTAAGCTGAGTGGTTTTTCCAGAAGAACTTGGACAGAGTTGTGTGGACTCATAGCTCCCCGTGGACGTAAGAGGGTTATCTCCGAACCACGTTAAATCTCTGTGTGCTAGTGTTTTTCTTTAATCCGTTATTTCTTGCATTTTTAACTGTCTGACTAACCAGCATACAAACCTCATTTGCACATTCTCAACTGTTTTGGTTTTTGACCAACCGAGCATAAAAGCGTGAGTTGTTTTAAGAGTTTAATTTCCACCACATTCCGCACCGCACAACTCTTCCAGCTGAGGTTGCTTACTCAGCTGAGAGATTCCAATTGAGCCTTTTCACTCGGTTGAAGTATTTTTTCAAGTGCTAAGTTTTAAAATCATAACTGGTGTATTCCCCCCCCCCCCCATACACCAGTAACGCGTTTCGGGACCATCAGGAACCTTTGTTGCCCTCCGCCTTGCTGGTTCTGACCTATTGCCTTTACCTCTTGTCCTTCTTCTATGAAACAGCTGGGACATTCTGAGGTGATATGTGATGTTGTCTGGCATACTTCTCATCTCTTTACAGCTCTTTGAACTTCCTGGTCATCTACCTTTTTCTTCAAATCCTCCATTTGGCCAGACATCTTGGTCATGAAGTCTTTCATGGTACTGATCAAGTTGTCTTGATTTCCTTTGTTGCCTTCATACCCCCCTCTTGGGATATCATCTTCATCTCATGATTGTTCAGCAATGACGACTATTTTCTTGAACACTTCAGATGGTAGTTGATCGACTATTGCTCCTCCACACGCTGCAATTATGTATTTCCTCTCTGATGCCCTTAATCCCTTCAAGAAATGCTCGATCAAATCAATATCCTCGATTCGATGTTGAGGACATCTTGCCAACAACTTCTTGAACCTTTCATAATAGTCATATAATGCCCATCTTGATCGATGAAATGGCATTCCTCCCACTTTGTATCCAGCCAAAGGGTATATATTTGTCAAGAAAGGCCTGTTGCATTTTGTTCCATGTGTCGATGCTTCCCTCTGGCAAGGTGTAGAGCCACTCACATGCTCCATCAAGAAGTGAGAACGGGAACGTGAGTAACCTTACGTAGTCAGGAAAGGTATCTTGGGCAGCATCTTGGTTTCTCACAACTTCAGCATCGTTGTCATTTCGAACAACTTGTCTATCCCCATTGTTCCTGGCAGTAGTGGCATTGTTCCTCACTGTGCTGATCGCCATCTCAAAGTTTTGAAGATGTGTTTGGGGGTCTTCTCCAGGATGATCACTGAATTTGGGCAGTATGTGTATCAGCGAGTGCTTGAGCTCCCAGTTGCCATTGATGGTGGGCAACTGGATACTTGATGGTCTGATTCCCTTATTGTCAGGGAACATGATCTGACGGATGGTTCTCTCTGGCTGTCCTGCCATGGATGTTGATGTCTCTGCTTTTGCTTCTGAACTGGATGTTGACTGTTTACTGTCTGTACTTGCTGTTGAGCAAGATTCGTCTTCTTGCTCAGTATCCTGTTCGTCTATCAAGCTCTGCGACTCTGAAGGTTCTTTGACGCCTTCCTCCATATCTCTCTTCTTCTTGCGTTATTCTGCTTGATTCCTCCTAGCTATCACCTCCGGACAAACACCGTAATCTTGTGGATCTCCGTCACTCCGTAGATGTGGTTTGGGCATAAACCGTGCTCAACTCAAGTTAGAAAAGCAAACTAGCTTAAAAACCAAGTCCCCGGCAACGGCGCCAATTTGACGAAGCATTGTCGTCACACTCTTCGCACAAATAATATTTATAAATACCTTTTGCCCAACAAGGTAGTAGTCAGCGGCAAGTGGGATCGAACCAAGGGACTCGACGTCATCTGATTTTCAGGTAGAACTCAACAAAAGGGATTTTGATTATAACTCAATAACCTGTAACTCAACAAGTAAAAATATCAAATAACAAAATATGTTTGGATTGGGTTTCGAATCAATGATCCTAATTACTCTTCACTCGTTCATTGGTGCAAGGATATTCAATTAACTGATTTCATCACTTGGTTTAAGACAAAGATTAGTTTATACCCTAAAGGTCACGAAGTCACGATATAAACACACTTAGCCTATGTCTATCCAATTTTACAGATCTTGACCAGAAGGCAAGATCTCCTCTTTTGATCAACAAAGTCACGAAGATACTTCAGTAACGATGCTGCCCAACAGGCATTAAGAATAAACAGACCCAAGACAGCCAAGGGGTAGGTCAATACCGACTGCTCTCCAACACTCCTTACTTTCTTGGGCACGAAAGACACTCTCGTGTTAAATCCCAATTCCTGTTAATGACTTAATATCAATATCTAAATGGTGATCAATCATATATCAATATCAATTAAGTCTAGAACTAATCCTAAGTGTTTTGGGAACAAAATCTCTTAAGGAACTTAAACAATTAGACCTCATGAGTTTAGAACGAGTAATTAGAATCACTTCATCTACATCCAACCCAAACAATAAACTTAGCTAGACATAATAATAAACGTAAACACAAAACATATAAAGAAAAACATACTTAACATAAAACTGGAAACGGGTTGCTGCCCAAAAGCGTAGTCAGCAACTAAGGTCTTGGCTTCAAGCCAACAACTAAACTAAAGCAGTAAATACGAAATAAAAGTAAATTGTCCGTAGGACTTGTTTCTTCCTCACTTCCTCTCAACTAAGAATGCATAACTAAGAATAAAAATCGGCACCCAATACATAAAGGAGCCGGCCATATATATAGGTGATGGTAATTAGGGTTTAGGAAAGTTTTCTTGTTGATGAAGGACTCTTCCATGCATATCACATCCGCCCTTTCTCTTCATGCATGCACGATTCTCTTTCCTTGCTTGGTAGATATCTCCTTTGATTAGGTCCGGCTAGGATAAGGAAAGAAAGATCCAATCCTTATCCTCTTCCTTGAAGGAAAAGAAAAATCTGCTGCTGGTCCGACTCGCATCTTGCCCTCCATGTCTGCAAACTGAATTGCTTCCTGTGTTGACTAAGATCCTGGCTCCTCCGAGTACTCTGTCTGTTGGCATAAAGGATATGGGGAGGTACTTCCTGACTTGTAGAATGGATATTTCGATGTTTGCCAGCTACAAGCTTCCAGTCCTATGCCCATTTGCATCGTATCACCATCTCAGCATCTCAACAACAGATTTTCCATCGGATTTGCCCAGCATCCCACCTGTTCTCCCCTGCACACCATCTCTCGACTTTGTGTCCTTCCAGACACACTTTGACTCGAAAAAGACTAAGAAACACAAGAAAAACACAAGAAAAGATGGACATAAATATAGGTTCATCAACTTCCATTGGGGAATATTTTCTTTACTATGTATGGCCCTCTCCATTTGGATTGGAGTTTCCCACTCATCAATTTAAAGCGAGAGTTAAAAAGTAACACCTTTTGTCCAGCCCAGAATTCCTTCTTTCAGATTTTTGCATCATGAATTTTTCTAGTTCTTTCCTTATATAAAACTGCATTGTCGTATGCCTCTAACCGCAGTTCTTTTAACTCACTCATCTGCAATCTCCTTTCTTCTCCGGCCAAAGTTATACTGAGATTGATTTTCTTAATGGCCCAGTATGCCTTGTCTTCTACCTCCACAGACAGGTGACACCTCTTCCCAAACACCAATCTGAAGGGTGACATCCTAATTGGGATTTTGTAGGTAGTTCGGTATGCCCATAACGCATCCCCTAAATGACTACTCCGGTCCTTTCGGTTGGGGTGAACTACCTTTTCTAGTATGCTTTTAATTTCTCTGTTCGAGATTTCAGCTTGTCTATTTGCTTGGGGGTGATATGAAGTTGTCACTTTGTGTTTCACCTCCATCCTCTTTGTGAGTGCCCTGATGTTCGCGTTACAGAAGTGGGATCCCTGATTGCTGATGAGAATTTTTGGTACTCAAAACCTGTTAAACACCTGGTCCTTCAAGAATTCACCTACCGTATGAGCATCATTGTTTGCTGTAGCCTTTGCCTCGACCCACTTAGTTACGTAATCAACTGACACCAATATATATTCATAATTTCCAGACTTGGGAAATGGTCCCATGAAGTCTATTCCCCATACATCAAAAATTTTCACAGGCATAATAGCCATTTGGGGCATCTCATCTCTTGCAGTAATGCCTCCAACCATCTGGCACTTCGGGCAGCCCTGTACCCATTTTTTTTTGCATCGGCAAATACTGAAGGCCAATAAAATCCGTTGTCCAAAATCCTTTGTGTTATTCTTTTACCACCAAAATGTCCACTGCATGAAGTCCTATGGCACATTTCCAAGATCTAAGTGTGCTCATCTTCAGGAACACACCTCCGTATGAACTGATCTGCTCCTATCTTCTATAGATGCGGTGCCATCCAAAAGTAAGAGCGGGCTTAGTTTTTCCCGATGGAACTTCTTTTGTGATCAAATAGTTGGCTATATCCGAGTATCATGGCTCCTTATCGGTCAGGGTATACAGAGACTCCATCTCTGTATGGGCATATACTGCATAAAGCTTCTCATCAGGAAAGGTGTCCTCTGTGGGCTCTTCATCTTCCTTGCCCATTTGTAGCCTGCTCAAATGATCTACTACAAGGTTGGCAGACCCTTTCGTGTCCCTGATTTCAATGTCGAACTCTTGTAACAACAATATCCATCTAATAAGACGTGACTTAAACTCTTTCTTCGCCGTCAAATATTTCAAAGTTGCATGGTCAGTATATATAATTGCCTTAGTACCTAAAAAATAAGACCTGAATTTCTCTATGGTGAATACCACTGCTAAAAACTCTTTTTCAGTCGTAGTATAGCTGCACTGAGCGGGATTAAGGGTCTTTGAAGCGTAATAAATGACGTAGCTCTTCTTCCCCCTTTTCTGTCCTAGTACAGCTCCAACCGCGTGCTTACTAACGTCGCACATAATCTCGAAAGGCGATTCCCAATCTGGAGGTTGTATGATGGGGGCTGACACAAGTCTGCTCCATAGATCGAGAAATGCCTCTTTGCAATCATCATCGAAGTCAAACTCAACATCCTGTTGCAGCAGTCTGGTCCTGGGTTGGGTGATTTTTGCGAAGTCCTTAATAAAATGTCGGTAAAACCCTGCATGATGCAGGAATGCCCGTATGTGCTTTAACATGGTTGGGTATGACAATTTGGCAATAGAATCGATCTTTGCTTTGTCCACTTCGATCCCCCTTTCAGAAATAACGTGGCCCAACACTATTCCTTCATTCACCATAAAATGGCACTTTTCATAGTTAAGAACCAAACTCTTCTCCACACATCTTTTTAACACCAATTCCTAATTATTGAGGCATGTATCGAACGAGTCTCCATACACCGTGAAGTTATCCATAAATACTTCAATACAATTCTCCAACAAATCGGAAAAAATACTGATCATGCACCTTTGAAAAGCCCCATGTGTATTACACAGACCAAACAACATTCTTCGATAAGCAAATGTTCCGTATACGCATGTGAAAGTTGTTTTCTCTTAGTCCTCTTGAGCCACAAAGATTTGCATGTATCCCGAGTACCCATCTAAAAAGCAGTAATAAGCATTACCAGCTAGATGTTCGAGCATTTGATCGATAAAGGGTAGGGGGAAATGGTCCTTCCATGTGACCATGTTCAGCTTTCTGTAATCTATGCAAACTATCTACCCAGTCTGCAGCCTTGTCGGAACCAGCTCTCCCTTGTTATTTTCTACAACTTGTATCCCTGATTTCTTTGGTACGACATGGAAGGGGCTGACCCACTGGCTGTCAGAGATAGGAAAAATAATTCCTAACTCTAGAAGTTTCAGAATCTCCTTGAGTACCACTTCTTTCATTACAGGGTACATTTTTCTCTGTGAATCTCGCACTGGTCTTGCTCCTTCCTCAAGGTATATTTGGTGCATTCATTCAGTCGGACTGATTTTATTAATATCTGCCAAGGTCCAACCGATGGCTTCCTTATTCTTCCATAAGACCCTGACCAATCTTTCCTCTTGTATCATGGTTAGATCTGCACTGATGATTAATGGAAAAGTCTCCTCAGGCCCCAAATAAGTGTATTGCAGATGTTTGGGCAATTTCTTGAGTTCCAAGACCGGCGCTTTAACAATTGACGGAAGCAACTTTTCGTGCTACCCATACTGAGAAAATAGATCCGGCTTGCCCTCTGCTGATCCTCCAACTGAGTACACTTCCGAAATAATTTCTTTAATCCTTTGGTCCTCTTCAGATTCTGCTTCCAAAGTGCTTTCCTTGAGCGAATATAACTCCATAATGGCCTCTTTCATGTCCCAATCTCCCATTTGAGCGGCATCACGATCGGTCAAGCCAGATCGGATTATTTTATCTGTTAAATCACTCGAACTAAACTCAAGGCTTTGTTCCTGCACTATTAGTTCGAATACATCGATCATCTCAACTGACTCCACTTCTTGCTTCCTCCTCATAGCTTCATAGATGTTGAATTTCTCTACTACTCCATCAAATTCACATTACAGAATTCCTGTTTTTATATCAATCTTTGTTCTCGCAGTCATCATGAAAGGTCTACCCAACAGAATAGAGTTCTCTTTGGTTTTCGATCATGTGTCCAATACATAGAAGTCAACAAGAAAAATCAAGTCCCCTACCTTAATCAACACATCTTCTATTACTCCTTCTAGTATGTATTAGACCGATCTGCTAGTTGTATGACCATGTGAGTATCCCTTAGTTCTCCCAAGTTCAATCGATTGAAAACAGCTAGGGGCATCACATTTATTGAAGCCCCTAGATCCATCATAGCTTTATCCATATTTCTTCCTGCTATGTTATAGGGAATGGTAAACATTTCGGGATCCTTACGTTTTGGGGGTAATTTCTGTTGGATCGCAGCTGACACACTTTTCCCCATCACGTATCGAGCATCCTCTTCCACTTTCACTTTTCTCAAACATAAATCTTTTAGGAACTTAGCATATTTTGGAATACGTTTAATTGTGTCCAATAGGGGTATGCTAAGTTCCACTTTTTGAAACATTTTCATCATCTCACTCGCTTCTTTTTCTTTAGCTTTCTACCGTAGTCTGCCCAGAAAAGGGGGTTCGGTCTGATCGTCACCAATCTGGTCTCCAGTAAGCCCATTACTAGTCCCCTCATCTCTTTTCCTGTTAGCTTCTGCTTCGGCCAAAATTTTCTCTGCTTGCTCATCCTCCACCTCTGTCAATATCACCTGTGCTTGTTCCTTGTGATTTATTCCCTGTGGAGGGAGCTTTCCCGTGTTTTCCTCTACTTTGGCGAGTGCCTTCGCCAATTGACCAATTTGCACATTGGTTTGATTCATACTGGCCCGAACCTCATTCCTGAACTTTTCACTTTCTTTAGCCATATTTTCGATAGCTTCCTCCCAAGGTGCATGTCTCTGATGTGGAGGTTGGTATACTTGTTGCTGTTGTGGTTGGTAGTTCTGCAGAGGCGGTCCAGCTTGATACTGTGCTGCTGCTTCTGGTGCTGGGTATACTGTTGTGAAGACCCTGGCAGACCCACATTATTTTGTTGGGTCTAACCGTCCTGTTTCCATCTAAAATTTGGGTGATCCCTCCATCCTCGATTATACGTGTTAGAGAAGGGATCATGTTTCTGATGGAAGCCTTCATTTCCTCCCATAGCATTGATATCCATCAAATCTTCACCAAAATTCAGACAACTCTCAGCCCAATACTCATAGAAGGATTCCAACCCATCTGGTGGTGGGGGCAGTTGCTCAAAAGCCGTTTAAATCTCGTCCACTACTCATAGAAGGATTCCAGCCCATCTTGTTTAATATTCCTAATTTCCCACCTCATTCTCTCAACTCTGGTTGCTGGAAAAAATTCTTCTAAAAAGCATTGTTGCATCTCAGCCCAGGAAGTAACACTTTCTTCTGGCAAATTGTACAGCCATCTTCTTGCACGATCCACCAATGAGAATGGGAAAAGTACTAATTTCACATATTCTTGTTGATTCTCATTTGATTGGTGCATCACTGTCATTTCAAAATCCTAGAGATGAGTATGGAGGTCATCCCCAGCGTATCCATTAAACTTCGGTAAGACCTGTATCAGTGCTGGTTTGAGGTCATACTTCAGGTAGAGTGATCCCGTTCGGCCTGAGATTTAGATTTGTTGAGTATGCCAACTGTTTGAGGGTCTGCGATTGCTGTGGTTCTACCATAGCGTCGCGTCACGCTATTCGTGCTATAGCGCATAGTCGTCGTTCAGTTCGATCGATGTTTGGATCAAAAATTAATGCTTTTGCTACTCGACGAGTTCCACGCATACACCAATAGCGGAAAATGGAATGAGAAGAATAAAATTGCTGCGCGTCATTCCCCAGCAATAGCGCCAATTTTGACACGCATCCATTGTATGGTACGATCAAAATATTTGTGTATGCCCCAGACGGACAATACATGCTCCTATGCCCACAACTAGACTGGTTAGTCTAAGCGGTAAGCTAGGGTCGATTCCACGGAGAGTGAGGAATTACTTTACTCTTCAGTGTACAAATCGATTTGTCACGGTCTCAATCTGTATATCTGCACAATAAACTAAACGGAAATCAAATATTAAAAGGGGGGTAAGATTTGGGGTAGGTTATGATCGTTGTTGATATGTTGATTCAGTCATGGGCACAATGAAGATCCGTCCATGCTTCATATAAACTCAATGCGTGGCCCAAAGACATTGGGGCGTTTCAAGAGTTCATACTCCACACTTGGGATGGTTGAATCCCTTGTTGTCGTCTTGGTCCGAAGGTCACGCTTCACCCCGGTCACAAGGCCGTGCTTCACTCCTCCTTAGATAGTAGTCATACCCGATCTCTCCAAGTATGACCCTCACCAACCTTCTCTTCCAAACTTCTCATGTCCGCACCTACAGAGTAGACGTAACTCGCGGGATATTCATTTCCGGTACCACGTCCAACCGGTCATCGATATGCCTACGATACGTGAGATGAGTCCTTTGGTCGATAACCATGGCTTGATGCCTCGTCACAGTTGATGGGTGATTGTTAGAGAAGCCCAAGACTGAAGAAGGACGCAGTATCCCCTTGTCCATTCCTCACCATCCAGATCTACAGCACCATGTCAGGTGTTGCTTAGCTACTCGGTCATGGGCACACCGAACGTTACCGTCTGTCATGCCCTGCCTTTGCTTGACATGGTACAGCTCCAATCGAACGGAGATCACCCGTTAGGTCAGGTCTGCCCATGAATTCTGCTCCAATTCTTCCAGAACTACTGGACTCAACCGATGGCACAAGTGCCTCACGAATGTTTCACATATCATCAGTCAATCATTTCCCATACCCAAATCTCACCAAGTAGATTACTCACACATAATTAAATACATAATGATAAGCGAAATAGAACACATGAATGAAAAGAAATACGAAATGCTTGAATTAAAAGTACCTAAGGCAAACAGCCTTGGATTTGTTCTTCACAGCAGAATGTAAATCAAAGCATATAAATTGTTTGAACAGAAAATATAGAACTGAAAGTAAAAGTGTTTTCTTCGGACTAAGATCTGGAGAATGATAAATTAACCAACATTGTGCCAGCCGCTCCGGCTGGACTTTTATAGTAGAACTGACAGCAAGCAAAACCCTAAGCGAGTAGACTGAATCGGCATGATTGGCAATTTCCATGTTGAGCGAAATTCTGATTATCTGTGATTGACTGGATTGATGATTGGCAATCTCCGATTGATTGGTTTATTTAGGGTAAGGCGCTGACCTCCAAATCCTTCCTTCCATAGATGCTTGGCAGATATTGTGCGAATCTTCTTCCACGCGGCTTTCCATCTTGAGCTCTGATGATTGACTGGCAATTGCTGTAGTGGTCAAACTGGTTGCATGTTTCATGATTTGATTCTTCGTGAGCAAGGCAGTTGCAAGATCTTCTTTGTTGTTGGGTGCATTGCGTTAATACCACAAATGCGAATGATGAACAGCAACTTAGCTTCAGGGTTCACATGGAATCCTCCTTTCAACCTCGTCTCTTGCTTCAATTCATCTCCTGCTCTGCATACTCCTTTGCGTAGTCCTTGCAACCGACTGAATTTACTCCAGTTCTGCTCATTCTGACCACCTTTCCTCTGTTTGACTTGGACTGAGCTTTCTTCCTTCGAACAATAGTTTCTTCCCCTGGACAGACACTAATGACACAAAAAGACATGAAAAATAGGGCCAAATGGCCCAAAAGTCGAAGACGCATCAGTATCCCCTTGTCCGTTCCTCGTCATCCAGATCTACAACTCCATTGAAGGCACTGCTTAGCTACTCGGTCATGGGCATACTGAACATTGCAGTCTGTCATGCCCTGGCCTTTGCTTGGCATGGTACAGCCCTAACCGAGCAGAGATCACTCGTTAGGTCAAAATTGCTCATGAATTCTGTTCAGATCTCTCGGGGACCACTGGATCCAACCAAAGGAACAAATGCCTCTCGAATATTTCACATATCAACACTTAATCATTTCCCCCCACCCAAATCTCACCAAAGACACTACTCACACATATTGAAATGCATAATTATGAAAGTAAATAAACACATGAATAACATAAAACACGGAATATACTTGAATTCAGAAAATACCTAAGGCAAACTTCCTTGGATTTGTTCACGACAGGAATCAAAATGAAAGCTAGTAAATTGTTTTGGTGTGGAAATGTAAAACGAAAGTAAATTGTATCTTCGAGTTGAATGCTATTGAATACTAGGGGTAACCAACGTTTTGCCAGCCACACTTGCTGGACTTTTATAGCTGAGACTGTGGCCGTCAACATCCTCCTTGGTAGACCATATCGGTGTGATTGATTGCTTCCATATTTAGCTCGATCTTTATTGATTCTTGACTGATCAGATTGATAGTTGGCAATCACCGGTTGATTAATTAGGATAATTGACTGACTCCCAGATCCTTCTTCGTGCAGGAACTTGACAAAATATCATGCAAATCCCTTCAACGCGTCTTTCCTTATTTGGCTTCGGCGGCTAGCTGCTGATATCGGTAGTGGTCATACTAGCTGCATGTCTTGGTTAGCCTCACACCAGTGTACTGTCCTTCTCCTGGAGAAATCAGATTCATGCAGTGAGATAGAATTGCTCCAATATTGCCCATTCTGACCATCTTGTCTCCGTTTTCCTAGGATTGACCTTCCTTCCTACGAATAGTTGATTTCTTCTCTATACAGACACTACATACACAAAAAGATAGGAAAAATAGGGCCAAATGGTTCAAAAGTCAAAGACGCATCAGTTAGTATTTAATATAAATTATTTTTCGATAGCAAATATAAAATTAAAGACGATTATACTATTTAAATTTAATTAAATCATTTTCTACCCAACGTAATTATTTTATAAACTACTTGACAAATAAAACATGTCAAGTAAGATGAAATCTTTCTATGGAGAAGTTTGATTGAGTTGTATGTTCGAAACGAAATATCATTGTTCTGTTGCAGAACTTGTGAATTCTGCTTTTGAATTCGGAAAAGAAATTAAAGTTTTGTTTTTCTCCAATTTATCTTCGGTTGTTATTTTTTACAATTTTTTTTATTATGGACTCTGTTATAGGGTTCACTAAACCAATATACATTGGCCATAGTTTTTTTTTTTTTGAATTAGATAAATACATTAATTATTTTCTCAACTATAATACAAATATATGCAATGTATAGCTTAACACATAGACTCTCTTTTGTGTGAGAATCTTGTAAGAACTTATTTAGACGGTGATTTTAAGATAAAATTGTATTCGGGTAATGTTAATTGATGGTTACATTTCCCAATTATCAACTAATACAGGTCAATGCCTGTGAATTACATTCCTAAAAAAAATCCGCATACTACGTCCTTGAGTTGAGTCAGTTGTCAATTAAAAGAAATTCTCATTCACAAAAAAAATTCTTATTCATGGTGTGAAAGGTTTAATGGAGGGCACTTGACCCATTATGATTTCTAAATGAGCTTGATATGTATGAAAGTCAATTTACCAATAAAATTACTAGGTCGGTTCAAATTGATCGAGAAAAGTAAGGTTAAAATAAAAAACTTCTAAACCCGAACGAATGTCCAAGTGAGTTGGTAATTACTCAACGAGTTCAACATGAGTACAAATAAGAAATTTAGTATTTCAATTGGGATTGAGATAAGTACAACAAGAAAATTATGAGTTGGGTTGAAAAATATTTAATGGGTTAGTACACATTCCATTGTCACTCATAATCGAGCCGAATAGGTACGATGACAATTTAACCATAATGGACGAGCTGATCCGAATTGACCGGAAAAGGGTTAGGACAGAATAATAAATTTACCTTATTTTAGATTATTATTGAAAAATCGCCATTAAGCATACTGGAAATTATTATTATTATTATTATTATTATTATTATTATTATTATTATTATTATTATTATTATTATTATTATTATTATTATTATTATCATCATCATTTATGTAATGTTCGACTTTTAATAAGACTGATAATCAATTACTATAGTAACTTATACTTATTTAATTATTTAGATACTTTGTAAACTTAAATGATTTAGAATAATTAGTGAGTAGAACTATATGAGTTTAGATAGACGAGTGATAAAATCGCACTTTAGCATGATTTGGGATTAGACAGTTGTGAATAGTGAAGTTTTTTTTTAAATCAAGTAGTGCGATTTGTAATAATATTGTAATCTTATTTGAATACTTTACGAGATTTCGATTATAAATCAGTCAAGTTAGATATTTCCTTAGTGTTTGTTTTGAGATTGACTCTAACTAAGTTTTATATTTTGGTATTTTTGCTTTGGTTATGATTTTTATTATTTTATTATTTAATGTTGATTTTATATTATTCAGATTTTGTGGATATTACCCACCGGATTTGGGACAAGTTTGGGGGGCTTGGAAAGTGAAGTCAAATTGTAATCGGATTTAAGAAGGATATAGATAAGGAAATTCTAAACGGGTTTAATCTGAGAAACTTTTGATGGGTGGATAACTAACCGTTGACGCGCCTCAAATTTTTACGCTTTTCGTAGTCGTTTTGGAGTCTAGATAGAGTATTTTCCTTTGTGTTTTATGTTATTTGTGTCTGGGAGGACACAATGATGTGCAGAAGTGGGAAAAATGGGAAACGGGCATAAAAGCACTAGAACCAACATAAAATGAAAATGAGCTTCAATCCGAAGCAGAAGCACATGTGGCATGACTTGCTGTTATGATCACCCGCCCGTTGATATTACTATATTTGGGACGGGTACATATGTAAAAATGCAATTTGAGTTTATGACAAGTACAAGTTTGGTGATTTTAATTAGATTAAAAATGGGTAGAATCACTCAAGTAATATTATTCATGCTTAATTTAATTAAAACATAATATGATATAGTCGTGTACCACTCTTCCAGTGAATTGTAACAATATTGCTACTTCGATATAAAATATTAAAAAATTACTTTTAAAATAAATACTTATAAATTACAATGTGTTGCGGGCTACACACTAGAAAACAAAGGCGTTTGATGGCTCACTATCATACTTGACATTTAGCATGGATAGATGATATATACTGACAGGTTATTTATCAAAATAACATTAAAAGGTCAAATTACACCAACAATAAAATTTATAAAAACAAACATTATTCAATAGCATAAACAATAAAAAAAATCATTTAACATTTGCTGAAAAAATATTATAATTCTATGAACTTTTCAATGAGACTCTACACACTGGAAAACTATATAAAATACTAATTTAAATTAAATATGAATATCGGCTTTCAAAGACATAAAATCACACTAATATTTTTAAATTCAATATTGATATCAGCTATCAAGTTGTCTTTTATCGATGCATAAACAAAATTGTCATTATAATATACGAGTTTGAGATAATAATATGCAATAAAATTGTTCTCAAATATAAATAAAACAGTTCATGTATATTGTTGGCATTGCCCTACTAGCTATAGAAATGAATGATTATGTTAAAACAAGTATAAATATATAATAAAATTAGTTTTTAATTAACTTTGAATCAAGTATAAATATTTTAACTGATTTTGTGCATTTTATCATTTTTGAGTTTATACATGAAAATTAATTTATTTACTTTTTTTGTATTTATACTATGTATGAGCAGTGTTTACTTTAAAAAATTCAAGTTTATAAATCGATATTACTATGTAGGTTTTAAAACATGAACAAGCTATATTTTTTTTCAAAAGAAAGCGGTATACATATACATACATACATAGATATATATATATAAACATGTTCAGGTTATTATAGGAGATTACTATACATATTGTGGAGAAAATGAGTAGCTTTATTACTTCTTTATCAGGAATGAGATATTTTCTTAAATTGTAATATAATTTTTAAATTTATACTTGAATTTTTTTTTAAATATTAAGTTAACTTTTTCCTTTGTAATATTTAGGGATTTATCGCATATTATTAGGCAAGTTTGAAATGAAGACAAGACGTAGAAAAAAAATTATTTTTCAATTTATACTATATTAATAATGTTAAGTTTGAATATTGAAGTTTATAGCTCAATATTACTATGTACGTTTAAGGCATGAACAAGTATTTTCAGAATCGCAAAAAAAAAAAGAGTGTGTGTGTGTGTGTGTATATATATACAATATGAGTTTATGTTATTAACAACGGGATTACTATATATATTGTGGCGAGAATGAGTAGTAAAATTAATTCTTAATCAGGATTGAGACAAGGTTCTTAAATTGTAGTAGTATAAATTCAAATGTAAACTTGAAACTTATTTTAAATATTTTGTTAATGTTTTCATTTGTAGTATTCAGGGATTTATTCATATTACTATGTGAGTTTGGAATGATGACAAGATCGAAAATTATTTTTTAATCGGATATAAGAGAATAATGGGTATATAAATTAAAAAATGATGATGTATTCTCACTTGAATATCTCAACATGATCAAGTAATTAGAGTTGTCGAGGCACATAATAAAATTTAAGGAGAGATACATCAATTAATCATGCTTACTAGGAATATCAATCCATCGAATTAGCTTTGATATGACACTAGGATGAAAGTAACTAAATTAGAAGACCGTGTAATTTAAGCCAAACTAATTTTAGGAAAGAATGTGAACAAGAAATTTTCAATCGCATGAATGCTCATGAAGCCATTGAATTTTACTAAATTTTCAATACGATTCCAAAGGAGGCAATTCCATTGACTATTTGTTGAGCTATAATCATAAACAAGAGTTAGGCTAATATGCTTCAAACGTGGGACTCTACCTAGGTTTTTTAGTCATAGTCAGTTGTACATTGATATCTCAAAAATCAATAGCAAAAAAGTCTCAAATTTTTGATATGTGATGACAGTAAGGCGCATGACACAAAAATTACGCGGTTTATGATGGAATTTTTGACAGATTGTGAGGTAATTACAAAATTAATTATTTTCATAATTGATTATTTTTATTTTATGCATGTGCTTACTTAGATTTTTTTTGCTTTTCTTGCAACTGAAATAAGTTGGTGAGCGAGTGAATATACTCCCTATTTTCATTTGTATGTAATTTAATAATTTTCTTAGTGATTCGTGGTTGTACTATAAATTTAAATAAATTATTTAATTGTGTTTTTATGAATTGAAACAAATTATTTAATTATTTTATTTTAATATGAAATATCATAATATTAAGTGACCCCATCAAATTTCGACGGATTACACACTGTTATTAAAATAATAATTGTAATAATGGGAGTATAAATTATGTGGCACAGATGTTCAGAACCCAAAAAAGGGTATGTGCGGGAAATAAATTGGATTTTCTGTAGTGTATGGTGTTTCTTGGTACATACATAATTTCTTGAAGATTTTAATTTTTTTTTAAAGTACAAACTGAATTGAATATTTTCAGATGATATGTTGGTCCGTATCTATGTTGGGCCTCCATTGGCCTTAGACAAAAGCCCTTTTCTCTTGGCTTATATAACTAGAATTCATTAAATTCTCAATGTCACAACCCCAAATCCCGAGGAACGGCAGAAGCTGGGGGGCGACTGGGGTTGGATTAAAGAAGCGGGGAAGAAGGGGGACTACTGAACATACATACATAAGAGACAACATACAAACTATGAACAAAGCTTTATTTACATAAAGGAAGAGTTAAACTCGAAGGATTACATGACTGAAAGTACACGGTAGATAAACTAAGTTATAAGAAAGATCTTAGTCTACAGTGATTACATATATGTTCATCAAAATACTAGAGTTTTGCAGCAAAAATGTGATTCATACTAACTAAAGTCTTCCTAAGACAACTTTATTCAACCCTCGCCGCTTCCATCGCTTCAACCTGCACATTTAAAAAACATATGCAGGGCTAAGTACAAAAGTACTTAGTGGGCACGTTGCCGAAAACATAATCATAAGTATAAATAATCAGGCATCTCATAATCGTAGCACATCGGGGGTTTTTATTGAAAAAGACTCGTGTCTACTAAACATTTTTCTGACTCATTTATATAAATTAGCTTGTACAAGCATTTTTCTGGTATGTTACGTTCAAATCTTGACCAATTCTCATTCACCGTGGCTGGTACCCCTCAACAGGGTATCACATACACCACAGGTTACAAAGTGCACTAACTATGGAAAGCACTTAGCAGCTAACTCAGAGCCGATCGTTAACTAATAAATCTGGAAAACACGAAGGTTAACTCAGATAGGTACAAGAGAACTCATATAAAATATTTAAACAGTTTATACCATGATTATCACTTGAAAACACAGATATCAAAGCGATAGAGAAAGGTTTTAGAGCATTGCTCGTTTTATTTCATATATAAAAGCCCACCTCGATGATACAGAACAACTAAACAGGTTTCCGTTCTTTGGTTCTTCCGTCCTTTCCTTAGTGCTGGCTTCCTCCTTCATTGTAAAATAATCACACTTTAAACTCGATCGTATAAGATAATCGAACATGGAAATTCGAATTAGGTTTTAGTCGTTTCATTTCTTTAGGCAAATGCACGCTTACTAGTTTCATTTTAATTAAACGGGAACGAGACTCGAACAAATCCCGTTTAGAACTCGAAAGGTCTCATACTCGACTCTTAGGTCAGTAGAGAGGGTAGTCGATAGCTTAAAACGACTTAAAAGATCAAAAGGAACTAAGTTGGAAAAGAAATCAACTTAGGAAATTAAGTTTTAGTTCTTTAAACGATTTAGACAATTTCTCGCTTAACTAAACTTCTTTACTTTAACGGATACGAGATGAGATCTCATCTTATTTAGCACTCAAGGCTCCTTTCTTGACACTGGGGTCAATAGGAAGATAGTCGTCAAGTTATTACGGCTTAAACGATCGAAAGAAACTAAGTTGCGAACGAAACAACTTAGAAGATTGAAATCTGAAAATTCACTGCGCAAGGCAGTAACTCTGGGGACTGCCCAGAACAGGGGAACTGGAAACAGGGGATGATCTCTGTACCACTAGAAAGCTAGGGAAGTCTAGTTTATGCTCCAATTTACGGATCGCAAATCCGATAAACGAGCTAAAAGTTATTACAGTTTCCGGCAAGGGTCGCGAAACTGCCGCGCTAACCCTAGTTGCTCGTTAGAATCGACGTATAACGTCTTAGGTTCGTTCTAAGTTCTCGTATTCGATTTCTTATGAAACTTGACCCTCAAGGCAGTCAACACGTACCCCCCCCCGTATGTAAAAATCAGACGGTTTTCCGTTCTGAGTTCACGAATTAAAAACTTTTCTTACGCGCTAACCCTAAACACAGTAGTCGTCTAGCTGACTTCCGTAATTTATTTTCGGAAACGGATTCGACCGTTAGTCTTAGAATTCAAAATCGTAAACTTAGGTGTCCAAGGCCATTTTTTATTAATAACTTTAAATTTTTAAGAACGTAAAGAATTTTCGGGGTATTACACTCAATGCAGCTTTAACCTGAATTTAATTTTGTAAAGGAAAAACATATGCCATATAATTTATGAATAATTTTAAACGCAACCCATATTTTATTCTTTAAAGCCCCCTAAATTTAAAAATAATTAACATTATAGTAAATATATTTTATACCTATAACCCTCAAAAATTATAACTACAAAAAAAATCCTAATATATTAATAATCATAATAAGGGTTAATGGTAGAGACTCTGGAAAAGAGATTCTCTTATCACTGTCCTCTTCTCTTGAAAATTGATAATGATCCAGTACACAGAAAGTTTGCTTTCAAATTCTTTAATGCTATTACTGATCACGAGAGCTTTCAAGGCATTCTTCAGGCTAATTGGAGGAAATCTCTTCATCAAAATCAGTTGCTCAATGTTTGGTATAATCTAAAACAATTGAAGAGTCATTTTAAACAGGTTAACACAACTTACATGAGAAATATTCCTGAGAAGTTAGCCCATTTGAGACAAGAGTTGATTCATACTCAACAATTGTTTGTCAATGATCAAGTGAACATTGATCTAATCACCGCTGAGAGAAACCAATTATCAGAGATAGAGAAATCGAGCAATATTGAGGAAAACACATGGAAGCAAAAGTCCAGAGTTGAGTGGCTGAACTGAGGGATTCAAATACAAAATCTTTCCACTCCTTTGCCAGAGCTAGACAGAATTCTAAAGCCATTAATCTTTTAATGACTAACACAGGCAGGAGATGTGCTATTCAACAACAAATAATGGAGGAGGTAAGAAGCTTTTATATAAATTTGATGGGAAGGGCAGCTGATCAACTTCCAATGGTGGATAGAACTATTATAACAACAGGTGCTGTTCTGTCCAACCAACACCAACAAATGCTCTGCCAAGAGGTTTCTGCTCAAGAAATCAAGTTGGCTCTATTCAACGTGAATTCACATAAGGCCCCTGGAATTGATGGTTACAATGTATATTTTTTCAAGAAAGCATTGCCTGTGATTGGAGGAGATATTATCTGTGCTATTCAGGAATTTTTCAGAACAGGTTATCTCCCAAACACCATTAATAGTACACTCATTGCTCTTCTTCCTAAAATTGAATCTGCTAGTATAATGAAGGAGTTTAGACCCATTGCTTGCTGCACTATTTTATACAAGATGATCTCCAAGGTTTTAGCAAATAGACTGCAGCAAACTCTTGGGGATATCATAAGTGATACTCAATCTGCCTTTGTCAAAGTTAGATCGATTCTGGACAATATTCTGCTGAGCCATGAGCTAGTGAAAGGATACAACAGAAAACATATTTCCCCTAGATGCATGGTCAAGATAGATATCCAAAAGGCATATATGATTCGGTGGAGTGGTTTTTTTGAAGTTTCTTTTGTTGGAGTTAGGCTTTCCATATCAGTTTGTGAAGTGGATAATGGCATGCCTTACCACTGCCTTCTATTCTGTGTGTGTTAATGGTGAAATCACAGAGGCTTTCCATGCCAAGAAAGGACTGAGGCAAGGGGATCCGATTTCTCCCTATCTATTCGTAGTGTGCATGGAATACCTCCATAGATGCTTGATGGAGTTAAAAAATAATAAGAAATTCAGCTACCACCCCAAGTGTAAGAGATTTGGTCTAGTCCACATGTGTTTTGCAGATGATCTCTTGCTCTTCACCAAAGGAAATATTGCTTCAGTGAGAGAGTTAATGGTAGCATTTGAGAAATTCTCTTCTGTTTCAGGTCTGAGAGACAACCCCTCTAAGAGCTGCATTTATTTTGGTGGTGTTTAAGACCATATACAAAGTCAAATCCTTAACGAATTTGGAATGATTAAGGGTGAGCTTCCATTTAAATATTTCGGTGTCCCGCTTTCTACCAAGAAGCTTTCTATCTCTTAATGTCACCCCCTCATCCAGAAGATCACAAATCGGATCACATGTTGGTCTTTTCGATTTCTTTCTTATGTTGGTCGAGCTCAACTCATTAAATCCATCTTATTCAGTTTGCAAACATATTGGTGCCAATTGTTCATCATCCCTCAGAAAGTGTTGAAGACTATTCAATCCATGATTCAGACTTTTCTTTGGACTGGTGAGATCACTGCATCTCGTAGAGCTTTGGTGGCTTGGGAACACATGTGTCTTCCTAAATTTGCAGGAGGATTGAACTTCATTGATATAAGAAGTTGGAACAAAGCTGCTATTGGCAAGTTATTACGGAATCTTGCACAGAAGAAGGAAAAGCTATAGATTAAATGGGTCCATGCGTATTATATTAAGGACATAGATCTCCTAAGCATGCCCATACCTGCTCAAGCCTCTTGGATGGTACGGAAGATTATTGATGCAAGGGAATTGGTTGCTAATGGAATCCCAGGTAGAACCTTCCTACTCCACTAGAAAGACTTATCAGAAAATCCAAGGACATGTTCAAAGAGTTGCATGGCATCAAGTTCTGAGCAGTTGCTCCTCCGAAATGCATATTTATTACTTGGCTTGTTGTTTTAAGAAGATTAGCTACATGTGAATATATACAAAAATTTGGAGTTGAGGTTGATCCAATATGCATCTTGTGCACTAAAGCTCCAAAATCCGTGACCCACCTTTTCTTTGAATGTTAATATTCTCATGAGATTTGGGATACTTTGACTGCATGGGTTGGAATAAGACGAGCAATGGGAGATTTGAATGTCGTACTTGTAATGCCCCGGAAATTCCTTACGATCTCAAAATTTTAAAGTTAATAATAAAAATGGCTTTGCACGCCTAAGTTTACGATTTTGAATTCTAAGACTAACGGTCGAATCCGTTTCTGAAAATAAATTACGGAAGTCAGCTAGACGACTACTGTATTTAGGGTTAGCGCGTACAGAAAATTTTTAGTTCGTGAACTCAGAACGGAAAACTATCTGATTTTTACATTCACGAAATCGCGATACGAACTCGCCCGAAAAAGTTCGTTTTTATGATTTTTCGGACAAAACTCGGACTGTGTCGTCCCGAGTTTTTGTCGGAATTAATTTTATAAATTTTATTTTCCGATTAAGTTTTATACGTTAGAATTTTTGGACGAATCGGAATTTGACGATTTTGTGCCGAGCTTTGTTTTTCGTCGTTCGATTTCTGTAACGTCGTATCGCGTCGGAAAAGCTCGTATTTTCCTTCTTTTCTCTCTTATAGCCGACTTCCCTCTCTCACATTAGCTAGATATTTGATTTTTATATAGTATAAACTTTACACCTAATGTTTTACTATTCAAACTTTACACATATTACCCTAAAGTAATATCTTATAACAAATAAAATCTCTCATCTCCTCCCTCCCCTCATAAACTCGGCAGCCCTCTCCCTCTCTCCCATCTTCATTTCTTTTTCTCCATTGTTGGATCCTCAAGTTCTCATCAAGGAAGAAATCACACAAGTCTTCATTCCATCCATCGAACTTCATTTCTTCCTTCTTTAAATCTCAAGGTAATCCTCTCCTCTATGTTTCTATCCATCCATCATCCATTTCTCTTTATTTTCTTCTTGGATCGAGATTTAGGAAAGATGAACTAGATGTTTTGATCTTGGATTAGTGAAATTAGATGTGTTAGATAGGATAATTAGGGATTGAAATTGAAAGAAATCAAGAGCCCTAACTTCTACATGAATACCGAAATTTTAGGGTTTATGGTAGGATTTTTGGAATTCTTCAATTGATGTTATATTCATGCTTAGGAAGTGTTCGATTAGGGATTAAAACAAAAAGAAGTCGAAAGCCCTTTGATTTGTTGAAACCGAGTTCTAGGGTTTAGGGTTTGAAATTGGGGGTTTTGCATTTAATGTGTAATTGGATTTCATTTGATCAATTGATGATATATAGTATGATTAAGAGTTTAATGGTGTTGATTAATGAAGAAAATCACTCTCTTAATCTTTGTGTAAGTAGCGAAAATTATTAGAAAATTAGGGGTTTGATATAGCTTGGTTTAATTGATGAAATGATGATAGAATATGATTTCTAATGACATTAGATGATGTTATGAATTTAATTAGATTTTTCTAAAATAATTATTGAATTGGTAAGAGACGAAGATCTCGAATTAAGTTGAGATATAGTGATGATGTGCATGAAAATGAATCTCGTTAGATGATGTTTGATGACGTAAAATTTGAATGAAATCCGATAACTTTTAAAATTGTGTAAGAGACGAACAATTAGTCGTAATTAATAACCGAGAAGTCGAATGAGAATTCTAACTTGATATTATTATTTATGATGGACTTGAGAACAACTTTGTAGTTGATGTCATGAGCTTTCGAGCTTTTATAATATGAGTTATAGTGATAGTCGAGAACTAGAACGAGGAATTGATAACTTGTTTTTGGTTTAGTACTTGTTAGTTGAAAGTCGACGTTTAGAACGTCGTGCTATTGGACGAGTTTTGAGAAGGATATCATCACGTACGGGGGTACGTGTTGACTGCCTTGAGGGTCAAGTTTCATGAGAAATCGAATACGAGAATTTAGAACGAACCTAAGAAGTTATACGTCGATTCTATCGAGCAACTAGGGTTAGCGCGGCAGTTTTGCGACCTTTGCCGGAAACTGTAATAACTTTTAGCTCGTTTATCGGATTTACGATCCGTAAGTTGGAGCGTAAACTAGACATCCCAAGCTTTCAAACGGTACAGGGCTCATCCCCTGTTTCCAGATCCCCTGTTCTGGGCAGTCCCCAGAGTTACTGCCTTGCGCAGTGAATTTTCCAGATTTCATTCTTCTAAGTTGTTTCGTTCGCAACTTAGTTTCTTTAGATCGTAACTTAGTTTCTTTCGATCGTTTAAGCCGTAATAACTTGCCGACTATCTTCCTACTGACCCCAGTGTCAAGAAAGGAGCTGTGAGTGGTAAAACAAGACGAGATCTCATCTCGTATCCGTTAAAGTAAAGAATTTAGTTAAGCGAGAAATTGTCTAAGTCGTCTAAAGAGCTAAAACGTAATTTTCCTAAGTTGATTCTTTTCCAACTTAGTTCTTTTGATCTTTTAAGTCGTATTAAGCTATCGACTACCCTCTCTACTGACCTAAGAGTCGAGTATGAGACCTTTCGAGTTCTAAACGAGATTTGTTCGAGTCTCGTTCCCGTTTAAGTAAAATGAATCTAGTAAGCATGCAATTGCCTAAAGAAATGAAACGACTAAAACTTTTTCGAGTTTAATTGATCGATTATCTTTTGCGACCCGATTTTAAGTGTACGGAAGATCAGAAGATCGGAAGCTAGTGCTTTTTAGTTCTATATCAAAGGTGGGCTTTTATATATAAAATAAAACGAGCAATGCTCGGAAAATCTTTCTTTATCGCTTTGATATCTGTGTTTTCAAAGTGATAATTATGGCATGAACTATTTTATGTTTTATGTGAGTTCTCTTGTACCTATCTGAGTTAACATTAGTGTTTTCCAGATTTAGAGTTAATCTAACTAGGTTAACTAACGATCGGCTCTGAGTTAGCTGCTAAGTGCTTTCCAGAGTTAGTGCACTTTCCAGAGTTAGCTGCTAAGTGCTCTGAGTTATCCTGTTGAGGGGTACCAGCCACGGTGAATGAGAATTGGTCAAGATTGAACGTAACATACCAGAAAAATGCTTGCAAGCTAAATTGAGAAAAAGAGTCAAAAAATGTTTAGTAGGCACGGGCCCTTTTTAATAAAACCCCGATGTGCTACAAATTATGAAATGTCATTTTTATCTATACCTATGATTATGATTTCGGCATCGTGCCCACTAAGTACCTTTGTACTTAGCCCTGCATTGTTTTCTAAATGTGCAGGTTGAAGCGACGTGAGCGGCAGTGGTTGAAGTTGGGTTGAGAAGTTAGGAAGCTTTAGTTATGACTCTTCCACTGCAAAACTCTAGAATCTTTTTGAGAATATGTATATTGAACAAAACATTGTAGTATAAGTTTGTAATCGTGAACTTAGATACCTTTGTGTACTTTTGTCGAGTAATCACTCGTGATTAACTCTTTCTTTATAATAGTCAAGTCTTGTTCATTGAATGTATGATGTCTTTTATGTATGATTAGTCGGTTGGCCCCCTTCTTCCCCGTTTCTTTAATCTAACCCCAGTCGCACCCCGGCTTATGCCGTCCCTCGGGATTTGGGGCTGTGACAGTACTGGAAGTTCTTATTTTTCACTCAAGCACTGCTTCAAGAAAGCAAAAACTGTTTCGCCTTGTTTTATCTGTGGCAATCTATTATATTTGGATTAAGAGAAACTTTAGGAAATTTCAAGATCAATTTCGAAGCATAGAGCAGGTAGTGAATGTGTGTAGGTTTCAAGTATGTATCTGTTGTTCTAAGGATCCCAAACTCAATAGATATTTGTCCACTTTCCAGTAGATGAATTAGGATCCTTAGTTTTGGTATGTATGTTTTCTGCTCTTCATTGCCAAGTTGGTAATAAAATGTTTTTACCAAAAAAAATGAGTTGTGGCGTTTTGCACCTCAGAAAAAAATTTGTCTCACAATTTCCAAACTTTTAGTTTTTACTAATTTTGCAACCCAACTCGATTTTTGGAGAATTTCGAACTAACATGGTAATCGGAAAGCAAATATGGGCATATTTATGTGATTTATGGCTCGGCGACTAGAAATAGTATATTCTCTCAGGATTTTCGAGAGTGTGAGAGGTCTTCAATACTGCAGGAATTTTATGCTCACGTAAAAACCCTCGAGTGATTCATACCTTCTTCAAGTTTAATCGAAGATTCAACGACGAACTAGCCATGAACTTTATGGGTTCTCTTCTTCCGATCAACGGATTGCTATTTCTTTATGATCGACGAACTAGCCATGAACTTTGATTTTATAAGATGAATCGAATTTTGCTTCAATTATCCTCAATACGACGTCTTACCAACGCCTGCTTTTCGGATGCCATGTCAATTTGAAATTCGCCGGAAATTGAGTCGGATTGCAAAATCAAACGAAACTAAAAGTTTGAAAATTATGAGGCAGATTGACCCTGATAATAATTCTAGGAATGCAAGTCACAGCCCTTGATCCCTGAATCATCATCTGTCTCCCTACAAGATCTCTCGCCCTCCATTACTAAATTTCAAATAATCAGAAATATAGATTCAAACTAAAAAGAGCTAATTCACTCAAAATTAAAAACGACGTATTGCATTTACATCACTCCTTCGTCTCCTAATTATACGAAAAATGAATTTATCTAACTTCAACACAATTTATATCGTTTGGGCAAACGAAAATAACCATTACTCATAGATGATATTATAGAACATTATTCAGAGTAGTCCCATTATTTATTTACATCACCAAAATTTTGCATCTTTTTTAAATAAAATAATAAAAAATCAAACATTACATTTATATGTATAAAATTAAGAATATTCGTATAATTTAAAATAACAGAAAATTATACTTATTAATTAATTATAAAAAATAAAATAACACCGAGTCTCTTTGTTGCTTAAGCTTAATCTCCTCAACTGTCCTTGCATTGCATATAGAACTATTCCATTGTCATTCTCGAAGTGTCTTGGCAGAAGGCCTCACATCATAGATAGTGCGTCGATCGGTGATCTTGTGATTGATTTGGATTCCGACAGAGATGCCGCCACAGCAGTAAGGTGGCTTGAACCGCCATGCAAACGTTAAGGGGTTCATCAAACTTGTAAGGAACCAACTTGATCATATTTTTAGGGTTTGGATCGGTGATGACTTGTGAGAGATCACAGTCTGCTTTGGCTTCGAAGAAAGGTGCACCGTCGTCGTTGCAGTCGACATAGAGGTAGTTGACGAGACGGCCAGTGAGGGGTTAGAATATTGGGAGGACTTCCGACAAAAATTTCTTGAGGACTTCCGTCGTCCTTGCAGTCGACATAGATGTTTGACTTTAGGAGTTGGGAATTTTGGTGTTTGATGATTTACTTGTTATTTGATGAGTAAAAGGATTTATAATTATATATTTGTTATTTGATGAGTAAAAGGATTTATAATTATTTAGGATATATGATTTTCTTAAATTGTGGAGTTATTTAAAATTATAATTTAAATTAGAAGTTGACTCCCTAGTTTATGTGGCATTGCCACATCGCGATGGACAGATTAATGATGTCTATGGTGAATACGTTAATAATGTCCATAGTGGGTAGGGGAGCATAATTGAATATTGTGTATATCCCAATTATTATGTCTAGTACAAAGTTAAATTCTCAAGATTTTTATGAATGCATTAAAAACTCATACGAAATAAGCAACTTCTCTTTTTGGGAATCACCCTTAGACAAAAATTAGGAACCAATCAAGACTTTTTTTTTTAATCAACGGTTTTAACTGAATAGATTATCTTCTATTAATTCTATTCATTTTTATTAGCAAAAGATCACAATGGTAAATCCTAATATAATATATGTAAACCAATAATCCCATAAATCAAGGGGTTTTAAATGAATAGATTATTTTTCTCTTAATTTAATTATACATCGATCTCTCTGTTTGTTTTTCAGCGCTTAATGACTGATATTTAAAAATAGTTATATATCTTATTACAACTTATTATATTGTTCGCGTTATTTGTAAATCAAATATAGGAAATTAATTTTATTTCACGTATCTAAACGTAATTATAAATGACAATAAATCAGATACTCATTCATAAAGTATTTTTCAAATCTAAACTTATTTAGAATTTTTTTACATATTCTCGTTCTAATCTCGATTAAAATAATAACTTTATTGTATATTCTCGCCGAAAAATTGTTGGGTAATATTACTCGATAAAAATCTGAACACTACAACGTTAATATTAACTAAAATTGGTAAAATTTCTTCTTTTTATGTCTATTTGAATCATCTCGTTGGTTTAATTCTTCTTTTTATGTCTATTTGAATCGTCTCGTTGGTTTATGGTAAATTGATATCTCTAATTTTAGCCAAAGGTCGAGAATGATATATTTACTAATTAAATATTTTTAGAAAAAAATATGAACAAAAATATAAAGAGAATTCCATGTAGATATATTAATTAAATATATTTATTTAGTTTTCATAGAGATTTTCGATTACAAAATTTTGATTGGCCTCTTAAATGCTAATTTTGCTTATTTTATTGATTTAAATTTAATTTATCGATACTTGTAGACTAACTTAAAAAATATATATAATTATTAAATATATAATTAATAATGAAAATGAGTTATGTAATTTGTATTAAGAAATGGAGAATAGATTTCTATTAAGAATTGAGATATATTATATAATATTAATATTATAAATTACTACTAGAAAGCTTTAAAAAAGTGTGAACAATATAGATAAAGATAGTAATAACAGACACACATGAGGTACGAGAAATTATTATATGTATATAATATATAATATATGTGTATTATTATGAATTAATAATGTCAAAAACACCAGAATAAAAAAAAATCAGAACGGAGCACCGAGGAGGGACGCCGTTTATTTTCCTATTATTAATTGACTAGTAAGTAGCCAGTCGAGATTCGACGGGAAATAATTTTACATTTTCATCTATATAAATATATATTAAAATAGTTTTTCAGGTAAATAATAATTTTTTTTCACCAAAGTGAGCAAGGGAAGAAGTACAAACATCTTGTAAATGATAAAACAACGGAATTTTTCCGTCACAAATCCCTCGGGACGTGGAAACAGCGACGGACTTTAAGGACACGGTGATGGATTTTTCTGTCATCAAATCTCTGTTCTTTTGTAGTATAAATTTGTTTAGAATTTTTCTAGATCTCGATTAAAATAGTGACTTTATTGTATATAATCGTCACAAACATGTTGGGTAATAGTACTTGATAAAAATCTGAACACTACGAAGCTAATATCAACTAAAATTAGTAAAAAAAAATTATTCTTTTTATGTCTATTTAAATCGTTTCGTTGGTTTATGGTAAATTGATATCTCTAATTAGAGTTGTCAACTGGGTCGGGCCCGACCCAGCCAGCCCGACCTAAAGAATAGAGATAATGATAATAATACAGATATACATGAGACATGAAAAATTATTATATGAATATAATAAGTAGTATATTTGTATTATTATAAATTAATAATGCCAAAAATACCAGAATCAAGAAAAATTAGAATGGAGCATCGTAGAGAGACACTGTTTATTTTCCTATGATTAATAAGACTAGTAAGTAGCTCGTCGAGACTCGACGATTTTAATTTATGTGTATACTTCTTAAGAAAAAAGATACTATCTCTGTCCCGCGAAAGATGAGCCCTTTCTGTTTTGGGAAATAATTAATTGCATTCACACTGCTTTTACATTTGCATTCACACTGTTTTACATTATTTATTATTTATTCATACTACTTTTACATTCTTTATCAATAAAATACTCCACTAAATACACTCACTACTATTTCTTCTTAGTCTCCGTGCCCAAACCAAAGGGCTCAACTTTGGTAGGACGGAGGGAGTATTTTTTACAAACATTATAAAGAAATTTAAATACCGCGTGACGCTGGACTCAAACCCGTGGCCTTTGGCTCGGACGTTAAATACACTATCACTAGGCTTAAGAAAAAAAAAATATTAAACGTGTATCTTACTTAGAACTCGTGATGATTATCAAGTTAATTGTAAATCAAACTTAGGAAAATAATTTTATTTCATGTATAAACTTATAAGTACGAATGATAATGGATATGGTGGTACTCATTCATTAAGTATTTCCACAAATCATTTTTTTTTTTTGAATTATCTACATGTTCTCGTCCTAATCGCGATTAAAATATTAATTTACTGTACATTCCCGTCTCAAATTTATTAGGTAAATACTCGATAAAAATCTGAATACTACAAGTTAATATTAATTTAAATTAGTAAAAATCATTCTTTTGTCTATTTGAACCGTTTCGTTGGTATATGCTAAATCACCACTCGTTGGGTAATACTCGATAAAATCTAACCTACAAAGCTAATAGTATCAATTAAGTAAAAAAATTCTTTTGTCTATTTAAACTGTCTCGTTGGTTTATTATTAATAAGATAAGATTATATACGCGTAAGTTGCAAATTTCATTTCTACATATCTCATTTGTCTTTTTATAACGCTCTTTTATGGATTTCGTAAACTGTTTATTTATTGTATTTTTCCTATAACACTATTATATTAGGTTTAGTCAAAATTGTATGGAAAACCCTGACCTTTTCCCAAATTCTGATTTAAAACCAAATCTTTTAAAATTCGCAAATAAAACTACGAGCTTCCAATTTGTTGCAATTGACATCTCCGATGCACCTCCGGCGAAAATTAACTGCGTACGTGTCAATCAGTTGCCTATGTATCAATTACGTGTATAATTTTTGCTTACGTGGTATTAATTTGCTTACGTGTTACACGGGGAAAATTGCACCAAAAACCCTGACCTTTTTCCAATTTCCGATTTTAAACCAAACCTTTTAAAATTCACAAATTAATGTACAACCTTCCAATTTGATGCAATTACCTTCCGTGCCCAATTTTCCCCCAATTTGTTGCTGACATGGAAGCCGAAATCTTCTTCAACAGACATCATCTCCATAATTCTTCTCCATCGCCTTCCTCATCTCCATGGGTTCTTCATCGGCACTATCTGGATCTTGGAATAATCCCGAAGCTCAGCAGCGGCTATAGATTGACCTTACCACCAAGTCTAGGAAGCGTTCACAACGTTTTCCACGTTTCTCAGTTGAGAAAATATGTGATGGTCCCGAAACGAGTTACTGGTGTATGGGGGGGGAATACACCAGTTAGGATTTTAAAACTTAACCCTGGAAAAATACTTCAACCGAGTAAAAATACTCAGTTGCAATCTCACAGCTGAGTAAGCAACCTCAGCTGAAAGAGTTGTGCGGTGCGGAAAGTGGTGGAAAATAAACTCGTTATAACAACTCACGCTTTTATGCTTGGTTGGTCAAAAACCAAAACAGTTGAATATGCAAACATGCAGTTTGTATGTCGGTTAGTTTGGTCAGTTGAAAAAATGCTATAAGTAACTGAACAGAAATAAACACAGACACACAGAATTTAACGTGGTTCGGAGATAACCCTCCTACGTCCACGGGGAGTTGTGAGTCCACACAACTCTGTCCAAGTTCTTCTGGACAAACCACTCAGCTTACACGGGCTGAGCAACCGTTATGGATAAGTTTGCGGGTACTTATCAACCTTACAGTTTAGTTTACGGGTACTAAACGACCTAGCTACTCAGTTGCAGGAAGAGTAGAATCCTAAACCTTTTCAGGTGAAAAAGAAAATATGTTTCCAACTAAAAGCTCAAACGGAAGGTGAGCTGCGATCTAACTCTCTACGAACTCTCACTAAGTGATGTTCTCAAGGTTCGATCTAAAGACACAAAAAACTATCTAACTCTAGAACCCTCAACAAGTGATGTTCTAAGAGATTCAGTTCAGCTCGGGAAGAATATTGCTCTTTTCTTTTTGCTCTCAGATTTCTTCTCGCGTGTGTGTCTTGTCATCTTCGAATGAATGAGAGCCTCTATTTATAGGCGGAGAGTATCAACTAGCCGTTGGAGGAGCTGTTGATCTCTAATCATTGAAAGCGATGGCTTGTCTCTCATCTCTGCAGACTTTCCCGATATGGCACCTGAGTTCTTCTGCTTTCCATATGAGACAGCCTTGTGTTGGACCAAATGGGGTAATGACTGAACGGTCAAACCATCACGTGACTTCCTTTTGAAATTCAAATTCAAACCTTTCTGACAGTCAACCTCGGTTAGTCGGTTGAAAATCTTGATCTTTATCTGAGTGGACTTCAGCTGATGTTCTCGTCGAACTCTCAGCTGACTTTGAACTTCATCTGAGTGGCTCTCAGCTGATCTTGAACTTCATGTTCAGACTTCTTTATAACTTCCCCCTTCTTGAAACATTCTCTTTATCGGATGGCATTCTATAGCTGATGTTCCAACTGAATAGTTGGCTTGAACTCTCAGCTGTCAAAAAGCATAGCTCTCTCATCAGGCAGTCTTGTAACTGATGTTCCTCATCCGATCTTTCATCCGGGGTTGCCGTCTTCAGCTGGAGATCTGTAAAGATAAAATCTAAACATTGCTCAAACAGCGAGCCTAACAGCTAACATTAGGAACTGGCAACATCTACTCGGTTGGAGTCAGTTGGTTTTGGAATTCATCAAAACTCATACTAATAAATTTCCCAAAAATATGTTTACGATCCTAAGCACGTCATTAGTCAGCAAGACGTAGTTCTTGAATCTGACCTAAACTATGAAGAGAAGCCGATATCGATTTTGGATAGAAAAGTCCAAGAATTAAGAACCAAATCGATACCGATCGATAAAGTGCTGTGGAACCACCACGGGCAAGAAGAAGCCACGTGGGAACTCGAGGAGAAGATGAAGGAGCGATATCCTCATCTTTTTGCAGAAGGTATGCAAATTTCGGGACGAAATTTTTCGTAAGGGGGGTAGGATGTAATACCCCGGAAATTCCTTACGATCTCAAAATTTTAAAGTTAATAATAAAAATGGCTTTGCACGCCTAAGTTTACGATTTTAAATTCTAAGACTAACGGTCGAATCCGTTTTCGAAAATAAATTACGGAAGTCAGCTAGACGACTACTGTATTTAGGGTTAGCGCGTACGAAAAGTTTTTAGTTCGTGAACTCAGAACGGAAAACCGTCTGATTTTTTCATTCACGAACTCGCCCGAGAAAGTTCGTTTTTATGATTTTCCGGACAAAACTCGGACTGTGTCGTCCCGAGTTTTTGTCGGAATTAATTTTATAAATTTTATTTTCCGATTAAGTTTTATACATTAGAATTTTGGACGAATCGGATCGTGACGATTTTGTGCCGAGCTACGTTTTTTTTTCGTCGTTCGATTTCCGTAACGTCGTATCGCGTCGGAAAAGCGCGTATCTTCCCTCCCTTCCCTCTCATACCCGATCTCTCTCTCTCACTTTAGCAAGATATTTTATCTTTTATATAGTTTTTACTTTTCACCTACTACTATTACTAACACTATTCAAACCTTTACACCTATTTAACCTAAAGTAATATCTTATAACTAAACTAAATCTCACATCTCCTCCCTCCTCAACCCCATTTCGGCAGCCCCTCCCCTCCTCTCTCCCATTCTTCTTCTTCCTCCATTGTTGAAGAAAGCTCCAAGTTCTTGAAGAAGAAATCACACAAGTCCTCATTCATCCATCAAAACCTATTACTTCCTTTGTTAAATCTCAAGGTAATCCTCTCCTCTATGCTTCTATCCATCCATCATCCATTTCTTTTTATTTTTCTTTGGATCAAAAATTTAGGGATGATGAACTAGATGTTTTAATCTTCGATTAGTGAAATTAGTTGTGATTAGATGTGAATTCTAGGATAGAAATTGAAGAAAAATCAAAAGCCCTAATTCTATGTAATTACCGAATTTTAGGGCATTTGTGTAGGTTGATGGAATTCTTCAATTGCTGTTAAATTCATGCTTAGGAAGAATTAGGGATTAGAACCAAGAGAAATCAAAATCCCTTTGTTTGATTGAAATCGATTTAGGGTTTAGGGTTTGAAATTGGGGATTTTGCATGTTAATGTGTATTTGGACTTGAATTGATTAATTGATGTTATAATAGTATGATTAAGAGTTAAATGGTGTTGATTAATGAAGAAAATCACTCTCTTAATCTATGTATTAAAACCGAAATAAGTAGAAAATTAGGGGTTTTCATGTGTTTGATTTAGATGATGTTTGGTTGATGGAATAAGGTTGTAATTGGTATTAATTGTTGATAGGAATTTATTTGAGAATTTTCTAAAATTATTTTGTGGGATGTAAGAGACGAAGAACTCGTCGTAAGTTGAAATATAGTGTTGATGTGAAGTGATTATATGCATGAAAGTGATTCTAGTTAGATGTTGTTTAATGACGTAAAATTTGAACGAAATCCGACAACTTTGAAAATTGCGTAAGAGACGAATAATTAGTCGTAATTAATAACCGAGAAGTCGAATGAGAATTCTAACTTGATAATATCGTTTATGATGGACTTGGAAATAACTTTGTATTTGACGTCATGAGCTTTCGAGCTAATATAATATGAGTTATAGTGATAGTCGAGAACTAGAACGGGAAATTGATAACTTGTTGGTTTAGTACTTGATAGTTGAAAACCGACGTTTAGAACGTCGTGCTATTGGACTAGTTTTGAGAAGGAGTTCATCATGTACGGGAGTACGTGTTGACTGCCTTGAGGGTCCAGTTTCTTAAGAAATCGAATTCGAGAACTTAGAACGAACCTAAGAAGCTATACGTCGATTCTATCGAGCAACTAGGGTTAGCATGGCAGTTTTGCGACCCTTGCCGGAAACTGTAATAACTTCTAGCTCGTTTATCGGATTTGCGATCTGTAAATTGGAGCGTAAACTAGACATCCCAAATTTTCCAACGGTACAGGGCTCATCCCCTGTTTCCAGATCCCCTGTTCTGGGCAGTCCCCAGAGTTACTGTAATGCGAAGTGAAATTTCAGTTTTCATTCTTCTAAGTTGTTTAGTTCGCAACTTAGTTTCTTTCGATCGTTTAAGCCGTAATAACTAACGACTATCTTCCTACTGACCCTAGAGTCAAGAAAGGAGCCTTGAGTGCTAACCGAGACGAGTTGGTACCTCTTATCCGTTCAAGTAAAGAAGTTTAGTTAAGCGAGAAATTGCTTAAGTCGTATAATGAACTAAAACGTAATTTTCCTAAGTCGATTCTTTCCAACTTAGTTCCTTATGATCTTTTAAGTCGTATCGAGCTATCGACTACCTTCTCTACTGACCTAAGAGTCGAGTATGAGACCTTTCGAGTTCTAAACGGGATTTGTACGAGTCTCGTTCCCGTTTAAGTAAAATGAATCTAGTAAACGTGCAAATGCCTAAAGAATGAAACGACTAAAACCTTTTTCGATTTTCTTTGATCGATTATCCTTTACGAATCGATTTTAAGTGTTATTATTTTACGATGAAGGAGGAAGACAGCAGTAAAGAAAGGACGGAAGATCCGAAGATTGGAAGCTAGTACTTCTTAGTTCTGTATTACGAGGTGGGCTTTTATCTACAAAATAAAACGAGCAATGCTCGGAAAATCTTTCTTTATCGCTTTGATATCTGTGTTTTCAAAGTGATGATTATGGCATGAACTGTTTTATGTTTTATGTGAGTTCTCTTGTACCAATCTGAGTTAGCATTCGTGTTTTCCAGATTTAGAGTTAATCTAACTAGGTTAACTAACGATCGGCTCTGAGTTAGCTGCTAAGTGCTTTCTAGAGTTAGTGCACTTTGTAACCTGTGGTGTATGTGATATCCTGTTGAGGGGTACCAGCCACGGTGAATGAGTTTTGGTCAAGATTGAACGTAACATACCAGAAAAATGCTTGCAAGCTAATTTGAGAAAAGAGTCAGAAAATGTTTAGTAGACACGGGCCTCTTTCAATAAAACCCGATGTGCTACCTTTATGAAATGCCATATTTATCTATACTTATGATTATGATTTCAGCATCGTGCCCACTAAGTACGTTTGTACTTAGCCCTGCATTGTTTTCTAAATGTGCAGGTTGAAGCGACGTGAGCGGCAACGGTTGAAGTTGAGTTGAAAAGATATGATGCTTTAGTTAGGACTCTTCCGCTGCCAAACTCTAAATCTTTTGAGAACTTGTCTATTGAACAAAACTCTGTAGTATAAGTCTATAAACTTGAACTTAGTTACTATCCTGCACTTTTGTCGAGTAATCACTCGTGATTAACTCTTCCTTTATTATATTCAAGTCTTGTTCATTGATTGTTTGATGTCTTTTATGTATGTTAGTCAGTTAGCCCCCTTCTTCCCCGCTTCTTTAATCCAACCCCAGTCGCACCCCGGCTTCGGCCGTCCCTCGGGATTTGGGGCTGTGACACGATTTCTGCCGGAGACATGCCATGGAAGCTAATTGTATCAAATTGGAATGTCGTACATTAATTTGCGAATTTTAAAAAGGTTTGGTTTAAAACCAGAAATTGTAAAAAGGTCAGGGTTTTTGGTGCATTTTTCCGTCATTTTATATTTGCCTAGTACGACGTCGTTTGTTTAGCCGGAGAGTTTTGCCACGTAGAAAATTCCGGCTTCCATGTTAGCAACAAATTGGGGGAAAATCGGGCACGGGAGTCAATTGCAACAAATTGGAAGCTCGTAGTTTTATTTGCGAATTTTAAAAAATTTAGTTTTAAACCAGAATTTGGGAAAAGGTCAGGATTTTTCATGCAATTTTGCCTTAGGTTTATTATTTTCCCTCAATTTCTTCATTACTTAATTTAATTAGTAAACATGTTTATTTTTTATTTCCATTGATGTTAATTGTCATAAGATCCTTTAACATATGTAATAAAAGCAATAATAAAATCGAGAGATGTTTATTTATTTGGATTTGTCAAAAGATGCTTTTTATTTTAATTACTTTTTATAGTATTGATTTATCAATTGCAAATACTCGTATTTATGTTTACTTTGCTTTTTATTCTACTTTTTATTTGCTTATTAATTATCATTTTGAGAGATGCTTGTTTATATATATTTATTATGTTGCTTTCTTTTCTTTTCTTTTTTCTGCTTATTATCAATTATATAGATGCTTATTTATTTTGCGTCTTTATTATTTTTTATGTTCTTATTAATTGGAGAGATGATCATTTATGTTTATTTTGTTGCTTATTACCATAGCCAATTAGCCATTCATAATTCTTTTTTTGAATTATTGTTATATTAATATCATTTTAATGCTTATTATTCTTTGAGTTATTGCTTATATTGATGTTACATATTGCTAAATATTATTTCTCGTTTATTGCTTATGTTGTGTCTTCATAATGTTTATTTTATTTTTTGAATTATTGCTTATATTGATTTCATCTTAATGCTTATTATTCTTTAACTTATTGTTTACATTATGTTAATGTAATGCTTATCATTATTTACTTGTTTTTACGATAAAATGTTTATTATTAATTACATAAATATGTTGTAATTTTTTTAATAAAATTTTGAGCAAGATCCACAATTATTAATAAGCAAATAAATAAATTTTGCCGGATTTTGTGATCCCATTATTAGTATTATCAAATTTATTTTACTGGCTTTATTCGATTGGATGCAATAATATATTATTAATATTTTAATTTTGACACTCTAATTAAGATTAAATCTCAACCAATCATCATTATATTACTAAAAGAAAAACGATTCTTACTTTGAAAAAATCCTACGTGGCACCCCTTATATTCCTCCATTCATATATATCTAAATTCTCAAATTTTTGAATTTTTAAATGTAAAATACTCCCTCCGTCCATTTTTTAAAGCCTCATTTGCTCATAAAGTTCTGTCCATTTTTTAAAGCCCCACTTATCTTTTTTCACTCACATCTAGTGGGACCTACTACAACTTCCACTCCCATCCAACTTCTTTCACTCATAATATGTGGGACCATTTATTCCACTCACAATAATTTTAACTCTATTTTATCTTTTTCTCTCACAATAAGGGGGACCCTTATTCCACTTACAATAATTTTAACTTCCAATCCACTTATTCCACTCCCACTAAGTGAGACCTTAACTCCACTAACTTCACTTTTTCAGCTTTTCTTAATCTCCGTGCCCAGCAGTAAATGGGGCTTTAAAAAATGGACGGAGGGAGTAAAAGATTTTAAATATCAATACTAAAATCTTGTGTCCCACATCGGTTTCTCAATGAAACTTCACCTATTGAAAAGCCTATAAATACCTAGAATCAATGTGTATTTTCTCATCTTTTGTTCCACCAGCTTTATTTGGCCAATTTATTTATTAATCGGCCGAATAATAACTATATTTTATAGTTTAATTTAATTTAATTTGGTCAATTTATTAATTGGCCGAATAGATAATTATTTTTTGTAGGAGTTTTATTTGGCTAATTTATTTATTAATCGATCGAATAAATAACTGCTATATTTTTATAGTTTAATTTAATTTAATTTGGTCAATTTATTAATTGGCCGAATAGATAATTATTTTTATTAGGGAACCAATTTATTAGTTGACAGAATAAATGGGTCCAAAATAGTTTGGATAATTTATTGGTTAACCGAATTAAATTTGAAAATAGTCTAATATTTTTTTTATTTAATTTGATAAAAAAATAAGTAATTTCTAATTTGTCAATTAATTAGGTAGACGGGCCAATTTCCAACTGACGGGTACCTCAACTCGGGATCCCATATTCCCATGTGACACATTTTCATTCTTTATTCTTATTAATATTTTAAAATTTTCATTTTATTCATTTTTTTCATGTATTTTTTAAAATCTAGAATCGTCATAAATTATGCATTTATAAATCAAAATGGTGGTCCACGGGCCAATTCTGACCCGGAACCGTGGCGGTAGACGAGCAAATTTCCAACCGACGGTTACCTCAACTCGAGAAATTTTTCATATTATGCTTTTTTCCCATGTATTTTTTAAAATCTATAATCGTCATCCATGAAATAAGTTTTATGTTATCATCTTTTGTTCCACCAGTTTTATTTGGCCAATTTATTTATTAATCGGTCGAATAAATAACTATATTTTATAGTTTAATTTAGTTTAATTTGGTCAATTTATTAATTGGCCGAATAGATAATTATTTTTTGTAGGAGTTTTATTTGGCTAATTTATTTATTAATCAATCGAATAAATAACTCCTATATTTTTATAGTTTAATTTAATTTAATTTGGTCAATTTATTAATTGGCCGAATAGATAATTATTTTTATTAGGGAACCAATTTATTAGTTGACAGAATAAATGGTTTCAAAATAGTTTGGATAATTTATTGGTTAACCGAATTAAATTTGAAAATAGTCTAATATTTTTTATTTAATTTGATAAAAAAATAAGTAATTTCTAATTTGTCAATTAATTAGGTAGATGGGCCAATTTCTAACTGACGGGTACCTCAACTCGGGATCCCATGTGACACATTTTCATTCTTTATTCTTATTACTATTTTAAAATTTTCATTTTATTCATTTTTTTCATGTATTTTTTAAAATCTAGAATCGTCATAAATTATGCATTTATAAATCAAAATTGTGGTCAACGGGCCAATTTTGACCCAGAACCGTGGCGGTAGACGAGCCAATTCCCAACCGACGGTTACCTCAACTCGAGAAATTTTTCATTTTATGCTTTTTTCCCATGTATTTTTTAAAACCTATAATCGTCATCCATGAAATAAGTTTTATGTTATTTGTAGTTGGATTTCCAACTTTGCATAATCTATAATTTTAATTAACGAATATTACTATACGATTAAAGACGATAATGAATAGTACAATCATTATTTTTATTAAATTTTTGGATCTATATAAATTCTAAACAAATTTTATAAATTACGCACTTATAAATCAAAGTCGTGGTCAATGGGCCAGTTCCGACGCAGAGCTGTGGCGGTAGACTAATATACGGATTTTTTTCAGAAAGAAACACAAATGACTAATTTTTTAATCGGATTTGAAACAAGTACGAATATATAAATTTCAAACAAGTTTGAATAATCCTAAACACATCATCTCAAATTGTTTAATTAATCGTCTCCGTTGGAAAACATAGAATGTGTAGGAAAATTGGCAGAAAAATTACTAATGATTTATCAACGAGCCAATTCCGACCAAGAATCGTGCGCGTAGATGGGTCAATTCAGTACTTGCGGAACAAAATTTTTTTAATATATTATATATAGGTATTCATCCGAACCGGAACCGGCGGGTTCGAACCTGAACCGGAACCGTGGTCAACAGTTTTCGAATCGGAACCGTAGTCAATGGGCCGGTTCCGAACCGGAACCGTATGTAGGACGGGCCGGTTCCGGTTCAAATGGCTAGGAACCGTGAACCGGCGGTTCCAACGATTTTTTATTATTTTCTTTCTTTTTTTAGTTTTAAAATATGTTTTGTATTAATTCATGTTAATTGTATGTTTTAGAAATCAAAAATGACAATTATAACGACAAATGGAATGAAAAGGACCAAAAAGAAAATAAATATTTATATAAGGTTCAAATATGAACCGGCGGTTCCGGTTCGGAACCGTTGAACCGTGTGAAAATATAAGGTTTTTAATTGATCACACATTGTATAAATGAAGATATATTTTATTTTATATCGATTCTATACATTATATTGAAGATTATGAGTTTGAAATACAATATAATTTATATTTTCAATGATTAAAAAAATAAAAAATAAATAAAAAATTTAGATAGTTCGGGCCCGGAACCGGTGGGTTGGAACCGGAACCGGAACCGTGACTACGCGAGCCAGTTCTGAACCGGAACCGTGACTATGGCGGGCCGGTTCAGGTTCCAACATTCCTGAACCGGAACCGGGCCCGTGAACACCTCTAATATTATATAATTTTGAACTCATAAAATTAAGGATATTTATGGTTAACTTTTATCTTATATCATTGACTAAATAATTTAATGAATCACAATCATTCCAGATAAAGTTTTGTAAAAATGAAAAACTACCAAGTACATAGTGAAACAATTTTTGAAGTTCTATTCTCAGTTCAAAAAGTTATTCTCGAAGCTGGTAAAAAAGAAAACGAATGTCATCATTTATTTCTCTATGAATATATTTGGAAGATGATTATTTATATAATACTACAATTTATAATTAAATTTTTATTTATTAAATATTGTGTGAATATTTTTAGAATATAGTTATGTCTATAATTAATATTAATTTCAGGTAAAAAGAAACATAAATTTCGTCTTTAATTTTTTTGTGAATATATTTGGAAGATGATTATTTATATAATTTAAAATCAGTATTGTCGTCAATAGGCCGGTTCCAGGTCAGAACCGTCGGGGGTAGACGGGATGATTGTGAAGTAGTGGTTTAACTTTTTTTTTTCTAAATCTTGTGTTGAATTCATAATGTGGGGTATTTAAGGTCACTTTCATCTTATAAACAATCTTAACATCTATAGTATTATTCGCTATCTATATATCTCGTCTCTCTCTCATTACCCGCTCATTCTCTTGCCTCATTTTCTTCATAAAAAGCTAAAAATTCAGCTTAAGAGCCGCTTTCCTTTGAGAGACAAATATATTTTTGCCCACATCGGTTTTGTAGAAAAATAGAGCTTTGAAATTATCGAAAGTAATGAGAATATATTAAATTATAATTTTTAACAGCCATAATTATATAGGTTTGAGACGTAAACATGTGGTAAAATTACTTTTTAATAGAGTTTTAGATGTGTTCAAGGACATATAAATTCTAAGCGAGTTTAGTATATTACATAATCGAAGGATTTAACCCTAAATAATTAACAAATAATAATTTTCTTAGTATATTACATAATCGAAGGATTTAACCCTAAATAATTAACAAATAATAATTTTCTTACTCTATCACATATTAGTACTATCTAATAATTTTATTAATTTCTATTAATATAATTTTCCGTCGATTTTCGCTTAATATTGGATCTTATTTACTATCTTAGAGGTGATTAATATTTGACGCGGCACGCATAGATTATAAATACATTCAATTTTGGGAAAGTTCTAAATTAAAGAAGCTCTCGTTTGTTGAGGTTTGTTTAACGAATGTGCAACTGGTTCATAGTGGAACGATGGAAGAATATACTGTATATTTTTTATGAACTTGAACGTGTTTTTATTTGTTCGTATTTCTAGGAGCTATAGTCATAAATTATTATTAGTACTTATTAAAATTTTAATTAAGAGGTTATCAGGATAGAATAGTAAATGCATTAATAATTTTACTACTTATTTTACTCCATCCATTCCGTTCAATTTAACATGTATTATTTTTTAGATGTTCCATTTAACTTGGTCTATTTTCTTTTTTGGCATAAGTTAGATCTTATTTGCCCATGGAATTAAAGGGTCTAATAAAAAAATGTTATCTCATCTAAAAGAACCACTTCGTTATTATTAACAAAATATTCTATATAAAATATACTAAATATACCCTCCATATTTTTGTTTTTATTTTTTTGTGCCGAAAATACCTAGGCCAGTTTCAACGGGATTAGAGAATATTAAATAAGAGACTATAATGAGTAAAAATGGGCATAATAATTAGTAAGTTAAAAAAGAGGTTAGGTATAAAATTGCCCTTTTTTAATTGAATTGCATAGTTTCAGATTCTGTGTTGGGCCTGTATTGGGCTTAGAGACAAAAGCCCTTTCTTGGAATGAAAAATAATTGGAAAATCATGGAATTCGCACTGCTATTTTAACCCGATATATGCGCATAATCAATAAGTTCGGAGATGATTCTTGTGCAGCATGTTGCATGGATCCTGCGCTCGAATCCAAGTCGGGTTAATTCCGTTAACATTTTTTTTCGAACTTTATTTATTATTTTAGTTTTTTTTTCCGGCTCTGTTTTCGTTTCCGATTTTATGGTTCTGTCTTTACTTCGATTACTAATAAGTATAATCATCGGGCAACAATTTACATATATTAAGCTCTTCTCGCTTGAATCTTGACCAAATAAGAAGCGGCAAATAAAAAAACGAAGAGACAAAAAAAGAGGGATAAAAAATCTGGAAATTAAAAAAAAATCAAAGATTAAAAAAAAAAAGAGTGTGCATCCCACGCACAGTCACATGGGGTGCGGTAGGTCGCATTTGAGTTATTTCCATAAGTTCGTTCTTGACTATAGTAATTATATAGCACCAAAACTTGAATGCGACCTGCGCGTGACGCATGTAATACATGCGCCAGTTGCTCACTACACGCCCCAGTTTCTTTAAACTAATTTTTCTGAATTTCTGTATTTTTTTCAGTTATTTTTTTCTTTTTTTTATTTCAATTTTTGTTTTTAGAAAATTCCAAATTTTTTTATACCTTTTTGTTTGTTGCCTCTTTGTTTTTTTGTTTACCGCTTCTTCTTTGGTCAAGATTCGAGCGAGGGGAGCCGAAGGTCTCGGAGCGAGCCGAAAAATTCAAATTGTTGCCCGACAATTATTCTTATATTAGTAATCGGAGCAAAGACGGAGAAGTAAAATCGGAGCCGAAGGCGGAGCCAAAAAAAATCTAAAAATTAAAAAAATAAATCGAAATAAAAATAGACCGAGCCAATGGATCAACCCGAGTTAATCGGATCAATCCGATCCAATCGCATTTCAGCTGCAGCAGGTCGCAGACAAGTGTGCTTCATTATATAGTCTACTACATATCGGGAGGAAAAGAAAAGGACAAATAAATCTTTGGCACACCAATATTTTTCAATTGATTTACTAATTCTGTGTAGTTAAGAGTTATTGCACAAAAATGAAAGTATTACACAATGTGTTCATTTAATAGCGGTTGTAGTTTACTTTCATCATTAAAAAAAATTATAATAATAATAATCCTACTCTGGCAACCAATTAATTTGTTGAGCACAATTCTCTCTCTCTCTAGTATTAGCAGTTTAAATATGATACTTATCATATTATATGTTGACTTTAATCTTATATGATCAAATATTTAAGATTTAATTGGCCTGCTTAGCCCTCTATAGACCCAAAGGTTAAGAAATGTCTTTATTGTATGATGATGTTTAAAGATGACAACTACTTTTACCTGTTAATTAAACAGTGGACTTTTAATTCAATATATTCATTTTGCATTGACCCAATCTTTTTCATACAAATTTAATTAGATTTTTCTGATTCATATGTTTTTATCGTGATTCAATATTTTATACTATCTCTTATTTCATAACAATAATATATATATATATATATATAAATATAATACCTTAATTATTTAAATAAACAGTATATTTTGGATTAGCATATGGCGTCATTGTCATTGGTCAATCTCCCCAATATAGTCCATTCTTCGTTCATTGAATTTTTGGATTAAGTTCATTGAAGAATATTGTGACGTTGAGCAAAGTGCATTTGCCCTTTCTTATATTTTTATCTTGCTCAAAAAGAATATGATCACAATCACAGTATTGGTGATTAAGTTCAAAGTTATGAAGAGGCGCCACGTGGGAGAAGTCAAATCCTTTTTATTCCATCTTATAATAATATTATCATAAGAATTAAGCACAAAGAACTTCGAATCTTATTTAGAGCGTCCACAATGGGTATTGATATAGATACCGGGTCTATCATCGGGAAGAGTGATTTTAATGATTGGTGGTATTGAATAAGATGCTGGTGCAGAATTTCACTATGGGTATTGAGTTAGATACAAATATCTATAATCATTGGCAATGATTGAGTAGATTTTATTTATTATTATTATTTTTGTAATAAATAACATAAAAATACTTAATAATTAAATTCAAAAATTAAGAAATAAAAATTTTATTCAATTAAAAAAATAAAACATACAGTTATTAATAAATAAAAATACAATAATTAAGAATCTAAAATTACAATAATTAAGAAAAAAAAATAGGACAACTATTCCCACTGAAATTCTTTTGCAAGTTTGGCGCAAACTCTTTGGTGCGCCTCCTTTTGAGCGGGAGTAAAATTCGACGTATTTGTAATATAGACGTTGTACGCCCACCTCTCCCTCGCTGAAGCGGTCTCCGCTGCTATGTTTTCAGCTATGGATGCCAATTCTGCCTTCGCCGCCTCCTTTGCCGCCGCCTTGCCCTTCCTTCATTTCTTGACAACTTTCACTCCTTCGGGGCGAAGTTGCATCGTGCTTGCATCGCTCGCGAATGTCGTGGATGTGTTGCTGCTAGCAGATGAAGTATAGTCGTCGGTTTCATTTATCCTCGTCCGCTTTGAAGCTGTTGGTGTGTCCGGGCTGGCAAAACTCGAGATATTCTTCAAGAGCTCCCACGTTACCCTATAGGGAAAGTTGCTCCGGCACTCGGCGGAGTAATGATCTTCAGCCTGCGTGTACAGTAGTTCCAGCACGTTCCGGCCGCTTCCGAGTTTGCTTTCCAGTTTGATGTAGATGCGGGTGAACTTTTCTATCAGTTTCTTGGCGCGGCCCCACGCACACTTCATCGGTTGTTTCTCGCGCGGCGCGGCAAGGTATATGTGCTCGTTGAAGCGGGCGACTATTTTGTCCGAGAAGACATTATTTGTTGGTTACCGCGTACAGCCCGAAATCAATGTAGCACCGTGCGAGGAATTCTATATCTTCAGGTGTGTAGTTAGGACCTTGCACTTGCCTCGATTCAGTGCTTGATATGGCGGGTTGTTTGCCCTTGCGGCTCGCCTTCCCTTTCCCCGGCCTTGGCCGGAGAAGTGGTCTTGCTTGATGTGGCGGAAGCTTTCCCCTTGCGGCGTGGCGGCGGCAGCAGTGGTGGTGTTGACTATCGTTCCTCCGAGTCACCTTGTTGGGAATCTTGGTACACCTCTTCCTCTTCCTCTTTGTTGTCCTCCACCTCAGCATCATCGTTGAGGTTGATACGTCTGATTTGAGCAGCAGCTGATGGCGGCGTGTCGAATGCACGATATCCACCGGGTGGAGTGGAGAATGGGAGAAGTCGGATGTCGGAGGGAATTCAGAGAACCCCGGCGACTGCAAGTAGCCGTAAGACGGAGGGAACTGGGAGAACCCCGGAGACTGCAAGAAACCCGTCGACGGGGGAAATTGGGAGAACCCCGACGACTGCGAGAACCCCGTCGACGGGGGGAATTGGGAGAACCCCGATGATTGCGAGAAAGGTGCAACCCCGACAGCCGGAGAGTATTGGGTGAAACCGGGAGAAGGGGGAATTGAGAGTTTGGATTCGGTGGATTGGGAGTTTTGAGGGTTCGGTGGATTTGAACCGTAATAGTCCCGGAACCACGAATTGAACTCGTTTTCACTCATTTTTTATGCATGAAAAAAAAGATTTGAAGATTGAAATTGAAGAAGAAAGAAATTGGGATGAAGATTGGATGTTGGTGTGGAGAATGAATGGAATGAAGGTGTATTTATAGTGCATATTGTGGGATAGCCGTTGGATATTTAAATTTTTTTTTTAATTCTGAAAAAAAAATAGCTCGAACCAGTGGGGACACGCCATGTGTCCCCTCGTTGCTGCCAACCCGAAGTCGAAGGCATCGACACCACCTTCGATACCATGCCGCTCGATACCGCCTCCCCCACCTCCACAATGGCTTCGATATACCCTATATCGAGGGAGGGTTATATCGAGGGGGATCGACACCGGATCGATACCGGTGATCGATCCCCCGTTACAAATGCTCTTAGAGATTAAAAAATGCAAAAGCATATCTTTTTTACTTTTTCATTCTTAACTATATGACTTTGCCACAATAATACTAGTATAAATCTGTTTCGATAAAAGCTTTATGACTTTCCCAATAATACCAGTAGAAATATGTTTCGATTAAAAAAAAAAGAAATTAAATGAAACACCATCTTTTATTTTTTATTTTTATTTTCTTCAAAAATTTATGTCAAAACTATAACCTTTTTTTTTTGGTAAATAGAGAATTTTATTTACACAAAATCGAGGGTTTAGTACATCAACCACATCCAACAAAAAACGATCTAGCCAATCAACTACTTCCTGCCTTCTAGCTAGGGATTAATCTTGCAATTTTCTCATCCCTCCTACTAGCCAGAGCTACCTGAATCTAGCATAGGCGTAGCAGCCCTGCTATCTCATTCTTCTTACTTTGAAACTTTCGTGCATTCCTCTTTTCCAAACATAATAAATCACAATCGTGAGGACAAGGTGGTATAGATGTTTTTTCCCTTTCTTAGCATGGCATTGAGTCAGTAAGAATAGTTGTTCTTGATTCCAATCCATCGCATCTCTGGAAATCCCACATCAAGTAATCTTTTCCCATATCTTCGCCACATATTCGCACTTGAAAAACAGGTGGTTGATAGATTCCTCCTCCTTCTCACACAAACAACAACGCATATCAACTTCTATACCTATTTTCCTTTAAATTTTCACACGTAGCTAATCTCCCATGCATCACCAGCCATGTGATAAACAAAGTTTTGGTAGGGGTTATATTATTGCACATCAGCTTCTTCCAAGGAGTAGCTGATGCATTTCCTCTAAGCTCATTATACACTTTCCGTATTGAAAAATTTGGAAGATTTAGAATTACCATACCTGAGCTTATAATCTCCAAATACTCCCTTGCCCCTATTATCTTTCGAATCATCCATACAGCCTGCATGGGTATCTTTACCTCACTTATATTCTTCCCTTTCATGTAGCATTCGTGTGTCCATTTTATCCAAGCCTTATCTTTCTTCTTTGTCAGATTCCAAAGAAGCTTACAAATTGCTGCCTTATTCCACAGCTCCAAATTTATCACATTCCAACCTCGTGCAGCACGTGGAAGGCAAATCTTTTCCCATCCTACCAAAGCCCTTTTTGTTGCGCCTCATTTCCCTGTCCAGAGGAAATTTCTGCAAGCCATCTAGATAATATTAATCACCTTCTAAGGGAGCACTAGGACTTGACTCCAATAAGCTTGAATGCCAAAAAGGACAGAGTTTATTAACTGAATTCTTCTTGCATAGGAAAGAAGCTTCGAAGTCTAACTGTCAATGCGAGCAAGAATTTTGTTAATAAGGGGCTGATACTATATGATGGTGAGCTTCTTTGGAGATAGCGGGATGCCAAGAGACCTAAATGGCAAGTCCCCTTTCACCAATCCAAACTCTTGTATTATTTCTTCCTGAACCCTTTCATGAATTCCTCCGAAGTAGATATTACTCTTGTGCTGATTTGCTTTTAATCCAAAAGCTATGGAGAACTTTTGGAAAGCCTCCCACATCTTTCTGATTGAAGCTCGATCTCCTTTGGCAAAGAGCAATAAGTCATCCGTAAAGCAAACATGAGTGAGGCCAAGCTTTTGACACTTTGGGTGGAACTAAACTATTTGCATTGATGTAGTTCCAACAAACATCTATTTAAGTATTCTATACATACAACAAAGAGGTAGGGTGATATAGGATACCCTTGTCGTAGTCATCTTTTAGCTTCAAATGGAACAGTGGGCATCCCATTTACACTTATAGTTTATGTCACCGTTGTCAAGTAAGCTTTGATCCATTTTACAAATTTAAAATCTGAGCTCCAATAGCAATTGTGTGATGAACATCCATTCCATAGAATCATATTCTTTTTGTATGTCTATCTTTATTATGCATCTAGGAGATATGCTTCTCCTTCCATATCCTTTAATTATCTCTTGGCTCAAATGGATATTGTCAAAAATTAGCCTTCCTTTCACAAATGCAGATTGGTTGTGTCCAATGATCTAATCTAGTACTCCTTGCATTCGATTGCCAATACCTTTGAGATAATTTTGTACAAAATTGTGCAACAAGCTATTGGCCGATACTCCTTGTTTGAATTGGCGCTTGGTGTTTTGGGAATGAGAGTCAAAAGAGCTATATTGACTTCTTTGGGTAAGAAACCAGTGGAGAAGAAATTTTGCACAGCAGTTACTACTTCATTTCCTATAACAGACCAAGGTCTTTTATAAAAATACACATTAAAACCATCTACCCTTGGAGCTTTCAAACGATTCATGCCAAACAGTGTTGCTTTAATCTCCTTTTCATCTATTGGCCTGCAGAGGTAATTCTGGTGGCATTCATCCAGAAGGGGGCCTATTTCAACTACCAGTTTGTCTACCATAAGTAGGCTTGATGCAGCTGTCCCCATTAAATTCTGATAGAAGGTGTGCACTTTCTCAACAATCTGAGCATGAGTAGTGCATATCCTTCCATCTGCTCTTTGCAACAATTTAATAGCATTACCAGCCTAACGAGCCTTAGCATAAGCATGAAAGAATTTCGTATTGGAATCTCCAGCGCTATCCAATCTACTCTAGCTTTTCGCTGCCAGATGGTCTCTTCTATGTTGCTCTACTTTTCTAACTCTTCTAGCTTAGCCTTCTCTTGCTCAATAAGATCACTATTCAGCTTATCCAGATCAATTTTCTGTTGTATCTCCTCTACCTCTGATCTCAGGAAATCACCCTCTCTTTTGCTCTTTGAGCCCATTGCACATTAAGCTAGCATGCTAATTCTCTGTATTATATATTTGAAAGAGCTTTTTTATCACCAAAATTCAGTCACAATAAGCCATAATTTAGGTTTCATAAGAATAGAAACAACAAAATGGACTTAAACATAGCATTTGGGTTTGAAATTGACCTTGTAAACGGGTGCCGTTGTTACTCGGTTGGGGAATCCGAAATTAGGGGTTAGGGATTTTGGAATTGGATAAAAATCAACAGAAGAAGGTCCTTGTTGAGTGTTGCTACTACGGCGGAACAGATCTGTGAAGGACCGAAGACAGAGAAGCAAGCATATAAGGGAGAGAGAGAGAGTTGCGAATTTAAGTTCGAAGTAGAAGAATAACAGAGGTGAAATGGAAGGCAATCAGAGATATGAGAGAAAGATATACTCCACGGCGCTGGCGGTGGCGACGACGAGGAAGGGGTAGGAGGGGACGGAGAAGATGGGCTTGGGGGCGGAGGCAAAATTGAGGCAGGTGCCGCGCTTGAGGTGCTCGGATGCGGATAAAACGGCGTCGCAAAGGGAGCAATGGAGCTTGACAGCCTTGAGGAGACCGGTGTCGGAGTTGTGGACCACGCGCCTTTTCCCTTAATCGCCTTCGCTCGTACCGTCACCAGCCCTTCGAACCACTTGTGGGCCACCTTCGCTGCGAGGTCGTTGGAGGAAACGGAGGACTCTACCGTCGTCGCGGCGGTGAGCTTTGATTCCGGTTGCATTCTTAAGCGAGAGGCCGGCAGCGGAGTGGTGGCACCGCCGGTGCGTGGTCCGGCAGGTCTGAGGAATGATTGGGAAGAAATTCTGCTTAGTTTTGGAGACTGAGGTGGCAGACGTGTGGCATTCGGGCTCATCACGTGCACGGGGCGTGCGATTTAGCCCGTTCGGGCCAAAAATTGTCCTACGAGCGCGATACTTAATTGATAGTGTCCTCAAATTGAAGGCCCGCAAATTTGTGTCCTGAATCTGCACTACCCCTTATTTAAGTGTCCTGAAAAAACCTCTATCTCTATATTTACTGTATACAGTATATACATCTTGCTTCACATAGCTAAAGATGGGTCTACTAAGTGGATAATTTTGATCGCAAAAATTTGTGTGAGACAATCTCATGCGGTGAGACGGGTGAGAGAAATTTTGAGAATTAACTCATATCCAATAGCATCAAACGAGATCCTCTATTGCATTCTTATGTTACATCTCATGTTGTATTAATAAGGGAACAATACGTGGCATAACTAAAAGTTCAAGATTTAGGATATATATAAGAAAAATATATTTCATAAATTTTAAACCCATAATCACGTCACATATCATTTTCTTATTAATGCAAACGGAAATGCAACAATAGCATAGATATTTGTGATTATAAATTTTCTCATTTACATGACAAAAAAACACATCACTAACACAAATTTAATATATGTTGTGCATGCGTGTTGTGAAGGAGGTGGTGACTGCTGATAATATACTACTCCCTCCGTCCCGTTATTCTTGTCATATTTTTTTTTTCGGGTTGTCCCGTTATTTTTGTCCTATTTCCTTTTTTGGAAATAATTAGGAGATAATTAATTTGTTAAACAATCCACTATTATCCTTCTCTCTCTACTAGCGTTATTCCACTTTATTTCACTATTCACTCTTTCTCTACCCACTTTATTTTAAATTACCATTTTATTTCACTATTCACTCTCTCTCTACCCACTTTATTTTACTTTAAAAACTCCACTAAATATAATTTTTATTCTTAATTATTTTCTCCTTAAACTCTGTGCCAAAAAAAACAAGATAAGTCTAATGGGACGGAGGGAGTATATGTTGGTTGAGCGAACATGGTGTAATCTTCAGCTCACGTGACTGGATTTTCCCCTCTTTAGTTATTCTTTATTTCGTTATCTAATTTAATTAACACATTTTTCGTAGGGTAACCCGTAACCGAGCTTTTATTTTAAAGTATGCGATTTCTTTTGGAATTTGTAAGATCTTAGATTCTCGTAGTGAAAAAAGATCGATGGTTGAGATTTTTTATGTAATATGATGTGAAGAGCTTCTCAAAAATAAATTGATGTGAAGAGTAGTATTTATAATTACCTCCACCAAACAACTATTGGCCAGTGGCCACAAAGTATTTTTGCTCATATTCTATGAAGCATGGGGGACGCTCATCGGCCTTACGTCCTCGATCGTCCCGGGGACGTCCCTGGGACAAATATGCAGAAATATGCCGGAAAACATCCCTAGGGGCTTTTTTTATTAAGTAAAATTTGATTTATTTTTAAATAAAAAATACGGTCAAAATATGTTCATGGCAGTAAAAAAATATGTTCAGCCCTGTTTGAAATGAAAAAAAATCCGTTTTCTATCGCAACAACACACACAGTAAAAAAATTCCTTCTACAAATAGCGACACCACTATTGCGCCGTCGTTCTATTCGTCCTCACGTGAGTTGAGATAGTGTTATTTGCTATGGGACTTTGATTATGTATTAATTAACTATTAAAACAATGTTATGAGTTGTTATTTTCTTTATTTATCATGGATTATGTAGTATTTGTTTATTTTCTTGATGAATTATGTATTTGTAATATGTATAAAATATATATTAAATGAAAAAATAAAAATGTATTTTTGAGTATCGTATCGTATACATATTTCGTATTCGTCTCCGTACATTTTAGCTCATATTCCATGCTTAAATCAAAGTTTAATACTATCAAATGTTCGATGTCAAAATTTTGGATTGGAACCCTCTTCCACAAATTTTGTTGTCCCTCTATTCAAATCAATATTTTAATAGTACTTATTATATATAAAATAATATTGATTAAAAAAACTAAAGTAAAACGAGTGTGATACTAAAATTTGGAATATGAGATATAAGCGCAAAAATAAATATTGTCAATTAAGAGGTAGTTTACTTTGTATGATTAGGCTGGATACACAAAAATAATTAATCCAGCCTACTTCAATTATTTTAATCAACTCATATTCTAACTATAATTTGATTTATAACTTTTTTTAAGGTATTATAATAATGTATGTATCTTAATCGAATAAACCATTACACTACCATATACAGGGGCACAGAGAGTAAGGGAGAGGGGCTTAAGCCCCACCCAAGATTTCGATTTTCTTTTTTTCGTGTAGCCAAATCGTTGAAAATATTCAGAATTGAACTTCAGTCCTGGTTGCCGCGACGCCGCTAAAGCAAGAAACGCCGGGTTCTTGAGAGGGAGAGGGACTGACTTACAAAGACAATTGAGAAGTGTAGATTCAGTACAACAATGGCGACGGCGGTGTTAATGATGAAGAAGATGAAAACGTCGTTTTTAATAAAAAAATGTTGTTGACGTTCAACTAAAAACAATAAGTAATTTTATTTTAACAAAAGTAACACTTTTATAGTAAGTATTAAGTTTTTGATATACAGGGTGACAATTTTATTAGTTAGATTAGTTTATCCCCAATATATTTTATTTTACGTTTTTAATAAGAAAAAAGATAGATTTATATGGTTTTAATAAAGAAAAAATGAACAGAGGTCAGTAGATATCAGTTTCTTTTTTTTTTTTTTACAATTTTATTTTGTTGTAATTCATAATGCAATGATATTTAGTGCATAATTATTTGAGGTCCTCAAGGGGATATTTAAGTGATGCAAACTTCTATTTGTAAGCAATAAGTTCCAAAGATAAACGCCCGATGCCTCAAGTAAAAAAAAAGATCCTATTTATTTTATTGTGGGTAAAGTTAATTCAGCCCCTCCCTCGATAATTTCTGACTACACCACTGATGATATAGGTAAGACCTATAGGGCGGAACTACGATTTATAATTAACTAGTTGATCATGCTAGATAATAGTAGTAGCAGACTTTGCACACCAAACTTAATTTCATCATCATTAACACGTATACCTATAACCAGCTAACACCACCAATTACTGTATGAATTCTCTCTCTCCCTCTCTCTCTCTCATGAATTATGTATTGGCAGTCAAATATTAATTTATTAATGTTAAGTGGACTTAAATCTTGTATAATCAGATTTGTAAAGATCGATTTAGCCCTCTATGAAGCCAAGGGCTGATCAGCAATGCTTGATTTTGTATTTTGGTGGGTGGGCTACTTACACTGTACCAATATTATCTGATGATGTTTATTAGAGATGACGACAATTAGTAATTAATTGGAAACCAAATCATGGACAAAAAAAATCACTATTCTTAATTTATTAGTTGACTCAAATTTTTTTTCTCAATTTAATCAGACCAGGGCTCTGGACGCTAGCTGACTCATAGTGTGGCGGAATGTGTTCAGGGTGAATTATCGTTACACTGACCGTAAGGTGTGGTCAATTCCATAATTTATTTTTTTGTTTGAAACTTTTAATTATTAATTTTAATTAGAGATATATATTTTTTTATTAAGACTTACTAAACCTTTATTGGAATTATATCAATCTTAGTTAAAAAATAATAAATTTTAATTGAGCATTAAGAAAGCATAATTAAATTTTAATAAATCAACAAAGTAGGTATTCATCGGGCACGATTTTGATTTTTTTGTGAAAGAAAATAGATTTATTAATCATGAACCTACGCAAGAAACATGGGAAAAATCTTTCACAATATTCGAGGTTCGTTCCAAATATGTGTATTAGAAAAATCCTAAAAACTCTAGCTAATTGGTGAGCAATCATATTAGTGTTTGGACTGGCATGCTTAACTCTATAATAACTTGAATTCAAGAGTAGATGACATTGAGCTACAACAGCCCAAGCTCAGATTCATCTTCCTCATGTGATGGCGTGTACAAAATGATACATCAACGAACACATTGGTGCAATAGATCAAATTGAGTATAATTATGATGTCAATAAAAATTACAAAAATAATTTCCTCCGGCAAAAAAAGATTTACAAAAAGGATACTAAATTAAAAAATAATCTGGAGCAAAGAACCCCCAACTTCCTAAGAAGATCCCAACTACTAGTCTACTAATTATTATCAAAATTTGAAGAGAGAAAGGGGAGTAAATGTATTGAGATTAAGTTAAGTGCATTTGACTTTGTTGATACAAGTTTATCCTCTTCTTTTTCAGAAGATATATACATCTGTATATGATCACGTCGTATATCGTCCACAATTATTTTAATGAAGTTCAAAATTATAAGGACGCCACGTGGGAGACGACAAATCTTTCTCACGCCATAATTCTTAATTAACTAAGCACAAAGAATTTCAAATGTTATTTTAATAAATTGTCAAAGCATTTCTTTTACATTCTTAACTGTTTTGACCTTACCAAATACACTTTTCTTTTCATTTCGAATAAAAGAAACAAAGAACACTGACTTTTTTATCTTCAATTTTTTAAGTCAAAATATGAAGCAATAATCTTAGACATGATGCCATTTTGAAAGTCTTAATCTCGTGCTTGTCCTCAAAAAGAAAAAAAAGTCCCGTGCCTTGTCAACGCGTGGCCCCAATAATTAATGTTTATCTAAGATAATAAGGTTATATATGTTCTTTCAAAAAAAAAAGGTTTTATATATCCTTATTCCCAAATTTTAACAAAAACTTCCCTTATTTTGTATATCAAACTTTGCCTACTTAAGTGTATTTAATTTTTTCTTATTTTGTTCTTAGTAATGATTGTATTGCAAGATATTTGAAATTAATAATTTCTTGGGCACAACAGAAATTTTGTATATATAATTTTTTTTTTCAAATGATCAATTGTAGTATATAAATTTAAATTTACATGTATATTAATTAATTTTTACTAATTAATTTTTTTTGGTTCAATTAATCTTTCATATCTAGAAGTCTGACTTTTGGGAAGATCGCAATCTATTTAATCATATGGGCCGGCGTGAATTGGTTTGCTTGAAATTATTGAAAAATTACAGGTGGTTTTTAAGGTTGACTTTCGTGTATGCTTCATCCCCTTCCAACTATATATATAGACCAGCTCTCTAATAGGAAACATCACCGTTCTAGTTTGCTCACACAATATTTGAACGTAGAGAGAGAGAGAGGATGAGAAGCGATCAATTAAGATTGAACAATGGCATGGCCATACCCGTACTTGGTATGGGTACCTACTCTTTTGAAAATGATAGGAAATCCACTGAGCATGCCGTCCAACTTGCCCTTAAGGTACCTCTCTCTCTCTCTCTCTCTCTCTCTCTCTCTCTCTCTCTCTCTCTCACTCTCAATATAAACCATATACTCCTATATGTTTTGGAATTAGTAGCATATATAGTATATATATATATAGTTTCTCAAATATAGAGTACGTAAGATTTTGATGGAAATCATTAAAAGTAAATCAAGTAATTAACGATAACAAGTAGCTCGATCCACTCCTAAAAAGAAGGCGCTTATAGAAGAGTGAGTGTATGGAATTGGTTGAAAATGATGAGTTAGAATTGAACATGCATGGGACTACATCATATCATGTCTATATTTTGAACATGCTTTGCCTTTGCTTTCTCTTTTCTTTAGCCTTGCAACTCAATCACTTTATATATATCACACATTCTCCTCAAGAACATAGTTGAATTAATTGATTTTATTTTCTCAAAATTTAGCTAATTTATTGAAACATTAATTAGTTAGAATTGAAAGAGGAGAGAATGGGGAGAGGGAAAGTAGAGTTGAAGAGGATTGAGAATCCGACAAACAGACGTATGTATGTATGCGTATAAATTGAATAGTGATGCATGGTGCAGATGGGATATAGGCACTTTGACACTGCACACATATACGGGTCGGAGGCAGCCCTAGGCAATTCGTTATGCGACGCAATCTCAGACGACGTTGTTCAGAGAGAAGATATTTTCGTTACTTCCAAACTGTGGGGAAGCCATCACCACGATCCCGTTTCTGCACTCCGACAAACTCTCAAGTAAGAATCCCTTTAAATTTAATTGTGCTGTATATATATAGAGTAAGTGCAGTTTAGTACGATGCTAAATTTTTTGATTTAGGAACATGGGAATGGAATACATCGACATGTATTTGGTGCACTGGCCCGTGAGATTGAAGCCGTGGGTGTCGGACCCTATACCTGAAGACGACGAATTCGAGCAACTCTGCCTCGACAGGACATGGGCTGGTATGCAGAAATGCGTGGAAATGGGCTTGTGTCGGGCTATTGGCGTCAGCAATTTCTCCTGCAAAAAGCTCCAAACTTTATTGGATTTTGCATCTATTCCCCCGGCTGTCAATCAGGTACAAATTACAACTTAATTTGTACTAACATTTTAATTGGTACCACTATAATACCTGCAAAAATTATATATTTCCAATATTTAATTGAAACATATCGGAAAATATATCTACATTGATAATTTCTCTCTCTCTCTCTCCATCTCTATTCTGCTGGCCCATGATCAGTACTTGCTACACAAATCCCAATCAGTAATAAATTAAAGACAATTAGCTATCCTCATGTTCTTGAAAGATACTATGAGTTACATGGCCTTCAAAATACAATAGTACAACAAACAATAAAACAAATTAAATTAAAACCAGATACGTAAAATTTCCCAGCTATATTAAATTCAATAAATCTTGAAACACAGGTGGAAATGCACCCTATGTGGAGGCAAAAGAAGCTAAGAGATTTCTGCAGCCAACACAATATCCACGTCAGCGCATATTCCCCGCTTGGGGGACCAGGAAATTTTTGGGGATCAACGGCTGTGATTGAAAATCAAGTCATACAATCAATGGCTCTAAAACATCAAGCAACGCCAGCTCAGGTGGCTCTGAGCTGGGGTTTATCCAAAGGGGTGAGTGTTATTGTCAAGAGTTTTAATCAAGAAAGGATGAAGGAGAACAGGGGAGCTCTTGATCTCAAGTTGAAAGATGAAGAAATACTCGAAATCGACTCGAAAATGAAAGAGATGAAGATCATGAGAGGGGATGTCTATGTTAATCAAGCATCAAGTCCTTACAAAACCATTCAAGATTTGTGGGATGATGAGATTTGATTTAATTATTTTATGCATCTTGTAATGTACGTTGTACTTCATTCGAGCATAAAAAACTATCTTCATTGAAACTCGTAAATCATCTTTCTATCTCATCTCATATCCCGTTTGTTAAGATACGCAGTTTGGTTATCAATTTTATTATTCAATTGAGATTTCGGAAATGATCGCAGAGTAGGACTGTCACAACGTCAATTGGGATGTAGACTATGATTGGGGGGAAATAATTCTAATTACAACTATTATGATTGGGAGAAAATAATTCCAATTACAACTATTTAGAGGATTGAGAGTCAATCTAAAAAAAATAATACTCTATACGCCTAGGATAAGTGTGGTTGGTTTCCTTTTTTGGCCATCCACGATAAGTGTGGTCCACTTAAAAATGGACATGACGTTTACCCATCTATCTTTAACAGTCTCTTTATTTACCAAATAACCTTGAGTTGGTTGATTCTCCACCACACATAATAAATAATAGTGGATTCCATTCTCCACTCATAATATTTTTTCCTTCCGGCTACTCTCACTCACACTTTGTTTCTTATAACTTGAGAGGTGATTTTGTATATATTTTACTTTTACATATTTTTGGAGGGATGGAACGCTAAAATTTGGAGTACAAAATACGAAAACTTGCTTCAACTGATTTTGTTGACTCTTAGTGCGTGCACAATAAGGAAATGAAAAACAATTCTAACCATTCATGTTTTGTAATCTGTGATCAATATTTATTTTAGTATTTTTACTATATTATATCTTATTATATATAATAGAATGGAGGGCTAATTTCTTACTCCCTCCGTATTTGAAAAAATGTAATGTTTGTTTAAAAATACCGTAATTGAAAAAATGTAATGTTTCACTTTATGGACTCCTATACCCTAAATATTCCTCTATATTTACATCAATATGCCATTAACTTTCTCCTTAATTAACAAAATCTAATTAAACTAACCTAATCTAATTAACTTAATTTAAACAACCCACCCCAATTAAAAATACAACCCAAACCCAAAATCCCCAAACCCAAATCCATTTCTGCAGCCCAATTTCCCCAAATACTTAATCAATTCTCTCCCACCCCAAACCCTAAATCGGCGCAGCTTCCCTCTCTCGTGTTCTTCACTGATCTAGGGTTTCTCCTCTCACTCTCCCCCTCTCCACTCTCATCTCTGTACTCCTTGTGTCCGTTCACTTTTGTTGCGCCGATCAATATGTCGACTCCCAAAACTGAGAGCCTGGTGGCGAAGCCACCTTCGCCGCCGCTCTGTGACGACTTTGAGAATCCTTCGCCGACGGTCTTTGACGAATCTCAGCCGCAATCTCCTTCGACGTCGGTGTGTGACGAGTCTGGTGCTCAATCGCCTTCTTGGCCGCCCTTTCACTGCTCTGATACGCCTTCACAGCCGGTCTATGACGATTCTCAGAGGCAATCTCCTTCTCCGGCGTTGTTTGACGAGTCTGAGACTCAATCTCCCTCTCCGCCGAGATTTCACGAATATATTCCTCAATCTCCGTCGTCGGCGCTCTTGCCCGACGGATCTCAGGCAGATTCTTTGTCGGCGCCGCTCAGACTTCCTTCGCCGCCGCTCTGTGACGAAACCATGGTGCCGGAGTCTGAATTCCCAACGCTCACTTGTCATTCTGCACAAAATCTGAGGGCCGGCATGGTGGCGGACAACCTGAGCTCGGTGCCGGCGATGCAGTGGGAGGATGAAGCTGACCATCATCTCACCTACGAGGAGTGGGTGCAGAAATACATTGCTAAGGGAATGCTTGTGTATAAACGCTCCAGAAAATAGGTGCTTGTGTTCTAATTTATGACTCTGCATTTCTGTATTTGCGCTTTCATTTGTGGGGGAAGGCTGGTGATGCCTTATTTGTGCAGTTTATGATCCTGTGTGTATTTCTGTATTTGATCCGCTTGTGTTCTATTGAATTGATACTACACTCTGCAAACCCAGTGTTGTGAAACTGATATTGAATTGATACTACACTTGTGAACCCTGTGTTGTGAAACTGATATTGAATTGATACTACACTTGTGAACCCTGTGTTGTGAAACTGATATTGAATTGATACTACACTTATGTCTAAACCAAACTGAATTGAATGTGAAGTGTTGTCTTCTTGGGAGTTGTTTGATGAATCTTATTACTGCCACCCATATAATAATTTGTGTTATATGTTTGGAGGCATAAATAGGAAGCAAAGTGAGTCAATGATGCAAAAAATTTTCATTTAAGTAAGGCTGAGACTACATGCAAACACTAAACAACTGATCCATCTGCAAATTTACATTCCAAACAAAAAAACAGATCTATTTCCTGTTTGTCCCTGTAAACTGATCTATTTCCCAAAAACTATACCCTGTCCAAAAGCTTGATCTGCACAGAACTTTTCAGTCTTCTAAATGCATTTCTTCCACTTCTTTTGTGATGTTTTCACTCTGCACTATTATCCCTCCATCAATCCCATTCTGATTCAGATATTCTCATCCTTCTTTGACAACACTTTCATCCACTAATATAGAATCAGGCAGTGGTCCCTCCCTTGCCATTCTCTCCTTGTACCTATGTGGAATTTTGTAAGTGTTATTTCCCCTGTACTTGATTATTTCTTCATGCCAGCCCTGTAAAGTGAGAAACACATTGGTTAGTTTCCATGGTGGAAATTCCTCAAATGCTTGCTTCACATTTCTGATCATGCCATCCACATTTCTTGCATCTTTCTCATCCTTTAGTGTCTGTAGAGCTCTAAAAAAACCCAAGATCATTGATGTTAGTGTCTGGTGAGTTTGGTGGTTGCTGTACAAGCTGTATGTTGAATCCATCTGATGATGCAGCAGCTCTGAAATCTGGATTATTGTTGTCTATGTGTGGTCTTGCATTATCTTGCTGGATTATGATATTTTTGCTCAATCCTTCTGGCCACTTTCTTTTAATGAGGGGTATCATCTGCATTAGGTAAGTGGAAATCATGTAAACTGCACTAAATGATGAATCAGATTGATTCTGATAGTGAAATATGCATGACAACCTCTTACCTCCTGCAGAAAAGTATCCTTCATCACCTTTCTTGATATTTTTGTGATTGGTTAAGTGATCATGGTGCCTTTCTCTCTATGTTTAGAATTCCTTTGTGCTGGTTCTTGGTAAGTGAATGGTATGATTCCAAACTTACCATCAAATATTATGCCACCGTTCCTGTCTAAGATTGGCCTTGAAACCATGCACTCAAACATGATTTTGTCAATGTTGTTCTTGGATTGCAACTGTCTATGTGGTGTTGTTTCATCTTTTAAGAGGTAATACCTTGCTATTTTTCTTGTTCAATTGAACCATTTCTCATCTATATGGATCACATTGTAATTGTTCTGAAAAACCAGCTTTCCTTCCTCACTAATGCATGAAAGTTGGTTGAGGCTAAACTCCATTCTAGTGAGCATGTTCTTAGGAGTTAAGTAGGGTTTAATAGCACTAGTATGAGGCCTTATTTCTTCTGTTTTAAGCCAGCATTGTACCTGATAAGGGCTCACTCCCATAGCATGTGCAGTTTTTCTAATTGAGGTCCTCTGCAAAACTGAGAGAGATTTCAGTTTTTCTGCATCTAACTCCTTTTTGTCACTGTGATGACAGCCTTTCTTCTTACTTTTAACTTGTATAGGTCTGCCCAAAGCTTGTTGAGCAGCAGCTTCCTTCCATATGCGATACACGGTGATGTAGTCCACATTGAACATTGTTGCAGCCCCCTTTTTGGCACCATGCTTCAGGCCTGAAGTAGTGGTCTGTTGCAGCAGCCACTGCACCATGGCAGTTCTTTCTTCATCAGTCAGATTATTCTTCCTTTGGCCTGTCTTCATTGCTGTGGAATTTCAGAAGTTATTGCAGTAGTTGTAATGTGGTTGTTGGCTTTCAATGCCCTGTATTTATAGCACTAGGTGGCTTTCTGTATTCCCTCCCAACAATTTAGGGGGAAATTTAAATTTAGGATGTATTTTTTCCCTCTCAATCCTGTAAATATCAGCAGCATTGAATGCTGAAACATAAATGCAGATTTTCCATGCTTAATGAATTTTTTATTCAGTTTACTGTTCTTGCATCCTTTATTATTCAAGTTTTAGTTTTGTCTTAATTAATTTATGTGCAATGGAATGGAAATAAACAAACAGGAAAAAGAAAATGATCAGAAATTAAAAGAGCAGGGGAAAAAAGCAGGAGAAAAAAAAAGCAGAAAAAAATAAAAAAAAAAAACGACTGCCCAAATAAAAGAGCAGGAAAAAAAGGCAAGAAAAAAAAGGTCAGAGGAAAAAAAAGCAGGAAAAAAAAAACAAGCAGAAAAAAAAACGCGTAAAAAATCACGAGAATGAAAAAAATCGAGCACGTAAAAATTATCGCGCATAAAATCGATCAAACATGAGTTGGTTATGTTATTTAGTCTACAAATGCTAATTGTCATTAACAAACCTCAATTCCACTACCCTTTTGGTCATTTTACACCACTTTATTCCAAAAAGTCAACTTTTCTTAAACTCCGCGCAAACAGTAAACCTTACATTTTTTTAAAATACGGAGGAAGTACTATTTTACATGTTGCGGTTTTCCCCTAGAATAAAGGGATTTGGATTAGTTATTACTATTTCACGTCATTCTATTTCATTTTATTTGTGTTCTATCCATAAGGTTACTTTTCATTTCGATTTACTCATTTCATTAATTTATTTTAATGCTAATTTGCAAAAATCAGAATATGCAAATTTAGTACGTAATTGTTAGTTCTGAGAAATGCAATACATATCCTAAAGCCTAAAATGCATTATAAGAGTACATATAGTGCATTACATGAAATTGTGCATTTTTCAGTTTTTTACTTAGAATTATGTTCGGCCCAAATTTTGTTCTTTTCGGCAATTTGGAGATCATGAACAAAATAGATATCTTTGACTTTTACATTATTACCCTTTTCTATATTAATATCTAGCAGTTTCGTCCATTATAACAATATTACACATTAATTTAGTTTAAATCTGGACGCTTGCTTTTACATTTATCAAGGGCCCAAAATGCTTCTTATTTCTTATATTAAGGAGATCAAGTACGTACGTATCTCCACCATTAGAGTCATCGGAGAACTCTTGAGAAGGTGATGATTGCGAAGATCGTTGCGACACCATGGATGTATTATCGAGAGAGAGGATTAAATTTCAGAGAGAATGAAAAATAACGCTGCTAAGGTTTTGAAGAAGAGATAAACCCTCAAATAAGCCAATTCGAATATATATATATATATATATATATGTGTGTGTGTGTGTGTGTGTGTGTGTGTGTGGATGAATCTTCTCTCTTGAGAGACTTGAAAATAGGATTAGGATAAATATCAATCTTCGAATTCAAATCTATCCCTAACGGCCGAAAAATTCAATTCTGCTAAAAAAGAGAGTCGGAATATGCAGGAGATCTGCATGAAGTGACCGTTGCAGCTTTATGACGTCATCAAGCTGTTACCTAGTTTTAAATTTTTATTCCACACACTGCGCTACACCATCTGGCACAGATTCAACAATAGAAAACCATAACTTAAAGAAAATACCAGAAAATCAAAGAAATCCACACTACACCATGCTTGCCATCCAGAACCCCAAGCGGAGTCAGAGGGAACAAATTACCAAGGCCATTCTTAATGATTCAAACTTTGAACCATCTAGAGCCTTAGTAAATACATCGGCTAATTGCTTCTCCGCAGTAACAAACTCCAAATTAAGAGTTTTATCTTCAACCAACTCTCTTATGAAATGATGACGAATGTCAATATGTTTAGTCTTAGAGTGGTGGATTGGATTCTTGGATATGTCAATGGCACTCTTGTTATCACAGTAGAGAGTGAATCCCTTCGCTTCAATTCCATAATCCTCTAGCATTTGAGCCATCCACATAAGTTGAGTACATGCTGATCCAACTGCAATATATTCTGCTTCAGTAGAGGATAATGAGATGCTCACTTGCTTTTTATTGTGCCACCCAACAAAATTGTTGCCCAAGAAAAAACATCCTCTCTATGTGCTCTTTCTATCATCAGGACTTCCTGCCCAATCAGCATCACTAAATCCAACAAGAGATGTAGTATTGTCCTTTGCATACCAAATACCATAATCACTCGTGCCCTTCACATATTTGATAATAATTTTCACTGCAGCCAAGTGACTTTCCTTTGGATCAGCTTGAAATTTGGCACAGACACCAACACTGTAACTGATGTCCGGTCTACTTGCAGTCAAGTACAATAGACTACCAATCATGCTTCTATATAAGGATTGATCTACTGAGGTTCTATCCTTATCTTTGCTTAGTTTGACTGAAGTGCCCATTGGTGTCCTTCTAATCTTAGCATTCTCAAGTCTAAATTTCTTGACCAAACCTCTGGCATACTTCGATTGAGATATGAATATCCCCTCTTCGGATTGCTGAATTTAAAGTCCTAGAAAATAATGCAATTCGGCAAACAAGCTCATATCGAACTCATTAGTCACGTGATCTAAAAATTCCTGGATCAGTTCCTGCGACACAGACCCAAATATGATATCATCAACATGAATTTGGATGAGGATTATACCTTTTCTGTCTCTTTTGTAGAACAAAGTCTTGTATGATCCGCCTCGTGTGTATCCTTTGGATATGAGATATTTGGACAAAGTCTCATACTACGCCCTTGGTGCTTGCTTAAGACCATATAAAGCTTTGTTGAGCTTGTACACATGGTCTGGATAGTGTGGATCTACAAACCCTGAGGATTGCTCCACATAAACGTCTTCATGAAGAATACCATTGAGAAAGGCACTCTTGACATTCATTTGATACAGTTTGAAGTTCAAACAGCAAGCCATACCCAGCAATAATCTAACAGCTTCTAATCTTGTCACCGGAGCAAATGAGTCTTTAAAATCAATGCCTTCTTCCTGTGAGTTTCCCTGAGCCACAAGACGTAACTTGTTCTAAGTAATAACATCTTTTTCATTTGCCTTATTGCAAAAAATCCACCTGGTCCCAATAACCAGCACATCAATGGGACGAGGAACCAATTCCCACACATTGCACCGAACAAACTGGATAAGCTCATCTTGGATAGATGTGATCCATTCTTCAATCTACAAGGCTTCCTTAACATTCTTTGGAAGAATTGTAGAGACATAGCAGACATAGGCGAGATTTGCCACCATCTTAGCATAATCCCGTTTAACATTGCGAGTGGTTCTTCCTCCTCTAGGATCACCAAGGACATTGGAGATGGGATGATCCTTTGAGACTTTTCTGGACGGAGTGAGAAGAACAATAACATTCTGGGTGGAAGGAGCAGAAGCATTATCTTGTTCGGAGGTATCTGAGGCAGGTTGTGGATTTGAATTCCCCTCCTCAGATGCTGCTACCTGTGGATCAGTTTGCTCCGAAAGTTTACTTGTATCTGGCACAGTCGTTGGATTAGATGACTCCAGCTGATTTTCTTCTTCATGTTCTTCAGATATATCATTATCATCAGTGAATACTACATTAATGGATTCAATGACAGTCTTCGTGGTCTTATTGAAGACTCTGAAAGCCCTGCTGTTTCTGGAATAACCCAAGAAGATTGCTTCAACTCCTTTATCATCAAGCTTCTTTCTTTGAATTCTGTCATTTAGAACGTAGCAAACCGTTCCAAATACGTGAAAATACTTGAAGCTAGGTTTTCTGCCTTTCCATAATTCATAGGCAGTCTTATCAACCTTGGGTCGTAGGTAGACCCGGTTGACGATGTAGCAAGCAATATTCATTGCTTCAGCCCAAAACCATTCAGCGATGTCTTGAGCATTCATCATAGTTCGCATCATCTCTTGAAGTGTACGATTATTTCTCTCTACGACCCCATTTTGTTGTGGAGTTATGGGGGCAGAGAATTCATGAGCAATTCCCTTCTCATTGCAGAACTCCTCGAAATGACCCTTTTCAAACTCATTGCCATCATCAATTCTTATGCGCTTCAACGGGGTTTCCTTTTCCACTTCCAGTTTTAAGCAGAGGACTTTGAAATACTGAAATGCTTCACTCTTATCACGCAAAAATTCAACCCAAGTAAATCTTGAGAAATCATCTACACATACCAGAATGTACTTCTTTTTAGCGATGCTTTCGGTAGGTATAGGACCCATGAGATCCATGTGCATTAGATCCATGATTTTGGAAGTAGTAATACTTTGCACCTTTTTATGACCAATATGCACCTGTTTTCCAGCATGACAAGGTCCACAAACATTACTTTCGAAAATTTGCATTGAGGGAAGATCTCTTGCAGCTTCAACCTTAATCAGCTTCTTCATGTTTCTGAAGTTGGAGTGTCCCAGTTTCTAATGCCAAATTTCTGCGACGGATGAGCTGGCACGGTGACACACTGATTGAGCTCTGGCAAGATAGCATCGATCTGCTGATCTATCTCCGATCAAATAGTTCTTCCCATTTGATGTGGCGATACAGTGAAAGGAGATGAATCTCACATCCAAGTTTTGATCACATAGTTGTCCAATGCTTATCAAATTGGCCTTCATTCTGTCCACCAGAAATACATCCTTCAATGGAGGAAAACTTGGAATATCTAGCGTTCATCTGCCAATAATATTAAGTTGTGATCCATCACCAAAAGTCACAGTATCATTAAAGCTCTTCTTAACATCTTTTAAGAACTTTGCATTCCCAGTCATATGCCACGAACATGCACTGTCTAAGTACCATCTATTATCAGTTCTTGCCCATAGAGCAGTTAGAGATACATAAGCCATATAGTTTCTTCTGCTTCCTGGCCTTCTAGTGCTATGATTCATGGTTCTTCTTCGATCTGCCATGTAGAACCTGCAATTAGGTTTGATATGACCTGGTCTTTCACAGTTTTGACATACTGGAGAATAGTAGTCATTATATCCTTGATTGGTGAACACCTGATTCTGTCTCTGTGGAACAGAGTGAGATTTCCTAGCCTGTCTCTGATGTTGTTGCTTTCCATGACGATTCTTTTTGACAACTTGTTTTGGAATATCCTCCTCCTTCTTCTTGTTGCCATGGGTTCTTCAGCCAGCTTTTCCTTTTTATGAACAAAGGATGTCTTGGTTCCTATATTTACTGGTTTCCACGCCTTACTTTCTTGATAACAAGAATTTGATCAAGTTGTGCAGTACTGTTGGTCATCATCCTTACAACCTTGTTGATATGAATGATCTCAGTAGCCTTGAACGCATTGTCTTCTTTGAGATTTGAATTCTCCAGAAGCAACGCATTATTCAGAGGTTTTAAATTATCCCTTTCTTGACAAACATCAACTAGCTGAGATTTAATAATCTTGTTTTCCTCTTCCAGTTCCTTGACCTTCGAATTAAGTTCTTTGTTTGCGCCTCCAACTTCCTCACATTTGGTTTTGAGATCTTCATATATCTTTACTAAAGTGTCCTTGTCCACTTCTTCTTCATCACTTTCTTCATCTACCTCTTCAGACTCAGGTGGAAATTGTTCAGAGGCCTTTGATAAAACTGCTATGTGAGTCACATTATTTGATTCTTCTTCGCTACCACTGTCAAATTCAGTAAGTGCGAGTTTTGGCTGAAAGAAGTGATGTTTCTTGGACACATCGTATCAGCAGAAGGCATCAAGGTAGACCCTGCCAAGGTAGAGACAGTGCGCAATTGGAAATCACCAACAAGTCCAAACGAAATTAGGAGTTTCTTAGGTTTAGCCAGCTATTATAGGAGATTCATCGAGGGATTTTCTATAATTGCTAGACCTATGACGCAACTACTACGGAAGGAAAACAAGTACAAATGGACTGACGAGTGCGAGACGAGTTTTCAGACACTCAAGGAAAAGTTAACCACAACACCAGTATTAGCTCTACCTGAAGCAAATAAGGAATACGTAGTTTATACAGATGCTTCAAAGAACAGATTAGGGTGCGTATTGATGCAAGAAGGAAAGGTGATAGCTTATGTTTCACGATGATAGCTTATGCTTCACGACAACTTCAACCCCATGAAGTTGATTATCCAACCCACGATTTAGAACTAGCAGCCGTTGTGCATGCGTTGAAAATTTGGAGACATCACCTCTATGGTGTAAGGGTTGAGATTTTTACGGATCATAAGAGTTTGAAGTACTTTTTCGAGCAAAAAGAATTGAATATGAGACAAAGAAGATGGCTCGAATTAGTCAAGAATTATGATTGTGGTATCAATTATCATCCAGGAAAAGCGAAGGTAGTAGCGGACGCGCTGAGTCGCAAGACTCCAACCAAATTAGGGTGTCTCTTTATCGAGAAAGAAACACTTGTACAAGAATTTGAGATGATGAATTTAGAAGTGCTCGATACACCTAAGACAATAGCTAGCCGAATAGCAGCACTCGTAGCTACACCGGACTTACGAGAGAGAATCATAAGTGCTCAAAGAAAGGACGAGACGATCGAGAAGCTACGACTAAGAATAAGAACGGATAAATCGGACGGTTTTTCCGAAGTACCAGATAATGCGATCGTATTTGAAAATAGACTTTGTATCCCTGATGACGACGAATTGAAAAATGATATCATGAGTGAGGCTCACGATACGCCATATACAGCACACCTAGGGAGTACGAAGATGTATCAAGATTTAAGAAGGAATTTCTGGTGGAACGGTTTGAAACGAGATGTTGCCTCGTTTGTAGAACGATGTTTGACTTGTCAACAAGTAAAAGCTTTACACCAACGACCACAAGGGATGTTGCAGCCATTAAGTATTCCAACGTGGAAGTGGGAAGATATAGCCATGGATTTTGTGACAGGTTTGCCCAAATCTAAAAGAGGAAATACTGCCATCTGGGCAGTTATAGATAGGCTCACAGAATTAGCTCACTTTCTACCAATTCAAATTACCTATGGATCAGAGAAGTTAGCACAGTTATATGTTCGTGAGATTGTACGTCTGCACAGAATACCAAAGTCAATAACGTCCGATAGAGATGCCAAATTCACTTCAAGGTTTTGGATCACTATGCAAAAGGAGCTAGGTACTAGACTTAATTTTAGTACCGCTTGTCACCCCCAAACAGATGGACAATCCGAGAGAACAATTCAAATCCTCGTCGATATGTTAAGAACAATAGTATTGGATCGAATTGCGATTTGGGAAAATATCTTACCATTGGTCGAATTTGCTTACAACAACAGTTATCAAGCAACAATAGGAATGACGCCTTACGAGGCACTGTATGGAAGGAAATGTAGGTCACTACTTTATTGGGATGAAGTGGGTGAAAGGAAAAATCTAGGACCGGATTCAGTCGGTGAAATGATCGAGATCATTCGACAGATTCGAGTACGAATGAAAGAAGCCCAGAGCCAACAAAAATCTTACGCCGATGTTCGCCGATCAGATCTTAACTTTGAAATTGGAGATAAGGTTTTCCTCAAGATTTCTCCATCTAAGTGAATCATTAGATTTGGTGTCAAGGGTAAACTCAGACCAAGGTTTATAGGACCTTACGAGATTCTGGAAAAATTAGGACCTGTTGCTTATAGATTGGCCTTACCACCAAGTCTAGGAAGTGTCCATAATATTTTTCACGTATCTCAATTGCAAAAGTACGTTTTCGACCCTAAACACGTAATTAACCAGCAAGACGTTGTTCTTGAATCCGACCTAAGTTATGAAGAAAAACCACTATCAATCATGGATCGAAAAGTACAAGAATTAAGAAATAAGTCGATCCCATTAGTAAAAGTGTTGTGGAATCACCATGGGCAGGAAGAAGCCACGTGGGAACTCGAAGAAAAAATGAAAGAGAAATACCCTTACCTTTTCGAAGAAGGTATGCAAATTTCGGGACGAAAGTTTTGTTAGAGGGGTAGGATGTAATATCCCGGCCTTTTCTCCCGTCGCTAAAAAAAAATGTAATAATTAATTAAGGCTTTGCACACCTAAGTTAAGGAAATTCAGTTTTAAGACTAACGGTGAAATCCATTACTGAAAATAAATTCCAGAAGTCGTTCAACCGACTACTGTATTAGGGTTTTCGCGTCCGATAAAATTTTCGTTCGAGAACTCAGATCGAAAAACCGTCTGACTTTACATTCACTTATTTTGCGATACGAGTCTACTGGTAAAAGTCAGTTTTATTTATTTTTTTTGGGCGAAATTTGGACTGTCACGTCTCGACTTTTCGATAGATTTCGGAAATTGAATTGTCCTTTCCGACTAAGTAAATTATTTCCAATCTATTGGTCGAATTAGTTTTCGCCGAAAATATAACCGTCTAAGAAATTAATTAATCGATTTTAGTATGCAGTATTAGAACCGTAAAAATGAGATATTTAGGAAATTAAATCCCTTCCCAACCGCCTCTCTCCCCCTTAGTCATCACCTTGATATTTTTCTTCTACTTTATGCTTAAATATCTCATTAGTCATCACAATTTCTCTCTTATCTCACCCCCCAAACCGCCACCCCCCCAATCTCTCTCTTCTCTCTCTTGTTCTTCCATCTTCAAGTTGTTCTTCAAGATCTTCAAGAAGTTCTTCAAGCTCTTAAGTTCCATAACTTGTTCGATTACCGATTAAAGTCTATTCCGATTACATATTTGGAAAGGTTAGAACTTCCTCTTCATTACTATCCAAACAAAAATCCATTCCTTTATTTTTTTGAAAATTTTGAAATATGTAAGAGGAGTAGAAGATGACGTTCTAAGTTTATTACATGATTATTAATGCTTAGGATTAAGTTTCTATGGTTGAAATCAAGTATAAGTCTTGTTAGAATTTAATTAGAATTTTCGAAAATAATATGTCTCATTTTTCGAAAATTTCTTTAATTAATTGGTAAAGTTTGAGCTTGAATTTAGAGGTATGATTTGTAGATTATGATTTCATGCAATGAATAATGATTACATGAATTGTTTGGAAATTTTCTAAAAATAAAAACAAATTTGTAAGAGAGGAAGAAGTAGGATTTTGATTAAGTAAATCTTATGTTTTTTATGATGTGATTTGATATATAAGATGTAGGAAGCATGAGGTTCAACATATATTTAAGTTAGATTTTTCTAAAAATAAAAATGAAATCGTTGGAGACGAAGAATCGTTGAGAAGTTAAGTATAGATTATGATATGAACTTATGGATTGCATATTAGTTAATCTAAGTAGTTAATGATCATAATTTGGAAGTTTGAATAAATTCTAAGAATGTCGAACTTTTCGTAAGAGACGAAGAGTCGAGCATAATCGTCGATAGGGAAATCGAACTTCTCGTAAAATTTGAATGAATTCTAAGAAAGTCGAAATTTGATATTTATGATTGTTGTCATTTAATAAACAAGTTTGTAGTTGACGATATTTCCATTTGAGAAATGAATATAGAAGTGAGAAGACTAAAGTTAGAAGTTTGAAATGGAAATTGAATTGGAATTTGGTATAGTAATTGATTAGTTGAAAAAGACGAGGAAATGCTCGTCGTTTGTTTAATCTAGAGACGTGAAGGTGTTCCCGATAAAGGAACACGTGTCTTAACTGTAATTTGATAATAATTTCGTGAGCTTAAAGGTTGTATAGCATTGATCGAACCTAGGGAATCGTGCGTCGAGTTTTACTAGCACCTAGGGTTTCACTCGGACTGTTTTGCGATACGTTACGGAAACTGTCATAACTTTTAGCTCGCTTAACGAAATCGAGATCCGTAAATTGGACAATAAACTAGACATCCGTAGCTTTCGTTTGGTACCAAATTCATCTCCTGTTTCGCAGAAATCTGTTCTGTATAAGTTCCAGAACTTCTGCCTTGTGCAGAAACTTTCGTAAGCCTAATTTCTTAAGTTGAATCCTTTTTAACTTCGTTCCTTGTGAACTTCTAAGTCGTTATAAGTTATCGATTTCCATTTATTAACTGACCTAAGGGTCGAGTAAAGGAACCAAGTTAGTTTCTAAACGAGATATGAGCGAGTCTCGTTTCTTTGTTAATCAAAAGAATGTAGTTAAGTGCAAAGGCCTAAAAGTCATAAAACGAATTCGATTTCCTTTTCTTTTATCGTCTCGACCGTTTATTAAAGTTTGATTATTTTCGTTCAAAGGAGGAAGTCTAGTTTAGAAGACACGACGGAAGACAGAAGACGGAAGCTTTAGTTGTTCTGTAAATCGCCTAAGGTGGGCTTTTCTATATATCAAATCAAATGAGCGATGCTCGAAAATGTTTAGTTATCGCTTTATAACTGTGTTTTAAAGTCATTATCAAGGCATGAAAATATTTGTTTTATGTGAGTTCTCTTGTGCCTTTCTGAGTTAGCCAAAAGGGGTTAACTAATCGATCGGACCGCTGAGTTAACCAATAAGGGTTTTCCAGGGTTTAAGTGTATACGGTAGCCGGTGTGTGTGGTACCCTGTTGAGGGGTAGCCAGCCACGGTGAATAGAACGTGCGCGGAAGAAGTTAACTCTTCCCCGGCATTGAAACAGAAGTTGGGTAAGTTTGAACGTAACATCAAGTAAAGGCTTGGCCAAGCTATATTGTGAATGTGAAAGAAAATGTTTTCGGCAATGTGCCCACTAAGTATGTTTATACTTTGCCCTGCATATGTTTTATAAAAATGTGCAGGTTGAGTGACGGGAGCGGCGGAGGTTGAGTAAAGAGTTGTAATTAGAATGAAGAACTGTATGTCAAGCTTTACGCTTTCCGCTGCCAAACTCTTCTTTTTGAGTTAATGTAAACCTTTTGATCTAAGTCTCGTACAATGAACTTAGTTCCTTTTTGAACAACTTGTCGAGCGATCCTTCAAGATCGACTCTCTTTCTTTCAATAAAATCTGTTCATAAATATCAGTTGTCGTTTAATTATTGTGTTTATTTATCTTATTCCCCCTTCTTCCCCGCTTCTTTAATCCAACCCCTAGTCGCACCCCGGTTTTGCCGTCCCTAGGAATTTGGGGCTGTGACAAGTAGTACATGTTGTTGTTATAATAATGAGCTACCTGGTCTCACACACTCATAAGTTACACAGAGATAATGAATTCTGCAGATTGTGAAGTTCTTATTAGGTATCATTAAACACTGAATTGCTGGAATGTCAATTCCTTCATTGCATTATTCTTTTATATATGGGTGTAGTCTTATTATTTTTGTCAAAGCTCCTTTCTGGTTTCACACACTCATAAGTTACACAGAGATAATGAATTCTGCAGATTGTGAAGTTCTTATTAGGTATCATTAAACACTGAATTGCTGGAATGTCAATTCCTTCATTGCATTATTCTTTTATATATGGGTGTAGTCTTATTATTTTTGTCAAAGCTCCTTTCTGGTTTCTCCTTCTCATTATTTGTTTTGGTTACTTCTTGGGTAAGCTGAGAGTGATTCTTACAACCTCTATTTAATTTGCTTTCTAACAGATACAATAATTTCTGAAGGAGTTGGACGCCTAACAATAATAGTCCGCTTCAAGTTAGTTTTTGGCAAAATAGTAATCGACATTTAACATTTAAATTCTTTTCTTAAGTAGGCGCATTATCATGTCACATTTGCTTTTGGTTATGAAATTGACTTATTTGCATAACAAAATTATATGCTGTCTTTGTGGATCATTATGTGACTTATGAGAAACAAATGGAATTGTTTGCATGCTTATCTTTGCCTCATATACTCAGTATCTTGCATATGTATATCCTTAGATTTGATTCAGGAAAATCATGAAGTGGAAATATCGCAACCTAGGAAGAGCCTGACATTGAAAGCTACTCCAATGCCTAGTTTCTACAGAAAACATTCTCCAAAAGTCTAACTAAAGAAGTAGTCGTGCTCATCAAATTTCATACACATATCTTAAGTTTGTACAAGTCAATCTGAATGATCATGATACAACCTTATTTTATGCACAATCTTATTTAGTTGAAGATTAATTATTAGGTTGAAAGATAATGATCTTAGTAATTGTTAGGCTTCTTCTGGTTCTCTTTCCATTTTATGCACCGAATGAAGTTTCTCTGCACTTGATGATGTTAATTTTCACATGGTTCTTTGAGCGTCTGTAGTTTTTGTTTGCTCTGTTCTTCTGTCTTTTTAGTTTTCCATTTCTAGTAACTTTAAATGATTCTGATACGCTTCTTCAGAGCGATGTTTTGGAAGGACAACATCTTAAATTGGAAAACTGAATGGAAATGCTCACATTGTGATGCAATTTGACTAATGTTTGTTTCATGTGACTAATGTCTGATGTGATGCCTTTAGAATAATGTTAGAATTGGTAAGTAGTTCTGAATCAATCTTTGGCATTTTGGAGTCTAGTTGATTTTGTTCGTTTTTGAATATGCAGTAGAAATAGTCCAGTAGGTCTGCCTTTCAATTGTCATATGCACTTATTTTGAAATTAATTATCTAATTGCAATGGAAGGTTATGCTTAGCAGTCATTGAAAGAATATCCAGTATGTACTTCATTATACTAGTCTCTCTCGTTCTTTTCTCTTTTATTTTCTTCAAGCCTACTGGAAAAGAGTTGTTCTATTTTCTCTATAATTGGGTCCAATATTATTGAGAATTTAGTGTTTTCATGTCGTTTTCTTGCTAGGATTCTTGATTTTTTGCTTTCAATTCTTATTCCTATTTTAATAGAAAGTTCCCATTTTGGTGGGCATTGTTTTAAGTTCTTTATTTGTAAAGAAAGTTTGACATAGAGTTGGGGCTTAATTATGCTAAGTTGGTGTATATTTATGAGTTATGTTGTATTAATATCGTCTTGTTTCACTCACTAATGCAGCTCAACAGCTTGGCGGAACCATGGAGAAACTGTTTGAGCTTATATGTTGGTATCTGTTAAGAATTCATGACAACTAATGACATTTTTAATTTAGTTTTGAAGTTATTTGGATCAATACATGTAACCTGGACAAGAAGTTTATGTAAATGAGTTTTTTTTTATTGCTAATGTTTGTATTAACTTATTTTTGGCAGTAATAATGAGCTACGTATTAGTTATGTGCATTTGTTGATGTGCGCTTCAGAAATAGAACAGGGATATTATTTTTTTTTGTTTTGTTTTTTGTGTTACCTAATAGGACGCTTCTGAGCGTCCTAAAATGGGTCACTTAAACGTCCCACATTAGGACATGCGCATGCGTCCTATAAGGGGTTTTGTGACGCGTGCAAATAGGACACTCAGAGAAAGCGACCTATACTGCAGAGCGTCCTATCATGTCACATATCAGGACGTTCACGAGCGTCCTATTAAGGGAAATTTGTTGTAGTGAACCTTCGAAAGCACTTGAGAATCAAAAATTATTGAGATCTGATCAATTGCATCAACTCTAAAAGCACCTCATTATTTAGTTGCAGTTGAAGATGATAACAGCATTAATCAATCCCTCGAACCGTATAATGTCGCAAAGATCAATTTTACTGCTTACGAAGTCAGTCCTATTCTTTTTATAAATCGTTACCAATCGTTAAAGCGTTTTCCGTGTGCAGAAAATAGCACCGTTGCAGTGACTAGTGGATCTAATGCGTTTTGGGCTAAGACGAGTCGGTTAGGATTAAATGAAGATGCTAGTAAAAGGTTTTTACCTTTGACCCCATGAAGAACAGATTATGAAGTTTTTACATGCTTTATTAGTTTCAGCTTGTCTGATTTATATGCTTTAAATCCGTCAGTAATTCCGTCAATAATTACTGACACGGATTTTAATTTCCGTCAGTAATTACTGACGGATTAGTTTTCCCTCAGTAATTTTGTCAGTAAATGACTATTTGTTTGTAGTGGGATGATAGTATGGAAATAAGATATATATATTGTCATGCTTAATAAGATTCATGCTTTTTATATAAATGTTATTGCTTATATAAAATCATGCTTGAATCGATATATATTCATGCTTTAAATAATCACAACCATAGATCATATAAATATAATGTTTATATAAAAAGACATGAACATAATTAAGCATGATTACAAATTACTTTAAGTTTGTTCTTACGTTCTCACACTAGGATTGATTTTTATATGAACCAATCCCTATATATATATATATATATATATATATATATATATATATAATTTATTGTGATTTATTCCTAAATGGAGGTGTATTTCCTTAAGGTGTGATCTACAAAAATATGAATTATGATAAATATGGAGTTTTTTTTTCTATTTATAACTAGTCTTAAGTTGGGACCATGATATTTTATGATAAAATAAGAGTTTATTCCTAAATAGAGTATTCTTTTATAGAGGTTTCACTATATTTAGATTTTTTTTTTTTCTCGTGAGGCTGGATTGGAATATCAATTTGAATTAGGATAATCTAAAAAATTAGATTAAATATATTTGTTAGTCTCTATTTTGTCGGGTTGAGGACGGTTTTAAGGTCTATCAAGTAATTAATTAAGAACCATATTTAAATATAACAAAAACACAGAGAGTTACTATAAAAAAAATAATCAAGACATTTGAATGCTAGAAAAGGAGTATAGACAACTATAACTAATACTAGCATTATCTTTCCGAAAAACTTAATTTGGATGGTTTTACAGGTTGGGGTGTTTTTTCTTCAACCGAACATAGTTAGATAAATTTATCATAAATGTATAATAATTAAGTATGTGCATGCAAGAGTTGAAAGCACGTATTTGTCTTAACCATTTCATTATTGTTTTGATACTACACTATTGACACCAATTTGTCAAATAAAGCTAGGACCTTTTTTTCCCGTAACGATTGATATATTTCATGGACTTGTCATTTGTCAAAGCTATTTGCAAATGTTAGAATGACTCGTGGCAGTTGGAATGGACTATGGATAGATTAAATCTCAATGAATTTTATAGGAATATGGATCTTTAAAGTATAAACAAATGTCCAAATTCTTTCGTTATCCACTCTGACGAACCGTACGTATTACATATCATGCTGTATAGCAGTGGCGGATTCAGAATTTTGAAATTGGGGGTACAAAATTTTACGGTGCTTGAAGAATTCGCCGAGGGGTTGCAGGGGGGCTTGATCCCCATGTTCAGGGGTTTTTGCCCCCGAGAAATTTTTTTTAGCTGCCCAATAATAAAAACGATTTAAAATGCACACAATTAGATAAAATGTTTATAAAGAAATATTCATAGAGTTCAAAAAGACTTATATTATTCAATAATTACAACTCAAGAGTCGAGCCCGAGTCGACGAGTCTTCATTCTCAGGAATCGATCCATGACATCTTCATCAGGAACTTGCATGAACATTTTTTTCTCAACGAAAATTACTAAACAATCATTTAACAATTGATCACCCATGATGTTTCACAACTTATTTTTGACATAGGTCATTCCTAAAAATACTCTTTCCACACCTGCACTAGCTACTGGGAGAATCAATACCAACTTGATCAACAAAAAAATTGTCGAATAAGTCACATGCATTTTAGTTTCTACAAGTTTCACCGAAAAGATGCCAAAATCATTCAAATTCCCAAATCTAATATTACATATAATATTTTACTATATATATTTTACTATATATATATATATATATGTATATATATTAAAAAAAATTGGGGGAACAGCCGTCCCCCCTTGCACCAACGTGGGTCCGCCCCTGCTATATAGTTTGACTAAAAACGTGTATATCTTAATGCGCATAAAAAATAACGGCAGCGACAACGAGTTCTCATGACATTTAAAAAAATGAGAATGGAATTAAAAAAAAAAAACATTACGAAAGTTTGAAATATATATTGATATATGTATTTACTATGGGTGTGTTCACTTGGGAGTATAAATTGTTGGGAAATTTAGTAAAGTTTTGATTGATTCCAAAACCAACTGACCCCAACCGAGTAGATGTTGCCATATCCTAATGTTAGTATTTAGGCTCGCTGTTTGAGCAATGTTCAGATTTTATCTTTACAGGACTCCAGCTGAAGACGGCAACATAGCTATACTCGGATAGAACTTCAGATGGAAATTCGGATGTGGAACATCAGATGTAAGAAAGACAACTAAACGTTCAAGCCAACTGATCGGATATAGATCATCGGATGAAAGATAACATCTGAGTAATCAACTGTTCATCAGATGTGACAATCCACCTGATCAAATGGAACATCAGTTGCAGGACTCAATCTGATAAATCGACAACATGAAGTTCAAAGCAGCTGAGGGTTCAACTGTTCCTCTTCAGACAGAAGGTCAGATGAAGGTAGCGATCAGATGGAACATCAGCTGAAGACCACTCGCATAAAGATCAAACGTCTCAACCGACTAACCAATGTTGAAAGACAAAGGTTGAAATTTGAATTTCAAATAGGAAGTCACGTGAAGGTTTGACGTTCTGTCATTACCTCATTTGGCCCAACACAAGGTTGTCTCAGAAGGAAAGCAGAAATTCACAGTTGCCAAATCGGGAAAATCTGCAGAGATGAGAGACAAGCCATCGCTTTCACAGAACAGAGATCAACGGCTCTTCCAACGGCTAGTTGATCCTCACCGCCTATAAATAGAGGCATTCATTCATTCATTCATCAAGATAAGAGAGACATAAGAGACATAAGAGCGAAAGAACGAAGATATACTGCGCACAAGCTAAACTGCAATTATTCTCTTTCTAAGAACATCACCAGCTGAGAGTTCATAGAGAGTTAGAATCTGTCTTGGTGTTTTCGATCTTAGTTTGAGTCTTCCTTTGTTCAAGCTTAGATCCTAGCTCACTTCTTTGTTAGAGCTAGTAGTTGGAAAACTCACCCTTATACACATCCCCTTAAAAGGTTGGTAGGATCCTGCTCTTCCCGAAATTGAGTAGAAAGGTTGATAAGTACCCGCAAACTTATCTTTTTGGTTGCAAAGCCCGTGTAAGCTTTGTGGTAGTTGTCCTAAAGAATTTGAACTGAGTTGTGTGGACTCACAACTCCCCGTGGACGTAGGAGTTCTCTCCGAACCACGTAATTCCTTTGTGCTTTTGTGTTTTCCGTTCAGTTACTTTCTGCATTTCTAACTGTCCATCTAACCAGCACTCAAACTGCATCTTTACATTTCAACTGATTTGGTTGTTGACCGACCTTGCATCTGAGCGTGAGTTGTTTTATACGAGTTGTTTTTGTATCAACCACATTCCGCACAGCACCACTCTTCCAGCTAAGTTTTCTTACTCAGTTGTGATTCCAGCTGAGTCCTCTTACTCAGTTGTGGTATTTTTTTCAGGGGGTTGATTTTAAAATTCCTATCTGGTGTATTCCCCCCCCCCCCCATACACCAAAACTCGTATCGGGACCATCATAAATTTATATCTCTAAATGGAGGGATAATATTATAATGTATAAATTTATACTTCATTGTGGGGACCTTAAGTTTTATATCTTGTTTGGTTGGAGTGATAATATATTTATATCTACTCTTGGGGGACCATAATGTTTATATCTTGTTCACTTGGGATGAAATTGATGGATAAAGAGTAAATATCTAAAACATATGGGAGATATAATATTAAACCTCCATTTTAGAAGTATAAATTTATACTATGTACAAGGAAAAAGGGGCTGCCCGAAACTTTATACCTCATGTCTGGGTTTTTCTTAAATCAAAACCAAACAAAATATAAAGAAATAAAATAATATTATAGCTCGTTTTTCCTCCTTTTCATTCCAAATAACCGCACCCTAGTAGTATAATTCGATAGATCGAATTATAACTATTGGCGAAATAATTTGAAATGAAGGCTTGGAATTTGTAATCTTTTATGATTGCAGCAACGAGTTTCCTTCTTGCACGACCTTTTCACGTAGTTGACTGTTTCTTATGAAAAACAATTTTATATACAGATCCTTGAAATATTCAAACATAATTAGATTAGGTAAACATTCATTGAATTATATATTTGGAACAATTGAAAGCCCTAATGAGAATTGTGGGTGGGAATTGTGGGTGGGGACACAAATATTCTTCTTCCACTGATTTTATACCATAAATTCAAACTCATTTTGTTTCCGTTTATTGCTTCTCCACGTCCTTCTTCCTCTCCCATCAAAGCACTTTTTTTTAGAAAAAAAAAAGGAACTTTGTTGTTACATGTGTAGTCGTTAAATTATCTCTCTCTTCTCTTAATACTGAAGGAGGAGTTTCTCTTATTAATGCAGTGAGGAAAATGCGTTATGGGTAATATTGGACTTTAATGGTGATTAAATAATCTAATTGAATATTTGGGAATCTTATATTTTGCATGATAAAACCTTATTGATAAAATGATTTAACTATGTAATTGGTTTGAGTGATTAAACTCGTGATGGAAAACATGATCCATGATCCTCATACTCACTAATTGAGTAGAATTATCATTTCAAATCTAGATGGATAATCACTCATGATCCTCATATTATCATTTCAAATCTAGATGGATAATCACTCATATAATCTTATTAATGCTATCAATCATATCTTACCAACCAAACGTTATCGAACTACAAAAAAGTATATTTATATATCACTCACCGTACTGTTCCTAAAAATGGAACTATTACCTTGAGTTTGTAAATAAGATAAATATTTCATAAAATCATATTTCATAGTAATAGTAATCAAATGAATAAATGAATACGTGATATTCGCGACAAACTTATTCAATTACTACTAATAGTCGTCGTTCGTGAAAGTGGTAACTACTTTGAGTAAATTTCACTTTCACTAATGTGTGTGAGAACTTGTTATTCAAGAAATAATATTTTGAGTTTTATTTATGTGTTAAGTCTAACTCTTATCTTTTTTCTTTTTTTTTTTATTAAAATTCTCTATCAGAATATCAGTTCACGTCAACTAACAAATAAATGTCGCCCTTTCAGGGAAAAAAAAAAAAAACAAACAAACAAATTGTCGTATATATTTATTATTTTCTACATATACATAAGATTTTAATCCACTTACTTAAAAAATATGAATATAGTGACAAAAAAGAGTTTTTTTTTTATCAAATAATGGTTTTTATAATTAAACCTCGTGAAATATATGAACAAAACAAAAATATCTGAAATCTTATTTAAATAGAATAAGGTGAATCTTTAAGTGCAAAAACGAATAACCAAGAAAGATTCCGACAGATGAGGTAGGTGATTGATAATTCAATTGGAAAAATACAAAAAAGAAAAAAATATGGTGTGACATACAAGTAAGTGGCAAATTGATTTTTTTTTTTTCCTTCAATATATGACGATTTGCGAGTCTGCCACCAAGGGAAGGGGTTTTTAAAGAGAGAGAGATAGAGTTATAAAACAGTTACCTAAGACGCCATTACCGGGCATAACGTTCACTCTGCTGCAGCTGCTTCTTGTCCGATAATCAAATGGATAACCTTCTGGGGCTGCTGAGAATTAAAGTGAAGAGAGGCATAAATCTTGCTATTCGTGACGTCAGCAGCAGTGATCCCTACGTTGTTATCAAGATGGCCAAGCAGGTTCTTGCTCAAAATCTCTCTCTTTTGGTGAATTCTTTTGTGTTTCTGATCATGGGCTCGCCTCAATATTTCTCCTTTTTACTTTTTGTTGTCAAATTAAATATCAAGAAGGGTTTTGGGCGTTTAGTGATAATCTTGAATTTTTGGGCAAAAACGGATGAGTTGACTTTTAGTCTTGCTGTGAAGTTTGGTTCAGTTCTTAGCTAATTTTATGATTTCCCTTTTTGTTTTGAGCATTTCCTTCCGTTTCCTTGTGAAGAATAATTTTTTTTTTTTTAATTTATGAATTTGACGATGAATTAGAGATTGAGAAGCCTGGTTTATGTTTTGATTGTTACAACTTACATCCTACTAGTTAGAATATTGTTGCAATAGGGATTTCTATGAATGCTAATCTGATTTCGGGCTACCCTCGTTATCAAACCTTTGAAGGGCTATAAAGTCATCCACTGATTATATTCATGTTTTACTTGTATGGATGTTTTTGTTATTGTATCGGATCTTATTCTAATAGATGTTTTGCTGCAGAAGTTGAAAACTCGTGTAGTCAAAAAGGACGTCAACCCTGAATGGAATGAGGACCTGACACTTTCCATTTCGGATCCTAATCTTCCGATTCTTCTGGTGATCTCACTTTAGTTGCCTCAATCATTTCCTATTTATGTATTCATCGTTGATTTTAACAAGATTCGACTTGATCATTTGATATCAACACAAAATAGGAGTAGCAGTTGTATATTGCCCTTGTTCGGATGTTATACTGATGGAATATATGGAACATCTCCTTCTCTGCAGCTTATTTAAATTACACTCTAATTTCTCTGCAGTTGTTTTGGTCTAAGTTTCATTTGGGAAACGTTTATCTGTGATTTACGACATTATTCCTTTTCAAACTAACTTATGTACAGTTTTCATCCTCGTACTCTCCCCACCTTGGAGATGGGAAGGTTTCAGATTCTCTCTCTTTGCTGATGAAAATCGGCTTATTCACTTCGGATTTTTGATAGTATGGAGCACTTTTATCCCTTGGAATGATGTTTTGGTTTTAACATTGATAACTTGTCTAAGTAAAAGGAAGTATTTTCAATGCCATGAAAATGATTGAATTGTCATACTAGGAAAACTTTTCAAACTGGTGCACCTCATTTCTGTGGTGTTCTTAACTACTTTCGCTACTTGATCCATGGCTGACTGTATTTTGATCATTCATTCTGTTTTGGCCTATTAACATTATTTTCTTGTCAAGCTTCTCCACTATAGAACCTCTTCACCTAAACATGACCATAGCTTAGCGATAACTTAACAAAGATCAGTTTCTGTCCATTCCCTACTTCCTCCATGTTTTTTTGAACTAGAGATCCACATCGGGTATTCCCTTATGCAGAATAGTTTCCAGATTCGTCCTTGTGGTACAGTAACTTCTAATAAATTCAACTCTAAAACAAGCTGATTAAGTTAGCGCTGAAATCACTATTCTGCCTCCTAACCTTGCCTATCACCAAAATCAGTTCAAAATGCCCTCCTTTATCGTTTATGTTTATATGACTGGCTGTTATGTGATTAGCAGAAGCTCATATGATCTTTCGTTTCCTTGCAGTGTGAAGTTCTTTCATGTTTCTTGATTGATGATCACCTTACATCAACCACCAAGTCATTTATTCACTATTCTTTCTGTGCTGTTGATGTTTTTCCAGACTGTGTACGACTACGACACGTTCAGCCTCGACGACAAAATGGGAGACGCGGAATTCGACATCAGACCATTCATCGAGGCAGTGAAGATGAGACTTGATGGCCTTCCGGATGGCACCATAATTACGAAAGTGCCCGCCTCGAGGACAAACTGCCTCTCGGAGGAGAGCTGCGTGGTGTGGAAAGATGGGAAGGTGGTGCAAGATTTGTGCCTCCGGCTGAGAAACGTCGAATGCGGCGAAGTTGAGATTCAGCTGCAGTGGATCAATGTTCCTGGCTCAAGGGGTTTGACCTCTTACTAGATATGGATGGTATTTGGCTTGTTTCTTGTGCAAAATATTGCCAAGTTTGTGAGGTTTGTATATTCTATTCAAGTGGGGGAAATGTTGAGAATGATCTTAGCTCTGTTGCAAAGTTTGTAAGCTAGAAAGCCTGTGAGAATGGCAAGCTGTTCTACTTTGAGAGGATCAACTTCTTATGTATTGGGATTCTTGAATTACTCTAAAAGTGAGGATATTATTTGTGGTGTTGAATCTTATGAATGTTGATATATCCTTACTTTTTCTTGTTTCTTTTTTTTTTTAATTTGTAGCCACCTAGGATTTTCAGGCTGCCATGTCAGTATACATAGGGCCGGGGAGGGGGAATCGGATGACGTATGCAAAATCAGATGTAATCGAAAGTTCAGAAAAATGCATGCAGAAATTTTTGCTGGTGTGCGCCATCAGAATTTGAAAAATTAGGAAATTTAGGGGCTATTTGCCGTTTGATTTATTTATTTCGATATAAGACAAAATTTATCTATTTCTTAATGTCACGTGCGTCACATGTACCGTTTAGCAAGATAGATCAAAATGGGCAAAAGAAACAAACATAAGACACACGTTCATGATCAAATACAGCCACAACACTAAGGGAAAACGCACACACGTACACACGTACAAGCACACAATAGAAACACAGAGAGCTAGCAATCTACGCAGCTTTGATCACCAAGTTATTAGAATTTGAGTCCCTCCCTTCCTTTCTAGCATTTTGGTGGAGGGATTTTGCACTTTTCCGGGAGCTTCATGGCGAGGTTCGGATCGATCCCGAGTGAAGGCAGCACCTTGGAGTTCTTGTACGAGCAGAGGCACTTCATGTCAGCGTGCGATAGGGCGGAGCAGCAGGTGGCGGATGGCGGCGGCGGATTTGGTGGCACCGCGGACGGCTTGCACGCCATGAGGCCCGCCACCGGCATGTTGCATACCATTTGAGCATTCACCGTCCCAAGAATTAGCAGAAGCACACTCAGAACTGCAATCGTTTTGTGTGCCTCCATTTTTTCTCTCGTTTCTTGCACACTAAACCTAATGACTTTGTGTCGATGCATGGCTTAGACATACATATATATATAGATACAAAGTGGGGGGTGGGTGGGAGTGGATTAGAACTGTAGTGTCACGGAATATGAACTTGTGAGTTTTAAGATTGCATTATTTGGTGGTTGAGACTGGATCACGGGTTAAAATCGAGAAAATTTGGTGTTTGTATGAGTTGGAAATTGTGTTACATCTTGATTTGATTGGATCATCCTGTTTAAAAAAGGGTGAAACAGAAAATGTTTCTTGAGTTTGAGGTTTTAGCTAGGAAAATGCTAAATGAGGTATTAATGAGAATGATTATGAGAGGAGGATCGTATGGAAGGGGATATAATATCCTTGTCTTTTCTCTTGTATTCGATGTACATACATTTCTTGGAAAAAGATAAACAGAAAAAATCGACTGCAACGGATGATACGCTCTCATCGGTCTGTGTCTCATTCGGTATCCCTCCCACTATCAAAGCGGATATTATTTTCTTCCCTTTTCTCTTGTATACATTTCGTGTCTCACTACCAAAACTACGTAATTGAAATTGAGCCAAAGTCGCACGTCTCTGTATTTTTTATGAAATTTTCAATCAAAACTGGGAATTTGGAATAGAGGATCTCGTGAGAGAGTTCACGACGATGGTACAGTTTTCCTTGGATCAACTGATACATAGTTGATCTGCTCAAAGTTGCTTGATAACTAGTACAGCTGGTCTGTTAATGAAATCTGGAGCAGTAAAATTATTTTATACTGTTATTCCTATTCACGATTGACACACAGACTAATCTGAGATTACTGGTTTTGAGAATTCCAGCTGAGTTTTCTCCTCGTGCATGGACCTCATGGTTATCACCATTCCGAACACGTTAGTTTCAAGAAAAGAAAATGCACATTTGATATAGTACAAACTAATAAACAGAGCATATATCGTCCATGGACTCCGACAACAACGAATAATGGATGATGCAGATTATGTGCTCTCCTGAGTAGAAACCAAGCATAGATAACGGAGAGAGCATAGGCTCGAAACTGTCTCATGGACTGTTAATGATGCAGAAACAAAAGGAAAAATAAACCTTCAATATTGAAACACATCAAATTACATAATAAAAGGAAGAAGTCACAAGTTCACGTTCAATTCTAGAAAATAATAAAATCAAGCAACTTAGAGCAGTCGCCCTTATTTCATCCTTCTACCTATCATCTTTCTGTGTTATTAATTTTTCTAACAACAATTCCCCTGCATGAATGTCAAACCTATTCTAGTTACATTATCTAAAACAGGGATAACAAGTTACTTTGTAGAGAAATACAAATTGAGATTTGAGATAGCTACCAGATAATTGATGCAGAACAAATGATGAAACACATAAGGAGAATGCAATCTACAATTAAGATGTAAGGGGTTAAGAAATTTCTCTCTAGAGGGCGCCTCTTTAAAATTTTGCTTCCTCTCTCTTTCTCCTTCTCAGATTCTTTTCAGTTGCCATTTTCCTTGTTCAAAATCCTGGTCACCTTCCGTTCTACCTCCTCTTTGGGGGCTGATTTTCCTGGGTTCTGCTCTGTGACCCACCAGCAACCTTGGTGAGGGGCGAGCTACTCACTCTCCACTGACTTGAGGATCTGTTCCTCAGTCAGTTGCTGCTTGCAAGATTCCGACCGTTTGGGGGCTTATTGAGCACCGTTTCCAGCCACCTCCGCAGACACCTACCACCAAGCTCCAGCGAGGGAGGAGATACTTGCACCGGCCAAGAGACGTCTCAGTTGCTCACCCCAGTTTCAGTGGTCTCTTGTCACCACCTCCTGCTCACAACCGCTGTGGACTCCACCACCGGGCTGTGAGTCAGCTTTGCGTTGAAGTTTCTGGCCCCCAGCTGGAGATTCTCCGTCACCCTTTGCTGCACCCCACGGTGTCAGCCACCCCTTTTGCGTGGAGCTTTTGATCGGAACTCTCAAAGTCAGGATGCCATGCCACCAGAGATGGAAGGCTTGTTTTCCTTGTTTTCTACTCTCTGCTTTTTGGACGGAAGTTATAGAGCTGGGCAAGCTTGGCGCGTTGGAAATGGAGTCTAACCGTTTTAGCCACAGGACAGCTTTGTTTCCCCCACGTTTGAGCTCCTTTCCCCATCGCCGGCCCCTGTTGACATGGAGATGCAGAGGTAAGTCCCTGTCCAGCTTTTGGGCGGAGCTTAGGAAGGGCCCTCTTCGATTCTCCAGTCGATTGTCGTTGCTGCTATGGCGGCAAAGGAAGCTCTCCGTCGCCACCACCCCCTCATGGGGCTACTTTTGCCGTCGGCCGTTTTTCCGGCCCGTCGCCGCCATGGACCTCTTCTCCGGCGGCCATTTTTCTACTTTCCGGCAGAGCTGACCAGCCTTGCTTGGTCAATCAAGTCTTGGATTTCGTGCTGACATTGCTGCCACCTGCTTGACCGATAGGGGATGGTTAAGATTCTTGCTGCACCAAGAAAGGGGCCTGCCTTGTTTCCATTTTTGGCAAGTCACATGCCAACCTTGGACTAGTTGCTGCTGCACCATTGAGAGCTAACCATGCGGGCTTTTAGGCCATTCGGGCTTTTGTGTTGGGTGTGGATCGGATGCTTGCAGCCTGACCCGACCCACTTATTTTTCGACTTTTATTTGGCCATGTGTTAGGCCTTGCTTTTGTGTTTGTTTTTATTTGCCGATGTTGGCACATGATACTCTAACAGGTCATAGGCAACCTTCAAAGAACAAAGGGGAAAAACACAAATACCAACAAAATCATAGCATTTTCAAAACCAAATATGCTAGCATTTCTTTTGCTGTAACTTGAGCTTAAACCAACTGAACAAATCCACAATGTACTTTATTGAGATGCACATACAAATTTTATCGAAATCATGCAATGGTACAGCTCCATAAAACAAAAAAATCCATCCTTGGATACAGTTAAAAGAAAACTTAACATAATGAAGGAACATAAGTTATCATTACAACATTAAGTAGTCACCCTTATTTCATTCTTCTACCTATTATCTTTCAGTGTAATTGATTTTTTAACAGCAATTCCAGGCATGAACCTTGAACCTATTCTAATTGCAATTCCAAACTCAGACCAGAGTTCTCCCACATCTAAGAAAAAAGTAGGAACAATAAGTTATTTTGTAGAGAAATGCAGATTGGGATTTAAGACAGCTACCAGATAATTGGTGCCAGAATCAAAAGAGGAAACACATAAGGAAAATGCAAGAATGATAACACTATCATGTCATAAACAACCTTCAAATAATGAACCATAGCAAACAAAAACAAATACGAACAATACCAAAGCATTGTCTGGACCAAATATGCTAGCATTCCTTCTGCTATAGCTTATAAACAAAATGATCAATTCCAAGAACGATAAAACTGACAGGTCAAAAGCAACCTTCAAAGAATGAACAATGGAATCCGACAAAATCAAGCATTTTCTGAACCAAATATGCTAGCATTTCTTCTGGCTATAGCTTAAACCAACTGAGCAAATCCCAAAATGTAGTTTATTAAGATACACATCAAATTTCATCGAAATCATGACATGGTACAGCTCCATGAAAACAAAAATCCATCTCCGGATACAGTTAACTTTGATCAAAGAAAACTCAACATAACATACTACTTGTACATAATTAAAAAGTCCAAAACATAACGATAATTGAAAAGACGACGGATTGCAGCTTCTACAGCTAACCTGCTTAGTTCTAGAACGTTATAGAACCATTAGCAAAACTCAAATCACCTCTCAATGCAGCTTCGAATCTTTGCTCAGCAGATACTTCTTCAAAACATCCATCACCGAACCAAAATCCGCCTTAACTTGCACAGGCGGATTAGCAAAACGGCAAGCCATATCCTTGATCTCCTTAGAATGATACTCGATCTTCGACTGCGTAAATTTCAAACCATGAGCAGTGCTCACCACAACAGTCCTATCATTCGGCCCAATGATCCCACTATTCCTTAGCTTGAACAATGCAGTCAGTGCCACACCGGTATGAGGACAGATAAACATCCCAGTCGAATCTGCCTGCGCCATGGCATCCATCAACTCCTCCTCAGTCGCCTCCTCCACAATCCCATTCGATTTCTTCAATGCATAGACCGCTCTGTCGATAGAAACGGGGTCACCAATCTGAATAGCGGAGGCGAAGGTCGTCCCCGCCTTCACCGCCTTGAAGTCCTTCCACCCCGATTTGTAGTGTAAGTAGAGAGGATTAGCATTTGCAGCTTGAGCACAAACAAGTCTTGGGATTTTATCGACGAGGCCGAGCTCCTTGCACATGTGGAAACCTTTGTAAAATGCATAAATGTTTCCAAGATTTCCACCGGGAACAATCACCCAATCCGGAACTTGCCAATCAAACTGCTGCAATATCTCAATTGCTGCAGTTTTCTGCCCTTCTAATCTCAAGCTGTTCAATGAATTAGCCAAGTATATAGGCAGCTCTGCTGTGACTTCACGAATCAGCTGCATACACCCATCGAAATCTGTGTCGAGGCTCAAAACGAATGCGCCATTAGCAATGGGCTGAACGAGTTGAGCTAGAGAAATACGATTCGCAGGCAAGAATACAATCGAAGGAATCCCAGCCGCCGCGCAGTAGGCGGAGAGAGCGGCGGAGGTGTCGCCAGTCGAGGCGCAGCCGACTCCAACTAGGGGGCGGTTCATTTTCCGGAGGCGATTAACCTGACTGACCAAAACAGTCATTCCCAAATCCTTGAAACTACCAGTGTGACTAATCCCACAGTGTTTCACCCACAAATCCTTCATGCCCAGAAACTGTTTGCCGAAACGCTCAGCCCAGAATAGATTCGAGTTTCCCTCGAAAGCGCTAACGATATCATCGCCGTCGATCTCCGGCAGCACCCACTCCTTCTTCGACCAAACCCCCGACCCGTACGGCCACGTGGTCTTGCCGACGCGGGAGTCGAACAGCGAGCGCCAGTACTCGCCGTCAAACTTCTTCAGCGCCTCCATGTCGTGCTGGACGTCGAGCAATCCGCCAGAGCGGCTGCGGTAGACGATCTCGTCGAGGGAGTAGGATTCGGTGGAGGAGGGCTCGGCGTTGAAGGGAACGTACTTGGCGGAGAAGTTGTGGGACGAGGTGTGACGGCGGGCCTCGTCGCGAATGTTCTCATCGGCGGGGCGTCGGTGCTTGATTGGGGCGGCGGCGGCGGGGGCGGCGGGAGGGTCGGAGGAGGTGGCGGTGGCGCGGATGGAAATGGGGGCGTAGGGAGTAGGGCGGTGAGTGTTGGAGGGGGTGTGGGAGAGGGGTTGGGAGGAGAGGAAGGAGGATCTGAAGATGGGAGGAGCCGCCGCCATTGTAGAGAGAGAGGACGATGAGAGAGACTGGGTGGTGAGAGTCGGAGAGTGGAATGGAGGTGTGAAGTGATTGTGATTTGGGATGAGATTGTAATTTGTAAGCGTTGTTTAGGAACGAAATGGCAATTTTTTATTCAAAGGGGTTAGGTCTCGTCTCGTTTGTAAGATATTTTTTACAATAAATATCGGATTATATTTTTCAATAATTAAAATCTTACTAATATTTTCACAATTACGTCATGAGTTTAGTTTATAATGTCGGTATTTAAAATCCTATCCAATAATTTTAATGAGGAAATATAAATGCAATAATTACTGTACAAACTCATCATTTTTCATCGTATCATTCTTATTTATGTTATTTGTCCCCTTAGAGGCTTTTACTAAGCGTGATAAATTGCATAGATAAAAATAATATTAATCAAACGTTTAATTTTAAAGATTAGATTCACAGATATTTCATAGCACATGATTATTATTCATGTACTATACATATGAGATTAAAGAAATTATGAGATAAGAGTACTCAATTCAATCCTATTTAGCAAACACTCCCTTAGAGATGGCCTAGTGGTAAAAGTAGGCGTTTGAGACTGAAGATCTCAGGTTCGAATCTCATGACAAGCCTCTATAGGTCGAGTCTACCACATATGTACCTGGATTGTGTGATGTGGTCTGCATGCTACTGCACTAGCATTTTATAACGGAAGGTGAGGGATAAGCCGAGCAAGAGGGTGAGGGAGAGATCACCCTACTAGGGTGATCAACCTAGGGTAGAGTGAGTGTCGTTGTGGAGAGAGTGCGGGCGATAGCGATTTAGCGAGGGTGGAATTTCACCCTACCTCTCACCCTCGAGCGATGCTACACGTCGACTTGGTGTTTTCTTTTTCTATTTTTAATGTTGTAAATATAAAATTAAACAATTGATAATTTTAGGGCTAAAAACTCTACCATTATAATCATTTTCACCATATGACTACTAATCATTAGGACTCCACCATAACTACAATAAATACTATTATCAAAAATTTATCACCTTAGGGCTAACTGTAACCATTGGACATGTTCTTACCCTCAACATAAAAATACGAACATTATTTTTTCACGCACCACAACATACAAAACGTCATCAATTTTTCACTATCAATCTGACAAAAAAATATTTTCTTGCTCAAAAATTTCAACCGATTCTCTGTAGAGTAATTTATCTCCTATCTCATCTTTCAACTTTCTATTGATTTAGCTTAGACGTGTAATTTATATCTCTATTATAAAAAATAGCTAGATAGGATCTAAAATACATCTCATGGTGAAATTATCTCACACCAATTGTTATGAAAAGAATATGCCTTACTTATGTCTTTGAGATATATAATCTTGAAATCCCTTCAAATTATTTCACAATTTAATGAAAAAATGAAACCAAAGAATTCGTAATTGTTGGGATAAATTCCATGGCCTAATGAGAATTGAGGAGTAAGAGATAGAATATATTGTATTTTCAATAACATGATGTTGTAATTTATGAATTGATGATAATGTTTATTATGTTAAAATGAAGACATGAACGTAATCGGAAGGTGCAGTTGATCTAAATACATTAAAATTAAAACCTAAATCAAATTAAAAAAATTAAAACCTAAATAAATTTAAGTTTCAATTCGAAGCCGCCAAGCTGACCCGTTTACAAATGATATTGGGCCGAACCGCCAACTGCCCATCGCGCCTTATTTAAACATCTGCCTGCCACTAAAACCCTAAACCGCTCTTAAACCCCTCTCTCTTCAAAGGTAAAAGCTTTAGAGAGTAGGGAAAATTAACAACTTCAGAAGTTAAATCAAGAGAAATTCATTCCCAAAATATAGAATTTTAAGACATTAAGAAGAAACCTCAAGTAGTAAGTTGAATTTTCTTGTATCCCTTTTGAGAATTTAAGTGAATTCAAGAAACGTTTCAGAAACTCAGAGAATATTAAAGGACGTAGTTTTAATTTTTATTTGCATTTCTGGGTCTGTAGCAGCTATATTCATACTTCGATATGGCGGTTGACGGGAGCTTTTCTCTTGAATCGGAGCTACGGAGGTTTCTTGATCGGTGTCCGAAGCTCAAGTTGATTCCCAGTTTCAGTAATTTGTTAAAAAAGGTACCGAATCTTCGTAGTATTTTAAAGAAAGTGGTTTTTGCAGCTATTGATGAAAAAAATGAATGTATTTTGGCGAATTATTAGGGTGATAAAATCACAGAAGAAGAGGTGGTGCTGGCAGTTGGGGAGCTGGTTCTGCACCCAAATTATACAATTCCTTTGCTGGGATGCTTCAGGCCTATAGCGCAGAAGATTGTGGAGAGAAGTGTGGCGTTGCTTCATTTGGTGCCCAATTTGAGGTCGGATGATGATAGTATAGTTGAAGATTTTGATGAAGACGAGTTTCTTAGAAAAGATGAAGATGTAGGTAGTCTCGAAGCAGCTCGTGTTATTGATGTTTATGCGCGAAGAAGGAAAGGCTTGCGTCTTCACGAACTTGCATGTTTCGCCTTCTGCCGTGCCCTTGATTTGATACCTTTGCTATTGAGGTAAATGATTATTTTGACTAATTCATTAGTTTCTGGAACTTCGTTTTGTCAAAGTTTGCAATTCTTGCATGCACTAGACAATGTGGTTGTTGCTTATTGCTTTTGTCGTAATGGTAGAGCTATGTCGCTTTTGGTGCAGGTCCATTTTGAGATATTTCAAAGTTGCTCCTGCTCCATTTGAAAGAATCGTGCAATGTACATCAGTTTCCAAGGCACTAGCTGGGGTAATCTTTAACTATTTTTCTTTCTTGTGATGAACTCTTTTCATTTGAACGAATTGTGCAGCATACATCCTTTTATCTCTCTCATCATAGATATTCTGCTGGTGGCTTCCTTTCAGCATTGTGTTATTAATATGACGCCCACAAGATATGGATGGAGGAGTTTATGAATCTTTATGCTCTCTGTGCAGTTTATTTAACAAGATATCAGCGATCTAGTTGTCTACATAGTTGCAATACTTTTTCATGAGAGCTAGAGAAAATTTATAGCTTTCTACCAACTAGTGTTAATTTTGAGATAACTTCAGATGATTCTTCGTTTGTGCCAACCACTAATTGTCATTAAAATGTTTTTTTTCATAATCTCAATTCCTTTCTGGGTAGAGTAGTTAACTTACTTTGGTTCTTATCATAGATATATTCGTATCATTGTTTATGTGCTATCTAAGTGGGGTAAAAAAGAATTGAACTTGGAACATAATATTGCTGCCGTAGTGCTTCTGTTTCTCTTATGTTAGATTAAGCTCACATCTTTGCAAATATTTTAAAAAATTCCCTAAACAAAATGTCTCCGGTGCAACACTTTTAAAAGTTCTCTCTGGTTTTTAGGGACCCAGTCAGTTGTTAAATGCTGTCCGAGCATCATATCGTTTCCTTATATTGGAGCCGGCTGTCTTCACTACGTTATGGGATTGGTCCTGTTTTTTGGACGTTGTACAGCAGTCCGCAGACCTTTCCCTGGTAAGTGATCATATGTCAAGGAATATTTTGTTTGACCTGAGATGGTGCAGTGCAGGTATTCTGTCGAGAGCTTTGAGATTAAGTTTTAAGGCATCTGCAAGCCTTACTATTGACTCTGAAGAAGAATCTTTCAAGAGTTTTCTACGGTAAGCTCACTTTTCACTTCTAAGGGTTCCCTTTAACCTCCCCCACCCCCCCCCCCCCCCACCCCAAGAAAAAAAAAAAGCGATAGAAAATCTCACCCCATTTAAACCACCATTTTTAGTATAAAGTATAAATAGCTTGTGAATAAGCAGAAAATGTAAGAATTCAAGTTTTAGACAATATTTCAGCTTATTCAAAATCACTAAGTATTAGAATCTTATCTTGTGATATAATTTACCCCGTCTAAATTAATAAATTATATAGTTATCACAGCTTAAATAATATATTTTGATGCTATCTCTTTGCATCTATATTTCAGAAGAATATATTCAAACAAAACGGATTGTTTCAAAGAGGTTGAAGATGATGTACCAGCAAAAAAATTGTTGCTCTGTTCTGAAATTTGACATTCACCTATTTCTACAATTTTAAAATTGTAACCATTTTCAGGGTTTCTTAATGTTGATATTTGAGTGCAAGTTTTTTTTTTAACTTTGGCTTCATGGCTATACTGTTTGCAGCTGGCAAGAATTTTGTATGGATATATCTTTGGAGAAAGGAGGTTGGCATCTTGAATGCTCTGCAGAAGGCACTGGGGCAGATGGAACGGAAGATGACTCATGCTATTCATTGGCGGATAAGATTGTGTCCTCAAATCATATTAGTATGCAGAGTACTGGGTAGGATTTCTATCATTGAAGTGGTTTTATTTCGTTAGGCTTTCTCTTTCAGTTTGTATTTTGATGGTCTTTCCTATAAAAAGCAAGTTTTTTACTAGTACTTCCACTCGTTCTCAATATTCCTGCTTAATTGGGAGTTGTTCTCCGAAGGTCCCATTACTGCACTTTGTGTTTGACATATGCTATACATAATTGATGAGGTCTGGACCTTTGATGACATGCAGAAGTCCTGGGATGCCCTTTGTCTTGACCACTGCTCTGAAAAAGGGTTTTGAGATGGTTTCTTTAGCTGTTAGTCAGAGGTGGCCTGTGCTTCTTTATGGTCCAGCTGGTGGTGGGAAAACATCACTTATTTTCAAGCTGGCCCATGATTATGGTAGTAGAGGTATGTAGCTTAGTTGTTGCATAGTACTGTGCAGTAGCATTGCTTTACTTAAGCTTTTCAATTCTAAAACTTGCATGTTAATGCATATGATCTTCATGTGTGGGTTGGAAATTATGCCATGTGGGCCCATTCACCTAATATCATACTGAAGAATTTGTACTTTTGTTTATCATGTCTTTCACCAATCCATTTAAACCAGATTTAGTTGGAGATTGGACTTGTATGTGCTGTTAGATTTGTCTTTAGTTTTTAGGGATTCCTCGCCCGTTGATAAGCTTTCATTTATTTAATAAAAATTGCTGCTTTGTTGAAGATTTACTGCATGTGAATCGTGTCTAGAGTGGTATGAATAGTGTCAAACAAACTCCAATATTCAATTGTCGTGAATTCTTTTAGCCTCTATTTTCAATGAAATTCTATTTTCTTTTATCTTATGGACTTCATTTCTGATTGTTGACATTTCCGTTCAAACCACATAGTTTTGTCCATTCACATGGACGAGCAGGTTGATGGGAAAACATTGCTTGGAACTTATGTCTGCACGGAGAAACCTGGTGAATTCAGATGGCAACGTGGTTCCCTCACTCAGGTTTGAAGTCAATCATTAAGTTCAACTTACTGCCTGAGCTGTCTTGCTGTAACCTATCTTACAAACTTATTGGCAGGCGGTTCAAAATGGTTTTTGGGTTGTCTTTGAAGATATAGATAAAGCACCATCGGACATTATATCGATCTTATTGCCTTTGTTGGAGGGTGCAATTACATTCTCAACTGGTCACGGAGAGGTATAGCTATCTTCTGTCTCTAATATCCTGAGATTGAGTAAAATTTATTTGATAAATAATGCATTTTTTGCGCTGTGCAGGCAGTAAGAGTAAACCAAAGCTTTCGGTTATTTTCCACTGTAACAAGCTCAAATACAGATGCGTGTCGTTTTAGTGAAGGTCAGTGTTGCTTCTTTTGTAACTTGGCTGTTAAAGAAGTTCTGCATTTGATGTTTTTGTCATATGCATCTACTTGCTGATTAATGAAAGATGAAAGCCTCTCCACTATGCTTTTCAACCTTAAAATAACCTTGTTTTATTGCGTGTGCTGATATTGGTTTGTAAAGTCAGATCCTAGTTCTTCGTAGAACACAAGCAGGATTCATCAACTCTTTTATGAGTTTGAGATTTTTGCTCTTTAATGGATACTTGAAACTAGAAAAAACTTGATAATTTTATTACTGCAATCTGTGATACTACATTATTGGCAGACTATTTGCTTGTTTCAGATTTCTTTAGTTTCTGTTTTTGTTTGAACACTTAATTTATGCTATATCTGATTTCTTTCCATAACTGGGTCATGATATGGAGATATAAATCACTTCAATCTACAATACATGTATGAAGGGATTAGCTAAATTCCTAAAATTAGATAAATTCTGAACATCTATATTGAGAAGGAATACATTGCATTAGTGAACTACTTATCGAGCTTTGTGATGTGAATTTGAAAAAAAAAAAAAAAAACTATTAATTAAAAACAGTGTTATAATTTCATGTTGCCAAAAGCTACATGATAATTTGGTTGTTATTTGTTCGTCTTGTTTTGATGTGATCCCCTTTGCCTTTTCTAATCCTTTTTCTTTTCCTGGTAATAGGCCGGAATTCACTCGGTGCTGTCTGGAGGAAGATAATGATCGCGCCACCCAGTAAGCAGGATTTGATAAATATTGTCGTACAGTGGTATCCGGAACTGGAGTATCTCGCCCAAAAACTCATAGGTCTGCTGAATTTTTCTTGTTCAAGAATAACTTGTGCTCCTTGACACTGTACTATTTATCATTTATTTTCTGATCCTTTCTGCAGAAACTTTTGAAAGCGTGAACCAGCTTACAAATTTCCAATTAGGGGTGATGTCATCTTCAAGTTCTAATGGGAGGTTCACTCTTAGGTAGCACAGCAGATTTGATACATGCTATGCTCTGTGTATGGTTTTACCAAAAGTATGAACTAAACCTTTTCTCTGCAATGAAGGGATCTTCTTAAGTTCTGCAAAAGAGTTGCAAGTTTGATTTCCTGCTATGGACATAAAAGACTCACCTATGATGTATGCGACAACATTTGTAAAGAGGTTAGATGCATCGTGATACTTCTCCATTTTCTCTGTATCAGGAGGGCTTTGGGAAATACTAGATTGTAATAGAGCACTTTTGATTTTCAGGCAATAGATGTTTTTGCATCTTTCTCTACTTCGGCTACAAATCGGTTGGCCATCATGAGAGAGATTGCTAGGTTGTGGGGTGTCGTAGGGGCTGAGACTTGGTATCCTGTGAACAAGCCTGTAATTCAGGTACTGCTAGTTATGATATTATTTTTTTGGTTGCGGGCCGCGGTTATGTTATGGTGTACACAGTTTTACCAATTTTTGACATATGTTCAGGAATTGAAATCTGAGTTCAGAATTGGGCGATGTAACCTTCAACATGCTGAAATGGCTGTGAGTGACCATATTGTTTACTTAAGTTTATCATATTCTGAAGGAGCTTCGTACATTTTATTAGTAACACTACCATTCTGCTCTTACAGTCGAATCGGGATAAGAAGCCGTTTGTTGAGCTCCGTAGCTCAGTACATGCTCTAGAGAGAATTGCTTGCTCTGTTAAGTGTAATGAGCCGGTGCTATTAGTTGGTGAAACAGGCACTGGGAAAACTACTCTTGTACAGGCACTTGCCGTAAGGCTTGGTCAGAAACTTACAGTTTTGGTATGTTGATTTTTGGAATCCTTTTCTGCTGATTTGTTAAAAATTTTGAACCCATAGAAGTGACAATTGGCCATTGCAACTGTTGTCTTTCTTCCAGAATCTAAGTCAGCAGAGTGATGTTGCTGACTTGTTAGGAGGGTTTAAACCTGTGGATGCAGGGCTTGTTTGTATTCCTCTTTATCAGGAGTTTGAAAATCTATTTACTAAGACCTTTCCTTCAAAGGTGTCATTCTCCACAAATTATTGTGCTTCTGTCTCTTCTCTCCTGTCTCCTCTCTCCTTAACGATTATGTCTAACATACTTTTATTTCCTTTTAGGACAATGACACGTATCTTACCCATATGAGGAAATTTGTAGCCGGGAAGAACTGGAAAACGTTGTTAAGTGGATTCCAGAAATGCATCGCTAGAATAGTTGAATTAAGAAAACGGAAGAGATCTTTGAAAGATTGGGAAATATTTTCTGTGAAACTTGAACGAGCTCACGAACAGGTTAGTGCATCAGACGGAATGGTTTTTTCGTTTGTGGAAGGAGCTTTTATTAGAGCCATGAAAAATGGTGAATGGGTATTGTTAGATGAAGTAAATTTGGCTCCTCCAGAGATCTTGCAGCGATTTATTGGGGTCCTCGAAAATGAGAGAGGGTCACTATGCTTGGCTGAAAGAGGAGATATAGAATATGTTCACCGGCATCCCAACTTCCGAATGTTTGCTTGCATGAACCCTGCAACTGATGCTGGTAAAAGAGACTTGGCAGTTTCTTTGAGGAGCAGATTTACGGAATATTTTGTTGATGATGTATTAGACGATGAAGACTTGGTTTTGTTTATCAATCAGTTTATTGATGATGACCCGTCATACAGAATTCTAGTAAGTAAAATCATGCAATTTTACAAGGCAGCAAAGGAATCCGAGGAAACACTACAGGATGGGGCTAATCAGAAGCCTCATTACAGTTTGCGCTCTCTATACCGGGGACTAGAGTACTTAAAGAAGGCTAAAAGAAAATTTGGATCAGAAAAGTCTATATATGATGGATTCTGCATGTTCTTTATGAATTCATTAGATGACCCTAGTGCAAGATCAATGGACAAATTAATCCTTAAGTATCTATTAGGAGGAAAATCACTTAAGCCGCTCCCTTTTCATGAATACTTGGCAGTCAAAACACACTCAAACGATAATGATGTCTTGCAGAGCTATGTTCTGACAAAGAGTGTCAAGGAACACCTTAAGAATCTTGCACGTGCTATTTTTATTGGAAGATATCCTGTCTTGTTGCAGGGACCCACATCTAGCGGGAAGACTAGCCTGGTTTGGTATCTGGCAGCAATTACTGGTCATGAATTTGTAAGAATTAATAATCACGAACATACTGATCTTCAGGAGTATCTTGGTTCTTATATAACTGATGCAAGTGGAAAGCTCGTCTTCCATGAAGGTGTGCTGGTGAAAGCTGTTCGTAAGGGCCAGTGGATTGTTCTTGATGAACTTAACCTGGCTCCCTCAGATGTCCTTGAAGCACTGAATCGGTTGCTAGATGATAATAGGGAACTTTTTGTTCCTGAACTCCAAGAAACTATTCGTGCTCATCCCGATTTTATGTTGTTTGCAACTCAAAATCCGCCTGGTGTTTATGCGGGCCGCAAAATGCTCTCTAGGGCATTTCGCAATCGTTTTGTTGAGATTCATGTTGATGAAATACCACAAGAGGAGTTGAGCACAATACTGGAACAGAGGTGCAAAGTTCCTGGAAGCTATGCACAAAAAATGGTTCGTGTGATGAAGGAGTTGCATGCGCACCGGCAGAGTAGTAACATTTTTGCTGGGAAACATGGATATATCACTCCACGTGACTTGTTCCGATGGGCTGATCGTTTCAGGACATATGGAACCTCTTATGAAGATCTAGCTTATGATGGTTACTACTTAATGGCTGAAAGGCTGCGAGATGATGCTGAAAAAAGAGTTGTTAAAGAAGTTTTGGAAGTACTTATGCCGAACAAGGCCAAAATTTCAGATGGAAAATTATACAAGCAGGTAATTGCTTTTGTCTGAATGCCTAATACCATAGTCCATGTTACCTTGTGAGAATGTATTCATGATAAGTACCTCTTGTCAGGTGAGCATATTAGTCAAAGAATGTTTCTTAAAGAGCTTTTTGTTGGAGTGAACTCATCTATAGAACTGTATGCATCAATGGATTAAGATCTATGAATGGGCTATGGTCGCACAGATACTTTAATTGATTAGGTTCGCATGCTTGGTTAGTACCTTCACATGGCTTCCCACATAGGTAGGGGATTATCAGTCAACCTCATGTCAATACTGCCGACTGCAAATGAAAGCTTGCTACTTTCTTTAGATTTCTAGAACTTAAGAGATCAGAATAGTATTTCAAGTGTGTGTGTGTGTTGGGGGGGGGGGGTTGTCCATATGATCATATATTCTGGGAATAGATGTCTTGGAGGTTTTGTTGATATGGTTTTGCAGTAAATATATGTCGTATCAATGTTCTTTCATATTGTCGGTATGTACATGTGTCTTGTCAGATCCAGTTATGGCTATCATCTTTCTTTCTTTTTCTCTTTCTCACATATAATTGTTTTACTTTTGGGTGGCGTGGATGGGAGGGGGTGGTTGTGGCCATGACATTTGCTAATATTTTCTCTTGCAGGAAGGCAAAGGTGCAGATGATGTTTTGAAGTCCAATGACTATATAAATCCTGAAAGTGTTGGAAAGTAAGTATCTGTGAGGTTATTGATTGCTTGCTCTCTTTCCTGTATTACTTGAGGTCCTACGCTCACATATCCATTTGTTTTACCAGAATTATTTGGACGAAGAGTCTATGGAGAATGTATTTTCTGGTGGAAAGGTGCTATCAGATGCGTGAGCCTGTGCTCCTTGTGGGTGAAACTGGTGGAGGGAAAACAACTGTATGCCAGTTGCTTAGTAGCATGTTGGGTTCCAAGTTACATATATTGAATTGCCACCAGTACACCGAGACATCTGATTTTCTTGGAGTATGTCGTTTCACTTCATTAGTTTTTCTCTATGTTTGTTTTGTTGCCCTTTCTGTCACGGCCTCCTCCTTTCACAGTCTTGAAGTCACAGTTGCATACAATTTTTTTCATATGGTTTAACTATTGACCAGGGTTTCTATCCTGTGCGTGAGAGATCGAGTATTAGTTTGGACTTTCAGAATCTCTGTGAGAAGCTTGTGCAGTCGAAGGCTTTTATACATTTCCCTGGAGATGCTGTATGTTGATCTCTTAGTTCAATACTTAATTTGCATCGTTGATGATATCATCTTATTCGATAGATTTCATTCCTGCAGAAAATTTCCATGGACATCAACCAGGCCTCTCAGACTCTCAGTGTGCTCTCTCTAATTATCAAAAGTTACAAAGAGCATTCTGTGTTGAATCCTGAAGTTACTGCTGACGAACTAAAAAATATAGAAAGAATTAAGGAGGAAATTTATCAGCTTCTAGAGAAGTGGCGGACAATTTTTACATGGCAAGATGGCCCACTTGTTCAAGCAATGAAGAGCGGTGACATGTTTCTTGTTGATGAGATTTCTTTAGCTGATGACAGTGTTCTTGAAAGATTAAACAGCGTCTTGGAACCAGAAAGGAAACTGGTGAGGAATTTATAGTTATGCTGTTATTTTGTTTATTTATTATATTTGTTTTTCTGTGAGTGACATGTATCTGTAAAAGCAATGTAGAGTCGGTCAGACTGGACATATGCATCTTTAAAAGTAAAGATTGACACTCCCTCCATCCCATATAATACTCCTCCCATATTCCTTTTTTCTGTAACAAAATTTTAGACTATTTCATCATTATATGTGCATTAAGTTTTTCGTGTTTCTTAATTTGCTCCTAGTCAATTCTGTTTAAACAACAATCATTTGTATTTTGAATAAGTCAATAAGGATGTATGTATATTTTTTACTTTTCTCAATACTTTAGCTGAATTTTCTTAATATGTGCGAAAAGCGAAGTTGAAAGGTTGGAGAAGTGTTTTGCTAATGTTGTTTATTGAATCCTGGTTAATTTTGCTCATTATCTGTAGTACCTGGCTGAGAAAGGAGGCTCTGATCTTGAGAATATAGTCGCTCATGAGAATTTTTTTCTTCTGGCAACCATGAATCCTGGTGGAGACTATGGTAAGAAAGAACTGTCACCTGCTCTTCGCAATCGATTCACAGAGATATGGGTTCCTTCTGTTACTGATATAGATGAGCTTAAAAGTATTGCTATGGAAAGGTAAGCTTATTTTTATAATGAATATATGATGTAAATATTCAGAATGGAAATTATTTTTATGCCTTAATGACTCGCTTTGAAATGCAGAATTTTGGAGTCAAAACTTGCTTTCATTGTGGATGTCATGCTTAGCTTTTGGGAGGTATGCTGTTTTTGTTTCGTGCATATTATTGTTAATACCCAAATATCATACTTGTACAATTATTTTTCCCCCACCTTGTATTGTTCTTAAATTAGCTCTTTAAATTCTTTTCTCAAAGTATGTATATTTATTATCTAATAAATCTCAAATTAACTATATTTTCCTTAAATCTATTCAAAGCTGTGTCCAACTCCTGATGTTTGTTGATACATTTACGATTTTCATTGTATGCGCTTGTTCTCTTTTTAATTTAACCATTGTTTTTAGATTCAGAAATATATTTCCTTGTGGTGCATACAGTTTTGTTTTACTCTGTTGCACTTGTTTTCTTATTTATCTCTTGCTTTGCAGTGGTTCAACCTTTTGCAGACTGGAAGAATTCTTACCGTGAGAGATCTGTTGTCTTGGGTATCGTTTATCAATGTGTCAGCAAGAAGTTTACCAGCCGAATCTGCATTGGTACATGGGGCATTCCTCGTGTTGCTAGATGGTCTTAGTTTGGGTATATTTGCTAATTTGTCTTCCCAAGTGTTTTTTTTTTGTTGATTGTCATCACTCTACTACTTCCATCTAATAGAGCTTTATTAATTACATGTTGATCTAAATAGTTTATGCAATATATCCCTTTTGAACCAACTTTTTCTTATGTCTGGACTCTTTGTCCTTCAGGCACAAATATATCAAAAGTTGAAGCTGCAGAGTTGAGGGCGAGGTGCCTTTCTTTCCTGATGGAGAAACTCAAGGTGATGGTTATTTATCTGACCCATAATTTTTCAGTTTTAAGGTATCAGAAAGTACATATACATGACACCAACATTTGGGTTAACATTCTTCCTCTGGAATGTGACTGATCCTCTTAAGATATGATGTCGACATTGATGTGTAAAATCATGCTTTTCCATGAGTTAATTCCTCAAAGTCTTTGTTAGGTGAACACTAGAAATAAAGTCCCATCTTCCGTCACATAAATGTTTTTATTCCCATATTTTACTACTTTGTTTCTTTGGCATGTCTATGAAAACTTACCTTTTGAGCTGATCTGAGTTTTCTCATTCAATTGAAATCCAAGTCCTCAGTTGTCTATTTTTAGATAAGAGCAAGGCGTATGCTAATTATTAATTGATGTTCACATGTTATTTTTTAATTTAATTAGCTGCAGAATATTAGATTTGGCTGCATAGTTAAATCGCTTATCTGAATGAACAACATGCTTACCTACTACAGGAGAACAATACAAGTTTTGATCTCTCAAGTATTGATGGACTGGAGTCTTATGGTTGGGCTGATCCTAAAAGCTCAGCTATTTTAAGTGCCGCTGATAACATGGAGTGTGACAATCTCTTTGGAATCCATCCATTCTATATCGAGAAAGGTATATTACTTGTGTAATTGTGTAAATTTTAATGTTATCTTTTAGATGGAATGAAGGTGCGGCAAAATTCAACTTCAGAGGAAGGTTTTGAAAATGCACGAGTCCAACAGCTGGCAACTTAGTGTTTGACATGTAATTATGATTTGGTTTGAGAGAGAGACATGTGTAATATGATGATACATGTTGCATCCTAACTTTTATACTGTATGTCAGATCTTTTCAGTGCTACTTTTTGTTAGTTTAATGAACTTATGGGAAAAGAAACATGTAGTAATTAGCATAGTTATCTTTAAAGGAGTTAGGATCTAGGGTTTCTTGGTTGGTCTCATTCCATACGAAGACTTCAAACCTCCTTATATCTGATTAGTTTTGACATCGGATCATTGTAGTTTTCTTACATTTGCGTGCCATTCTCCATATTTTGTAGTACTCATTTTTGCTTTTTGTGGAAATTTTGTATACGTGAGTGCTAAGCTTACTATGGTTCTGGTTCAGGTACCGATTGCATTGCTGCAGAGGGTTTTCAATTTTTGGCCCCAACCACTCAGAAGAATACTATGAGAGTGCTGCGTGCTATGCAGCTTAACAAGCCTGGTAAGTCCCTTTTACACTTCTTTGCTTTGCGGTCTAAAGTCATATTTGTGTTCCTGTGCAAATGTATATTTCGGTCTATATGTTTGTTTGTATTAATTCACTAGTTAAATAACTTGATGTATATATGCACATTCATGAACAGACCCTTACCTATATATCAATGCATAGCGAGGTTTCTAATATTTGAGGTTTTCATGTTTGTCAGTCCTTTTGGAAGGAAGCCCAGGTGTTGGGAAAACAAGTTTGATTGCTGCCATTGGCAGGTTCTCTGGGCACAGTGTTGTACGAATTAATCTATCTGAGCAGGTCAGCAGAGCCTAACTAGTTTTGGAAAAATGAGAAATAATTTTTCATAAATCCATTTGTTGTGTTTTTTGTTTTTTCTCCTTCCCCGTGTTTCCTCCATCCCAGCTGGACCTCTGAGGTTGATATTTCTTAACTTGATTGTGTTGCTGCAGACTGACATCATGGACTTATTGGGGTCAGATTTGCCAGTCGAAAATGATGAAGGAATGCAGTTTGCCTGGTCCGATGGTATCCTACTTCAGGTGGGTTGACTGTTTCTTCATAATTTTCTTAATCAAAAAAAGATGACAGTATTTACATGTCATGTACTGTTATTTCAGGCTCTGAAGAATGGATCATGGGTCCTCCTTGATGAACTTAATCTTGCGCCACAGTCTGTTTTAGAGGTATTATATTGTAGTGATCGGCAATTGTGACCTCATCCCCTCAATTTTAAGCTTTGCTTTGGATTATTTTGTCAAACCTTACAATATTATGATTTTCATTTCATTGAATTTGGATCTAAATCTCCTTGTGGAGGAACTTTGGTTTTAATACTTCTCTTAGTTCTTCAGTTTATTAAATATGAAAATCATCTCAACATTTAATGGGGAACACCAGCGTAGTGTTTGATAATGTATTTTCTGTAAGCTCTTAAGAATTACTGGATCTGGTCCATAGAGTTGATGATTAAACTAACAATTAACAACTATCAGGGTTTAAATGCTATTTTGGACCATCGTGCTGAAGTTTTTATTCCTGAGCTGGGCCGTTCTTTCAAGTGTCCGCCATCTTTCAGAGTTTTTGCCTGTCAAAATCCCTCCTATCAAGGTGGTGGCCGGAAAGGATTTCCCAAGTCTTTTCTAAACAGGTTTACTAAGGTACATAGCACACTCTTTTTACTAAACATCAGTCTTTTTTTGCGAATTTTGTACTTGAAGCACTTGAAGAAGGTTTCGTTCCATCTCATCTTCTATTTGTTTTTTCAGTTTAAATATACTATTTCAAATTGGGGCATCATGGTTATTCAACTTTTTTGTTTACTATAAATGCCTATTTCACTACTCATTAATCCTTCTCAATATTATGATTTCAAATTCCAATACTGTACTGTACTTGACCGAATGTATGACATCTGAATCAATATAAATGTTCACTAATATATAATATATACAACTAACAAAATGATTCAACTCAAAGCACTTAATTCTTTATAATTCCTAACGTGTTACCTAGTAAAAGTATGAATAATACTCTTAAATAACACTTTTTTGTTCTAAAATCCTTATTTTTACATCTACACAATGTCTTCTCTTAGTTTTCAATGCATTCTCTCATCCGAACATAATATCAATTATTAAACAAGAATCAATGCTATCTTAACATAAAGTTAATTTTTGCGAACAACAATACATCTTTAGTCTTCAACAGAAATGGCCCTCCAGAGTGCTGCATGCCAAGTTCATTTCATGCTAGGGAAATGCCAGGTTTATGTTTTTCAGTTGATGACACTCAACTTGGTGTTGATGCAGGTCTATGTTGATGAGCTGGTTGATGAAGATTATCTTTCAATATGTAGCTCACTATTTCCATCCATCAAAAGGTCCCTTCTCTCGAAGTTGGTTCAGTTTAACAAAAAGTTATATCAGGATACCATGGTGTATCACAAATTCGGTCAAGATGGTTCCCCATGGGAGTTTAATCTCCGAGATGTGATTCGTTCTTGCCAAATTATTGAAGGTTATTACTTGTTAACATATACATTTGGATTGATTTTATTGCTGAACTATTTTTTAATATTCATTGAATATCTCAGATGCATCTGGGAAGTCGAAATTTGACAGTTTTGTGAGCTCCATTTACCTACAAAGAATGCGCACATCAGCTGATCGGTTAGAAGTTATGAAGTTGTATGAGCAAACGTTTGGATTGAAGCCATACATCAATTTGCACCCTAAAGTTAAGCTCAGTCCTGATTCGTTGATTGTTGGAGATGTATCCATTGATAGGTACCAGCATCAGTCATCTGGAACATCCAATAACAATCTGAAGATTTTGCCTGGGTTACGTCATTCCTTAGAAGCTATTGCCCGTTGTGTAAAGCATCAGTGGTTATGTATTTTAGTTGGTCCTCCGGCTTCTGGTAAGACTTCACTGGTGAGACTACTTGCTGAGATGACTGGAAATGTACTTAATGAATTGAATCTTTCTTCTGCAACTGATATATCTGAGATACTTGGATCCTTTGAGCAATATAATGCCTCCCGTCACTATCATCTCGTTGTTGCTCGAGTGGAAAGGTATATGAACGAGTACTGCAACTTGCATTTGGAATCTTCCTCTGAGGCTTTCATTCAAAGGAAGGATATAAGTGCTCGGTGGCTAGCCTTCTTATCTAAGATAAATAGTTCAACAGTGTCCATGGATAATCCTATGACAAGAGATTCTATGGCACAGTTGACTGAAATTATTGAATGTCTGAAGCTGGATCTTGACAGACAAACATTGTGTCTTTCTTGGTCTGGGAAGGATCTAGACATCACTTTAGGCATGATTAGAAAGTTGGAAGATCATCAGAGAAGTCAAAAGTCAGTGAAGTTTGAATGGGTTACTGGATTATTGATCAAGGCTATAGAAAATGGGGAATGGATTGTTCTAGAAAATGCAAACCTATGCAATCCGACGGTATGTAGACCCTATTTATTTTAGATGATCTCGCATTCTGAGAGGAATGGTTACTTTTTTATCTTTAGGTTTTAATTTTGTTGTGACATGAGGCTTTAACTTTGCTATTCTGCACCTGTGCAGGTTCTTGATAGGATTAACTCTTTGGTTGAACAATCTGGATCTATTACCATTAATGAATGTGGGACTGTGGATGGAAAGCCAGTGGTTCTTCACCCTCATCCTAAATTTAGAATGTTTTTAACTGTTAATCCTAGCTATGGGGAAGTGTCACGAGCAATGAGAAACAGAGGAGTAGAAATACATGTGATGCAGCCTGATTGGTTGCCAGATCAGATATGTCCTAAGATGCACAGTGAGATGGAGATAAGAGAAATAAAGAGATTTATTGCCCTTTCTGGTGTTCCGATGGGTAGGTTAGTTGATATGATGGCCAAAGCTCACCTGTTCGCCAAGCATGAAGGATCCTGTTGTAATATAAGCATCACTTATCTGGAACTTTCACGCTGGATGCAGTTGTTCCAGCAGCTTATTGCAAATGGCAACCAGCCTGTTTGGAGCATCCAGATTAGTTGGGAGCACACATATCTTTCATCCTTTGGTGAGGAAAAAGGGAAAAGCATTGTATCTAAAGCAGCTAGTTCTTATTTGTCCAGGTCTGAACTTTACCTAATCACTTCATCTGAAGATTCCATGCTATGCTTACCAGGAGGATGGCCGAACCCTTTGAAATTAAGTGATTTTGTCTATTACTCAAAAGATGCTTGTGTTAGGCAGAATTTCATGTATTTGGAATCATTAGCGATTGAAATTGCATCCTTGAAGACAGTTTCTAAGGTAAAAACTCCTCTTGAAGGAGGCTCAAAGATGATTCACCTGATGGATGCTGTGTCATTGCATAGATATATGTTTCCTAAGGAAACAAATTCCATGATTGCAAATTATGGTGCTGAAAATGAGTTTGCGTTGGTTTTAACTCAGAAGAAGAAGAAGTTATACTTTGCTGCTGACTGGGTAATGGAACAGGCTTCAACTGATAGAGATTTTTGGCTCCACATTTGGTGGTTTGAGTGGTTTGGTTCTACATTGCAGTCATCATTTCCATTTTTCATTAGGTTTTCTGAGTTACTAAAAAAGGAAATTCAGCATTCTATTTGGACAAGAATATTTCAGCTGCGCAGTAAGGTTTTCCCTCTAATGAAATCGGACGTAAAATTGATGCCCGGCCCTATACTCTCTGTTGAATCTGTTGATCTGTGCTCATCTGATGGTGTTTTAAACCAGAATCATATCCACCTAAGAAACTTGAGCAAGTGTGTAATCGTATTGAGACATAGCCTTCAACAATGGAGCAAAGAGGATGAATACATTCATGGTCACAAAACTCAGCATTTTGAACCCATTCTTAATTCCTTGCGACGAATGGAGAAGAAACTGCTTGAATTTTTTGTCGAGTCGCCCTCTTTTGATATGCTTTTTAGGTCATATACAGATCTCCTTGAACACCACATGCTCTTCTGGAACAGTATTATTGATCCACCTCAGATTGAACGCCGAGTCATCTCTTGGCAGTTGTTGATGAAAGATGCAGTGAAATTGAAGAATTTTTGCCCTACAGAAGCCGAACAGTTCAAGGATATTCTCGTGGTAATTTTTCTTATCATTCATTCTGCTGTTTTTTTCTTCTTTCCATCTGTATAAGCGCCTGTCAACTTTATTCATGTAGAACGCGATGAGAAAACTAGAGGCCAGCTCATCCTTAACATTGAATTCGAGCAAATCCTTGCTCTGGAAGCATGGTGGGCATCCAATTTTGCCTTCATCTGCTGACCTGCACCAGAAACAGTGCCAATTTTCTGACCTATGTGAAGAAGTGTGGCCCAGAATAAGCAAGTTTATGGAACTAGGTAGAGCATTTTGCATAAGGTTTAAATTGGAGGCTTGACACGCCATAGTCATAAATAACTTATATGTTTTTTTTGCCTTTTCCCCATCTTTACTTCAGTCTCGTTGCCTGAAATCATCTCCGTTGATGGGAATAAAATTCAGGATGTTGCTGTAGATGGCATATTGTTTTCTGACGTGGAGCTTCGCATGCTTGCGATGCAAGGTAGAGTCTCTTATTCTCCTGCACATCCTGATTTTAAATTATTTTTAGGGGTGATCGTGTCTCAGTTCCGACATTGTATGCCTTTTGCTTTACTTATTTTTTTCTTTGATAAGGGGACAATGTTGAATAACCCTTGAATCCTTGCATAATTAATTGCTTCTCTTTCCGCATATTTCAGTTGGTCCACTTCAGTAAGGTGTAGTTTGCACCTAGGTTGAGCTAGGGAACAGCAATTACCGTTTATCTCTTTGTACTTGCAAGTTACTCATTCATTTGGTACCCATACTATCAGAAACCCGTTTTTTCGTTGAATATGAAAATACAGATCAGTTAGCTTGGTTTTCTAAAACAGGATTAGAAATGTAGATAATACAAAGTCAAGACATTGTAAAATAGAGACCTCTTAAAAGTATTGGCTCCTTTCAGTTTCGCCATGTTTTGGTTGGAATGATCTTTCCTTTTAAATTTGATGAATTGGAATTAAAGGAATCAGAAACATCACTGGCATCAAGTCTTTTCATAGAGGTCTTATTCTGTCACTTGATATCTGGAACCTAAGAACCTCTAACATTGTCCTCTTAAATTATTGCCTGTATTATTTCGACAAGTATCTGTAGAACCTACGCTTTGACTGGTTTTTGGGAATTTCTTAAAGGAGTTTGCATGTCGACATATATTGTCGACAAAGTGGATGATAATGGTTCTGAAACTACACAGCAGTTAGAAGAAATGCACCAGGTATGCTCATGATTTTCTTCTCTGGAACCTAAATGAGAATATCTGATATCACTCTGGTCAATTTTCTGTGTGCTCAGATGCTTTTGGAAAGGTTGGATTTTGAAAAGCAGAAGTTGAAAGTGAAGCTGGAGAATACTAAACTTTTGCCGTCACTCTTTTCTGCTTGTTGTGCCGTTACACCTGATATATTGCATAGAAGGTCTGGCTTAGATTGTTGGATAAAGACGCAACCTGTGGTTGATGAGACAAGTCTTTGCCATGATTTGAAACTACTGCAAAAACTAACGAAGAGTGTTGTGGTTGATGTGAAAGAACAACACCATGTATGAGCTCTCCTTTTTAGTTCACAGAGAACTCTAAATATGTTATAGCTATTTTTTCAAGATATTTATTTGTTTTCACGTTTTTCACTTTGACATGTATGACAGGCTTTGTTAGATTTGTCTGGGCTTTTAAAATCGTCTTTGAGCTTCTCTTTGGATTATTCTGCAAGGCCTCTGAAAGACTTCTTGCCTCACCAAAAAATTTTATGGACCCTAGATGCCTGGGAATCGGTCCAAGGACGTAAGTGTTGCTCTATAACTCAGTAATTGCTGTATTAATCTTGTGATCTTATCTCATAGTTGATGTGTTCTCTTATACTACAGCAAATGAAAAAATCTCTAGTTTTATTCTGGAGATGTGGTTTCGATGGCATGCAACTCTCTGGGAAGTCTGCCCTGTTCTTGCCAAGGTACTTATAGAATTCTCAAACTTGAATATTTTACTGGAACCATTTTTGTTTTAAAATAAACTAACTCATCATGCAGGCCCTTCCTCAGAATGAACAGTACAACATTTTGCTGCCTCAGAAGCTCTTTTGGCCTCTTAAAATGACAATGGTTGATGAGATTCTGTAAGTTGCTCTTTGACAGGAAATCTCTTCACTTGCTCAAGTTTTGTCGTCAATTTTATGAATACTTAGCTATCCTAAGATGTACTATAATTATTTGATTAACTTTTACTTGCCACAAGCTGGTTCTGGTCTTATAACTGCTGTTGTTACATGGACATGAATTTTTTACCATAAAGAGTTTAGATCCTCGTACAATTGACTGATCATGAAGCTTGCATATATTACTGAAGTGGGCGATCAGCTGATCTATTGGTTTTGCTCGTCTTATGTCTATTAAGAAAATACAATCAGTACAAATTAGTCAGCTATTGTAGTCAATTCACAGAGTTGCTGTTTCCAGAACATGTTGACTTAAATATGTTATCTCTATAATGTCTTTTTTTTTCCTCTCTTTATTCTGTTTTGGTCACTGATTATTATCAACATTGATACTGCTTTAATTAACTAATAAGTTTCTTTGCCCATAAACTCTGTTTTAATCAGGAAAAATGCAGACCCCATTAGAGACTACCACTTGTATAAATTCAAGCTTAGAGCTACGTGTCGCAGTATTTGGCAGAGTTCTGACAATGTAATTAGTTCAGGCGGCATGTTTCTCTCTGCTGCGCGGTCTCTCTTTGAGCAGGTATTCATTGTTGGTTCAGTAAAAAGTTCTGTAATTGTTAACCAAAATCCTTGGCATATACTAATATTGACGTTTCTCTCTGTACTTTCTTGTAGATTATTTGCACACACAAAAAGTCATTTGAGGATTCAAGATATGCTGGCATCAAAGCTGCTCTGTATTCTATCCAGGAATTAAGCAACCCGGTACATATTATGCTATGCATTCGGTTCTAGACTCCTGTATAAATTTTTTTCAATTAATGAAGTTTCCTTATGGTCATATCGTCTGTATTGTTATTATGATAAGACCTTCGTAGTTCTCTTTCCTTACACACTTTTTATACTTGATTCACAATATTACAGCTGGAAAATACGAAGGCCTTGGTCTCAATTTTGACATCTTCAAATCATCCTGTATTCACATCCTTGATCAAGTCTTATATTGAGCCTCTGCTTAGTGAACTCTATCCTGTGAACCCATCTGATGGTTAGTGCCTCCTGTATCTATTGTTAAGGTTTTAAGGTTGATTCTCTGCTTCTCTGCAGAACTCTATTTTATGTCTATGTACTTTATAACATATTCCCAATCAATACTTTGCAGATATCCAGAGTGTCGGATGCTCTCTGGTGCGAATTGGGGCCCTACGTTACAATCTTTTGGTCCGCTGTGATGACTTGGATCCTACTTTAAAGTACTCAATCAAGTATTCCGAGCTAACAGCAAAGATAGCTTCACTTGAGATCGAGATTGAGGTATTTTGATTTACTAACAATTAGTTTTTAATCTCAATCCATGCTTACCTCTTCTTTCCCTTTTTCAAGCTTTTCCTTTTTTGGCTTAATCATTTTTACCTGGGCATATTTGTTAGTGTGTAAAATATGTATAATAGCTTGTTTCTCTATTATCAATGTGTCATTATCTTATTCTAGAGTTTCCCTTGAACTTTAAAGGTATATTCTAGTGTTGGCTTCACAAGACCTCAGACTGATTGATTATCTTTTTACAGGTTAGGCAAGAATGTGTCTATTTAGCTGGAAATACGCATCAGACGGAAGCTGATAGTTACAGAATCAATTTGCTTGATAAACTTAATGCTGAAAAGAGAATGCTCCGAAGAAAGGTAGCATTTTGAATATTTTGCTATATCAGAAACTTTTTGTTTCTTCATGATACTAACTTTCAGAGTGAAATTTTTTGTTTTCTCTTTTTGATTTTGCATGGAAGAGGTGTAGTTTTTTCACAAATGCTTATTACACTTATTATCTCAGCCAAATTTTCCTCAAATAAAAAATTTATCTTAGTCAAATTGACAATATTATTGGAAACAGAAAAAGTACTAGGAGCTCAAGTTTATATATAAACTCCCTATGCTGTTACCCTGGATATCTTTGTCAATATCATCATGCTGATTATAGCTGAAAAACCTGGACAACAAATATTTTCAGACACCTGCATTTTGAGCTATGTTTCATTGCATTTGTTGGAACTACCATGGTTTCCACTTTGATTCCACCTGCTTTTTTCTCTTCATTATGCTTGTTTTAAATTTAATATGATATCTTAGATTTAGTAATTCAGTCTAGATGGTTTCTGAAATATGTTTGCATATTCTGCACGTGTTTTGATCTATTTGGACTTCCAAAAGTGAATTCCAATTTCACCTGTAATATATGTTCCTGAATCAGATGGTCTTCCGCCCAAATCCTGGGAGATTTAAGGAGTTGAAGTATCTATGCAATGATTTTCTTAAGTCGGTTACAGCTATTGTTCAATGGACCAAGAGCTTCAGAAGCTTGGAGATAGAAGAGGTCACTAACCAAGTGCACAATTGGCAGGTATTATTGACTTACAAATTCCCTTTGGATAGCAATGTATTTCCAATGTCATGGCCAAATGTTTACTCTGAATTTATGGATGTTGACCTGGCCTTCATATATATTGATTTATCCAATCTAACCTTCCATTCTTTCATTTTCAGGATATGACTTCACATTTCATTGACCAGTTGTCAAAATACTCTGATTACATTGATATAACTGAACCAGTTCAAGTTGCAATATATGAAATGAAATTAGGATTGTCATTAATTGTATCTGATGTAATCTGTAGAAGGTATCTGCCGGATGGGGAGCAGAGTATGGAATCTGTTTTGGTATGTAGAAGATCTTTGTTTCGTCTAATTGTTTGTTCTTTGTTTCATGGTTCGTACCTTTGACTCTTGATGCTTCTTCGACAGAGCACGATTTACAAGTTTGTTAGGTTCCCCAGAGTTTGTGCATCTACAAGAGTCTCTGTTAATCTTGAGAGAAAGGCTGGAATTTCCAGAAATGATATTGAATGGCCAAACATCATTGAAGAAATCAATATGCATGTACTACAGAACATTGCTGAGTTAACTGGTGACACTAATTCGACTAGAGAGACTTCTTCTCATGCAATGGTTCGTCATTCTTCAATCTTCATCTTTGGTGTTCTTTTTGGTGCATCTCCTGAGAAATATTTTTTATTTACTTGTTTTCTCAAAAGGTTTACTTTTTTATGCTTGCCACTTGTTAATACTTGCAGAAGACATCAACCTTGCCTTTCAAGGTTTCTGTTTACCACAATGTTCTGTCTCGAATTAAAGACTCTGTTGCTGGTTCGCGGTTTCTTAGTGCTTCTTCCTTTAAGGTAAAGTTGTTACCTGATATTGTGTTATTTTCAGAGTGGTATGAGTATTAATTTTGCCTATGTTTTGTCAGCTTTTGCATGAGATCTTCCATAAAATCGCCAGTCTTTGGATGAAGCATCGGGTGAAGTCATCTGACGAGGGTCATCGGCAGTTCATGTTCAGAGCCAGAATATTTAAGATGGAGAGTATAATAGAGATTGATGTGTCTAACTGTGCAAAACTGCTTGCAAATGATAGCTTCGCTGAGTGGCAGGAACTTCTCTCTGAAGAACTAGATGACAAGGTAATGATATTCTATTTCAGTTCCACCCTCTCCAGCCTCTAACTTTGCATGAGCTCAGATGCGATGCATAGAGAGATAGAGGTGCTAGATCCATCAATTTGCAACTTTTTTCCTTGCAGATCAGAGTCAATGAGGAGGATGAAGCTCTGGTGCAAGAATGGAACGCTCAGGAATCCGATTTGGATGGCATTGTTAACATTCACAACCAGTTATTTGGTTCAATTGACCTTGTCAAAAGAGTAAGTTCTCGGCCTTTATTTTATCCCTCCCAAAGGCAAGCATGTTTTCCTACAAAATATAGTTGCTGGAGTAATTAGCAATTATCGGGCTAAAATCCAAGGGTTTTGATAGCATGCTTTCTTACCAAATTGCATCTCCCGAGACTTTCCCCAAAAATGTAGCTTATCACGTGAGCGTTGTTTTTTAAACCACTGTTAGTGGTCATAATATATTTATTCATATTTAGAAACTAAATCTGCAAATAAGGTTTATATTTGGCAGCTTAGCCCTTGGCATTATTGTATTTTAGTCTATACACGAGCTACTTAAACTGCTCCAAGAGAATGTCTGACAGGCTTTCAGTTTTCTAATACTAATTCATATATGGCATCACTTCCACCAGCCTTGCAGTATTGAAGTGTCGGATGTGGATAGGTTGTCTTCCTTTTGTAGCTCTTACATTCTGGGGATGAAGCTAACTCATGGTGATTAATTTTGCGTAGTCTTGCTGTATATATTTCATTCATTTCTCCGTCTCAATCTTTAAAATCTACTTCATATCCAGATATGAAAGGTTTATTTGCCTCGAGTTTTGATGCGAAGATTGCACCTGAACACTTGCTCCGCCTCTGTTTGGAGCATGATGACAAGTTCATTCTTCACAGATCAACTTGCGCATACAATTTCTACAAGGTGTGTGTATGTGTGTGTGTTTGTTCGGTTTGTCTTCTTCATTGTGATTTAATGTTTCAGCTTGCTAAAGTTATTTCTTGTTATTTTTCTAACAGGATTCAAATTCACCCATGCTAGCCAAATTGGTGGAACCAGTTACACTTCTTAAACAGCGAATTCTTCGCCACCTTGAAGAATGGGATGATCACACTGTTCATCATCTTTCTCTTCAGAAAATTATGGAAGTCGTTGATATGATCCTCGCTCTACCACTTGACACACCTCTGGCCAAGGTAGAGTATTGTACTTAGTGTTGTTACTTGAGACCTGTTGAAAGTTTTTGATTAGCATATAATATTCTGGAATGAAGTGGTCTTTTTTTTAACTACTACTTCAGTTCTATTTTTTACTGAAATGAATATAATTTTTTTCATGTAAAGTGATGTATTAATTGTTCTTTGTTTTGTCTTTGTGGCATGTAATGCCTGTTGCAATACCTGAACATCTTTCTTCATGATTTTTAGGCTCTCTCGGCTTTGGAATTTTTGATTAATAGGATTCGAAATGTGCAAGAAACTGTGTCCAAATTTAAACTCTCTGGTGAGCCAAGTTTCCGGTTTTCTCTTTGCTTGCTTTCGTTATTCAACATGTCTATCTCAGAAACTATTTCGAACCTGGTTTGCTTTCTGACGCAATGCAAACTTACTGCAATCCATTTTCCTTGTAGCTGAATTGGAACCTATTTTTGCTCTGGTTTCCTCATGGCATAAGCTGGAGTTTGAAGCATGGCCTTCATTGCTTGATGAAGTTCAGTCTCATTTTGAGAGAAACGCTGGAAAAGTGAGTTTTTTTATTCCCTGTGTAATCGGTTGCTCTCAGAACGACTTGGCTGATTGTATAAGTGATATTTTGGCAGTTAAGTAGTTATTTGGTAAATTGTTCTACACTTACTAATTGAATATTCCCGTACATGTTTGCAGCTATGGTTACCATTATATTCCGTTTTTCTGCGAGGTCCTGATGAAAATGCTGATCAAAACACGAGCTTCATGATTGAAAGGCAAGTATCTCAAAAAAATTGTCTTCGATTTTAACTATGATTTTATTTATTTATTTATTGGATTCATGTCTAAAGCTAAATTCACTACAGCCTGGAAGAATTCTTCAAGACATCCACCATTGGCGAATTTAAAAAGCAACTGCAGTTGCTTCTTTCATTCCATGGACAGACAAGCAACAATTTGAACTCGAGATCCTATATAAGGTACGTTTGTGTACATTAGATTAGTATTTTCTATGTTGGAAAGTGATAGAATAATTTTTGTAAATAGTATTGGCTTTATTAAAAGTTTGACATGAAACTCTGGTAAGTTTACACAAGTTGCTAATGTATTATAAACCTTGCAGCCATTACCAAGACGAGAATGTCAAAATACTCTACAATACTTTTGGCTTTTATGTGCAATTATTGCCTCGGTACGTTTACCTTCTCTGAATAATCCTCCCATTTTAATATTCTCATGCTTAATGTTTGGTAGTTTATTGTTTTTATATTTGTCTATTCTTAAGGGTTCTGGAATATATCGGCGAGAATAGAAAAAGCATTGAGAAAGAGTTGAATGAGCTCTTAAAGTTGTGTCGTTGGGATCGTGTCGATAATCATATGGCCTTTGAGAACTTCAAAAGGACTAGGCTGAAACTACGAAAGATAGTAAAGAAGTATACGGTAAGATTACTCTCCTGACCTGTGTAGTCTTCAAAATGAGGATTTTTTTAGTAAATGTCAGCAAAGATATTTTCGTGACTTTCTTCTTTCTTTTCTTTATAGGATCTACTCCAAAAACCTCTCGTGGAATTTATTGGTCAAGAATTCTCGCGAAGTGCGATCAGCAACCATCCTGGCCAAGAGCTCGTGCTTGACCAATTCGAGGTCATCCGTACTATGCTTGATACAACTTCTAATGAGGCTGAATCTAGAGCCGAGGACAGGTGAAGAGTTATGTTTTATTTACCTCTTGTTTGATATCTTTTTATTTTATTTCTTTCATTATGTTAAGAACATCATTAATTTTTTTTTCAGTTCTGTATGGTTTGCTGATTGGTGGAAGAGGCTGGAGAGAGTGGGGGGTTAGTCTCCTGACTTTGCTTTGACCTCAAATAGTTTGTCTTCCAATTTTTTATTATTCTCAATTTTATGGTATCCTAAATCTTGCAGAGATATCTACTGGCATTAAGGATGATACACCTTCGCAATCTTCATGCTTTTACTCGGAAGCAAAGAAACAGCTGTGGCATACAATTGTAAACTTATGTGGCACTGTGGTGCACTGTGGTGAATTTTGGGAGGATAAATCTAAGAAGTCTGGAAAGAAGAGGGCATTCGCTGAACTTTTAAACCTCCTCGATAGTTGTGGATTGTCCAAGCATAGAACGCCTATAGAGGTAAACCTTTATGCTTTAATTAATTATTTTGTTTTAGCTGTCAAATTTGAGTTTTATTTCAGGTTAGATATACTGTGATCACTGTGTTGTAGTTGAAATTTTCTGGTTCCTTTTCTCCTGACTAGTTTTCCCAATATGCTTTTGAGCAACACGCTCATGTGGTCCACTGCATGGTGAGGTGCTTTTTTTATGTTTAATTTTTAATTTTTAAGTAACTATAAATAGGACTTAATTACTTCTAAGTTGGGATTAATAAGCCTTAATTGGAGTTTAATAAACCCTAATTAAATTACTCTTTAATTACCTCTATTCCCCTTAATTACACCTAATTACAACCAACCCCGCCGTATGGTTGGTTGTACCCAAGTTTTTGCCAGGGTTTAGTTCATGTTTTACGTGAATTCGAGTAATATTTGCTGAACCTTTCGTGTAGTCAATATAACATTCATGCTGAGTCAGAATTATCTAGCTTGTTAACAATGTGTACTGTCTTGCAGGGTCAATGCGACAGATCACATTCTTGGCTTCTCCAGCCGTCGTATGAAGTGCTACATTTGCTTCAGACAGAAAGTTCTACATCTTATGAAATCATATGGAGAATGGCAAATAAGTTCTATTTCAAGAACATTGCATCGTTCAAGACTTTGATGAAAATATGTTTGAATTTTCATAAAGATCTTCAACTGACCGAGGTACGAGTCCTGGAAAAATACTGACCAGTTTTCTGGAACAAGTCTTTACCTAAGGTCGGAATACGATGATCATATTTATTATGCACGATTGATGCAATAGCATATTCTTTCTGTTGTAGGTTGAGAGGTCAGGTTCTTACGTTGACCATCTTATTGACATACAACAAGAACAAAGAGCTGTGGCCTACAATTTCGAGAATAATCTTAAGCGCTTGAGACAATGCGTATGGCCTTTGGCAAACTTATTCTCCTCAGATACGGAGACAGGTTGCCAGCTAAGCAAGAATCAGCATGCTACTTTCGAATGCATGTGGTTACAAAAGGTACCTTAAAACACCTACTGCTAGATATTAAAACCTTATCGAGTTTCCTCTGACATAACATTCCGTCAATTTTGCAGCAACTCTTTGATGGTTTCTGCACTTTGCTATACGAAGAAAATTTGTTGCTACAAACAGTTGTAAAAAATCACCTGGATACATGCTCTCTCGTCAAACATGAAGCGGAGAAGATCCGAGTATTCATTCAAGAAGTCCATCCCGACTTTCAGAAGTCTAAGGTACTTATGAGCAGACTTTTTGCTGTCATGATGGCTTGTAGTTGACTAGTTTCAATGCTTTTTATCTTACGTCTCATGCCATACCGACAGAATAAACTGGATCGACATCTTCTTGGAAGTTGTGAAGATGTTACTATAGATGGTATCACATTGCACCCCTATGGTGTTACAAGAGAAATGGAAGAGCAGGTGAATGATAACTTCGAGTTGATTAAGACATTTGAAAAGGATCTCTCGGTTTTTAGTGCGCAGGGCTCTGTTCAAATCCTTCTTGGGCATTTTCAAGATTTATTTGCAAAGGTACAAATAGCTTCTATTCATTGCTTATCTTCCCCAATGTATAAATAATAAGTCTAATTTGTGCCGATGTAATCTTTTGCAGGCTCATAATGCTGAAGAGTTGCATTTATCTTCTCAAGCAAGAAAATTATCCAACAATGCAGATATGAGTGGCGAAAAAGATATAATTGAGCTTGAATCTGATTTCGATGATGCCTTGTCACAAACAAATAAGCGCATTCTCAGTATACTTGAGAGCACTGGGTCTCCAAGCAATTATTCTGCTTCGACTGAACTATCACCAACAAAGATGGTCGAGTGGAAGATCATGTTTGAAAAAGATATTGAACATCTGCAGCTAGACCTAATATATGAGGATGTAACAAGAACAATTCAGTCCGCTGTAAGTTCATGCATCATAAACCTCCTCCTTTATTTTTCGGTTTACTAATTTGGATTGACCTGCTTATATGATATATTTTTCGTGTTATATTTCTTAGGGAGAACTTCTCAACTATTCTGGAGAAAAAGATCCTTGTGTGGATTCTATTTGCACAAAGTTGAGAAAACTGTATGCCGTGTTGGAGATGATGCTAGAGTTTGGTGATAAAGTTATGCAGGATTTCGTAGTCGGGCATGGCATGGTAAGTGTAAATAAAATCAATAAATTATGTATTTATTTATTTTTATTTTTTAATTGATCCTAATTGAGGCTTAATTTACCCGAATTGGAAATTTTCTTTAGTTATCCCTTAATTACTTCCTGATTATCCTTAGTCGTCCTCAATCCCTTAACATCCCTCTAATTACAATCAACACCCTATGGTAGGTAGGGTTTGGTTGTACCCAAGTTTTTGCCATGAATTATAAAGAGAGAATTATGAGCTATATGTATTTGGTGCTTCATGTAGGTATCCAAATTGACGTACGGACTTGCACACATTCTCTCTTCGTTGTTCTCCAAAGGTTTCGGTACCATTGAAGAGCAGGAAAATGATAACTCGACTGAGGTGACTAAAGATGCGAGTGGGATGGGTATGAGTGAGGGTGCAGGGGTCAATGATGTTAGTGATCAAATACAAGATGAAGATCAGCTACTCGGAGCTTCTAATAAGGTATACAGACGTATAAACGTTGATCTTTCGATAGTAGTCATTTTTAAGATAGATTCTAAAATTATTTTTGTTTCCTGAAGCCGAATGAAGAGAAAAATGATGATATGCCGAGTAAAAATGAGAAAGGAATAGAGATGGAACAAGAGTTCGATGGTGAGACGGTCAGTGTAAGTGAGGATTCAGGAGAAGATGAAAACGATGACAACGAGGAGGATGATCAAATAGAGTCTGCCATGGGAGAAGTAGGTGATCAGAGTGATGTAGTTGATGAGAAACTTGGTGAAACCAACGACGATGAGGATCGCAATGCAAACGAAAAGTATGAACAGGGCGCATCGATCAAAGATCAAGCTTCCCAAGATGAAGAGCTTCGAGCGAAGGAAGATTCTGATGCCACAAAACTAGATGCTGATGATCTTGATGCAAAAGAAGCTAACGAACAGAATGAGGAAAATGGAGATGAAGACTGCGTTGATGGTGAAGAAGATATGAAGCTAGATAAGGAGGATGCATATACAGATCCTTCTGGGATAAATCCAGATGTTGAAGATCAAACGCCAGAGGAAGAAACTCCCATGAATGAAATAGATGGAACGGAACCGATGGAAGATGGTGAACAAGAAGATCTGGATGATTCCGATGAGCAGAATGAGGAAAAGGGTGATGAATTCATGGAAGAGGCGGACCCCGATAATCCCGACGGGAGTGGCCCGAAAAACGATAAAGAAACGGATGCTACGATGCCCCAGCAAGACGTTATGCAACCTGATCCTAGTGATAATGCTGCGCAATCTGCTGGGAAGTCGACAGATGACTTTGCTGCTACAGCCGAACAAGGCAACTCTGCTCCGGATGAGACATATTCCGATTCCAGTGAACTCAAAAATAACCTGGCTCCGACAAATGGACAACCTAATGCCTCCGACCTTGAAGTCAGGGTTGCCGATTCTACAAATGGCCAACAATTGAGCAATGAGCAATCACGGACCTCGTTAACTCCTTCAGAGTCGCGTATACAGAATACTCAACCAAACCCTTGTCGGAGCATTGGTGATGCTCTCGATGGGTGGAAAGAGAGAGTTAAAGTCTCCGTCGACCATGAGGGCAAGTTCGACAATTCAGATGATATGGTGGAAGATGCGGATGAGTATGGCTACACAGCTGAGTTTGAGGAGGGAACAGCTCAAGCACTTGGACCTGCAACGGCCGAGCAAGTTAACGGCGATATTACTCAAAATGAGACAGAAACGGACGTGGGAGGCGCTGATAATCGAGATCAATCTGCTGAAATCGAGATTGAAAAGAGCACTTCTGAAACAAATCCAATTGTAAAATCTGCTCTGGTTTCTGCAAATGATGGTAGCAAGCAGGAAGGGGCGACAGTTATGGAGCAGGATATCGGAGAATCCATGGACATAGACGATGAGTATAATCGAGACGCGACTGCCTTGTCGGAGAGTCTGGTATCCGTAAAGAGGTCGTACACCAGTGAAGAAATGCGTCAAATTACCTCATCGTCAATGAGTGACGACGACGATGAGCTCGGTAAGGGTCATAAGTTTGAGGTGTCCGCTGATCAGAGGGATGCTGCTGCCGTTGTTTGGAGAAAATATGAAACGCTTACGACGAGATTGTCTCAGGAGTTAGCAGAACAGTTGCGTCTGGTGATGGAGCCTACTTTAGCTAGCAAGCTGCAAGGTGATTACAGAACTGGTAAAAGGATTAACATGAAGAAGGTACGTAACCATTTCCCTTTTGTCGAGTTTGAACTTCTCACACGATTTCAAAATGTTTCTACTACAAAATCCCCAATTTTTTCAGTAATAAACTATTCCGTTCATTAGCAAATTGACGTCGTTTTAGGGTACACATTGGCCAATCTTTCCCAAAAAAATTGGGGATGCTGTAATTGTAATGTGGTAAAAGTCATTTGATAATTTGCGTAAAAATGATCTATTAATTCCGGCAATTAACCCTAGAAAAAGTTGTCATTGATATTTCTTTGGTCGGCAGGTGATTGCATACATCGCCAGCCATTACCGGAAGGACAAGATATGGCTGAGGCGGACGAAGCCGAGCAAACGCGACTACCAAGTTGTGATTGCAGTGGATGATTCCGCCAGTATGTCAGAAGGCAGTTGCGGAAGCTTCGCCATGGAAGCACTCGTGACTGTCTGCCGGGCTATGTCACAACTGGAAGTCGGAAATCTGGCGGTTGCGAGTTTCGGGCAGCAGGGCAACATCAGATTACTTCACGATTTCGACCAACCTTTCACTGCCGAGGCCGGAATTAAGGTAGCATCTTCATACATCTTCTCTCTTGAAATCTTGCTGCTCGAAAAATATATTCTTCAACAATGTTGACTTAATACTTGTTTGCCATTTTAGATGATCTCAAGCTTCACCTTCAAGCAAGAGAACACGATTAAAGACGAACCGATGGTGGATCTAGTGAAGTATTTGAATAATATGCTTGATGCTGCAGTGACGCAGGCGCGATTGCCATCAGGGTGCAATCCTCTCCAGCAGCTCGTACTGATCATAGCCGACGGCCGTTTCAACGAGAAGGTACTCTCCCTGCTTCCCACCACGAAAAAACACACTACAAATTATCAACATCCTTCTCCTAATCCTCAATTTTTTTCCTAAATCAGGAAAAATTGAAACGTCGTGTAAGAGATATCTTGAGCACGAAACGTATGGTTGCATTCCTGCTCCTAGACAGCCCCAATGAATCCATCATGGATCTCATGGTAAAATCTACAACATCCATTGATTCGTTCTTCTGCTTTATGTTAAGTAGATGTCGATACATGTTCGTCAAGATACTAATATCATCACGATCACGCCTGCAGGAAGTAACTGATAGTAAAAACTTTACGTTGTCCAAGTATATCGACTCGTTCCCATTCCCATACTATGTTGTTCTCAAAAATATCGAAGCGCTTCCTCGGACACTCGCTGATCTGTTGAGACAAGTATGTTTCTGTTCATAAGTGTTCCTAGTTCTTGAAATTGTGTTTATGAGTTGTGGAACCCACATTAATCTCTCTCTCTCTCTCTCTCCAGTGGTTTGAGCTGATGCAGAACTCAAGGGACTGACTAATTGCGTACACGTTGACGTCGGTACGAGGGGATCGGTGAAGAACCTCACCCGGTCATCCCTAGGTTTCATACTCGGCTCAATTTGGCTCGATTTCTTGGCCATTACTCGTGCCAAAAAGCATCACAAATACATTCAGAACCATGTCCGTGTATATATACATACATGTAAATTATTGAAATATTGTTTTGTATATACACTTTGGAATCAATTTTATCTGAAGGAATAAAATGTTCCGGTCCAAAAGTTGGGTACACGGAATCTTTATTTCTCTTAATGTAGTTTGATTTAATTATCTTTATACCTGTTTTCTGTTATCAGTATTGACAGAATAGAATATATGTTTGGAGAAAGGAGGGAATATATTCGATTGGACAAAGTGCACGTGAGTAATTTCCACGTGGCTACTCTGGATAATGCTTGACACGTCACTGGACTGCGGATAACCATTTCTGCATGTGATAGGTAGGTAAGCTAGCACGCCAAAGTCCTATTTTATTAGTAGTATACAATAATATTGCTACGTTCGACACACGTTAAATGTAATAATTTTGGAAAATATAATTAATAGTATTAGTTAATTATTCTGGGAAGAAAATTTATACAAAGATGAGAATGATTGCTTGGAAAATATAATTAATAGTATTAGTTAATTATTCTGGGAAGAAAATTTATACAAAGATGAGAATGATTGCTTGAAATACTTCGGCATTGTCATTGTGAATTAATCTTTGTAAACGATTCATACTATATTAAAACAAAATAATTTGTCTTGCTTTTTCCCGCCTAAATATCATGCAACTCTACATATCCTGCCTAAACTTCATCATTTTCCATGCAAATACTATCAATGGTTGCAACTTTTTACATATTTTTTGGGTCACATTTTCGGGAGTCTCACGCACAAGGCCCAATGTGGCTTTTTAAATTTTTAAAATTGAATGCATTTTAATTTTAATTACTTATTTTCTTTATATATATGTATATATACTTATTCTTTAGGCCTTCAAATCTGTAATATATTGAACATGTAATTTATATATTTTACATATTTTTCTAGGATGTAGTGGATCGAGTATTATTTTGTGTGATTTAAAAAATATAATTTCTTTATCATTACTACTAATTTCTTGAACCTTATATATTTCTCCCCCAACATAGTCATAGCCACCTATAAATTCCCCTCCATAATGTACGTGGACATCAATAGTCTTGGGTATCATTTCTTGTATAGTATAAAATTAAATAATTGTAAAGTTCTCTGAAATGAATTTTGGAGCCAATCAAATTTCAAGAATGAATCCAGGAATCATTGATTAATACAAAAAAATGTCATGTTTTTTTTATCTAAATTTTATAGATAAGTCACTTGTATTTCTAGGAAGAAAAAAAAACTAGTAGTTTTTACCTTTGCTGATAATATTTTTGTAAGGACCTTTGCTGATAAATTAATCCTAAGTATTTCTCTTGGACTGTTGATTAAATAATTTTCAATTACTTGGACTGTTGGAAAATTTCTCTTGGACTGTTGATTAAATTAGGATATATTTTTATTTTCAAAACCTATATTACCATTTTTAACGTGTGTGGCTGGTAGTGTGTCCGAATATCATTAATCTAAAAAATAATTATAGTTAAACAGGAAATTAGTTAGAGTGGTGGGGGGTGGGGCCATGGTGTTTTTCCTTAAAATAAACATATTCTTTTCCTATTTTTCTAATGTTTTTCTAAAGATTGTCAGCACTTTGAAACGCATAAAGAATTGAAATTTCCGGCAAGATCCGATCTTACCGGATTTGAAAGGAGAGAAAATGATCGGTAAGAATTTTTAAGAAATGAAGAGCACGTTTACTTTCTCTATTTTCCCATCCAAAACATTCTTCCACAAGCGCAAAAAAACGATTCACGTATCAATATGAATCTGTAGATGAATAGTTTTTTCCCTCCTTATTGCAATATTCTTTGTACAAGGTTGTAAAAGATCGAATCTTCATCGCAATTTATTCGTTTATACGTATGTCAACTCTCTATTCATATGATTCCTTGGTTAGTTGGTTGTATGTATAGTTTTGTTGTGTATGTTTGGATGAAATTGATATGAATTTGATCAATGGGAGAAAATTAGGTTTTGTATATTTCTTGTAGGGGAAACAGTTTTCCTGTAATAAGTTTAGGGCTTTTGAAAATTGTGAAGTATAGAAAGAATTAGTACGGAAAAAGAGGAGAAAATGAGTCTAAGTGCTGCCGAGGAAGAATCAACAGGGCAAGAAATCCACATTCCAGCAGATATTGAATGGCAAATGTTGGATAAATCAAAGTTCTTCTTCCTCGGGGCAGCCTTATTCTCTGGTGTTTCAGCTGCATTGTATCCGATGGTGGTGCTGAAAACGCGGCAGCAGGTTTCCCAGTCGCGTGTTTCTTGTGTTAAAACCGGAGTTTGGATCATGCGATGTGAAGGGCTTCGTGGATTGTATAGAGGATTTGGGACTTCGTTGACCGGGACTATCCCCGCACGAGCTTTGTACATGACCGCGCTTGAGTTTACTAAGAGTAATGTAGGAACCACCGCGACTAGGCTTGGTTTACCCGAGCCTAGTGCAGCGGCTGTGGCCAATGCAGCGGCTGGTTTGAGCGCTGCAATGGCCGCACAAGTTGTGTGGACCCCGGTTGATGTCATCAGCCAGCGGCTGATGGCACAGGGCGGCGGTGGCGGTGGTGGAGGGGTGTCGAATGCTTGTAAATATGTGAGTGGGGTGGATGCATTCGGGAAGATTTTGAAAACGGATGGGATTAGAGGGTTGTATAGAGGATTTGGGATCTCGATTTTGACATATGCACCGAGCAATGCTGTTTGGTGGGGATCTTATTCTGTGGCACAGAGGGTGGTGTGGAGCGGGGTGGGGTGTTTGCTCTGCAAGAATGGGGAGGAACGGGTCGAGAATGGAGTTTTGACAAGTAATGCAAACAATGGTGGTGGTTTGAGGCCGGATGCGAAGGCTGTGATGGCGGTGCAAGGGGTGAGCGCGGCCATGGCTGGAGGGATGTCGGCATTGATCACAATGCCGTTGGACACGATCAAGACGCGGCTGCAGGTTTTGGATGGCGAAGAGAACGGCAGAAAGGGGCCGAGTTTTGGGCAGACGTTGAGGAATCTGGTGAGGGAGGGTGGCTGGACTGCTTGTTACAGAGGTTTAGGGCCGAGGTGCGCGTCTATGTCCGTTTCTGCAACGACGATGATCACGACGTACGAGTTCTTGAAACGACTCTCTGCTAAGAATCAAGAAGTTCTGACGTGATGAAAGAACACACACTCATACACACAGACAGGAAAGAAATAAGGATTCTCTGTCCATATGTTTAGTTTCTCCTTTTGATTTCGGTTTTTCCTTCTAACTGTTTCTTGTTTTAGCTTTTTACGTTTATTTTTTGTTCCCTTTTCTGTTTGTAAATATATCTCCTTCTGTTTAGGCGTCCCAAAGATGAGGTGATCGATGTAAGACCTTTCATTTGTAGATATTATGAAACGTAAAGTTTGGTTCGATATTAATAAAATTCGAACTTTGTACCTTTCTAAAAGGTTTCTACTTCTTATTGTTTGTTAGCATCTTTACATGGAATTATGGTGGCCACGACTATCATAGAATTTAAATATTTTAGCATATGTAGGACTACTTAAAGTAGTGTTAGGTCGTGGTTGGATTAAACGATTAATAACTAAGAAAAGTGGATAATATTTTTCTATTCTTTTGAAAGTAAAGAAAATGTCATTTATGGGATAAATGTTGATGTTGTGGTGGTTATTAGTATCGTAGCCAAATATTTCTCTTTACACATTTATTTATTTTTTGAAAAATTGCTCATAGAAAGCGTTGATTTTCATACCAAAACGAAAGCGCTTTTCTTAGTTATATTTCCTTTCGTTGTCAGCAAATCAAACATAGAATTAGAAAATTATAAGATTAAAAATAATTAAGAAATATGGTTGTGAAGAATCATTTTGGCACGTCACACTATTATATGTGCATTATGTGTTATTAATACTTGTTCATTTCATATATGAACTATTTGACTAACATCTAAATTACAAAAGTAGTGCTATTTGAACATACTATGTCCAAACATACGATGGTAAAAATACGGGTTTGACGGAATTTTTTAACTAATAATTTAATTTCATAATTTCGACAGTTTGATTATTAATAAACATACACTTTTTAAATTTTAATCATAAAATTTCATTCCAATTTAAATTCACAAGTTTAGGACTTGAGTGTGGATGAGAGTAAAATTTGAAAGCGGATGTGCTTAAGATCGATATTTCACAAATGAGCCTGAATAGAGGAAAGAAATTTTAATACTAGCAATCAGACAATATTTTTCCTATTTCAAACACATATATCCAAACATAGTATGTCTGAATAAAATTATTGATTACAAAAATATATGCAAATCTATCATCGAAAATTTTCTGTTATCCAAAAGCTGAGTTAAATCGTTGAGAAATTGAACGTGACTTAATTGAAACATAAGAAAATGAGCCAAGCGATAATGGCTTTTTCACCAAATCATGAATCCTATTTTTAAATGAAACACAAAGTTTCCGTCAGCCAGGAGACTATTTCTGATACTACCAACAATAATAGTAAAACTATACCAACAAAGACGAAATCCCCAAATAGGAAAGAGCACATTCACAGCTTAGAACAAGGATGGATCTGATCTACCGATGCACAAGCAGTCTTTGGAAAGTACTGAAGCTAAAGAGTTGTGATCTAGACTAAGTACGAGCTCTTTTATTGCTGCACGAAGGACACTTGTACTGCTTGATATGCTCGGCTCTAGCAGGAGTGATCTTGACACATTTCCCATGAAACCACTTCTCACATATATCGCAGCAAATCCAGAACTCATCTGATGCATAGTTATCTCCACATGCACCACATAACGTCTCCCCATGCTCATCCTCATCTTCCTCATCTAGTAAGCCCTCATCTTCATCTTTTGGTTGTGGCTTTGGATACTTTACGGGAGTTTCAGCTCGCTGTCACCAAAAGAGCAAATGATATTACCATCAAACAAGTTGATAAAAAAAAATATCAAGATCTCTCACACCAAAAGGGTACATCAACTACTGGCCGTTGTACTAAGGTAAGGATAGATAAAGAAAATGTACCCTGAGATGATTCCCTACCGGTTTGGGGTTTGACTTTAACTTGTTGCTACTATGATTCGAGACTGAAGATCTCTCTTTCTGCTGTTTTTTGGAAGCACCAGTCACAACTTCAAACACAGTAGGTAGATCATTGATCATGTTGAAGAGCCGCTTCCTGCACCAAGAAGAATTTCAAGCACATTCAATAACATATATGTTCAATATCTTGTATGTAAATCCAATGCTTCCTCCACTAATTAAGAGTGATATGCAAAGAGGTTCAATCAATATTTCAGTAGCATGTTCGTGCTGACAGTCATATGCCAGACGAAAACATACACAATAATCAAAACTTCCCCATAATATCAAATTTTTCTATAGAAAGGCCCTACCCCGAAACAGGAACTAGCCAAACAGATGGAATAGGAGTTACCTGTCAGCTTTATCGAATCCAAACCTAGAACCAAAGTAGAAGGAAACAGCAAGCAACCATGCATCACTGTGGACAGCAACTAGAGATAACCAGTCCTTTTCTTGCATCCCGTCCCTAGCAAAGTTGATGCCCAAAGCAGGCTCCGGGAGTTCTGGAGGTACTTCTTCAGCAGGTAAATTGACCTCCCATTGCTCACTAGGATACCCGTACAAGCACAAATTCTCCTTTTCTGAAAGCAAATTATTACGTAAATAATATTAACTGCATCAAACACACAATACGACAAGAAACATGACGTAAGCACAATTAATTTATACCATGAACACTTTGACAAAAATGAAATGGATGTATGTATGATATAGACAATTTACAATCCCTACCATCTAACATGGAACGGAAATAACTTCAATGAGCAACAGTACCACTTCCATTGCAGAATCATTAAGCACCATTATTCCAGTACATAATAATAATTTCAAATAGATCCAATAGGATTGCGTACACAGCACAATGAATGGAAGTCCTTAATAGTACCCGTAACATGCTATCCCTCGTGCCCATTACATAACAATAAATGCCGTAGATTTTTAAGATAATCAGAATGAAAAGGTCTTGCTAAATAACAAAAGACATCAAAGAAAGAACAAATGCTGAGGATTTATATATCTCCACACCCTTCAGTCAATTGCACAATTTATAGCTGAACCCCAATGCCACGTACTGAACACCTTTATAACGTGTGTACACATCACAATGATTAGAAGTCCTTAATAGTACCTGTAACATGCTATCCCTCGTGCCCATTACATAACAATAAATGCCGTGGATTTTTTAGGTAATCAGAATGAAAAGGTCTTGCTAAATAACAAAAGACATCAAAGAAAGACCAAATACTGAGGATTTATATATCTCCACATCGTTCAGTCAATCACACATTTATAGCTGAACAAGAATATAATTCACACACATTCCATTGCAGTGAGACGCATAATTGTGGCTCTACGAACGAAAGGACTCCAGTTACCTATTCAATTCACGTTCATTTTCAATGCACAACATAAAATACAAGCTGAAAGTCACGTCTGCAGATGCCTAAAAACAAAAATGAATCGAGATAGATAAGAAATTTCACCAAATAAAAAGAAATTCCCTATAACAGAAGCAATGAATAAACAATTATATATCCAGAATTTAACAGCATTGATGCAAACGTCAAATCAAAACCATAAGTAACACTAATCAACGTCAAGTTTACTCCATATAACACGCTCTCTCCGCACAGACTTGACGGAATTGAAGTCGTTTTCCAGAAGACGACTGGCGCGCAAAACATGAAACCAGCAAATGAAATTCCCGAAAAAAAAATCTACACAGGAATCAAATAAAACAAAAACCATACCAGGATCGCACTGCTGGTAAAATTCTTCAACATCTGCAACCGAAATAAGACACACCGTCAAAAAAAAAATACAAAAAAGCAGAATTAAAAAAAAATGCAGACCTCAAAAAGCAACGAAGCAGAAACTTCAAACACGAAAACCTTGAGAAAATCACTATTGGAAAAATGAATAAGAAAAACGAAACCTGCAGTGAGGGCTTTGATAAGACCAGCTCTTCTGCCCTTAAAATCCCTAAAAACTTCTTCAACAGTTCGAGGGTTGTAGCCTGACTCCATTGCTGTTTCGAGCTCGAATTTACAACAAAATGAAATGAAAACCCAGAAAGAAATAGTATATAAATACAGGGTTTAAGGTGTGGTGTAGGTTACAATAAATAGTAGTAAAAGAATTTCAGAAAGAGAGAGAGAGGTGGAGAAGTGTAGAGCGAGAGAGGAAGGGAGGGAGAAAATGAAAGTGGTGGGATGATGGAGCGGATTTGAATCTAGTCAAGATGGACGGGTTTAACTAAATTTGAGAATTGGGTGATGAGTCCGAAAACCCACAACAAAAACACTTGTATTTTCTTCTTACTTGTTTCATATATAAAATTTCAAGATTATTAGGGTTTCGACTTTTTTGTGTTTTCGTATATAACAAATTTTTAAATAAAAAATAAAAAAATAGAGTTTTGAGTGTTAATTAATAAATGAGTACTTCGTATAAAGAACTAAAAATATATACTCGGTGGTCGTCCTGCTTTGACCATTAACAGCAAACATAGGCTAATTATTTAAAGTAATATGTGAAGTTATAATAATAATAATAATAATAATAATAATAATAATAATAATAATAATACACTCTACATAAAATAACTTAGATAATAAGTAATACGTTTTTTCAACAATTATTACATGTTGCCTGGAGGAATCCTATCGGATCCGCTGTTTAAGATGTTACATTTATTTCATTAGTTTATGAATGGACACAATTAATCAATCTTCCAAGAACAAATCTTTTAAATAATAGTATCTGCATATAACATGCATAAAACCAACCTATTTAGAAGAATATTTTGTTTGTTTCCATTTGTACATAATTACACAATACTCAATCGGTGTGTGTCTGTGTGTTGGCTTCACGGTAAAATAGTTAATGCTTGAGAGCACCATAAACAATCACGGGGGAGTTTTGTACGCGACTATGCACCAAAAAATAAACACACAAGATAATTCAAAGAAGTAGATCAAGCCATATACAGAAACAAAAGATAAGAAAGAACATCTTTACCAGACTGGAGAACTTGAATCCTACAAGATAGTTCAATTGAGCCCGGGGACTACTTCTGACACTACAACAAATAATAATAATAATAATAATAATAATAATAATAATAATAATAATAATAATATTAATGCTATACTTGAAAAACAAAAATTCCCCAATCAGAAAGTTCACATTCACAGGTTAGGCCTTGTTACTTAGAACAAGGATGGATCTTATCGACCGATGCAGTCTTCAATAAGGTACAGACCTAAAGGCTACGGACGAGCCCTCTTGTTGCTGCACGCAGGACACTTGTACTGCTTGATATGCTCGGCTCTAGCAGGAGTGATCTTGACGCATTTGCCATGAAACCACCTCTCACATATGTCGCAGCAAATCCAGAATTCATCTGATGCATAGTTCTCCCCACAAGCACCACATAGCGTCTCCCCATGCTCATCCTCGTCTTCCTCAGGAGTTATGTTCTTCTCAAAGCAGAGGAGCTCCAATAGATATGGAGCTTCAACCTGATGATATGGTGCAATCAGCAAGAAAATTCGAATTGTCAAAGGGGGTAACAGTGGAGCAGAGGATGCAATGTTGAATGAAGCACAATATTTTGAAAAGTTTGATGGTCCCGATACGAGTTCTGGTGTATGGGGGGATACACCAGTAAAGACTTTTAAAAACAACCCCCTGAAAATAACACAACCGAGTAATGCAACTCAGTTGGAATCACAACTGAGTAAGAAACACTCAGCTGGAAGTGAAGTGTTGTGCGGAATGTGGTGGAAAATAACAACTCGTAAAAATATAACTCACGCTTTTATGCAAGGTTGGTCAATAACCAAGTCAGTTGATATGGAAGATGCAGTTTGTATGCTCAGTTGTCTTCCTTACAACTGATGTTCTATCTCTTGAACGCCCAGTTGTCTTTCTTCCAACTGATGTTCTCATGCATCTTCCTTAGTTAACTTTGGCATCTTCCCGCTTTGAATGCTCAAATGTTGTTCTGAAACTTGAACGCTCAGGTGTTTTTCTTACACCTGATGTTCTATCCGAGTGAAGCCTTGTTGTCGTCTTCAGCTGGAGTCCTGTAAAGATAAAATCTTAACAATGCTCAAACAGCGAGCCTAACTACTAATATTAGGATCTGGCAACATCTACTCGGTTGGGGTCAGTTGGTTTTGGAATCAATCAAAACTTTAATAAATTTCCCAACAGTTTCCCCCTTTTTGATGATGCCAAAACCCTTATAAAACTCTTACAGATCAAACTGATCCAAATCCTACTGGCCTATCCAAAATCTCAGCTGAAATTCTAGACAGTCTATAAGATTAAAACATCAAAGGGTTAGCACAGTTATAACATGGTATTGAAATAACTTTGCGATTCAGAGCTTGGACAATAAGAGATTGTACGTCAAGTTGAATCGTATAACTGAATAGTTTTTATTACAACTGATGGTTACAAGATAAGCACAAAAACAAAAATTACATCAGTTGCTCAAAAACTAACTGAGCTAAAACTTAAGCCCATACTTGCTAAAAATTCCAACAAAAATTTCTCGCTTAGCCTCAGACTCCTTTGAAATGTCTACCCCGTGCTCTCGGCAAACTTGTCTTGCCTCAGCTGCTATCTTCGTTCGGTTGGGGTTTCGAGAGTATGGGAGGAAGGAAGGGAGATAGGTAACCTTCTGAGGGACCGGGACTGTGTTCATGTCCAGTTTTGCTTCTATCATGGCACGCCTGAACTGGCTGAACATGCCCGGGTCCCTTGAGTGCAACTCAGTCAGCGCTTCTTTGAAAGCTTTCCTTCCATCCTCAGTTGCGTATACCTTTCTGTAGTAGAAGTCATTTATAAACTCTTGCTTGAACGACTCCCAGTCCTCATTCCACTCGGCTGGCATCCACTTGTCTACATGCCTGAACCGACTTTGGACCTTAACCTTCCCTGGCAGCCTCTGTTGCTTCAGCCGAGCTTTGGCCTTAACCTGATGTTTGTCTATTCGGCGACGGCTGCGGGAGGCGATGTTCCGGTCCAAGTTCTTGGTCACTTTGTCAAGCTCCTCCTCGAACTGGTTGACTCTTTTAGCCTGGCTGGCTGTGAATTTCTTGATCCAGTCGGGATTCATGTAGTCTTTTTCGGCAACATCCATAGCCTTGGCAGCAGCAATGCACTCTTCGGTTGTGATACCGTCGAGTTCTGAATCAAGCTCGGTTGCGATCTCGGCTATGGAGTTGTAAGAAACTCCATACTGCTCCGCCTGCTCCAAGTCTTTTGTCATTTCAGCTCTACCTACGTCGGTTGGCTTGGAAGCGGACTTCTTCTTCTGGGCTGTCCTCCTCTTCGGCTGAGATTTTGCAGCAGCTGGAATCTCTTCCTCAGTCTGGGTCTCATCTTCCCCCTGCATCTCAACATCCCCAGTCTTCTCTTCCCCCTTTTTGGCATCAACAACAAGGCTTGCGACTGAGCCATCCAGAGAGGTGAGTTGTTGTTCAGCTTGTTGGATGCGGTTGAAGAGTTCATCGACCGCGCACTCTATTCCGACCTTCTTCGCCAGTTCAGAGTCATGGCGCTCTTGTTCGGCTTTCCTCAATCCAGCGAATGTTTCATTTACCTCAGTCTGGAAAGCAACGAACTCAGCCCATCGTGACTCGAACCGAGACTCCCATTCTTGGTCTTGAGTCTGTTGGGATTTGGCGAGGTTGGAATCAAAAATGGATTTGAAGACATTTAGATCAGACTTGATTCCCAGAACAGTTGATTTCACGTCAGAAATGTCTTGGCTGGTGGAGGATGAGAGTTCGTCAAGCTTTATCTTCAGTGAAACATTCTCCTCCAGCAGCTGCTTGTTCTTCTCCTCTTGTGCTTCCAACATCCTCAGCTGATCTTCTTTGTTTTGCTGGAAGTTGGCAAGCATCTCCATCCTCAGTTGGTTTACCCTCTCAGCTATCAGCTCGCAAATGTCTTCAGTTGAGGGTGCTGGCTGATCAACTGGAGCTTGTTGTTCAATTAGAGCAGGCTGGTCAACTATAACCATGGCTTGTCGGTTGGCCAGGTACAGTTGAAGCTCTTCTTCTTCTTCCTTGGCAGCTGCGGCGGCTGCATCAAGATCAACAATAAAGTCAGCAGATTTTGCAAGCATGTTGTCCAGGAACTTGATGCAATCTTGTTCAGTCTTTTCCCTCGTGTCTGTGCCTTCCGCCTTGCTCAGGTCCAGACGACGCGTCAGAAGCGCAACCTTATTGTTGTAGGCAACCTCCAGATTGGTGTAGTTGAAATAATCTAGGAGGCGTGACTCATCTGTCTTCAACTGGTTCCAGCTGTGTACCCTTACAGTGTCTTCCTTCACATACCAGTGACTGAAGATGAGGTTGAACTGGTACAGCAGCTCGGTTCCAAGCGTAGCAAAAATCGGCATGTCGCGAGCTTCTGGAAACATCCCGATCAGCTTCTGGAAGCAGTAGGCCACCTTGCCTTCATGCTCCATCGCGACGGCCTGACGATCAACTTCGTCATCGATTGGGGAGGGAGATAGATTCTCATAAGGTAACGGTTCAAAAGTTTCATCAATATTGGCCAAAGAGGCGGTCTCAACATTGGCATCGAGCTGGGAGCTCGGAATTTCGGATTCTGTGGGGAGGGGGGTATCAATAGGTTCCTCAACATTGGCCGAAGAAATGGTCTCAATGTTGGCATCGAGCGATAAGCTCAGAATTTCTGGCTGTGTGTTTGTTGTGAGAGCGAGAGGCTCTTTGGGCGGTACGACATCAGCTCCTGCTGTGGGGGAGGTTAGAATGTCTTCAGTTTCCTCAGAGGAGGAAGAAGCATCCGAGGTCAGATCCGTTTCCATCCCTTCAGCCTCATCAGTTCCAGCAACGCGAGGAACGATCTCGAAGGCAGCTGCCTCAGCTGAGTGGCTCGACTCGGATGGCTCCTCAGCTGGTGCCGTCTCAGCTGGTACCTCCTCCTCAGCTGGTGTATCAGCAGCTGGCTCCTCAGCTGGAACATCCTCAGCTGGTGCTGCAACCGTCTTCTTGATCCTCACCCTCAGCTTCTTCTTGGTTGGTTCTGCCTCTTTCTCCTTCTCCGACTCATCCCTTAGTCGGCGTCCAGCTGTCGATTTAGATTTGCGGCCGACAGCCGGGGGCAGCTCCTCAGCTGTGTCCTTTTCCTCAGCTGTCTTCACAGCTTCCTTCTTCTCCTTAGGAGTATACACACTCCTACCACATCTTGAGCCTTCTTTGCTGTTGGGAACAACATCAGCTTCTTCACAGGGGTCCCCTCGCAGTCTTCCCAGACCATGTTCTGACCCTTGGTTGCGAGTAGGATCAGAGCGGAGATTTTGCAACCGAAGTTGAGAGTTCCCTTGACACTCAACAACTTCTCTCCGGATTCAGTTGTGGTCTCGGAGATCTTCTGCCTCTCCACAGTCAGCTGGTGTTCAAAATACTTGAACCAGTCGACGTTGTGCTTGTGTTTGTGCTCCAAAGCAATCAATTGCTTGAGCTTCGGTCGGCTGATGTCTCCGAAGGCACCACTGTAACCGAACAAGACCTTGGAGACAACATCGAACAAAAGTCGATGCTCCGGCTTCAACTTCGTCCTCTGCATATTACTCTTCAATTTTTCCAGAGTGATGAGAGCATTTTCCAGAAACTCATCGGCTTCCGTGTTGGTTATATTCTCAAGGGTGTCTGTGGCGGAATGATTCGGCGGAATGACTTGGCGAAGAATATCAGAAACTGGAATGGGGACGGTGACCCTGCGGATGGTTCTGGCCGGAACGTCCCGTTGACGACAGGATCCTTCTGTAACGACACCATCTCTGCTGTCGATGGGCGATTGCAGATTTACGTAGAACTCTCCGACCTGGCGCCTGAGCAGGTGGGAGGGGAAGAGCTTCGCCCAGTCCAGAAGGCCGTTCTCCCTGAGAGTATGGGCAAGGGGAGACAACACCGGCGACTCCAGATCATCCTCTGACATGATCTGTTCGAAGTGTATTTTGGAGACCAGCAAGTCGAACGATTCTTCATATGATGTGGGGACTAGAGAGGGTCCGGAGAAAGCCATTTTCTTTCCTTTAGGTGCCATTTAATACGTCTGAGAAGATATATATGAGAAGGAAAGAAAAACTTGCAGTAAATGGTTAGACAGAATCTGAGAAGATGATGAACAGTTACTGCAGATATTCACAAATGTAGAAGGTAAGAGATCACTTCCTGATTTTCCGCCTTTTATAGGTTTTTGGCCCGGTTGAAATCGACGGCTAGGGTTGAATGGCGCGAAACCATCAACGGCTGAGATCATGCGACTATTGACTAGCTTTGACTTGACGTCACGAACCGAGTTCCAACCAGCGTGTGAGAAGGTGAACTGTTTTTCATGTCAGCCCAGTCGCACTATAAAGTAGACTATTGATGTTCAGCCGTACTTTACATTAAATGCGGCATGATGGCTATTTTAATGTAACTGACATGCTCAGGAATGTTTGAATTTATTTCAAACATTCTCATTTAAGATCATAACACCTTCAGCCATAAATGATACCTGTCAGCTGATGTCGGAATCAACTGTGTTCACCTGCCAGCTGATGTTGGAATCAACTGTGTTCCAATGTTGCGGCATACCATCAGCTGACTCGAGTTCGTCTGTTCAGCTGACGTCTGATGTCGTCAGTTGGCAACCCGCATATGAGATTCCCCCTTCATCTGAGCTTCCCCCTCAGATGGATATCTATCTCTTCTCCTCAGCTGGTTCCTCATCTGATGGATCCAACAATCCAAGTAGATCAAATAACATCTTGAACCGTGCTTCGGCTAGAGGTTTGGTGAAGATATCAGCTCTCTGAATCTCAGTTGGAATCTTCTCCATGGATACGTCCTTCTTCTCAATATGATCTCGGATAAAATGGTGTCGGATGTCGATGTGCTTCGTCCGAGAATGGTGAACAGGATTCAAAGAGATAGCAATGGCACTTGAGCTATCACAATGAATGGGAACCTGTCCAGTTGCTACTTCATAGTCTCGCAACTGTTGCTTGAGCCACAACACCTGCATGCAACAACTACCGGCAGCCATATACTCTGACTCGGTTGTAGAAGTGGCAACACACGCTTGTTTCTTGGAGAACCATGAAACCAGCTTACTTCCCATGAACTGACAGTGTCCAGATGTGGACTTCCTGTCCAACCGATCTCCGGCTAGATCTGCATCTGAGTATCCAGTCAGTTGGATATTGTCGTCGGTTGAATACCACAACCCAACATTAACTTTGCCCTTCAGATACTTTATGATGTTCTTTGCTGCCAACATGTGTGCTTCCCTTGGTTGAACTTGGAACCGAGCACACACTCCAACCGCGTAAGATATGTCTGGCCGACTGGCGGTTAGATATAGCAAAGAACCGATGATCCCTCTATACTTACTGGCATCCACGAGCTTTCCCTCAGTTCCAGGTTCAATCTTTCAGTTAGTATTCATCGGGATCCTTGTGGTTTTACTTGTCTGCAATCCGAACTTGGTGATGAGCTCCTTTGTATACTTGGACTGATTGATGAAAATCCTTTCTGGCAACTGCTTCACTTGTAATCCAAGAAAATAACTCATCTCCCCCATCATCGACATCTCGAACTTCTCCTTCATGAGATTTGAGAATTTTTCACATAGCTCCTCCGACTTGGAACCGAATATGATGTCGTCGACGTAGATTTGCACAATATGTATATCTTCTCCAACTTTAATGGTGAACAGTGTTTTATCAACTGACCCTCGTTTGAACCCCGAATTCAGAAGAAAACCACAAAAAGTGTCATACCAAGCCCTGGGTGCTTGCTTCAATCCATAGATTGCTTTCTTCAACTTATACACTCTTCCATCTCCAGTCTCAAAACCGGGAGGCTGTTCAACATATACATCTTCCTTGATATCACCGTTGAGGAAGGCACACTTCGCATCCATCTGATAAACCTTGAACTTGTGAAATGCGGCATAGGCTAGAAAGATTCGGATGGCTTCCAACCTTGCAACCGGCGCGAAGGAGTCCTCAAAATCGATTCCTTCTTGTTGGCAATATCCCTGAGCTACCAACATTGCCTTATTCCTCACGATGAATCCAATGGCGTCTCTCTTGTTCTTGAAAATCCATTTTAATCCAATGACTTTGACACCATTTGGTCTTTCTACCAACTCCCATACACAGTTGCGTAGAAATTCATTCAGCTCTTCTTGCATGGTTGTTGTCCAGTGAACACAGTTGAGAGCTTCCACAACATTCTTCGGTTCTGGCACATCAGCTACGAAGCAAGATATCATAGCAGCATCTCCTGCTTGCTCGAACTCCTCAAGAACTGCCAACTCCTCAGCATATTGCGCATAAGTGTTGGAATCTTCCTTGGTTGAATCTGGATTTGCAACTCTGCTCCTTGTACGCACACCTTCGGTTGGATCTCCGATGATGTTGTCAGAGGAATGATCTTCATACCATCTCTTGTTGCGTCTTCCTTCTTCTTCCAACAGTGGCTGTTCCAGGATTTCAACTGATGGTGAATCCTGAGCTGTAGGAGATGTTGGAATCTTCAGAACTGGTGATTGATCAGCTATTGAGTCTGGATCCTCAACATTGACAATATTTTGAACCGAGCTCGGTTGGGCTTTGGATGCTGATGCAGTTGGAGTGACATCAGCTGGAGTTCCCCCTTGAGATGAGCTGGGGTCCTCGCATTCATCTTCTGAGGAGTAAGGATCATCATCCTCAGTTGCCCATACCAATGGTTCAGCTAGATTCTTTTACCTTAGAGCCTGCGATCTGGTGAGAGCTGGTGGAACATGTGGATCAGCTTGTTGTCCTTTAGCCTGTTCCCTGTACTCAAAAGTAGATTCATCAAAACTAACATGAGGTGTTATCTCCACAATACGAGAGCTATTGTTGAAAACTCTATAAGCCTTGATCCGAGTGACATATCCGAGAAATATGCCCTTCGAAGCCTTGACATCAAAAGTTTTCAACTGAGTCTTCCCATTGTTGTGAATATAACACTTAGAACAAAAAACGCGAAAATATGAAATATCTGGCTTCCTGCGTCTCCATAGCTCGTATGGTGTCTTTCCCAACCACTTGGTCAGAAGAGACCGGTTCTGGGTGTAGCAGACTGTGTTGATTGCCTCAGCCCAAAATCTCTTTGGCAGAGCTGAGCTTGTCAACATGGATGTAGCTGCATCCTTCAGCGTTCGGTTCCTTCGCTCAGCTACTCCATTTTGTTGCAGAGTACGCGCAGCTGATGTTTGATGAGTAATTCCATGCTTCTCGCAATACTCGATGATGGTTTCATTTAGAAACTCGATTCCACGATCTGATCGGATGGAAATAATTTTCATCTCTTGTTGGTTCGATATCCGATCCATCAGCTTGGGTAGCTCATCTCGGGTTTCACTCTTGTGACGCGTGAAAATAGTCCACGTGTACCTAGAATAATCATCAGTAACAACAAGGGTATACTCGTTACCATTTATGCTTTTTGGTGTAACTGGCCCGAAGAGATCCATATGGATCAGCTGCAATACTCGAACGGTTGAGGGAGTTGATTTCAACCGGAAGGAGGATATAGCGAGCTTTCCCAGCTGACATGCACTGCAGATATGTGTTGTTGAAAACACTCGGTTTGGTATGCCTTTTGCATGTTCTTGTTTGGCAAGTCGGTTCATAGTCTTGAAGTTCAGATGGTTGAGCCTTTTGTGCCACAACCAGCTCACATCTGAACTGCTCTTCGATAACAGACAGGTGTCAGGAGGACTACTATTCCAGTCAGCATAGTAGACATTTCCGGTTGGGGATCGATTTCCCAACAATATGACCTGCTTTGATCCGACATTTTTAACCCTGAAACCCTGTTCATCAAACTTGACAAAGAAACCATTATCACAAAATTGGCTGATGGAGAGCAAGTTAGGCTTCAATCCATCAACATATGAAACATTAGAAACTGACACGTGATTGGTTTCAAGGGTACCGTAGTCTTTGGTGTGACCTTTTGAGTTGTCACCAAAGGTAACTAATGGTCCTTCTTTCTCCACGAAACTCCCAAGCAAATCCTTCAGATTTGTCATGTGTTTCGAGCATCCACTATCCATCACCCACATGGTTCGTGATGCCTTATTCTTCCTCAGCTGTTTCTCCTGTTCCTGCACAGAGAAACTCGCTTAGGTCCCCAATTTTAGTTGGGTCCTGGAGGGTTAGAACCAGTTCCCCCTTGAACTGTGATTCGTTTTTTCCTGTATACTCGGATAGATTTATCATTCCAGATCACTTTTTCTTCATCATCAACTATAACAACGCCTCGATTATACTTAGGCTTGTTGTTAGTAGTGATGTTCTGTTTCTTGGGAGGAGATGGATTTCTCCCATTGTGAGCTTTAGGAAGAGAGGCTTTCCCCCTGTTTTGATGGCGATTCTTATCCTGTTGGTTTTGTCGATGAGGTCGGATGCCATGTTGGAATCCCTGTGACTGAGTCTGATTCCATCTTCCTGACTGTCGATGATAGTTGTTCATGCCATGTTGTTGGTTCATGTTGTGGCATGAATATCTCCAGTTGTTCGAACTGTTCCTCATCGGTTAACTCGGTTGGAACCTCTGGTTGAACTGATGATAGAACCACTGTTGATTCAGATGGTTGGATCCTTGTCGGTTCTGCGGTCGGTTCCATTCTTTCTGAGGTTGGCTCTGAGGTCGATTCAGAGGTCGGTTCTGAGTTCGGTTTTGATTGTATCTCCGACGCCTCTGGTTCCTCTTCTGACTCTTGGAACATTCCCCCTCGGTAGATGTCCCAACCGATGGAATGTTCTGTTCTCCATCCACCGCTCCTTTTCCTTTCTCAGTTGAAGTTTCCTTAGTCGGTTGAGCTTGCTGAGAAGTGGAGGTTGGATTACTTTGTGGAGATTCAGACTCAACTGTGTTAGGTTCGACAACCTTGACCTCCACATCTTTGATGAAGGTTGCTGGAGGAATTCCAGTATCCTTGATCACATCATAACCGAGTCCTGACACGTCATCCATCTGTTGGCTGTAACTGATGAGATTCTCGATGATCTTGGATGACTGATATAGCTTTATCAAGCTGTCCTTCTCAGTTTGCAACTCTTTGAGGAGAACAACTATATGCTCGGTCTGTCCGTCTGACTTCTTTATCAGCTGGTCGATCTGAGCCTCTTGCCTTTTCAACTGATCATGCTGCTCCTGGATTTGCTTCTTCAACTCCTCATCGGTTGGAGCATTAGTTCGGTTGGCCGCATTCAGTTGATTATTGAGATTATCAATCTCTTCAGTTTGACTCTTAATCAGATCGTCCTTTTCGGTTAAGGATTCTTCAAGTTTGGTGAACTGTTCTTGAAGACTCTTAAACTCAACCGATTGCTGATGCAGTTCCTCACTGAGTTCTTGAAAGTCGCTCCAGGAGGGTTCCAACTCTTCATCCAGTGTTTCCTGCATGTTAGAAATATTGGAAGAATTTAAATTAGCAGGACTAGAGTGTACCTCAGTATCATCCTGGTCGGTTCCAAGTGCCATGAGGCATTGATCCTGACCGATAGCGTTGTTGGTGGAAGTCAGCTCATCCTCATCTTCAGTGTCGGTGAAGATGTCCATGTCGTCAGCTGCTTCTTCTGCAACCATGGCCTTGTTCTTTCCAGTTTGCTTGGCCCTCAACGCTTCTCTTTCTTTCTTAGAAAGGTCTGGACAATCAGCTTTGAAATGTCCCTCCTTGCCGCATTCAAAGCAACCGTTGTTCACAAGCTTTGAGTTATCTCGAGTTCGGTTAGATTTGTAGAACCTCTTGTATTTTCCGAACCGAGTGTCCATGTCAGCTAGCTTCTTTGACAGGGCGACTATATTCTGTTGCAGCTCTTCTCTGCTTGGCTCCTTCGTAGCTGTGTCCGCTGATCTTGTTGGCCTTGATGTTCGCGGCTTTGAATAGTCAGCTCGGAGTGCTACTGACTTTGTGGCTGAACCAACATCCTCATGTCGACTCGTCTGAACCGAGGACTGAGTTGACCTTCGTCGGTTCACCTTGTACTCATTTCCTTTTAAAATTGAGAACAATCTTTCAGTTCCCATCTCACCAAGGTCAGCTCGGCTCTCATGGATATTGGTGAAGGTATCCCACTCAGCTGGTAGAGCTTGTAATACTTTGAGGTTGATTTCTCTCAAAGTGTATTTTCCTCTTCGGATGGACTAGATCCTTCTGATGATGTCCATGAATCGGAGCTCTAACTGATCAATGGTTTCATCAGTTCTCAGACAGAAGTTGTCAAAGTCTTGACAGGCATGTGAGAACTTGTTCTCTTTTGTTTCGTCGCTTCCTTCACTCAGAGATGCCAAGATATCCCACATCTCTTTAGCGGTTTCACACTCTTCTATCCAAGGAAGATAGTCTTGTCCAACTGTGGACATGATTGTGCTCTGAGCCCAGATGTCCAACTGGCTCACTTTGGCTTCCTCTGGAGTGAAGTCTTCTGGCTTCTTCTCCACTAACTCCTCAGTTGCATCCCCATCATTGGGATTTGTAGGAGTGCGAGTGACCTTTTCTCTGATGATGATCAGTCCGTATGTGAGTACTTGTTGCATTCGATGATGCTTTGACAGTAGGATCTTATTCATCCGAGTTCTCCAGGATGTATAGTTCACAACCGAAAACATGACCATGATCTTGTCTTTTACATCCATCTGCACACAACAACAGAAGAAAAAACGCAAGAAGATATGCACTAGCGTGATAAAGAGATCTGTTCAGTTGACCACTGAAGAAAACACCTCGAATTCACACCTTGTGAAACAGAGTCAGCAGTCTTTTGAACCACTGCTCTGATACCACTTGATGGTCCCGATACGAGTTCTGGTGTATATGGGGGGAATACACCAGTAAAGACTTTTAAAAACAACCCCCTGAAAATATCACAACCGAGTAATGCAACTCAGTTGGAATCACAACTGAGTAAGAAACACTCAGCTGAAAGTGAAGTGTTGTGCGGAATGTGGTGGAAAATAACAACTCGTAAAGATATAACTCACGCTTTTATGCAAGGTTGGTCAATAACCAAGTCAGTTGATATGGAAAGATGCAGTTTGTATGCTAGTTAGTTAGTCAGTTGAATAAGCAATAAATAACTGAATAATAAACACAAACACACAAGGATTTACGTGGTTCGGAGATAACTCCTACGTCCACGGGGAGTTGTGAGTCCACACGACTCAGTCCAAGTTCTTCTGGACAAACCACAAAGCTTACGCGGGCTTTGCAACCGTTGAGATAAGTTTACGGGTACTTATCAACCTTACAGATAAGTTTACGAGTACTTATCAACCTATCTACTCAATTCTGGGAAGAGTAGGGTCCTAACAATCCTTTTGAGAGGATCTGTGAAAAGGTGGGTTTCCAACTAATAACTCGAACAAGAAGTGAGCTATGATAACACTCTACGAACTCTCAACTAGTGATGTTCTCAAGGTTGGATCGAAAAACACAAAGACAGAATCTAACACTCTAGAACTCTCAACTAATGATGTTCTTAGAGGATAACAACAGTTTTGCTTGAGTGTAGAAAGTTGTTCTTTCGCTCGTATATCTCTTCTCGCACTTGTCTGTCTCGTATCTTTTTCCCGTTCTACTTCTTGGTGAATGAATGAAGGCCTCTATTTATAGGCGGAGAGAATCAACTAGCCGTTGGATGAGCCATTGATCTCTGTTCTTTGAAAGCGATGGCTTGTCTCTCATTTCTGCAGACTTTTCGGATTTGGCAACTGAGTGCTTCTGCTTTCCATCTAAGACAACCTTGTGTTGGGCCAAATGAGGTAATGACAGAGAGTCAAACCTTCACGTGACTTCCTTATTTGAATTTCAAATCTCAACATTAGTCTTTCAACAATTGATGGTCGGTTGAGAGTTTCGATCTTCATCTGACTTGTTCTTTAGCTGATGTTCTATCTGAATGCTAACAGTTGAACTTCATGCTGTTGATCTTCTTGGTTCGAGTCCTACAACTGATGTTCTGAATGTGAACGCTCAGTTTTCTTTCTTGTATCTAATCAGTTGGCTTCGAACGCTCAGTTGTCTCTCTTACAACTGATGTTCTCTTGCATCTTCTCCCTTTTTAATTTTCATCTGATGAACGCTCAGTTGTCTTCCTTACAACTGATGTTCTATCTCTTGAACGCTCAGTTGTCTCTCTTCCAACAGATGTTCTCCTGCATCTTCCTTAGTTGACTTTGGCATCTTCCCGCTTTGAATGCTCAACTGTTGTTCTGAAACTTGAACGCTCAGGTGTTTTTCTTACACCTGATGTTCTATCCGAGTGAAGCCTTGTTGCCGTCTTCAGCTGGAGTCCTGTAAAGATAAAATCTTAACAATGCTCAAACAACGAGCCTAACTACTAATATTAGGATTTGACAACATCTACTCGGTTGGGGTAAGTTGGTTTTGGAATCAATCAAAACTTTAATAAATTTCCCAACAAAGTCAATTTCCTAAATTCAGCCTTGAGGATAAGGCTGATTCTTTGGTGATTGGGGGGGGGGGGGGGGTGGGGGAATGTTAATTAACCAAACTAGTAGCGATTGCTTAATAGAATATGTTCAGTTTTCATTTGAAGATCTAACAAATAGACATGACAAAAGATACTCAGCACCATCATTCCAGATCATAAACTGCAATTCAAATGTCTTAATAAATTGTGACACATCTCCACAATCTATACCACACTTGTATATGATTGACAAAAGTCCTCAAATAACCCACTTGACATACCATCTTCATGTGCCTTATATAACTACAAGCATAATACAACTACATAAAATATAAGCATAACACAAGGTTTTTTCATAAATATTATCAAAATCGAAATATTACTAAATTACCAAAAAACCAGAACAACATAAAAATATACACTTCCCAATTCATCACCAAAATATGCGAGATATATATCTCTCCATGTACTTCAGTCGAGCATATAAAAAAAACATAGCTCAACAAGAGTATAAATCTGATAGGTTTCATTTGCAGTGAGACAAGGAACAGTGTTTCCATAAATTATGGTCCCACCTAATTAATTCACTCTAATCGTCAGTCCACGGTAGCTCAATCACATTCGCGGATACATCATCATTAAAACTAATCCTTACAACGGGAAATTTATGTAAATAGTCACTTCAAAGAAAATCCGTACAAAGAGAAGCAACAAATGCACGAATATGCATCAAAAGGCTTACCCAGACTGATTTAAACTTCACACGTCAAAATCTAAAGCAACACTAATTCAAAATTCTCTGCGCACGGAGTTTACCAAATTGAAATCATTTTCCGAAATACAGCTGACACACAGACATGAAACCAGCTATTAAAAAAATGTCCGAAGAAAATACAAATCAACTAATTGATACAATTTTTTTCCGAAACCCTACCAGGATCACACTGCTGGTAAAAATCTTCAACATCTGCAAACCGAAGGGGAAAAAAACCGTCAAAACCAAAATAAATCAACTAAAAGCCAGAACAAAATGGAAAATAGAAAACAATGCACACACCTAAAACTATGAAACAAATTATTTTGCCAACAAAAAATACGGTGAAAAAATTAATTTCCTAAAAAAAAAATTGGACAAATTAAACAGAGAAACGTGTTATGAGGGCTTTAATAAGTCCAATTCTTCTGCCCTTAAAATCTATGAAAACTTCCTCAACAATTCGAGGATTGTAGCATGGCTCCATCTCCGTTTCTCGAGCTCAATTTTACAACAGAGAAAAACAAGGGAGAAGGAAGTAGGAAATGTCTGTCAGTTTTTGTGGGTTTAAGAGTAGGGGATAATAAATAGTTAAAAAATCTATAGAGAGAGAGATGATGGAGCGGATTTGAATCTAATGAATATGGACGGGTTTAACTATATTTGAGAGTTGGGTGATGAGTCCGACAGCCCACAACAAACCGCTCTTTCTCTATTTTTTCTTTTTTTTCCTTGAAAATACAATTTGAAAGATTAGTTTTTTTGTATATTTCAAAATTGAAGAGTTTTCAGTTATTTTTGGAGGAGTGAAGGGTTCCATTTTTTGAAGTGCTATAATAGGTAAGTCGACACGTAAATATAACCTAAGAATAAATTATCATTTAGTAGTCAACCATTAATAATTTATCCGATGATCAGATTCACCACAATAGTCTCTAATATTGTCGTTTATTAACTCTTTGTTCGATATGTATTCTCTCTTTGACCATTAGTTGAGTTATGTATTAGAAAAGGTAAATGTGAAGATATGATGGATCAATAATTTTTGGTCCGTAAAACAACATTATCTAATTATATTTACTGTTTTCTCTTATTTATGATAATATTTGTCATTTTTCTTGTGCAAGTAAAAATCATTCAAAATGTATGAGGATTACAATCCAAGAAACAAAACCAAAACTCCTATAAATGAAAACAAGATGAAGGATTGAAAATTCAATAGCCCAAGCTAAAGTTAGAAATACTAACATCAAAACTTAGCAAAGTTTTGATGTTACTAAATTCAATAGCGATTTTTGGCTCCACATTTGGTGGTTTGAGTGGTTTGGCTCTACATTTTGTCGAGTCGCCCTCTTTTGATATGCTTTTTAGGTCATATACGGATCTCCTTGAACACCACATGCTCTTCTGGAACAGTATTGATCCACCTCAGATTGAGCGCCGAGTCATCTCTTGGCAGTTGTTGATGAAAGATGCAGTGAAATTGAAGAATTTTTGCCCTACAGAAGCCGAACAGTTCAAGGATATTCTCGTGGTAATTTTTCTTATCATTCATTCTGCTGTTTTTTTCTTCTTTCCATCTGTATAAGCGCCTGTCAACTTTATTCATGTAGAACAAGATGAGAAAACTAGAGGCCAGCTCATCCTTAACATTGAATTCGAGCAAATCCTTGCTCTGGAAGCATGGTGGGCATCCAATTTTGCCCTTCATCTGCTGAACTGCACCAGAAACAGTGCCAATTTTCTGACCTTTGTGAAGAAGTGTGGCCCAGAATAAGCAAGTTTATGGAACTAGGTAGAGCATTTTGCATAAGGTTTAAATTGGAGGCTTGACACGCCATAGTTATAAATAACTTATATGTTTTTTTGCCTTTCCCCATCTTTACTCCAGTCTCGTTGCCTGAAATCATCTCCGTAGATGGGAATAAAATTCAGGATGTTGCTGTAGATGGCATATTGTTTTCTGACGTGGAGCTTCGCATGCTTGCGATGCAAGGTAGAGTCTCTTATTCTCCTGCACATCCTGATTTTAAATTATTTTTATGGGTGATCGTGTCTCAGTTCCGACATTGTATGCCTTTTGCTTTACTTATTTTTTTCTTTGATAAGGGGACAATGTTGAATAACCCTTGAATCCTTGCATAATTAATTGCTTCTCTTTCCGCATATTTCAGTTGGTCCACTTCAGTAAGGTGTAGTTTGCACCTAGGTTGAGCTAGGAAACAACAATTACCGTTTATCTCTTTGTACTTGCAAGTTACTCATTCATTTGGTACCCATACCGGTCCAGCATCTGTTCCTCAAGGCCAGTTTCACTTGTACTGTATCAGAAACCCCTTTTTTCGTTGAATATGAAAAACCCAGATCAGTTAGCTTGGTTTTCTAAAACAGGATTAGAAATGTAGATAATACAAAGTCAAGACATTGTAAAATAGAGACCTCTTAAAAGTATTGGCTCCAAAGTTCAGTTTCGCCATGTTTTGGTTGGAATGATCTTTCCTTTTAAATTTGATGAATTGGAATTAAAGGAATCAGAAACATCACTGGCGTCAAGTCTTTTCATAGAGTTCTTATTCTGTCACTTGATATCTGGAACCTAAGAACCTCTTTGACTAACATTGTCCTCTTAAATTATTAACTGTATTATTTCGACAAGTATCTGTAGAACCTTCGCTTTGACTGTTTTTGGGAATTTCTTAAAGGAGTTTGCATGTCGACATATATTGTCGACAAAGTGGATGATAATGGTTCTGAAACTACACAATGCACCAGGTATGCTCATGGTTTTCTTCTCTGGAACCTAAATGAGAATATCTGATATCACTCTGGTCAATTTTCTATGTGCTCAGATGCTTTTGGAAAGGTTGGATTTTGAAAAGCAGAAGTTGAAAGTGAAGCTGGAGAATACTAAACTTTTGCCGTCACTCTTTTCTGCTTGTTGTGCCGTTACACCTGATATATTGCATAGAAGGTCCGGCTTAGATTGTTGGATAAAGACGCAACCTGTGGTTGATGAGACAAGTCTTTGCCATGATTTGAAACTACTGTAAAAACTAACAAAGAGTGTTGTGGTTGATGTGAAAGAACAACACCATGTATGAGCTCTCCTTTAATTCTGATAAAGTGTATCTGTGTTCTTAAGTTCCTTTTCAAAAGTCAGTTGATTTTTAGTTCACAGAGAACTCTAAATATGTTATAGCTATTTTTTCAAGATGTTTATTTGTTTTCACGTTTTTCACTTTGACATGTATGACAGGCTTTGTTAGATTTGTCTGGGCTTTTAAAATCGTCTTTGAGCTTCTCTTTGGATTATTCTGCAAGGCCTCTGAAAGACTTCTTGCCTCACCAAAAAATTTTATGGACCCTAGATGCCTGGGAATCGGTCCAAGGAGGTAAGTGTTGCTCTATAACTCAGTAATTGCTGTATTAATCTTGTGATCTTATCTCATAGTTGATGTGTTCTCTTATACTACAGCAAATGAAAAAATCTCTAGTTTTATTCTGGAGATGTGGTTTCGATGGCATGCAACTCTCTGGGAAGTCTGCCCTGTTCTTGCCAAGGTACTTATAGAATTCTCAAACTTGAATATTTTACTGGAACCATTTTTGTTTTAAAATAAACTAACTCATCATGCAGGCCCTTCCTCAAAATGAACAGTATAACATTTTGCTGCCTCACAAGTTCTTTTGGCCTCTTAAAATGACAATGGTTGATGAGATTCTGTAGGTTGCTCTTTGACAGGAAATCTCTTCACTTGCTCAAGTTTTGTTGTCAATTTTATGAATACTTAGCTATCCTAAGATGTACTATAATTATTTGATTAACTTTTACTTGCCACAAGCTGGTTCTGGTCTTATAACTGCTGTTGTTACATGGACATGAATTTTTTACCATAAAGAGTTTAGATCCTTGTACAATTGACTGATCATGAAGCTTGCATATATTACTGAAGTGGGCGATCAGCTGATCTATTGGTTTTGCTCGTCTTATGTCTATTAAGAAAATACAATCAGTACAAATTAGTCAGCTATTGTAGTCAATTCACAGAGTTGCTGTTTCCAGAACATGTTGACTTAAATATGTTATCTCTATAATGTCTTTTTTTTCCCTCTCTTTATTCTGTTTTGGTCACTGATTATTATCAACATTGATACTGCTTTAATTAACTAATAAGTTTCTTTGCCCATAACTCTGTTTTAATCAGGAAAAATGCAGACCCCATTAGAGACTACCACTTGTATAAATTCAAGCTTAGAGCTACGTGTCGCAGTATTTGGCAGAGTTCTGACAATGTAATTAGTTCAGGCGGCATGTTTCTCTCTGCTGCGCGGTCTCTCTTTGAGCAGGTATTCATTGTTGGTTCAGTAAAAAGTTCTGTAATTGTTAACCAAAATCCTTGGCATATACTAATATTGACGTTTCTCTCTATACTTTCTTGTAGATTATTTGCACACACAAAAAGTCATTTGAGGATTCAAGATATGCTGGCATCAAAGCTGCTCTGTATTCTATCCAGGAATTAAGCAACCCGGTACATACCTCTGTTCATTCTCAATTATTATGCTATGCATTCGGTTCTAGACTCCTGTATAAATTTTTTTCAATTAATGAAGTTTCCTTATGGTCATATCGTCTGTATTGTTATTATGATAAGACCTTCGTAGTTCTCTTTCCTTACACACTTTATATACTTGATTCACAATATTACAGCTGGAAAATACGAAGGCCTTGGTCTCAATTTTGACATCTTCAAATCATCCTGTATTCACATCCTTGATCAAGTCTTATATTGAGCCTCTGCTTAGTGAACTCTATCCTGTGAACCCATCTGATGGTTAGTGCCTCCTGTATCTATTGTTAAGGTTTTAAGGTTGATTCTCTGCTTCTCTGCAGAACTCTATTTTATGTCTATGTACTTTATAACATATTCCCAATCAATACTTTGCAGATATCCAGAGTGTCGGATGCTCTCTGGTGCGAATTGGGGCCCTACGTTACAATCTTTTGGTCCGCTGTGATGACTTGGATCCTACTTTAAAGTACTCAATCAAGTATTCCGAGCTAACAGCAAAGATAGCTTCACTTGAGATCGAGATTGAGGTATTTTGATTTACTAACAATTAGTTTTTAATCTCAATCCATGCTTACCTCTTCTTTCCCTTTTTCAAGCTTTTCCTTTTTTGGCTTAATCATTTTTACTGGGCATATTTGTTAGTGTGTAAAATATGTATAATAGCTTGTTTCTCTATTATCAATGTGTCATTATCTTATTCTAGAGTTTCCCTTGAACTTTAAAGGTATATTCTAGTGTTGGCTTCACAAGACCTCAGACTGATTGATTATCTTTTTACAGGTTAGGCAAGAATGTGTCTATTTAGCTGGAAATACGCATCAGACGGAAGCTGATAGTTACAGAATCAATTTGCTTGATAAACTTAATGCTGAAAAGAGAATGCTCCGAAGAAAGGTAGCATTTTGAATATTTTGCTATATCAGAAACTTTTTGTTTCTTCATGATACTAACTTTCAGAGTGAAATTTTTTGTTTTCTCTTTTTGATTTTGCATGGAAGAGGTGTAGTTTTTTCACAAATGCTTATTACACTTATTATCTCAGCCAAATTTTCCTCAAATAAAAAATTTATCTTAGTCAAATTGACAATATTATTGGAAACAGAAAAAGTACTAGGAGCTCAAGTTTATATATAAACTCCCTATGCTGTTACCCTGGATATCTTTGTCAATATCATCATGCTGATTATAGCTGAAAAACCTGGACAACAAATATTTTCAGACACCTGCATTTTGAGCTATGTTTCATTGCATTTGTTGGAACTACCATGGTTTCCACTTTGATTCCACCTGCTTTTTTCTCTTCATTATGCTTGTTTTAAATTTAATATGATATCTTAGATTTAGTAATTCAGTCTAGATGGTTTCTGAAATATGTTTGCATATTCTGCACGTGTTTTGATCTATTTGGACTTCCAAAAGTGAATTCCAATTTCACCTGTAATATATGTTCCTGAATCAGATGGTCTTCCGCCCAAATCCTGGGAGATTTAAGGAGTTGAAGTATCTATGCAATGATTTTCTTAAGTCGGTTACAGCTATTGTTCAATGGACCAAGAGCTTCAGAAGCTTGGAGATAGAAGAGGTCACTAACCAAGTGCACAATTGGCAGGTATTATTGACTTACAAATTCCCTTTGGATAGCAATGTATTTCCAATGTCATGGCCAAATGTTTACTCTGAATTTATGGATGTTGACCTGGCCTTCATATATATTGATTTATCCAATCTAACCTTCCATTCTTTCATTTTCAGGATATGACTTCACATTTCATTGACCAGTTGTCAAAATACTCTGATTACATTGATATAACTGAACCAGTTCAAGTTGCAATATATGAAATGAAATTAGGATTGTCATTAATTGTATCTGATGTAATCTGTAGAAGGTATCTGCCGGATGGGGAGCAGAGTATGGAATCTGTTTTGGTATGTAGAAGATCTTTGTTTCGTCTAATTGTTTGTTCTTTGTTTCATGGTTCGTACCTTTGACTCTTGATGCTTCTTCGACAGAGCACGATTTACAAGTTTGTTAGGTTCCCCAGAGTTTGTGCATCTACAAGAGTCTCTGTTAATCTTGAGAGAAAGGCTGGAATTTCCAGAAATGATATTGAATGGCCAAACATCATTGAAGAAATCAATATGCATGTACTACAGAACATTGCTGAGTTAACTGGTGACACTAATTCGACTAGAGAGACTTCTTCTCATGCAATGGTTCGTCATTCTTCAATCTTCATCTTTGGTGTTCTTTTTGGTGCATCTCCTGAGAAATATTTTTTATTTACTTGTTTTCTCAAAAGGTTTACTTTTTTATGCTTGCCACTTGTTAATACTTGCAGAAGACATCAACCTTGCCTTTCAAGGTTTCTGTTTACCACAATGTTCTGTCTCGAATTAAAGACTCTGTTGCTGGTTCGCGGTTTCTTAGTGCTTCTTCCTTTAAGGTAAAGTTGTTACCTGATATTGTGTTATTTTCAGAGTGGTATGAGTATTAATTTTGCCTATGTTTTGTCAGCTTTTGCATGAGATCTTCCATAAAATCGCCAGTCTTTGGATGAAGCATCGGGTGAAGTCATCTGACGAGGGTCATCGGCAGTTCATGTTCAGAGCCAGAATATTTAAGATGGAGAGTATAATAGAGATTGATGTGTCTAACTGTGCAAAACTGCTTGCAAATGATAGCTTCGCTGAGTGGCAGGAACTTCTCTCTGAAGAACTAGATGACAAGGTAATGATATTCTATTTCAGTTCCACCCTCTCCAGCCTCTAACTTTGCATGAGCTCAGATGCGATGCATAGAGAGATAGAGGTGCTAGATCCATCAATTTGCAACTTTTTTCCTTGCAGATCAGAGTCAATGAGGAGGATGAAGCTCTGGTGCAAGAATGGAACGCTCAGGAATCCGATTTGGATGGCATTGTTAACATTCACAACCAGTTATTTGGTTCAATTGACCTTGTCAAAAGAGTAAGTTCTCGGCCTTTATTTTATCCCTCCCAAAGGCAAGCATGTTTTCCTACAAAATATAGTTGCTGGAGTAATTAGCAATTATCGGGCTAAAATCCAAGGGTTTTGATAGCATGCTTTCTTACCAAATTGCATCTCCCGAGACTTTCCCCAAAAATGTAGCTTATCACGTGAGCGTTGTTTTTTAAACCACTGTTAGTGGTCATAATATATTTATTCATATTTAGAAACTAAATCTGCAAATAAGGTTTATATTTGGCAGCTTAGCCCTTGGCATTATTGTATTTTAGTCTATACACGAGCTACTTAAACTGCTCCAAGAGAATGTCTGACAGGCTTTCAGTTTTCTAATACTAATTCATATATGGCATCACTTCCACCAGCCTTGCAGTATTGAAGTGTCGGATGTGGATAGGTTGTCTTCCTTTTGTAGCTCTTACATTCTGGGGATGAAGCTAACTCATGGTGATTAATTTTGCGTAGTCTTGCTGTATATATTTCATTCATTTCTCCGTCTCAATCTTTAAAATCTACTTCATATCCAGATATGAAAGGTTTATTTGCCTCGAGTTTTGATGCGAAGATTGCACCTGAACACTTGCTCCGCCTCTGTTTGGAGCATGATGACAAGTTCATTCTTCACAGATCAACTTGCGCATACAATTTCTACAAGGTGTGTGTATGTGTGTGCGTGTGTGTGTGTTTGTTCGGTTCGTCTTCTTCATTGTGATTTAATGTTTCAGCTCGCTAAAGTTATTTCTTGTTATTTTTCTAACAGGATTCAAATTCACCCATGCTGGCCAAATTGGTGGAACCAGTTACACTTCTTAAACAGCGAATTCTTCGCCACCTTGAAGAATGGGATGATCACACTGTTCATCATCTTTCTCTTCAGAAAATTATGGAAGTCGTTGATATGATCCTCGCTCTACCACTTGACACACCTCTGGCCAAGGTAGAGTATTGTACTTAGTGTTGTTATGTTACTTGAGACCTGTTGAAAGTTTTTGATTAGCATATAATATTGTGGAACGAAGTGCTCTTTTTTTTTTAATTACTACTTCAGTTCTATTTTTTACTGAAATGAATATAATTTTTTTAATATAAAGTGATTTATTAATTGTTCTTTGTTTTGTCTTTGTGGCATGTAAATGCCTGTTGCAATACCTGAACATCTTTCTTCATGATTTTTAGGCCCTCTCGGCTTTGGAATTTTTGATTAATAGGATTCGAAATGTGCAAGAAACTGTGTCCAAATTTAAATTCTCTGGTGAGCCAAGTTTCCGGTTTTCTCTTTTGGTTGCTTTCGTTATTCAACATGACTATCTCAGAAACTCTTTCGAATCTGGTTTGCTTTCTGACGCAATGCAAACTTACTGCAATCCATTTCCTTGTAGCTGAATTGGAACCTATTTTTGTTCTGGTTTCCTCATGGCATAAGCTGGAGTTTGAAGCATGGCCTTCATTGCTTGATGAAGTTCAGTCTCATTTTGAGAGAAACGCTGGAAAAGTGAAGTTTTTAATTCCCTGTGTAATCGGTTGCTCTCACAACGACTTGGCTGATTGTATAAGTGATATTTTGGCAGTTAAGTAGTTATTTGGTAAATTATTCTACACTTACTAATTGAATATTCCCGTACATGTTTGCAGCTATGGTTACCATTATATTCCGTTTTTCTGCGAGGTCCTGATGAAAATGCTGATCAAAACACGAGCTTCATGATTGAAAGGCAAGTATCTCAAAAAAATTGTCTTCGATTTTAACTATGATTTTATTTATTTATTTATTGGATTCATATCTAAGGCTAAATTCACTACAGCCTGGAAGAATTCTTCAAGACATCCACCATTGGCGAATTTAAAAAGCAACTGCAGTTGCTTCTTTCATTCCATGGACAGATAAGCAATAATTTGAACTCGAGATCCTATATAAGGTACGTTTGTGTACAATAGATTAGCATTTTCTATGTTGGAAAGTGGTAGAATAATTTTTGTAAATAGTATTGGCTTTATTAAAAGTTTGACATGAAACTCTGGTAAGTTTACACAAGTTGCTAATGTATTATAAACCTTGCAGCCATTACCAAGACGAGAATGTCAAAATACTCTACAATACTTTTGGCTTTTATGTGCAATTATTGCCTCGGTACGTTTACCTTCTCTGAATAATCCTCCCATTTTAATATTCTCATGCTTAATGTTTGGTAGTTTATTGTTTTTATATTTGTCTATTCTTAAGGGTTCTGGAATATATCCGCTAGAATAGAAAAAGCATTGAGAAAGAGTTGAATGAGCTCTTAAAGTTGTGTCGTTGGGATCGTGTCGATAATCATATGGCCTTTGAGAACTTCAAAAGGACTAGGCTGAAACTACGAAAGATAGTAAAGAAGTATACGGTAAGATTACTCTCCTGACCTGTGTAGTCTTCAAAATGAGGATTTTTTTAGTAAATGTCAGCAAAGATATTTTCGTGACTTTCTTCTTTCTTTTCTTTATAGGATCTACTCCAAAAACCTCTCGTGGAATTTATTGGTCAAGAATTCTCGCGAAGTGCGATCAGCAACCATCCTGGCCAAGAGCTCGTGCTTGACCAATTCGAGGTCATCCGTACTATGCTTGATACAACTTCTAATGAGGCTGAATCTAGAGCCGAGGACAGGTGAAGAGTTATGTTTTATTTACCTCTTGTTTGATATCTTTTTATTTTATTTCTTTCATTATGTTAAGAACATCATTAATTTTTTTTTCAGTTCTGTATGGTTTGCTGATTGGTGGAAGAGGCTGGAGAGAGTGGGGGGTTAGTCTCCTGACTTTGCTTTGACCTCAAATAGTTTGTCTTCCAATTTTTTATTATTCTCAATTTTATGGTATCCTAAATCTTGCAGAGATATCTACTGGCATTAAGGATGATACACCTTCGCAATCTTCATGCTTTTACTCGGAAGCAAAGAAACAGCTGTGGCATACAATTGTAAACTTATGTGGCACTGTGGTGCACTGTGGTGAATTTTGGGAGGATAAATCTAAGAAGTCTGGAAAGAAGAGGGCATTCGCTGAACTTTTAAACCTCCTCGATAGTTGTGGATTGTCCAAGCATAGAACGCCTATAGAGGTAAACCTTTATGCTTTAATTAATTATTTTGTTTTAGCTGTCAAATTTGAGTTTTATTTCAGGTTAGATATACTGTGATCACTGTGTTGTAGTTGAAATTTTCTGGTTCCTTTTCTCCTGACTAGTTTTCCCAATATGCTTTTGAGCAACACGCTCATGTGGTCCACTGCATGGTGAGGTGCTTTTTTTATGTTTAATTTTTAATTTTTAAGTAACTATAAATAGGACTTAATTACTTCTAAGTTGGGATTAATAAGCCTTAATTGGAGTTTAATAAACCCTAATTAAATTACTCTTTAATTACCTCTATTCCCCTTAATTACACCTAATTACAACCAACCCCGCCGTATGGTTGGTTGTACCCAAGTTTTTGCCAGGGTTTAGTTCATGTTTTACGTGAATTCGAGTAATATTTGCTGAACCTTTCGTGTAGTCAATATAACATTCATGCTGAGTCAGAATTATCTAGCTTGTTAACAATGTGTACTGTCTTGCAGGGTCAATGCGACAGATCACATTCTTGGCTTCTCCAGCCGTCGTATGAAGTGCTACATTTGCTTCAGACAGAAAGTTCTACATCTTATGAAATCATATGGAGAATGGCAAATAAGTTCTATTTCAAGAACATTGCATCGTTCAAGACTTTGATGAAAATATGTTTGAATTTTCATAAAGATCTTCAACTGACCGAGGTACGAGTCCTGGAAAAATACTGACCAGTTTTCTGGAACAAGTCTTTACCTAAGGTCGGAATACGATGATCATATTTATTATGCACGATTGATGCAATAGCATATTCTTTCTGTTGTAGGTTGAGAGGTCAGGTTCTTACGTTGACCATCTTATTGACATACAACAAGAACAAAGAGCTGTGGCCTACAATTTCGAGAATAATCTTAAGCGCTTGAGACAATGCGTATGGCCTTTGGCAAACTTATTCTCCTCAGATACGGAGACAGGTTGCCAGCTAAGCAAGAATCAGCATGCTACTTTCGAATGCATGTGGTTACATAAGGTACCTTAAAACACCTACTGCTAGATATTAAAACCTTATCGAGTTTCCTCTGACATAACATTCCGTCAATTTTGCAGCAACTCTTTGATGGTTTCTGCACTTTGCTATACGAAGAAAATTTGTTGCTACAAACAGTTGTAAAAAATCACCTGGATACATGCTCTCTCGTCAAACATGAAGCGGAGAAGATCCGAGTATTCATTCAAGAAGTCCATCCCGACTTTCAGAAGTCTAAGGTACTTATGAGCAGACTTTTTGCTGTCATGATGGCTTGTAGTTGACTAGTTTCAATGCTTTTTATCTTACGTCTCATGCCATACCGACAGAATAAACTGGATCGACATCTTCTTGGAAGTTGTGAAGATGTTACTATAGATGGTATCACATTGCACCCCTATGGTGTTACAAGAGAAATGGAAGAGCAGGTGAATGATAACTTCGAGTTGATTAAGACATTTGAAAAGGATCTCTCGGTTTTTAGTGCGCAGGGCTCTGTTCAAATCCTTCTTGGGCATTTTCAAGATTTATTTGCAAAGGTACAAATAGCTTCTATTCATTGCTTATCTTCCCCAATGTATAAATAATAAGTCTAATTTGTGCCGATGTAATCTTTTGCAGGCTCATAATGCTGAAGAGTTGCATTTATCTTCTCAAGCAAGAAAATTATCCAACAATGCAGATATGAGTGGCGAAAAAGATATAATTGAGCTTGAATCTGATTTCGATGATGCCTTGTCACAAACAAATAAGCGCATTCTCAGTATACTTGAGAGCACTGGGTCTCCAAGCAATTATTCTGCTTCGACTGAACTATCACCAACAAAGATGGTCGAGTGGAAGATCATGTTTGAAAAAGATATTGAACATCTGCAGCTAGACCTAATATATGAGGATGTAACAAGAACAATTCAGTCCGCTGTAAGTTCATGCATCATAAACCTCCTCCTTTATTTTTCGGTTTACTAATTTGGATTGACCTGCTTATATGATATATTTTTCGTGTTATATTTCTTAGGGAGAACTTCTCAACTATTCTGGAGAAAAAGATCCTTGTGTGGATTCTATTTGCACAAAGTTGAGAAAACTGTATGCCGTGTTGGAGATGATGCTAGAGTTTGGTGATAAAGTTATGCAGGATTTCGTAGTCGGGCATGGCATGGTAAGTGTAAATAAAATCAATAAATTATGTATTTATTTATTTTTATTTTTTAATTGATCCTAATTGAGGCTTAATTTACCCGAATTGGAAATTTTCTTTAGTTATCCCTTAATTACTTCCTGATTATCCTTAGTCGTCCTCAATCCCTTAACATCCCTCTAATTACAATCAACACCCTATGGTAGGTAGGGTTTGGTTGTACCCAAGTTTTTGCCATGAATTATAAAGAGAGAATTATGAGCTATATGTATTTGGTGCTTCATGTAGGTATCCAAATTGACGTACGGACTTGCACACATTCTCTCTTCGTTGTTCTCCAAAGGTTTCGGTACCATTGAAGAGCAGGAAAATGATAACTCGACTGAGGTGACTAAGATGCGAGTGGGATGGGTATGAGTGAGGGTGCAGGGGTCAATGATGTTAGTGATCAAATACAAGATGAAGATCAGCTACTCGGAGCTTCTAATAAGGTATACAGACGTATAAACGTTGATCTTTCGATAGTAGTCATTTTTAAGATAGATTCTAAAATTATTTTTGTTTCCTGAAGCCGAATGAAGAGAAAAATGATGATATGCCGAGTAAAAATGAGAAAGGAATAGAGATGGAACAAGAGTTCGATGGTGAGACGGTCAGTGTAAGTGAGGATTCAGGAGAAGATGAAAACGATGACAACGAGGAGGATGATCAAATAGAGTCTGCCATGGGAGAAGTAGGTGATCAGAGTGATGTAGTTGATGAGAAACTTGGTGAAACCAACGACGATGAGGATCGCAATGCAAACGAAAAGTATGAACAGGGCGCATCGATCAAAGATCAAGCTTCCCAAGATGAAGAGCTTCGAGCGAAGGAAGATTCTGATGCCACAAAACTAGATGCTGATGATCTTGATGCAAAAGAAGCTAACGAACAGAATGAGGAAAATGGAGATGAAGACTGCGTTGATGGTGAAGAAGATATGAAGCTAGATAAGGAGGATGCATATACAGATCCTTCTGGGATAAATCCAGATGTTGAAGATCAAACGCCAGAGGAAGAAACTCCCATGAATGAAATAGATGGAACGGAACCGATGGAAGATGGTGAACAAGAAGATCTGGATGATTCCGATGAGCAGAATGAGGAAAAGGGTGATGAATTCATGGAAGAGGCGGACCCCGATAATCCCGACGGGAGTGGCCCGAAAAACGATAAAGAAACGGATGCTACGATGCCCCAGCAAGACGTTATGCAACCTGATCCTAGTGATAATGCTGCGCAATCTGCTGGGAAGTCGACAGATGACTTTGCTGCTACAGCCGAACAAGGCAACTCTGCTCCGGATGAGACATATTCCGATTCCAGTGAACTCAAAAATAACCTGGCTCCGACAAATGGACAACCTAATGCCTCCGACCTTGAAGTCAGGGTTGCCGATTCTACAAATGGCCAACAATTGAGCAATGAGCAATCACGGACCTCGTTAACTCCTTCAGAGTCGCGTATACAGAATACTCAACCAAACCCTTGTCGGAGCATTGGTGATGCTCTCGATGGGTGGAAAGAGAGAGTTAAAGTCTCCGTCGACCATGAGGGCAAGTTCGACAATTCAGATGATATGGTGGAAGATGCGGATGAGTATGGCTACACAGCTGAGTTTGAGGAGGGAACAGCTCAAGCACTTGGACCTGCAACGGCCGAGCAAGTTAACGGCGATATTACTCAAAATGAGACAGAAACGGACGTGGGAGGCGCTGATAATCGAGATCAATCTGCTGAAATCGAGATTGAAAAGAGCACTTCTGAAACAAATCCAATTGTAAAATCTGCTCTGGTTTCTGCAAATGATGGTAGCAAGCAGGAAGGGGCGACAGTTATGGAGCAGGATATCGGAGAATCCATGGACATAGACGATGAGTATAATCGAGACGCGACTGCCTTGTCGGAGAGTCTGGTATCCGTAAAGAGGTCGTACACCAGTGAAGAAATGCGTCAAATTACCTCATCGTCAATGAGTGACGACGACGATGAGCTCGGTAAGGGTCATAAGTTTGAGGTGTCCGCTGATCAGAGGGATGCTGCTGCCGTTGTTTGGAGAAAATATGAAACGCTTACGACGAGATTGTCTCAGGAGTTAGCAGAACAGTTGCGTCTGGTGATGGAGCCTACTTTAGCTAGCAAGCTGCAAGGTGATTACAGAACTGGTAAAAGGATTAACATGAAGAAGGTACGTAACCATTTCCCTTTTGTCGAGTTTGAACTTCTCACACGATTTCAAAATGTTTCTACTACAAAATCCCCAATTTTTTCAGTAATAAACTATTCCGTTCATTAGCAAATTGACGTCGTTTTAGGGTACACATTGGCCAATCTTTCCCAAAAAAATTGGGGATGCTGTAATTGTAATGTGGTAAAAGTCATTTGATAATTTGCGTAAAAATGATCTATTAATTCCGGCAATTAACCCTAGAAAAAGTTGTCATTGATATTTCTTTGGTCGGCAGGTGATTGCATACATCGCCAGCCATTACCGGAAGGACAAGATATGGCTGAGGCGGACGAAGCCGAGCAAACGCGACTACCAAGTTGTGATTGCAGTGGATGATTCCGCCAGTATGTCAGAAGGCAGTTGCGGAAGCTTCGCCATGGAAGCACTCGTGACTGTCTGCCGGGCTATGTCACAACTGGAAGTCGGAAATCTGGCGGTTGCGAGTTTCGGGCAGCAGGGCAACATCAGATTACTTCACGATTTCGACCAACCTTTCACTGCCGAGGCCGGAATTAAGGTAGCATCTTCATACATCTTCTCTCTTGAAATCTTGCTGCTCGAAAAATATATTCTTCAACAATGTTGACTTAATACTTGTTTGCCATTTTAGATGATCTCAAGCTTCACCTTCAAGCAAGAGAACACGATTAAAGACGAACCGATGGTGGATCTAGTGAAGTATTTGAATAATATGCTTGATGCTGCAGTGACGCAGGCGCGATTGCCATCAGGGTGCAATCCTCTCCAGCAGCTCGTACTGATCATAGCCGACGGCCGTTTCAACGAGAAGGTACTCTCCCTGCTTCCCACCACGAAAAAACACACTACAAATTATCAACATCCTTCTCCTAATCCTCAATTTTTTTCCTAAATCAGGAAAAATTGAAACGTCGTGTAAGAGATATCTTGAGCACGAAACGTATGGTTGCATTCCTGCTCCTAGACAGCCCCAATGAATCCATCATGATCTCATGGTAAAATCTACAACATCCATTGATTCGTTCTTCTGCTTTATGTTAAGTAGATGTCGATACATGTTCGTCAAGATACTAATATCATCACGATCACGCCTGCAGGAAGTAACTGATAGTAAAAACTTTACGTTGTCCAAGTATATCGACTCGTTCCCATTCCCATACTATGTTGTTCTCAAAAATATCGAAGCGCTTCCTCGGACACTCGCTGATCTGTTGAGACAAGTATGTTTCTGTTCATAAGTGTTCCTAGTTCTTGAAATTGTGTTTATGAGTTGTGGAACCCACATTAATCTCTCTCTCTCTCTCTCTCCAGTGGTTTGAGCTGATGCAGAACTCAAGGGACTGACTAATTGCGTACACGTTGACGTCGGTACGAGGGGATCGGTGAAGAACCTCACCCGGTCATCCCTAGGTTTCATACTCGGCTCAATTTGGCTCGATTTCTTGGCCATTACTCGTGCCAAAAAGCATCACAAATACATTCAGAACCATGTCCGTGTATATATACATACATGTAAATTATTGAAATATTGTTTTGTATATACACTTTGGAATCAATTTTATCTGAAGGAATAAAATGTTCCGGTCCAAAAGTTGGGTACACGGAATCTTTATTTCTCTTAATGTAGTTTGATTTAATTATCTTTATACCTGTTTTCTGTTATCAGTATTGACAGAATAGAATATATGTTTGGAGAAAGGAGGGAATATATTCGATTGGACAAAGTGCACGTGAGTAATTTCCACGTGGCTACTCTGGATAATGCTTGACACGTCACTGGACTGCGGATAACCATTTCTGCATGTGATAGGTAGGTAAGCTAGCACGCCAAAGTCCTATTTTATTAGTAGTATACAATAATATTGCTACGTTCGACACACGTTAAATGTAATAATTTTGGAAAATATAATTAATAGTATTAGTTAATTATTCTGGGAAGAAAATTTATACAAAGATGAGAATGATTGCTTGGAAAATATAATTAATAGTATTAGTTAATTATTCTGGGAAGAAAATTTATACAAAGATGAGAATGATTGCTTGAAATACTTCGGCATTGTCATTGTGAATTAATCTTTGTAAACGACTCATACTATATTAAAACAAAATAATTTGTCTTGCTTTTTCCCGCCTAAATATCATGCAACTCTACATATCCTGCCTAAACTTCATCATTTTCCATGCAAATACTATCAATGGTTGCAACTTTTTACATATTTTTTGGGTCACATTTTCGGGAGTCTCACGCACAAGGCCCAATGTGGCTTTTTAAATTTTTAAAATTGAATGCATTTTAATTTTAATTACTTATTTTCTTTATATATATGTATATATACTTATTCTTTAGGCCTTCAAATCTGTAATATATTGAACATGTAATTTATATATTTTACATATTTTTCTAGGATGTAGTGGATCGAGTATTATTTTGTGTGATTTAAAAATATAATTTCTTTATCATTACTACTAATTTCTTGAACCTTATATATTTCTCCCCCAACATAGTCATAGCCACCTATAAATTCCCCTCCATAATGTACGTGGACATCAATAGTCTTGGGTATCATTTCTTGTATAGTATAAAATTAAATAATTGTAAAGTTCTCTGAAATGAATTTTGGAGCCAATCAAATTTCAAGAATGAATCCAGGAATCATTGATTAATACAAAAAAATGTCATGTTTTTTTTATCTAAATTTTATAGATAAGTCACTTGTATTTCTAGGAAGAAAAAAAAACTAGTAGTTTTTACCTTTGCTGATAATATTTTTGTAAGGACCTTTGCTGATAAATTAATCCTAAGTATTTCTCTTGGACTGTTGATTAAATAATTTTCAATTACTTGGACTGTTGGAAAATTTCTCTTGGACTGTTGATTAAATTAGGATATATTTTTATTTTCAAAACCTATATTACCATTTTTAACGTGTGTGGCTGGTAGTGTGTCCGAATATCATTAATCTAAAAAATAATTATAGTTAAACAGGAAATTAGTTAGAGTGGTGGGGGGTGGGGCCATGGTGTTTTTCCTTAAAATAAACATATTCTTTTCCTATTTTTCTAATGTTTTTCTAAAGATTGTCAGCACTTTGAAACGCATAAAGAATTGAAATTTCCGGCAAGATCCGATCTTACCGGATTTGAAAGGAGAGAAAATGATCGGTAAGAATTTTTAAGAAATGAAGAGCACGTTTACTTTCTCTATTTTCCCATCCAAAACATTCTTCCACAAGCGCAAAAAAAACGATTCACGTATCAATATGAATCTGTAGATGAATAGTTTTTTCCCTCCTTATTGCAATATTCTTTGTACAAGGTTGTAAAAGATCGAATCTTCATCGCAATTTATTCGTTTATACGTAGTCAACTCTCTATTCATATGATTCCTTGGTTAGTTGGTTGTATGTATAGTTTTGTTGTGTATGTTTGGATGAAATTGATATGAATTTGATCAATGGGAGAAAATTAGGTTTTGTATATTTCTTGTAGGGAAACAGTTTTCCTGTAATAAGTTTAGGGCTTTTGAAAATTGTGAAGTATAGAAAGAATTAGTACGGAAAAAGAGGAGAAAATGAGTCTAAGTGCTGCCGAGGAAGAATCAACAGGGCAAGAAATCCACATTCCAGCAGATATTGAATGGCAAATGTTGGATAAATCAAAGTTCTTCTTCCTCGGGGCAGCCTTATTCTCTGGTGTTTCAGCTGCATTGTATCCGATGGTGGTGCTGAAAACGCTGGCAGCAGGTTTCCCAGTCGCGTGTTTCTTGTGTTAAAACCGGAGTTTGGATCATGCGATGTGAAGGGCTTCGTGGATTGTATAGAGGATTTGGGACTTCGTTGACCGGGACTATCCCCGCACGAGCTTTGTACATGACCGCGCTTGAGTTTACTAAGAGTAATGTAGGAACCACCGCGACTAGGCTTGGTTTACCCGAGCCTAGTGCAGCGGCTGTGGCCAATGCAGCGGCTGGTTTGAGCGCTGCAATGGCCGCACAAGTTGTGTGGACCCCGGTTGATGTCATCAGCCAGCGGCTGATGGCACAGGGCGGCGGTGGCGGTGGTGGAGGGGTGTCGAATGCTTGTAAATATGTGAGTGGGGTGGATGCATTCGGGAAGATTTTGAAAACGGATGGGATTAGAGGGTTGTATAGAGGATTTGGGATCTCGATTTTGACATATGCACCGAGCAATGCTGTTTGGTGGGGATCTTATTCTGTGGCACAGAGGGTGGTGTGGAGCGGGGTGGGGTGTTTGCTCTGCAAGAATGGGAGGAACGGGTCGAGAATGGAGTTTTGACAAGTAATGCAAACAATGGTGGTGGTTTGAGGCCGGATGCGAAGGCTGTGATGGCGGTGCAAGGGGTGAGCGCGGCCATGGCTGGAGGGATGTCGGCATTGATCACAATGCCGTTGGACACGATCAAGACGCGCTGCAGGTTTTGGATGGCGAAGAGAACGGCAGAAAGGGGCCGAGTTTTGGGCAGACGTTGAGGAATCTGGTGAGGGAGGGTGGCTGGACTGCTTGTTACAGAGGTTTAGGGCCGAGGTGCGCGTCTATGTCCGTTTCTGCAACGACGATGATCACGACGTACGAGTTCTTGAAACGACTCTCTGCTAAGAATCAAGAAGTTCTGACGTGATGAAAGAACACACACTCATACACACAGACAGGAAAGAAATAAGGATTCTCTGTCCATATGTTTAGTTTCTCCTTTTGATTTCGGTTTTTCCTTCTAACTGTTTCTTGTTTTAGCTTTTTACGTTTATTTTTTGTTCCCTTTTCTGTTTGTAAATATATCTCCTTCTGTTTAGGCGTCCCAAAGATGAGGTGATCGATGTAAGACCTTTCATTTGTAGATATTATGAAACGTAAAGTTTGGTTCGATATTAATAAAATTCGAACTTTGTACCTTTCTAAAAGGTTTCTACTTCTTATTGTTTGTTAGCATCTTTACATGGAATTATGGTGGCCACGACTATCATAGAATTAAATATTTTAGCATATGTAGGACTACTTAAAGTAGTGTTAGGTCGTGGTTGGATTAAACGATTAATAACTAAGAAAAGTGGATAATATTTTTCTATTCTTTTGAAAGTAAAGAAAATGTCATTTATGGGATAAATGTTGATGTTGTGGTGGTTATTAGTATCGTAGCCAAATATTTCTCTTTACACATTTATTTATTTTTTGAAAAATTGCTCATAGAAAGCGTTGATTTTCATACCAAAACGAAAGCGCTTTTCTTAGTTATATTTCCTTTCGTTGTCAGCAAATCAAACATAGAATTAGAAATTATAAGATTAAAATAATTAAGAATATGGTTGTGAAGAATCATTTTGGCACGTCACACTATTATATGTGCATTATGTGTTATTAATACTTGTTCATTTCATATATGAACTATTTGACTAACATCTAAATTACAAAAGTAGTGCTATTTGAACATACTATGTCCAAACATACGATGGTAAAAATACGGGTTTGACGGAATTTTTTAACTAATAATTTAATTTCATAATTTCGACAGTTTGATTATTAATAAACATACACTTTTTAAATTTTAATCATAAAATTTCATTCCAATTTAAATTCACAAGTTTAGGACTTGAGTGTGGATGAGAGTAAAATTTGAAAGCGGATGTGCTTAAGATCGATATTTCACAAATGAGCCTGAATAGAGGAAAGAAATTTTAATACTAGCAATCAGACAATATTTTTCCTATTTCAAACACATATATCCAAACATAGTATGTCTGAATAAAATTATTGATTACAAAAATATATGCAAATCTATCATCGAAAATTTTCTGTTATCCAAAGCTGAGTTAAATCGTTGAGAAATTGAACGTGACTTAATTGAAACATAAGAAAATGAGCCAAGCGATAATGGCTTTTTCACCAAATCATGAATCCTATTTTTAAATGAAACACAAAGTTTCCGTCAGCCAGGAGACTATTTCTGATACTACCAACAATAATAGTAAAACTATACCAACAAAGACGAAATCCCCAAATAGGAAAGAGCACATTCACAGCTTAGAACAAGGATGGATCTGATCTACCGATGCACAAGCAGTCTTGGAAGTACTGAAGCTAAAGAGTTGTGATCTAGACTAAGTACGAGCTCTTTTATTGCTGCACGAAGGACACTTGTACTGCTTGATATGCTCGGCTCTAGCAGGAGTGATCTTGACACATTTCCCATGAAACCACTTCTCACATATATCGCAGCAAATCCAGAACTCATCTGATGCATAGTTATCTCCACATGCACCACATAACGTCTCCCCATGCTCATCCTCATCTTCCTCATCTAGTAAGCCCTCATCTTCATCTTTGGTTGTGGCTTTGGATACTTTACGGGAGTTTCAGCTCGCTGTCACCAAAAGAGCAAATGATATTACCATCAAACAAGTTGATAAAAAAAAATATCAAGATCTCTCACACCAAAAGGGTACATCAACTACGGCCGTTGTACTAAGGTAAGGATAGATAAAGAAAATGTACCCTGAGATGATTCCCTACCGGTTTGGGGTTTGACTTTAACTTGTTGCTACTATGATTCGAGACTGAAGATCTCTCTTTCTGCTGTTTTTTGGAAGCACCAGTCACAACTTCAACACAGTAGGTAGATCATTGATCATGTTGAAGAGCCGCTTCCTGCACCAAGAAGAATTTCAAGCACATTCAATAACATATATGTTCAATATCTTGTATGTAAATCCAATGCTTCTCCACTAATTAGAGTGATATGCAAAGAGGTTCAATCACTATTTCAGTAGCATGTTCGTGCTGACAGTCATATGCCAGACGAAAACATACACAATAATCAAAACTTCCCCATAATATCAAATTTTTCTATAGAAAGGCCCTACCCCGAAACAGGAACTAGCCAAACAGATGGAATAGGAGTTACCTGTCAGCTTTATCGAATCCAAACCTAGAACCAAAGTAGAAGGAAACAGCAAGCAACCATGCATCACTGTGGACAGCAACTAGAGATAACCAGTCCTTTTCTTGCATCCCGTCCCTAGCAAAGTTGATGCCCAAAGCAGGCTCCGGGAGTTCTGGAGGTACTTCTTCAGCAGGTAAATTGAACCTCCCATTGCTCACTAGGATACCCGTACAAGCACAATTCTCCTTTTCTGAAAGCAAATTATTACGTAAATAATATTAACTGCATCAAACACACAATACGACAAGAAACATGACGTAAGCACAATTAATTTATACCATGAACACCTTGACAAAAATGAAATGGATGTATGTATGATATAGACAATTTACAATCCCTACCATCTAACATGGAACGGAAATAACTTCAATGAGCAACAGTACCACTTCCATTGCAGAATCATTAAGCACCATTATTCCAGTACATAATAATAATTTCAAATAGATCCATAGGATTGCGTACACAGCACAATGAATGGAAGTCCTTAATAGTACCCGTAACATGCTATCCCTCGTGCCCATTACATAACAATAAATGCCGTAGATTTTAAGATAATCAGAATGAAAAGGTCTTGCTAAATAACAAAAGACATCAAAGAAAGAACAAATGCTGAGGATTTATATATCTCCACACCCTTCAGTCAATTGCACAATTTATAGCTGAACCCCAATGCCACGTACTGAACACCTTTATAACGTGTGTACACATCACAATGATTAGAAGTCCTTAATAGTACCTGTAACATGCTATCCCTCGTGCCCATTACATAACAATAAATGCCGTGGATTTTTAGGTAATCAGAATGAAAAGGTCTTGCTAAATAACAAAAGACATCAAAGAAAGGACCAAATACTGAGGATTTATATATCTCCACATCGTTCAGTCAATCACACATTTATAGCTGAACAAGAATATAATTCACACACATTCCATTGCAGTGAGACGCATAATTGTGGCTCTACGAACGAAAGGACTCAGTTACCTATTCAATTCACGTCATTTTTCAATGCACAACATAAAATACAAGCTGAAAGTCACGTCTGCAGATGCCTAAAAACAAAATGAATCGAGATAGATAGAAATTTCACCAAATAAAAAGAAATTCCCTATAACAGAAGCAATGAATAAACAATTATATATCCAGAATTTAACAGCATTGATGCAAACGTCAAATCAAAAACCATAAGTAACACTAATCAACGTCAAGTTTACTCCATATAACACGCTCTCTCCGCACAGACTTGACGGAATTGAAGTCGTTTTCCAGAAGACGACTGGCGCGCAAAACATGAAACCAGCAAATGAAATTCCCGAAAAAAAATCTACACAGGAATCAAATAAAACAAAAACCATACCAGGATCGCACTGCTGGTAAAATTCTTCAACATCTGCAACCGAAATAAGACACACCGTCAAAAAAAAAATACAAAAAAGCAGAATTAAAAAAAAATGCAGACCTCAAAAAGCAACGAAGCAGAAACTTCAAACACGAAAACCTTGAGAAAATCACTATTGGAAAAATGAATAAGAAAAACGAAACCTGCAGTGAGGGCTTTGATAAGACCAGCTCTTCTGCCCTTAAAATCCCTAAAAACTTCTTCAACAGTTCGAGGGTTGTAGCCTGACTCCATTGCTGTTTCGAGCTCGAATTTACAACAAATGAAATGAAAACCAGAAAGAAATAGTATATAAATACAGGGTTTAAGGTGTGGTGTAGGTTACAATAAATAGTAGTAAAAGAATTTCAGAAAGAGAGAGAGAGGTGGAGAAGTGTAGAGCGAGAGAGGAAGGGAGGGAGAAAATGAAGTGGTGGGATGATGGAGCGGATTTGAATCTAGTCAAGATGGACGGGTTTAACTAAATTGAGAATTGGGTGATGAGTCCGAAAACCCACAACAAAAACACTTGTATTTTCTTCTTACTTGTTTCATATATAAAATTTCAAGATTATTAGGGTTTCGACTTTTTTTGTGTCTTTCGTATATAACAAATTTTTAAATAAAAAATAAAAAAATAGAGTTTTGAGTGTTAATTAATAAATGAGTACTTCGTATAAAGAACTAAAAATATATACTCGGTGGTCGTCCTGCTTTGACCATTAACAGCAAACATAGGCTAATTATTTAAAGTAATATGTGAAGTTATAATAATAATAATAATAATAATAATAATAATAATAATAATAATAATAATAATAATAATACACTCTACATAAAATAACTTAGATAATAAGTAATACGTTTTTTCAACAATTATTACATGTTGCCTGGAGGAATCCTATCGGATCCGCTGTTTAAGATGTTACATTTATTTCATTAGTTTATGAATGGACACAATTAATCAATCTTCCAAGAACAAATCTTTAAATAATAGTATCTGCATATAACATGCATAAAACCAACCTATTTAGAAGAATATTTTGTTTTGTTTCCATTGTACATAATTACACAATACTCAATCGGTGTGTGTCTGTGTGTTGGCTTCACGGTAAAATTAAGTTAATGCTTGAGAGCACATAAACAATCACGGGGGAGTTTTGTACGCGACTATGCACCAAAAATAAACACACAAGATAATTCAAAGAAGTAGATCAAGCCATATACAGAAACAAAGATAAGAAAGAACATCTTTACCAGACTGGAGAACTTGAATCCTACAAGATAGTTCAATTGAGCCGGGGACTACTTCTGACACTACAACAAATAATAATAATAATATAATAATAATAATAATAACAATATTAATGCTATACTTGAAAACAAAAATTCCCAATCAGAAAGTTCACATTCACAGGTTAGGCCTTGGTTACTTAGAACAAGGATGGATCTTATCGACCGATGCAGTCTTCAATAAGGTATAGACCTAAAGGCTACGGACGAGCCCTCTTGTTGCTGCACGCAGGACACTTGTACTGCTTGATATGCTCGGCTCTAGCAGGAGTGATCTTGACGCATTTGCCATGAAACCACCTCTCACATATGTCGCAGCAAATCCAGAATTCATCTGATGCATAGTTCTCCCCACAAGCACCACATAGCGTCTCCCCATGCTCATCCTCGTCTTCCTCAGGAGTTATGTTCTTCTCAAAGCAGAGGAGCTCCAATAGATATGGAGCTTCAACCTGATGATATGGTGCAATCAGCAAGAAAATTCGAATTGTCAAAGGGGGTAACAGTGGAGCAGAGGATGCAATGTTGAATGAAGCACAATATTTTGAAAAGTTTGATGGTCCCGATACGAGTTCTGGTGTATGGGGGGATACACCAGTAAAGACTTTTAAAAACAACCCCCTGAAAATAACACAACCGAGTAATGCAACTCAGTTGGAATCACAACTGAGTAAGAAACACTCAGCTGGAAGTGAAGTGTTGTGCGGAATGTGGTGGAAAATAACAACTCGTAAAAATATAACTCACGCTTTTATGCAAGGTTGGTCAATAACCAAGTCAGTTGATATGGAAGATGCAGTTTGTATGCTCAGTTGTCTTCCTTACAACTGATGTTCTATCTCTTGAACGCCCAGTTGTCTTTCTTCCAACTGATGTTCTCATGCATCTTCCTTAGTTAACTTTGGCATCTTCCCGCTTTGAATGCTCAAATGTTGTTCTGAAACTTGAACGCTCAGGTGTTTTTCTTACACCTGATGTTCTATCCGAGTGAAGCCTTGTTGTCGTCTTCAGCTGGAGTCCTGTAAAGATAAAATCTTAACAATGCTCAAACAGCGAGCCTAACTACTAATATTAGGATCTGGCAACATCTACTCGGTTGGGGTCAGTTGGTTTTGGAATCAATCAAAACTTTAATAAATTTCCCAACAGTTTCCCCCTTTTTGATGATGCCAAAACCCTTATAAAACTCTTACAGATCAAACTGATCCAAATCCTACTGGCCTATCCAAAATCTCAGCTGAAATTCTAGACAGTCTATAAGATTAAAACATCAAAGGGTTAGCACAGTTATAACATGGTATTGAAATAACTTTGCGATTCAGAGCTTGGACAATAAGAGATTGTACGTCAAGTTGAATCGTATAACTGAATAGTTTTTATTACAACTGATGGTTACAAGATAAGCACAAAAACAAAAATTACATCAGTTGCTCAAAAACTAACTGAGCTAAAACTTAAGCCCATACTTGCTAAAAATTCCAACAAAAATTTCTCGCTTAGCCTCAGACTCCTTTGAAATGTCTACCCCGTGCTCTCGGCAAACTTGTCTTGCCTCAGCTGCTATCTTCGTTCGGTTGGGGTTTCGAGAGTATGGGAGGAAGGAAGGGAGATAGGTAACCTTCTGAGGGACCGGGACTGTGTTCATGTCCAGTTTTGCTTCTATCATGGCACGCCTGAACTGGCTGAACATGCCCGGGTCCCTTGAGTGCAACTCAGTCAGCGCTTCTTTGAAAGCTTTCCTTCCATCCTCAGTTGCGTATACCTTTCTGTAGTAGAAGTCATTTATAAACTCTTGCTTGAACGACTCCCAGTCCTCATTCCACTCGGCTGGCATCCACTTGTCTACATGCCTGAACCGACTTTGGACCTTAACCTTCCCTGGCAGCCTCTGTTGCTTCAGCCGAGCTTTGGCCTTAACCTGATGTTTGTCTATTCGGCGACGGCTGCGGGAGGCGATGTTCCGGTCCAAGTTCTTGGTCACTTTGTCAAGCTCCTCCTCGAACTGGTTGACTCTTTTAGCCTGGCTGGCTGTGAATTTCTTGATCCAGTCGGGATTCATGTAGTCTTTTTCGGCAACATCCATAGCCTTGGCAGCAGCAATGCACTCTTCGGTTGTGATACCGTCGAGTTCTGAATCAAGCTCGGTTGCGATCTCGGCTATGGAGTTGTAAGAAACTCCATACTGCTCCGCCTGCTCCAAGTCTTTTGTCATTTCAGCTCTACCTACGTCGGTTGGCTTGGAAGCGGACTTCTTCTTCTGGGCTGTCCTCCTCTTCGGCTGAGATTTTGCAGCAGCTGGAATCTCTTCCTCAGTCTGGGTCTCATCTTCCCCCTGCATCTCAACATCCCCAGTCTTCTCTTCCCCCTTTTTGGCATCAACAACAAGGCTTGCGACTGAGCCATCCAGAGAGGTGAGTTGTTGTTCAGCTTGTTGGATGCGGTTGAAGAGTTCATCGACCGCGCACTCTATTCCGACCTTCTTCGCCAGTTCAGAGTCATGGCGCTCTTGTTCGGCTTTCCTCAATCCAGCGAATGTTTCATTTACCTCAGTCTGGAAAGCAACGAACTCAGCCCATCGTGACTCGAACCGAGACTCCCATTCTTGGTCTTGAGTCTGTTGGGATTTGGCGAGGTTGGAATCAAAAATGGATTTGAAGACATTTAGATCAGACTTGATTCCCAGAACAGTTGATTTCACGTCAGAAATGTCTTGGCTGGTGGAGGATGAGAGTTCGTCAAGCTTTATCTTCAGTGAAACATTCTCCTCCAGCAGCTGCTTGTTCTTCTCCTCTTGTGCTTCCAACATCCTCAGCTGATCTTCTTTGTTTTGCTGGAAGTTGGCAAGCATCTCCATCCTCAGTTGGTTTACCCTCTCAGCTATCAGCTCGCAAATGTCTTCAGTTGAGGGTGCTGGCTGATCAACTGGAGCTTGTTGTTCAATTAGAGCAGGCTGGTCAACTATAACCATGGCTTGTCGGTTGGCCAGGTACAGTTGAAGCTCTTCTTCTTCTTCCTTGGCAGCTGCGGCGGCTGCATCAAGATCAACAATAAAGTCAGCAGATTTTGCAAGCATGTTGTCCAGGAACTTGATGCAATCTTGTTCAGTCTTTTCCCTCGTGTCTGTGCCTTCCGCCTTGCTCAGGTCCAGACGACGCGTCAGAAGCGCAACCTTATTGTTGTAGGCAACCTCCAGATTGGTGTAGTTGAAATAATCTAGGAGGCGTGACTCATCTGTCTTCAACTGGTTCCAGCTGTGTACCCTTACAGTGTCTTCCTTCACATACCAGTGACTGAAGATGAGGTTGAACTGGTACAGCAGCTCGGTTCCAAGCGTAGCAAAAATCGGCATGTCGCGAGCTTCTGGAAACATCCCGATCAGCTTCTGGAAGCAGTAGGCCACCTTGCCTTCATGCTCCATCGCGACGGCCTGACGATCAACTTCGTCATCGATTGGGGAGGGAGATAGATTCTCATAAGGTAACGGTTCAAAAGTTTCATCAATATTGGCCAAAGAGGCGGTCTCAACATTGGCATCGAGCTGGGAGCTCGGAATTTCGGATTCTGTGGGGAGGGGGGTATCAATAGGTTCCTCAACATTGGCCGAAGAAATGGTCTCAATGTTGGCATCGAGCGATAAGCTCAGAATTTCTGGCTGTGTGTTTGTTGTGAGAGCGAGAGGCTCTTTGGGCGGTACGACATCAGCTCCTGCTGTGGGGGAGGTTAGAATGTCTTCAGTTTCCTCAGAGGAGGAAGAAGCATCCGAGGTCAGATCCGTTTCCATCCCTTCAGCCTCATCAGTTCCAGCAACGCGAGGAACGATCTCGAAGGCAGCTGCCTCAGCTGAGTGGCTCGACTCGGATGGCTCCTCAGCTGGTGCCGTCTCAGCTGGTACCTCCTCCTCAGCTGGTGTATCAGCAGCTGGCTCCTCAGCTGGAACATCCTCAGCTGGTGCTGCAACCGTCTTCTTGATCCTCACCCTCAGCTTCTTCTTGGTTGGTTCTGCCTCTTTCTCCTTCTCCGACTCATCCCTTAGTCGGCGTCCAGCTGTCGATTTAGATTTGCGGCCGACAGCCGGGGGCAGCTCCTCAGCTGTGTCCTTTTCCTCAGCTGTCTTCACAGCTTCCTTCTTCTCCTTAGGAGTATACACACTCCTACCACATCTTGAGCCTTCTTTGCTGTTGGGAACAACATCAGCTTCTTCACAGGGGTCCCTCGCAGTCTTCCCAGACCATGTTCTGACCCTTGGTTGCGAGTAGGATCAGAGCGGAGATTTTGCAACCGAAGTTGAGAGTTCCCTTGACACTCAACAACTTCTCTCCGGATTCAGTTGTGGTCTCGGAGATCTTCTGCCTCTCCACAGTCAGCTGGTGTTCAAAATACTTGAACCAGTCGACGTTGTGCTTGTGTTTGTGCTCCAAAGCAATCAATTGCTTGAGCTTCGGTCGGCTGATGTCTCCGAAGGCACCACTGTAACCGAACAAGACCTTGGAGACAACATCGAACAAAAGTCGATGCTCCGGCTTCAACTTCGTCCTCTGCATATTACTCTTCAATTTTTCCGAGTGATGAGAGCATTCCAGAAACTCATCGGCTTCCGTGTTGGTTATATTCTCAAGGTGTCTGTGGCGGATGATTCGGCGGAATGACTTGGCGAAGAATATCAGAAACTGGAATGGGGACGGTGACCCTGCGGATGGTTCTGGCCGGAACGTCCCGTTGACGACAGATCCTTCTGTAACGACACCATCTCTGCTGTCGATGGGCGATTGCAGATTTACGTAGAACTCTCCGACCTGGCGCCTGAGCAGGTGGGAGGGGAAGAGCTTCGCCCAGTCCAGAGGCCGTTCTCCCTGAGAGTATGGCAAGGGGAGACAACACCGGCGACTCCATCATCCTCTGACATGATCTGTCGAAGTGTATTTTGGAGACCAGCAAGTCGAACGATTCTTCATATGATGTGGGGACTAGAGAGGGTCCGGAGAAGCCATTTTCTTTCCTTTGGGTGCCATTTAATACGTCTGAGAAGATATATATAGAAGGAAAGAAAAACTTGCAGTAAATGGTTAGACAGAATCTGAGAATGATGAACAGTTACTGCAGATATCACAAATGTAGAAGGTAAGAGATCACTTCCTGATTTTCCGCCTTTTATAGGTTTTTGGCTCGGTTGAAATCGACGGCTAGGGTTGAATGGCGCGAATCCATCAACGGCTGAGATCACGCGACTATTGACTAGCTTTGACTTGACGTCACGAACCGAGTTCCAACCAGCGTGTGAGAAGGTGAACTGTTTTTCATGTCAGCCCAGTCGCACTATAAAGTAGGCTATTGATGTTCAGCCGTACTTTACATTAAATGCGGCATGATGGCTATTTTAATGTAACTGACATGCTCAGGAATGTTTGAATTTATTTCAAACATTCTCATTTAAGATCATAACACCTTCAGCCATAAATGATACCTGTCAGCTGATGTCGGAATCAGCTGTGTTCACCTGCCAGCTGATGTTGGAATCAGCTGTGTTCCAATGTTGCGGCATACCATCAGCTGACTCGAGTTCGTCTGTTCAGCTGACGTCTGATGTCTCGTTGGCAACCGCATATGAGATTCCCCCTTCATCTGAGCTTCCCCCTCAGATGGATATCTATCTCTTCTCCTCAGCTGGTTCCTCATCTGATGGATCCAACAATCCAAGTAGATCACATAACATCTTGAACCGTGCTTCGGCTAGAGGTTTGGTGAAGATATCAGCTCTCTGAATCTCAGTTGGAATCTTCTCCATGGATACGTCCTTCTTCTCAATATGATCTCGGATAAAATGGTCGGATGTCGATGTGCTTCGTCCGAGAATGGTGAACAGGATTCAAAGAGATAGCAATGGCACTTGAGCTATCACAATGAATGGGAACCTGTCCAGTTGCTACTTCATAGTCTCTCAACTGTTGCTTGAGCCACAACACTGCATGCAACAACTACCGGCAGCCATATACTCTGACTCGGTTGTAGAAGTGGCAACACATGCTTGTTTCTTGGAGAACCAAACTAGCTTGCTTCCCATGAACTGACAGTGTCCAGATGTGGACTTCCTGTCCAACCGATCTCCGGCTAGATCTGCATCTGAGTATCCGTCAGTTGGATATTGTCGTCGGTTGATACCACAACCCAACATTAACTTTGCCCTTCAGATACTTTGATGTTCTTTGCTGCCAACATGTGTGCTTCCCTTGGTTGAACTTGGAACCGAGCACACACTCCAACCGCGTAAGATATGTCTGGCCGACTGGCGGTTAGATATAGCAAAGAACCGATGATCCCTCTATACTTACTGGCATCCACGAGCTTTCCCTCAGTTCCAGGTTCAATCTTCAGTTAGTATTCATCGGGATCCTTGTGGTTTACTTGTCTGCAATCCGAACTTGGTGATGAGCTCCTTTGTATACTTGGACTGATTGATGAAAATCCTTTCTGGCACTGCTTCACTTGTAATCCAAGAAAATAATCATCTCCCCATCATCGACATCTCGAACTTCTCCTTCATGAGATTTGAGAATTTTTCACACAGCTCCTCCGACTTGGAACCGAATATGATGTCGTCGACGTAGATTTGCACAACAGTATATCTTCTCCAACTTTATGGTGAACAGTGTTTTATCAACTGACCCTCGTTTGAACCCCGAGTTCAGAAGAAAACCACAAAAGTGTCATACCAAGCCCTGGGTGCTTGCTTCAATCCATAGATTGCTTTCTTCAACTTATACACTCTTCCATCTCCAGTCTCAAAACCGGGAGGCTGTTCAACATATACATCTTCCTTGATATCACCGTTGAGGAAGGCACACTTCACATCCATCTGATAGACCTTGAACTTGTGAAATGCGGCATAGGCTAGAAAGATTCGGATGGCTTCCAGCCTTGCAACCGGCGCGAAGGAGTCCTCAAAATCGATTCCTTCTTGTTGGCAATATCCCTGAGCTACCAACCTTGCCTTATTCCTCACGATGAATCCAATGGCGTCTCTCTTGTTCTTGAAAATCCATTTTAATCCAATGACTTTGACACCATTTGGTCTTTCTACCAACTCCCATACACAGTTGCGTAGAAATTCATTCAGCTCTTCTTGCATGGTTGTTGTCCAGTGAACACAGTTGAGAGCTTCCACAACATTCTTCGGTTCTGGCACATCAGCTACGAAGCAAGATATCATGCAACATCTCCTGCTTGCTCGAACTCCTCAAGAACTGCCAACTCCTCAGCATATTGCGCATAAGTGTTGGAATCTTCCTTGGTTGAATCTGGATTTGCAACTCTGCTCCTTGTACGCACACCTTCGGTTGGATCTCCGATGATGTTGTCAGAGGAATGATCTTCATACCATCTCTTGTTGCGTCTTCCTTCTTCTTCCAACAGTGGCTGTTCCAGGATTTCAACTGATGGTGAATCCTGAGCTGTGGAGAGTGCTGGAATCTTCAGAACTGGTGATTGATCAGCTTTGAGTCTGGATCCTCAACATTGACAATATTTTGAACCGGGCTCGGTTGGGCTTCGGATGCTGATGCAGTTGGAGTGACATCAGCTGGAGTTCCCCCTTGAGATGAGCTGGGGTCCTCGCATTCATCTTCTGAGGAGTAAGGATCATCATCCTCGTTGCCCATACCAATGGTTCAGCTAGATTCTTTTCCTTAGAGCCTGCGATCTGGTGAGAGCTGGTGGAACATGTGGATCAGCTTGTTGTCCTTTAGCCTGTTCCCTGCACTCAAAAGTAGATTCATCAAAACTAACATGAGGTGTTATCTCCACAACGAGAGCTATTGTTGAAAACTCTATAAGCCTTGATCCGAGTGCATATCCGAGAAATATGCCCTTCGAAGCCTTGGCATCAAAAGTTTTCAACTGAGTCTTCCCATTGTTGTGAATATAACACTTAGAACCAAAAACGCGAAAATATGAAATATCTGGCTTCCTGCGTCTCCATAGCTCGTATGGTGTCTTTCCCAACCGCTTGGTCAGAAGAGACCGGTTCTGGGTGTAGCAGCTGTGTTGATGCCTCAGCCCAAAATCTCTTTGGCAGAGCTGAGCTTGTCAACATGGATGTAGCTGCATCCTTCAGCGTTCGGTTCCTTCGCTCAGCTACTCCATTTGTTGCGGAGTACGCGCAGCTGATGTTTGATGAGTAATTCCATGCTTCTCGCAGTACTCGATGATGGTTTCATTTAGAAACTCGGTTCCACGATCTGATCGGATGGAAATAATTTTCATCTCTTGTTGGTTCGATATCCGATCCATCAGCTTGGGTAGCTCATCTCGGGTTTCACTCTTGTGACGCATGAAAATGTCCACGTGTACCTAGAATAATCATCAGTAACAACAAGGGTATACTCGTTACCATTCATGCTTTTTGGTGTAACTGGCCCGAAGAGATCCATATGGATCAGCTGCAATACTCGGGTTGAGGGAGTTGTTTCAACCGGAAGGAGGATCTAGCGAGCTTTCCCAGCTGACATGCACTGCAGATATGTGTTGTTGAAAACACTCGGTTTGGTATGCCTTTTGCATGTTCTTGTTGGCAAGTCGGTTCATAGTCTTGAAGTTCAGATGGTTGAGCCTTTTGTGCCACAGCCAGCTCACATCTGAACTGCTCTTTGATAACAGACAGGTGTCAGGAGGACTACTATTCCAGTCAGCATAGTAGACATTCCGGTTGGGGATCGATTTCCCAACAATATGACCTGCTTTGATCCGACATTTTTAACCCTGCAACCCTGTGCATCAAACTTGACAGAGAAACCATTATCACAAATTGGCTGATGGAGAGCAAGTTATGCTTCAATCCATCAACATATGAAACATTAGAAACGACACGTGATTGGTTTCAAGGGTACCGTAGTCTGGTGTGACCTTTTGAGTTGTCACCAAAGGTAACTATGGTCCTTCTTTCTCCACGAAACTCCCAAGCAAATCCTTCAGATTTGTCATGTGTTTCGAGCATCCACTATCCATCACCCACATGGTTCGTGATGCCTTATTCTTCCTCAGCTGTTTCTCCTGTTCCTGCACAGAGAAACTCGCTTAGGTCCCCAATTTTAGTTGGGTCCTGGAGGGTTAGAACCAGTTCCCCCTTGAACTGTGATTCGTTTTTCCCTGTATACTCGGATAGATTTATCATTCCAGATCACTTTTCTTCATCATCAACTATAACAACACCTCGGTTATCCTTAGGCTTGTTGTTAGTAGTGATGTTCTGTTTCTTGGGAGGAGATGGATTTCTCCCATTGTGAGCTTTAGGAGAGAGGCTTTCCCCCTGTTTTGATGGCGCTTTTATCCTGTTGGTTTTGTCGATGAGGTCGGACGCCATGTTGGAATCCCTGTGACTGAGTCTGATTCCATCTTCCTGACTGTCGATGATAGTTGTTCATGCCCTGTTGTTGGTTCATGTTGTGGCATGAATATCTCCAGTGTTCGAACTGTTCCTCATCGGTTGACTCGGTTGGAACCTCTGGTTGAACTGATGATGGAACCTGTTGATTCAGATGGTTGGATCCTTGTCGGTTCTGCGGTCGGTTCCATTCTTTCTGAGTTGGCTCTGAGGTCGATTCAGAGGTCGGTTCTGAGTTCGGTTTCGATTGTATCTCCGACGCCTCTGGTTCCTCTTCTGACTCTTGGAACATTCCCCCTCGGTTGATGTCCCAACCGATGGAATGTTCTGTTCTCCATCCACCGCTCCTTTTCCTTTCTCAGTTGAAGTTTCCTTAGTCGGTTGAGCTTGCTGAGAAGTGGAGGTTGGATTACTTTGGGGAGATTCAGACTCAACTGTGTTAGGTTCGACAACCTTGACCTCCACATCTTTGATGAAGGTTGCTGGAGGAATTCCAGTATCCTTGATCACATCATAACCGAGTCCTGACACGTCATCCATCTGTGGCTGTAACTGATGAGATTCTCGATGATCTTGGATGACTGATATAGCTTTATCAAGTTGTCCTTCTCAGTTTGCAACTCTTTGAGGAGAACAGCTATATGCTCGGTCTGTCCGTCTGACTTCTTTATCAGCTGGTCGATCTGAGCCTCTTGCTTTTCAACTGATCATGCTGCTCCTGGATTTGCTTCTTCAACTCCTCATCGGTTGGAGCATTAGTTCGGTTGGCCGCATTCAGTTGATTTTGAGATTATCAATCTCTTCAGTTTGACTCTTAATCAGATCGTCCTTTTCGGTTAAGGATTCTTCAAGTTTGAACTGTTCTTGAAGACTCTTAAACTCAACCGATTGCTGATGCAGTTCCTCACTGAGTTCTTGAAAGTCACTCCAGGAGGGTTCCAACTCTTCATCCAGTGTTTCCTGCATGTTAGAAATATTGGAAGAATTTAAATTAGCAGGACTAGAGTGTACCTCAGTATCATCCTGGTCGGTTCCAAGTGCCATGAGGCATTGATCCTGACCGATAGCGTTGTTGGTGGAAGTCAGCTCATCCTCATCTTCAGTGTCGGTGAAGATGTCCATGTCGTCAGCTGCTTCTTCTGCAACCATGGCCTTGTTCTTTCCAGTTTGCTTGGCCCTCAACGCTTCTCTTTCTTTCTTAGAAAGGTCTGGACAATCAGCTTTGAAATGTCCCTCCTTGCCGCATTCAAAGCAACCGTTGTTCACAGGCTTTGAGTTATCTCGAGTTCGGTTAGATTTGTAGAACCTCTTGTATTTTCCGAACCGAGTGTCCATGTCAGCTAGCTTCTTTGACAGGGCGGCTATATTCTGTTGCAGCTCTTCTCTGCTTGGCTCCTTCGTAGCTGTGTCCGCAGATCTTTGGCCTTGATGTTCGCGGCTTTGAATAGTCAGCTCGGAGTGCTACTGACTTTGTGGCTGAACCAACATCCTCATGTCGACTCGTCTGAACCGAGGACTGAGTTGACCTTCGTCGGTTCACCTTGTACTCATTTCCTTCAAATTGAGAACAATCTTTCAGTTCCCATCTCACCAAGGTCAGCTCGGCTCTCATGGATATTGGTGAAGGTATCCCACTCAGCTGGTAGAGCTTGTAATACTTTGAGGTTGATTTCTCTCAAAGTATTTTCCTCTTCGGATGGACTGGATCCTTCTGATGATGTCCATGAACGGAGCTCTAACTGATCAATGGTTTCATCAGTTCTCAGACAGAAGTTGTCAAAGTCTTGACAGGCATGTGAGAACTTGTTCTCTTTGTTTCGTCGCTTCCTTCACTCAGAGATGCCAAGATATCCCACATCTCTTTAGCGGTTCGCACTCTTCTATCCAAGGAAGATAGTCTTGTCCAACTGTGGACATGATTGTGCTCTGAGCCCAGATGTCCAACTGGCTCACTTTGGCTTCCTCTGGAGTGAAGTCTTCTGGCTTCTTCTCCACTAACTCCTCAGTTGCATCCCCATCATTGGGATTTGTAGGAGTGCGAGTGACCTTCTCTGATGATGATCGTCCGGATGTGAGTACTTGTTGCATTCGATGATGCTTTGACAGTAGGATCTTCTTCATCCGAGTTCTCCAGGATGTATAGTTCACAACCGAGAACATGACCGATCTTGTCTTTACATCCATCTGCACACAACAACAGAAGAAAAAAGCAAGCAGATATGCACTAGCGTGATAAAGAGATCTGTTCAGTTGACCACTGAAGAAAACACCTCGAATTCACACCTTGTGAAACAGAGTCAGCAGTCTTTTGAACCACTGCTCTGATACCACTTGATGGTCCCGATACGAGTTCTGGTGTATGGGGGGAATACACCAGTAAAGACTTTTAAAAACAACCCCCTGAAAATCACAACCGAGTAATGCAACTCAGTTGGAATCACAACTGAGTAAGAAACACTCAGCTGGAAAGTGAAGTGTTGTGCGGAATGTGGTGGAAAATAACAACTCGTAAAAATAACTCACGCTTTTATGCAAGGTTGGTCAATAACCAAGTCAGTTGATATGGAAAGATGCAGTTTGTATGCTGGTTAGTTAGTCAGTTGAATAAGCAATAAATAACTGAATAATAAACACAAACACACAAGGATTTACGTGGTTCGGAGATAACTCCTACGTCCACGGGGAGTTGTGAGTCCACACAACTCAGTCCAAGTTCTTCTGGACAAACCACAAAGCTTACGCGGGCTTTGCAACCGTTGAGATAAGTTTACGGGTACTTATCAACCTTACAGATAAGTTTACGGGTACTTATCAACCTATCTACTCAATTCGGGAAGAGTAGGGTCCTAACAATCCTTTTGAGAGGATGTGAAAAGGTGGGTTTCCAACTAATAGCTCGAACAAGAAGTGAGCTATGATCTACACTCTACGAACTCTCAACTAGTGATGTTCTCAAGGTTGGATCGAAAAACACAAGACAGAATCTAACACTCTAGAACTCTCAACTAATGATGTTCCTCTAGAGGATAACAACAGTTTTGCTTGAGTGTAGAAGTTGTTCTTTTCGCCTCGTATATCTCTTCTCGCACCTTGTCTGCTCCGTATCTTTTTCCCGTTCTACTTCTTGGTGAATGAATGAAAGGCCTCTATTTATAGGCGGAGAGAATCAACTAGCCGTTGGATGAGCCATTGATCTCTGTTCTTTGAAAGCGATGGCTTGTCTCTCTCATTTCTGCAGACTTTTTCGGAATTTGGCAACTGAGTGCTTCTGCTTTCCATCTAAGACAACCTTGTGTTGGGCCAATGAGGTAATGACAGAGAGTCAAACCTTCACGTGACTTCCTTATTTGAATTTCAAATCTCAACATTAGTCTTTCAAAACAATTGATGGTCGGTTGAGAGTTTCGATCTTCATCTGACTTGTTCTTTAGCTGATGTTCTATCTGAATGCTAACAGTTGAACTTCATGCTGTTGATCTTCTTGGTTCGAGTCCTACAACTGATGTTCTGAATGTGAACGCTCAGTTTTCTTTTCTTGTATCTAATCAGTTGGCTTCGAACGCTCAGTTGTCTCTCTTACAACTGATGTTCTCTTGCACTTCTCCCTTTTTAATTTTCATCTGATGAACGCTCAGTTGTCTTCCTTACAACTGATGTTCTATCTCTTGAACGCTCAGTTGTCTCTCTTCCAACAGATGTTCTCCTGCATCTTCCTTAGTTGACTTTGGCATCTTCCCGCTTTGAATGCTCAACTGTTGTTCTGAAACTTGAACGCTCAGGTGTTTTTCTTACACCTGATGTTCTATCCGAGTGAAGCCTTGTTGCCGTCTTCAGCTGGAGTCCTGTAAAGATAAAATCTTAACAATGCTCAAACAACGAGCCTAACTACTAATATTAGGATTTGACAACATCTACTCGGTTGGGGTAAGTTGGTTTTGGAATCAATCAAAACTTTAATAAATTTCCCAACAAAGTCAATTTCCTAAATTCAGCCTTGAGGATAAGGCTGATTCTTTGGTGATTGGGGGGGGGGGGGGGGTGGGGGAATGTTAATTAACCAAACTAGTAGCGATTGCTTAATAGAATATGTTCAGTTTTCATTTGAAGATCTAACAAATAGACATGACAAAAGATACTCAGCACCATCATTCCAGATCATAAACTGCAATTCAAATGTCTTAATAAATTGTGACACATCTCCACAATCTATACCACACTTGTATATGATTGACAAAAGTCCTCAAATAACCCACTTGACATACCATCTTCATGTGCCTTATATAACTACAAGCATAATACAACTACATAAAATATAAGCATAACACAAGGTTTTTTCATAAATATTATCAAAATCGAAATATTACTAAATTACCAAAAAACCAGAACAACATAAAAATATACACTTCCCAATTCATCACCAAAATATGCGAGATATATATCTCTCCATGTACTTCAGTCGAGCATATAAAAAAAACATAGCTCAACAAGAGTATAAATCTGATAGGTTTCATTTGCAGTGAGACAAGGAACAGTGTTTCCATAAATTATGGTCCCACCTAATTAATTCACTCTAATCGTCAGTCCACGGTAGCTCAATCACATTCGCGGATACATCATCATTAAAACTAATCCTTACAACGGGAAATTTATGTAAATAGTCACTTCAAAGAAAATCCGTACAAAGAGAAGCAACAAATGCACGAATATGCATCAAAAGGCTTACCCAGACTGATTTAAACTTCACACGTCAAAATCTAAAGCAACACTAATTCAAAATTCTCTGCGCACGGAGTTTACCAAATTGAAATCATTTTCCGAAATACAGCTGACACACAGACATGAAACCAGCTATTAAAAAATGTCCGAAGAAAATACAAATCAACTAATTGATACAATTTTTTTCCGAAACCCTACCAGGATCACACTGCTGGTAAAAATCTTCAACATCTGCAAACCGAAGGGGAAAAAACCGTCAAAACCAAAATAAATCAACTAAAAGCCAGAACAAAATGGAAAATAGAAAACAATGCACACACCTAAAACTATGAAACAAATTATTTTGCCAACAAAAAATACGGTGAAAAAATTAATTTCCTAAAAAAAAAATTGGACAAATTAAACAGAGAAACGTGTTATGAGGGCTTTAATAAGTCCAATTCTTCTGCCCTTAAAATCTATGAAAACTTCCTCAACAATTCGAGGATTGTAGCATGGCTCCATCTCCGTTTCTCGAGCTCAATTTTACAACAGAGAAAAACAAGGGAGAAGGAAGTAGGAAATGTCTGTCAGTTTTTGTGGGTTTAAGAGTAGGGGATAATAAATAGTTAAAAAATCTATAGAGAGAGAGATGATGGAGCGGATTTGAATCTAATGAATATGGACGGGTTTAACTATATTTGAGAGTTGGGTGATGAGTCCGACAGCCCACAACAAACCGCTCTTTCTCTATTTTTTCTTTTTTTTCCTTGAAAATACAATTTGAAAGATTAGTTTTTTTGTATATTTCAAAATTGAAGAGTTTTCAGTTATTTTTGGAGGAGTGAAGGGTTCCATTTTTTGAAGTGCTATAATAGGTAAGTCGACACGTAAATATAACCTAAGAATAAATTATCATTTAGTAGTCAACCATTAATAATTTATCCGATGATCAGATTCACCACAATAGTCTCTAATATTGTCGTTTATTAACTCTTTGTTCGATATGTATTCTCTCTTTGACCATTAGTTGAGTTATGTATTAGAAAAGGTAAATGTGAAGATATGATGGATCAATAATTTTTGGTCCGTAAAACAACATTATCTAATTATATTTACTGTTTTCTCTTATTTATGATAATATTTGTCATTTTTCTTGTGCAAGTAAAAATCATTCAAAATGTATGAGGATTACAATCCAAGAAACAAAACCAAAACTCCTATAAATGAAAACAAGATGAAGGATTGAAAATTCAATAGCCCAAGCTAAAGTTAGAAATACTAACATCAAAACTTAGCAAAGTTTTGATGTTACTAAATTCAATAGCGATTTTTGGCTCCACATTTGGTGGTTTGAGTGGTTTGGCTCTACATTTTGTCGAGTCGCCCTCTTTTGATATGCTTTTTAGGTCATATACGGATCTCCTTGAACACCACATGCTCTTCTGGAACAGTATTGATCCACCTCAGATTGAGCGCCGAGTCATCTCTTGGCAGTTGTTGATGAAAGATGCAGTGAAATTGAAGAATTTTTGCCCTACAGAAGCCGAACAGTTCAAGGATATTCTCGTGGTAATTTTTCTTATCATTCATTCTGCTGTTTTTTTCTTCTTTCCATCTGTATAAGCGCCTGTCAACTTTATTCATGTAGAACAAGATGAGAAAACTAGAGGCCAGCTCATCCTTAACATTGAATTCGAGCAAATCCTTGCTCTGGAAGCATGGTGGGCATCCAATTTTGCCCTTCATCTGCTGAACTGCACCAGAAACAGTGCCAATTTTCTGACCTTTGTGAAGAAGTGTGGCCCAGAATAAGCAAGTTTATGGAACTAGGTAGAGCATTTTGCATAAGGTTTAAATTGGAGGCTTGACACGCCATAGTTATAAATAACTTATATGTTTTTTTGCCTTTCCCCATCTTTACTCCAGTCTCGTTGCCTGAAATCATCTCCGTAGATGGGAATAAAATTCAGGATGTTGCTGTAGATGGCATATTGTTTTCTGACGTGGAGCTTCGCATGCTTGCGATGCAAGGTAGAGTCTCTTATTCTCCTGCACATCCTGATTTTAAATTATTTTTATGGGTGATCGTGTCTCAGTTCCGACATTGTATGCCTTTTGCTTTACTTATTTTTTTCTTTGATAAGGGGACAATGTTGAATAACCCTTGAATCCTTGCATAATTAATTGCTTCTCTTTCCGCATATTTCAGTTGGTCCACTTCAGTAAGGTGTAGTTTGCACCTAGGTTGAGCTAGGAAACAACAATTACCGTTTATCTCTTTGTACTTGCAAGTTACTCATTCATTTGGTACCCATACCGGTCCAGCATCTGTTCCTCAAGGCCAGTTTCACTTGTACTGTATCAGAAACCCCTTTTTTCGTTGAATATGAAAAACCCAGATCAGTTAGCTTGGTTTTCTAAAACAGGATTAGAAATGTAGATAATACAAAGTCAAGACATTGTAAAATAGAGACCTCTTAAAAGTATTGGCTCCAAAGTTCAGTTTCGCCATGTTTTGGTTGGAATGATCTTTCCTTTTAAATTTGATGAATTGGAATTAAAGGAATCAGAAACATCACTGCGTCAAGTCTTTTCATAGAGTTCTTATTCTGTCACTTGATATCTGGAACCTAAGAACCTCTTTGACTAAACATTGTCCTCTTAAATTATTAACTGTATTATTTCGACAAGTATCTGTAGAACCTTCGCTTTGACTGTTTTTGGGAATTTCTTAAAGGAGTTTGCATGTCGACATATATTGTCGACAAAGTGGATGATAATGGTTCTGAAACTACACAATGCACCAGGTATGCTCATGGTTTTCTTCTCTGGAACCTAAATGAGAATATCTGATATCACTCTGGTCAATTTTCTATGTGCTCAGATGCTTTTGGAAAGGTTGGATTTTGAAAAGCAGAAGTTGAAAGTGAAGCTGGAGAATACTAAACTTTTGCCGTCACTCTTTTCTGCTTGTTGTGCCGTTACACCTGATATATTGCATAGAAGGTCCGGCTTAGATTGTTGGATAAAGACGCAACCTGTGGTTGATGAGACAAGTCTTTGCCATGATTTGAAACTACTGTAAAAACTAACAAAGAGTGTTGTGGTTGATGTGAAAGAACAACACCATGTATGAGCTCTCCTTTAATTCTGATAAAGTGTATCTGTGTTCTTAAGTTCCTTTTCAAAAGTCAGTTGATTTTTAGTTCACAGAGAACTCTAAATATGTTATAGCTATTTTTTCAAGATGTTTATTTGTTTTCACGTTTTTCACTTTGACATGTATGACAGGCTTTGTTAGATTTGTCTGGGCTTTTAAAATCGTCTTTGAGCTTCTCTTTGGATTATTCTGCAAGGCCTCTGAAAGACTTCTTGCCTCACCAAAAAATTTTATGGACCCTAGATGCCTGGGAATCGGTCCAAGGAGGTAAGTGTTGCTCTATAACTCAGTAATTGCTGTATTAATCTTGTGATCTTATCTCATAGTTGATGTGTTCTCTTATACTACAGCAAATGAAAAAATCTCTAGTTTTATTCTGGAGATGTGGTTTCGATGGCATGCAACTCTCTGGGAAGTCTGCCCTGTTCTTGCCAAGGTACTTATAGAATTCTCAAACTTGAATATTTTACTGGAACCATTTTTGTTTTAAAATAAACTAACTCATCATGCAGGCCCTTCCTCAAAATGAACAGTATAACATTTTGCTGCCTCACAAGTTCTTTTGGCCTCTTAAAATGACAATGGTTGATGAGATTCTGTAGGTTGCTCTTTGACAGGAAATCTCTTCACTTGCTCAAGTTTTGTTGTCAATTTTATGAATACTTAGCTATCCTAAGATGTACTATAATTATTTGATTAACTTTTACTTGCCACAAGCTGGTTCTGGTCTTATAACTGCTGTTGTTACATGGACATGAATTTTTTACCATAAAGAGTTTAGATCCTTGTACAATTGACTGATCATGAAGCTTGCATATATTACTGAAGTGGGCGATCAGCTGATCTATTGGTTTTGCTCGTCTTATGTCTATTAAGAAAATACAATCAGTACAAATTAGTCAGCTATTGTAGTCAATTCACAGAGTTTGCTGTTTCCAGAACATGTTGACTTAAATATGTTATCTCTATAATGTCTTTTTTTTTCCCTCTCTTTATTCTGTTTTGGTCACTGATTATTATCAACATTGATACTGCTTTAATTAACTAATAAGTTTCTTTGCCCATAACTCTGTTTTAATCAGGAAAAATGCAGACCCCATTAGAGACTACCCACTTGTATAAATTCAAGCTTAGAGCTACGTGTCGCAGTATTTGGCAGAGTTCTGACAATGTAATTAGTTCAGGCGGCATGTTTCTCTCTGCTGCGCGGTCTCTCTTTGAGCAGGTATTCATTGTTGGTTCAGTAAAAAGTTCTGTAATTGTTAACCAAATCCTTGGCATATACTAATATTGACGTTTCTCTCTATACTTTCTTGTAGATTATTTGCACACACAAAAAGTCATTTGAGGATTCAAGATATGCTGGCATCAAAGCTGCTCTGTATTCTATCCAGGAATTAAGCAAACCCGGTACATACCTCTGTTCATTCTCAATTATTATGCTATGCATTCGGTTCTAGACTCCTGTATAAATTTTTTCAATTAATGAAGTTTCCTTATGGTCATATCGTCTGTATTGTTATTATGATAAGACCTTCGTAGTTCTCTTTCCTTACACACTTTATATACTTGATTCACAATATTACAGCTGGAAAATACGAAGGCCTTGGTCTCAATTTTGACATCTTCAAATCATCCTGTATTCACATCCTTGATCAAGTCTTATATTGAGCCCTCTGCTTAGTGAACTCTATCCTGTGAACCCATCTGATGGTTAGTGCCTCCTGTATCTATTGTTAAGGTTTTAAGGTTGATTCTCTGCTTCTCTGCAGAACTCTATTTTATGTCTATGTACTTTATAACATATTCCCAATCAATACTTTGCAGATATCCAGAGTGTCGGATGCTCTCTGGTGCGAATTGGGGCCCTACGTTACAATCTTTTGGTCCGCTGTGATGACTTGGATCCTACTTTTAAAGTACTCAATCAAGTATTCCGAGCTAACAGCAAAGATAGCTTCACTTGAGATCGAGATTGAGGTATTTTGATTTACTAACAATTAGTTTTTAATCTCAATCCATGCTTACCTCTTCTTTCCCCTTTTTCAAGCTTTTCCTTTTTTGGCTTAATCATTTTTACTGGGCATATTTGTTAGTGTGTAAAATATGTATAATAGCTTGTTTCTCTATTATCAATGTGTCATTATCTTATTCTAGAGTTTCCCTTGAACTTTAAAGGTATATTCTAGTGTTGGCTTCACAAGACCTCAGACTGATTGATTATCTTTTTACAGGTTAGGCAAGAATGTGTCTATTTAGCTGGAAATACGCATCAGACGGAAGCTGATAGTTACAGAATCAATTTGCTTGATAAACTTAATGCTGAAAAGAGAATGCTCCGAAGAAAGGTAGCATTTTGAATATTTTGCTATATCAGAAACTTTTTGTTTCTTCATGATACTAACTTTCAGAGTGAAATTTTTTGTTTTCTCTTTTTGATTTTGCATGGAAGAGGGTGTAGTTTTTTCACAAATGCTTATTACACTTATTATCTCAGCCAAATTTTCCTCAAATAAAAAATTTATCTTAGTCAAATTGACAATATTATTGGAAACAGAAAAAGTACTAGGAGCTCAAGGTTTATATATAAACTCCCTATGCTGTTACCCTGGATATCTTTGTCAATATCATCATGCTGATTATAGCTGAAAAACCTGGACAACAAATATTTTCAGACACCTGCATTTTGAGCTATGTTTCATTGCATTTGTTGGAACTACCATGGTTTCCACTTTGATTCCACCTGCTTTTTTCTCTTCATTATGCTTGTTTTAAATTTAATATGATATCTTAGATTTAGTAATTCAGTCTAGATGGTTTCTGAAATATGTTTGCATATTCTGCACGTGTTTTGATCTATTTGGACTTCCAAAAGTGAATTCCAATTTCACCTGTAATATATGTTCCTGAATCAGATGGTCTTCCGCCCAAATCCTGGGAGATTTAAGGAGTTGAAGTATCTATGCAATGATTTTCTTAAGTCGGTTACAGCTATTGTTCAATGGACCAGAGGCTTCAGAAGCTTGGAGATAGAAGAGGTCACTAACCAAGTGCACAATTGGCAGGTATTATTGACTTACAAATTCCCTTTGGATAGCAATGTATTTCCAATGTCATGGCCAAATGTTTACTCTGAATTTATGGATGTTGACCTGGCCTTCATATATATTGATTTATCCAATCTAACCTTCCATTCTTTCATTTTCAGGATATGACTTCACATTTCATTGACCAGTTGTCAAAATACTCTGATTACATTGATATAACTGAACCAGTTCAAGTTGCAATATATGAAATGAAATTAGGATTGTCATTAATTGTATCTGATGTAATCTGTAGAAGGTATCTGCCGGATGGGGAGCAGAGTATGGAATCTGTTTTGGTATGTAGAAGATCTTTGTTTCGTCTAATTGTTTGTTCTTTGTTTCATGGTTCGTACCTTTGACTCTTGATGCTTCTTCGACAGAGCACGATTTACAAGTTTGTTAGGTTCCCCAGAGTTTGTGCATCTACAAGAGTCTCTGTTAATCTTGAGAGAAAGGCTGGAATTTCCAGAAATGATATTGAATGGCCAAACATCATTGAAGAAATCAATATGCATGTACTACAGAACATTGCTGAGTTAACTGGTGACACTAATTCGACTAGAGAGACTTCTTCTCATGCAATGGTTCGTCATTCTTCAATCTTCATCTTTGGTGTTCTTTTTGGTGCATCTCCTGAGAAATAATTTTTTATTTACTTGTTTTCTCAAAAGGTTTACTTTTTATGCTTGCCACTTGTTAATACTTGCAGAAGACATCAACCTTGCCTTTCAAGGTTTCTGTTTACCACAATGTTCTGTCTCGAATTAAAGACTCTGTTGCTGGTTCGCGGTTTCTTAGTGCTTCTTCCTTTAAGGTAAAGTTGTTACCTGATATTGTGTTATTTTCAGAGTGGTATGAGTATTAATTTTGCCTATGTTTTGTCAGCTTTTGCATGAGATCTTCCATAAAATCGCCAGTCTTTGGATGAAGCATCGGGTGAAGTCATCTGACGAGGGTCATCGGCAGTTCATGTTCAGAGCCAGAATATTTAAGATGGAGAGTATAATAGAGATTGATGTGTCTAACTGTGCAAAACTGCTTGCAAATGATAGCTTCGCTGAGTGGCAGGAACTTCTCTCTGAAGAACTAGATGACAAGGTAATGATATTCTATTTCAGTTCCACCCTCTCCAGCCTCTAACTTTGCATGAGCTCAGATGCGATGCATAGAGAGATAGAGGTGCTAGATCCATCAATTTGCAACTTTTTTCCTTGCAGATCAGAGTCAATGAGGAGGATGAAGCTCTGGTGCAAGAATGGAACGCTCAGGAATCCGATTTGGATGGCATTGTTAACATTCACAACCAGTTATTTGGTTCAATTGACCTTGTCAAAAGAGTAAGTTCTCGGCCTTTATTTTATCCCTCCCAAAGGCAAGCATGTTTTCCTACAAAATATAGTTGCTGGAGTAATTAGCAATTATCGGGCTAAAATCCAAGGGTTTTGATAGCATGCTTTCTTACCAAATTGCATCTCCCGAGACTTTCCCCAAAAATGTAGCTTATCACGTGAGCGTTGTTTTTTAAACCACTGTTAGTGGTCATAATATATTTATTCATATTTAGAAACTAAATCTGCAAATAAGGTTTATATTTGGCAGCTTAGCCCTTGGCATTATTGTATTTTAGTCTATACACGAGCTACTTAAACTGCTCCAAGAGAATGTCTGACAGGCTTTCAGTTTTCTAATACTAATTCATATATGGCATCACTTCCACCAGCCTTGCAGTATTGAAGTGTCGGATGTGGATAGGTTGTCTTCCTTTTGTAGCTCTTACATTCTGGGGATGAAGCTAACTCATGGTGATTAATTTTGCGTAGTCTTGCTGTATATATTTCATTCATTTCTCCGTCTCAATCTTTAAAATCTACTTCATATCCAGATATGAAAGGTTTATTTGCCTCGAGTTTTGATGCGAAGATTGCACCTGAACACTTGCTCCGCCTCTGTTTGGAGCATGATGACAAGTTCATTCTTCACAGATCAACTTGCGCATACAATTTCTACAAGGTGTGTGTATGTGTGTGCGTGTGTGTGTGTTTGTTCGGTTCGTCTTCTTCATTGTGATTTAATGTTTCAGCTCGCTAAAGTTATTTCTTGTTATTTTTCTAACAGGATTCAAATTCACCCATGCTGGCCAAATTGGTGGAACCAGTTACACTTCTTAAACAGCGAATTCTTCGCCACCTTGAAGAATGGGATGATCACACTGTTCATCATCTTTCTCTTCAGAAAATTATGGAAGTCGTTGATATGATCCTCGCTCTACCACTTGACACACCTCTGGCCAAGGTAGAGTATTGTACTTAGTGTTGTTATGTTACTTGAGACCTGTTGAAAGTTTTTGATTAGCATATAATATTGTGGAACGAAGTGCTCTTTTTTTTTAATTACTACTTCAGTTCTATTTTTTACTGAAATGAATATAATTTTTTTAATATAAAGTGATTTATTAATTGTTCTTTGTTTTGTCTTTGTGGCATGTAAATGCCTGTTGCAATACCTGAACATCTTTCTTCATGATTTTTAGGCCCTCTCGGCTTTGGAATTTTTGATTAATAGGATTCGAAATGTGCAAGAAACTGTGTCCAAATTTAAATTCTCTGGTGAGCCAAGTTTCCGGTTTTCTCTTTTGGTTGCTTTCGTTATTCAACATGACTATCTCAGAAACTCTTTCGAATCTGGTTTGCTTTCTGACGCAATGCAAACTTACTGCAATCCATTTCCTTGTAGCTGAATTGGAACCTATTTTTGTTCTGGTTTCCTCATGGCATAAGCTGGAGTTTGAAGCATGGCCTTCATTGCTTGATGAAGTTCAGTCTCATTTTGAGAGAAACGCTGGAAAAGTGAAGTTTTTAATTCCCTGTGTAATCGGTTGCTCTCACAACGACTTGGCTGATTGTATAAGTGATATTTTGGCAGTTAAGTAGTTATTTGGTAAATTATTCTACACTTACTAATTGAATATTCCCGTACATGTTTGCAGCTATGGTTACCATTATATTCCGTTTTTCTGCGAGGTCCTGATGAAAATGCTGATCAAAACACGAGCTTCATGATTGAAAGGCAAGTATCTCAAAAAAATTGTCTTCGATTTTAACTATGATTTTATTTATTTATTTATTGGATTCATATCTAAGGCTAAATTCACTACAGCCTGGAAGAATTCTTCAAGACATCCACCATTGGCGAATTTAAAAAGCAACTGCAGTTGCTTCTTTCATTCCATGGACAGATAAGCAATAATTTGAACTCGAGATCCTATATAAGGTACGTTTGTGTACAATAGATTAGCATTTTCTATGTTGGAAAGTGGTAGAATAATTTTTGTAAATAGTATTGGCTTTATTAAAAGTTTGACATGAAACTCTGGTAAGTTTACACAAGTTGCTAATGTATTATAAACCTTGCAGCCATTACCAAGACGAGAATGTCAAAATACTCTACAATACTTTTGGCTTTTATGTGCAATTATTGCCTCGGTACGTTTACCTTCTCTGAATAATCCTCCCATTTTAATATTCTCATGCTTAATGTTTGGTAGTTTATTGTTTTTATATTTGTCTATTCTTAAGGGTTCTGGAATATATCCGCTAGAATAGAAAAAGCATTGAGAAAGAGTTGAATGAGCTCTTAAAGTTGTGTCGTTGGGATCGTGTCGATAATCATATGGCCTTTGAGAACTTCAAAAGGACTAGGCTGAAACTACGAAAGATAGTAAAGAAGTATACGGTAAGATTACTCTCCTGACCTGTGTAGTCTTCAAAATGAGGATTTTTTTAGTAAATGTCAGCAAAGATATTTTCGTGACTTTCTTCTTTCTTTTCTTTATAGGATCTACTCCAAAAACCTCTCGTGGAATTTATTGGTCAAGAATTCTCGCGAAGTGCGATCAGCAACCATCCTGGCCAAGAGCTCGTGCTTGACCAATTCGAGGTCATCCGTACTATGCTTGATACAACTTCTAATGAGGCTGAATCTAGAGCCGAGGACAGGTGAAGAGTTATGTTTTATTTACCTCTTGTTTGATATCTTTTTATTTTATTTCTTTCATTATGTTAAGAACATCATTAATTTTTTTTTCAGTTCTGTATGGTTTGCTGATTGGTGGAAGAGGCTGGAGAGAGTGGGGGGTTAGTCTCCTGACTTTGCTTTGACCTCAAATAGTTTGTCTTCCAATTTTTTATTATTCTCAATTTTATGGTATCCTAAATCTTGCAGAGATATCTACTGGCATTAAGGATGATACACCTTCGCAATCTTCATGCTTTTACTCGGAAGCAAAGAAACAGCTGTGGCATACAATTGTAAACTTATGTGGCACTGTGGTGCACTGTGGTGAATTTTGGGAGGATAAATCTAAGAAGTCTGGAAAGAAGAGGGCATTCGCTGAACTTTTAAACCTCCTCGATAGTTGTGGATTGTCCAAGCATAGAACGCCTATAGAGGTAAACCTTTATGCTTTAATTAATTATTTTGTTTTAGCTGTCAAATTTGAGTTTTATTTCAGGTTAGATATACTGTGATCACTGTGTTGTAGTTGAAATTTTCTGGTTCCTTTTCTCCTGACTAGTTTTCCCAATATGCTTTTGAGCAACACGCTCATGTGGTCCACTGCATGGTGAGGTGCTTTTTTTATGTTTAATTTTTAATTTTTAAGTAACTATAAATAGGACTTAATTACTTCTAAGTTGGGATTAATAAGCCTTAATTGGAGTTTAATAAACCCTAATTAAATTACTCTTTAATTACCTCTATTCCCCTTAATTACACCTAATTACAACCAACCCCGCCGTATGGTTGGTTGTACCCAAGTTTTTGCCAGGGTTTAGTTCATGTTTTACGTGAATTCGAGTAATATTTGCTGAACCTTTCGTGTAGTCAATATAACATTCATGCTGAGTCAGAATTATCTAGCTTGTTAACAATGTGTACTGTCTTGCAGGGTCAATGCGACAGATCACATTCTTGGCTTCTCCAGCCGTCGTATGAAGTGCTACATTTGCTTCAGACAGAAAGTTCTACATCTTATGAAATCATATGGAGAATGGCAAATAAGTTCTATTTCAAGAACATTGCATCGTTCAAGACTTTGATGAAAATATGTTTGAATTTTCATAAAGATCTTCAACTGACCGAGGTACGAGTCCTGGAAAAATACTGACCAGTTTTCTGGAACAAGTCTTTACCTAAGGTCGGAATACGATGATCATATTTATTATGCACGATTGATGCAATAGCATATTCTTTCTGTTGTAGGTTGAGAGGTCAGGTTCTTACGTTGACCATCTTATTGACATACAACAAGAACAAAGAGCTGTGGCCTACAATTTCGAGAATAATCTTAAGCGCTTGAGACAATGCGTATGGCCTTTGGCAAACTTATTCTCCTCAGATACGGAGACAGGTTGCCAGCTAAGCAAGAATCAGCATGCTACTTTCGAATGCATGTGGTTACATAAGGTACCTTAAAACACCTACTGCTAGATATTAAAACCTTATCGAGTTTCCTCTGACATAACATTCCGTCAATTTTGCAGCAACTCTTTGATGGTTTCTGCACTTTGCTATACGAAGAAAATTTGTTGCTACAAACAGTTGTAAAAAATCACCTGGATACATGCTCTCTCGTCAAACATGAAGCGGAGAAGATCCGAGTATTCATTCAAGAAGTCCATCCCGACTTTCAGAAGTCTAAGGTACTTATGAGCAGACTTTTTGCTGTCATGATGGCTTGTAGTTGACTAGTTTCAATGCTTTTTATCTTACGTCTCATGCCATACCGACAGAATAAACTGGATCGACATCTTCTTGGAAGTTGTGAAGATGTTACTATAGATGGTATCACATTGCACCCCTATGGTGTTACAAGAGAAATGGAAGAGCAGGTGAATGATAACTTCGAGTTGATTAAGACATTTGAAAAGGATCTCTCGGTTTTTAGTGCGCAGGGCTCTGTTCAAATCCTTCTTGGGCATTTTCAAGATTTATTTGCAAAGGTACAAATAGCTTCTATTCATTGCTTATCTTCCCCAATGTATAAATAATAAGTCTAATTTGTGCCGATGTAATCTTTTGCAGGCTCATAATGCTGAAGAGTTGCATTTATCTTCTCAAGCAAGAAAATTATCCAACAATGCAGATATGAGTGGCGAAAAAGATATAATTGAGCTTGAATCTGATTTCGATGATGCCTTGTCACAAACAAATAAGCGCATTCTCAGTATACTTGAGAGCACTGGGTCTCCAAGCAATTATTCTGCTTCGACTGAACTATCACCAACAAAGATGGTCGAGTGGAAGATCATGTTTGAAAAAGATATTGAACATCTGCAGCTAGACCTAATATATGAGGATGTAACAAGAACAATTCAGTCCGCTGTAAGTTCATGCATCATAAACCTCCTCCTTTATTTTTCGGTTTACTAATTTGGATTGACCTGCTTATATGATATATTTTTCGTGTTATATTTCTTAGGGAGAACTTCTCAACTATTCTGGAGAAAAAGATCCTTGTGTGGATTCTATTTGCACAAAGTTGAGAAAACTGTATGCCGTGTTGGAGATGATGCTAGAGTTTGGTGATAAAGTTATGCAGGATTTCGTAGTCGGGCATGGCATGGTAAGTGTAAATAAAATCAATAAATTATGTATTTATTTATTTTTATTTTTTAATTGATCCTAATTGAGGCTTAATTTACCCGAATTGGAAATTTTCTTTAGTTATCCCTTAATTACTTCCTGATTATCCTTAGTCGTCCTCAATCCCTTAACATCCCTCTAATTACAATCAACACCCTATGGTAGGTAGGGTTTGGTTGTACCCAAGTTTTTGCCATGAATTATAAAGAGAGAATTATGAGCTATATGTATTTGGTGCTTCATGTAGGTATCCAAATTGACGTACGGACTTGCACACATTCTCTCTTCGTTGTTCTCCAAAGGTTTCGGTACCATTGAAGAGCAGGAAAATGATAACTCGACTGAGGTGACTAAAGATGCGAGTGGGATGGGTATGAGTGAGGGTGCAGGGGTCAATGATGTTAGTGATCAAATACAAGATGAAGATCAGCTACTCGGAGCTTCTAATAAGGTATACAGACGTATAAACGTTGATCTTTCGATAGTAGTCATTTTTAAGATAGATTCTAAAATTATTTTTGTTTCCTGAAGCCGAATGAAGAGAAAAATGATGATATGCCGAGTAAAAATGAGAAAGGAATAGAGATGGAACAAGAGTTCGATGGTGAGACGGTCAGTGTAAGTGAGGATTCAGGAGAAGATGAAAACGATGACAACGAGGAGGATGATCAAATAGAGTCTGCCATGGGAGAAGTAGGTGATCAGAGTGATGTAGTTGATGAGAAACTTGGTGAAACCAACGACGATGAGGATCGCAATGCAAACGAAAAGTATGAACAGGGCGCATCGATCAAAGATCAAGCTTCCCAAGATGAAGAGCTTCGAGCGAAGGAAGATTCTGATGCCACAAAACTAGATGCTGATGATCTTGATGCAAAAGAAGCTAACGAACAGAATGAGGAAAATGGAGATGAAGACTGCGTTGATGGTGAAGAAGATATGAAGCTAGATAAGGAGGATGCATATACAGATCCTTCTGGGATAAATCCAGATGTTGAAGATCAAACGCCAGAGGAAGAAACTCCCATGAATGAAATAGATGGAACGGAACCGATGGAAGATGGTGAACAAGAAGATCTGGATGATTCCGATGAGCAGAATGAGGAAAAGGGTGATGAATTCATGGAAGAGGCGGACCCCGATAATCCCGACGGGAGTGGCCCGAAAAACGATAAAGAAACGGATGCTACGATGCCCCAGCAAGACGTTATGCAACCTGATCCTAGTGATAATGCTGCGCAATCTGCTGGGAAGTCGACAGATGACTTTGCTGCTACAGCCGAACAAGGCAACTCTGCTCCGGATGAGACATATTCCGATTCCAGTGAACTCAAAAATAACCTGGCTCCGACAAATGGACAACCTAATGCCTCCGACCTTGAAGTCAGGGTTGCCGATTCTACAAATGGCCAACAATTGAGCAATGAGCAATCACGGACCTCGTTAACTCCTTCAGAGTCGCGTATACAGAATACTCAACCAAACCCTTGTCGGAGCATTGGTGATGCTCTCGATGGGTGGAAAGAGAGAGTTAAAGTCTCCGTCGACCATGAGGGCAAGTTCGACAATTCAGATGATATGGTGGAAGATGCGGATGAGTATGGCTACACAGCTGAGTTTGAGGAGGGAACAGCTCAAGCACTTGGACCTGCAACGGCCGAGCAAGTTAACGGCGATATTACTCAAAATGAGACAGAAACGGACGTGGGAGGCGCTGATAATCGAGATCAATCTGCTGAAATCGAGATTGAAAAGAGCACTTCTGAAACAAATCCAATTGTAAAATCTGCTCTGGTTTCTGCAAATGATGGTAGCAAGCAGGAAGGGGCGACAGTTATGGAGCAGGATATCGGAGAATCCATGGACATAGACGATGAGTATAATCGAGACGCGACTGCCTTGTCGGAGAGTCTGGTATCCGTAAAGAGGTCGTACACCAGTGAAGAAATGCGTCAAATTACCTCATCGTCAATGAGTGACGACGACGATGAGCTCGGTAAGGGTCATAAGTTTGAGGTGTCCGCTGATCAGAGGGATGCTGCTGCCGTTGTTTGGAGAAAATATGAAACGCTTACGACGAGATTGTCTCAGGAGTTAGCAGAACAGTTGCGTCTGGTGATGGAGCCTACTTTAGCTAGCAAGCTGCAAGGTGATTACAGAACTGGTAAAAGGATTAACATGAAGAAGGTACGTAACCATTTCCCTTTTGTCGAGTTTGAACTTCTCACACGATTTCAAAATGTTTCTACTACAAAATCCCCAATTTTTTCAGTAATAAACTATTCCGTTCATTAGCAAATTGACGTCGTTTTAGGGTACACATTGGCCAATCTTTCCCAAAAAAATTGGGGATGCTGTAATTGTAATGTGGTAAAAGTCATTTGATAATTTGCGTAAAAATGATCTATTAATTCCGGCAATTAACCCTAGAAAAAGTTGTCATTGATATTTCTTTGGTCGGCAGGTGATTGCATACATCGCCAGCCATTACCGGAAGGACAAGATATGGCTGAGGCGGACGAAGCCGAGCAAACGCGACTACCAAGTTGTGATTGCAGTGGATGATTCCGCCAGTATGTCAGAAGGCAGTTGCGGAAGCTTCGCCATGGAAGCACTCGTGACTGTCTGCCGGGCTATGTCACAACTGGAAGTCGGAAATCTGGCGGTTGCGAGTTTCGGGCAGCAGGGCAACATCAGATTACTTCACGATTTCGACCAACCTTTCACTGCCGAGGCCGGAATTAAGGTAGCATCTTCATACATCTTCTCTCTTGAAATCTTGCTGCTCGAAAAATATATTCTTCAACAATGTTGACTTAATACTTGTTTGCCATTTTAGATGATCTCAAGCTTCACCTTCAAGCAAGAGAACACGATTAAAGACGAACCGATGGTGGATCTAGTGAAGTATTTGAATAATATGCTTGATGCTGCAGTGACGCAGGCGCGATTGCCATCAGGGTGCAATCCTCTCCAGCAGCTCGTACTGATCATAGCCGACGGCCGTTTCAACGAGAAGGTACTCTCCCTGCTTCCCACCACGAAAAAACACACTACAAATTATCAACATCCTTCTCCTAATCCTCAATTTTTTTCCTAAATCAGGAAAAATTGAAACGTCGTGTAAGAGATATCTTGAGCACGAAACGTATGGTTGCATTCCTGCTCCTAGACAGCCCCAATGAATCCATCATGGATCTCATGGTAAAATCTACAACATCCATTGATTCGTTCTTCTGCTTTATGTTAAGTAGATGTCGATACATGTTCGTCAAGATACTAATATCATCACGATCACGCCTGCAGGAAGTAACTGATAGTAAAAACTTTACGTTGTCCAAGTATATCGACTCGTTCCCATTCCCATACTATGTTGTTCTCAAAAATATCGAAGCGCTTCCTCGGACACTCGCTGATCTGTTGAGACAAGTATGTTTCTGTTCATAAGTGTTCCTAGTTCTTGAAATTGTGTTTATGAGTTGTGGAACCCACATTAATCTCTCTCTCTCTCTCTCTCCAGTGGTTTGAGCTGATGCAGAACTCAAGGGACTGACTAATTGCGTACACGTTGACGTCGGTACGAGGGGATCGGTGAAGAACCTCACCCGGTCATCCCTAGGTTTCATACTCGGCTCAATTTGGCTCGATTTCTTGGCCATTACTCGTGCCAAAAAGCATCACAAATACATTCAGAACCATGTCCGTGTATATATACATACATGTAAATTATTGAAATATTGTTTTGTATATACACTTTGGAATCAATTTTATCTGAAGGAATAAAATGTTCCGGTCCAAAAGTTGGGTACACGGAATCTTTATTTCTCTTAATGTAGTTTGATTTAATTATCTTTATACCTGTTTTCTGTTATCAGTATTGACAGAATAGAATATATGTTTGGAGAAAGGAGGGAATATATTCGATTGGACAAAGTGCACGTGAGTAATTTCCACGTGGCTACTCTGGATAATGCTTGACACGTCACTGGACTGCGGATAACCATTTCTGCATGTGATAGGTAGGTAAGCTAGCACGCCAAAGTCCTATTTTATTAGTAGTATACAATAATATTGCTACGTTCGACACACGTTAAATGTAATAATTTTGGAAAATATAATTAATAGTATTAGTTAATTATTCTGGGAAGAAAATTTATACAAAGATGAGAATGATTGCTTGGAAAATATAATTAATAGTATTAGTTAATTATTCTGGGAAGAAAATTTATACAAAGATGAGAATGATTGCTTGAAATACTTCGGCATTGTCATTGTGAATTAATCTTTGTAAACGACTCATACTATATTAAAACAAAATAATTTGTCTTGCTTTTTCCCGCCTAAATATCATGCAACTCTACATATCCTGCCTAAACTTCATCATTTTCCATGCAAATACTATCAATGGTTGCAACTTTTTACATATTTTTTGGGTCACATTTTCGGGAGTCTCACGCACAAGGCCCAATGTGGCTTTTTAAATTTTTAAAATTGAATGCATTTTAATTTTAATTACTTATTTTCTTTATATATATGTATATATACTTATTCTTTAGGCCTTCAAATCTGTAATATATTGAACATGTAATTTATATATTTTACATATTTTTCTAGGATGTAGTGGATCGAGTATTATTTTGTGTGATTTAAAAAATATAATTTCTTTATCATTACTACTAATTTCTTGAACCTTATATATTTCTCCCCCAACATAGTCATAGCCACCTATAAATTCCCCTCCATAATGTACGTGGACATCAATAGTCTTGGGTATCATTTCTTGTATAGTATAAAATTAAATAATTGTAAAGTTCTCTGAAATGAATTTTGGAGCCAATCAAATTTCAAGAATGAATCCAGGAATCATTGATTAATACAAAAAAATGTCATGTTTTTTTTATCTAAATTTTATAGATAAGTCACTTGTATTTCTAGGAAGAAAAAAAAACTAGTAGTTTTTACCTTTGCTGATAATATTTTTGTAAGGACCTTTGCTGATAAATTAATCCTAAGTATTTCTCTTGGACTGTTGATTAAATAATTTTCAATTACTTGGACTGTTGGAAAATTTCTCTTGGACTGTTGATTAAATTAGGATATATTTTTATTTTCAAAACCTATATTACCATTTTTAACGTGTGTGGCTGGTAGTGTGTCCGAATATCATTAATCTAAAAAATAATTATAGTTAAACAGGAAATTAGTTAGAGTGGTGGGGGGTGGGGCCATGGTGTTTTTCCTTAAAATAAACATATTCTTTTCCTATTTTTCTAATGTTTTTCTAAAGATTGTCAGCACTTTGAAACGCATAAAGAATTGAAATTTCCGGCAAGATCCGATCTTACCGGATTTGAAAGGAGAGAAAATGATCGGTAAGAATTTTTAAGAAATGAAGAGCACGTTTACTTTCTCTATTTTCCCATCCAAAACATTCTTCCACAAGCGCAAAAAAACGATTCACGTATCAATATGAATCTGTAGATGAATAGTTTTTTCCCTCCTTATTGCAATATTCTTTGTACAAGGTTGTAAAAGATCGAATCTTCATCGCAATTTATTCGTTTATACGTATGTCAACTCTCTATTCATATGATTCCTTGGTTAGTTGGTTGTATGTATAGTTTTGTTGTGTATGTTTGGATGAAATTGATATGAATTTGATCAATGGGAGAAAATTAGGTTTTGTATATTTCTTGTAGGGGAAACAGTTTTCCTGTAATAAGTTTAGGGCTTTTGAAAATTGTGAAGTATAGAAAGAATTAGTACGGAAAAAGAGGAGAAAATGAGTCTAAGTGCTGCCGAGGAAGAATCAACAGGGCAAGAAATCCACATTCCAGCAGATATTGAATGGCAAATGTTGGATAAATCAAAGTTCTTCTTCCTCGGGGCAGCCTTATTCTCTGGTGTTTCAGCTGCATTGTATCCGATGGTGGTGCTGAAAACGCGGCAGCAGGTTTCCCAGTCGCGTGTTTCTTGTGTTAAAACCGGAGTTTGGATCATGCGATGTGAAGGGCTTCGTGGATTGTATAGAGGATTTGGGACTTCGTTGACCGGGACTATCCCCGCACGAGCTTTGTACATGACCGCGCTTGAGTTTACTAAGAGTAATGTAGGAACCACCGCGACTAGGCTTGGTTTACCCGAGCCTAGTGCAGCGGCTGTGGCCAATGCAGCGGCTGGTTTGAGCGCTGCAATGGCCGCACAAGTTGTGTGGACCCCGGTTGATGTCATCAGCCAGCGGCTGATGGCACAGGGCGGCGGTGGCGGTGGTGGAGGGGTGTCGAATGCTTGTAAATATGTGAGTGGGGTGGATGCATTCGGGAAGATTTTGAAAACGGATGGGATTAGAGGGTTGTATAGAGGATTTGGGATCTCGATTTTGACATATGCACCGAGCAATGCTGTTTGGTGGGGATCTTATTCTGTGGCACAGAGGGTGGTGTGGAGCGGGGTGGGGTGTTTGCTCTGCAAGAATGGGGAGGAACGGGTCGAGAATGGAGTTTTGACAAGTAATGCAAACAATGGTGGTGGTTTGAGGCCGGATGCGAAGGCTGTGATGGCGGTGCAAGGGGTGAGCGCGGCCATGGCTGGAGGGATGTCGGCATTGATCACAATGCCGTTGGACACGATCAAGACGCGGCTGCAGGTTTTGGATGGCGAAGAGAACGGCAGAAAGGGGCCGAGTTTTGGGCAGACGTTGAGGAATCTGGTGAGGGAGGGTGGCTGGACTGCTTGTTACAGAGGTTTAGGGCCGAGGTGCGCGTCTATGTCCGTTTCTGCAACGACGATGATCACGACGTACGAGTTCTTGAAACGACTCTCTGCTAAGAATCAAGAAGTTCTGACGTGATGAAAGAACACACACTCATACACACAGACAGGAAAGAAATAAGGATTCTCTGTCCATATGTTTAGTTTCTCCTTTTGATTTCGGTTTTTCCTTCTAACTGTTTCTTGTTTTAGCTTTTTACGTTTATTTTTTGTTCCCTTTTCTGTTTGTAAATATATCTCCTTCTGTTTAGGCGTCCCAAAGATGAGGTGATCGATGTAAGACCTTTCATTTGTAGATATTATGAAACGTAAAGTTTGGTTCGATATTAATAAAATTCGAACTTTGTACCTTTCTAAAAGGTTTCTACTTCTTATTGTTTGTTAGCATCTTTACATGGAATTATGGTGGCCACGACTATCATAGAATTTAAATATTTTAGCATATGTAGGACTACTTAAAGTAGTGTTAGGTCGTGGTTGGATTAAACGATTAATAACTAAGAAAAGTGGATAATATTTTTCTATTCTTTTGAAAGTAAAGAAAATGTCATTTATGGGATAAATGTTGATGTTGTGGTGGTTATTAGTATCGTAGCCAAATATTTCTCTTTACACATTTATTTATTTTTTGAAAAATTGCTCATAGAAAGCGTTGATTTTCATACCAAAACGAAAGCGCTTTTCTTAGTTATATTTCCTTTCGTTGTCAGCAAATCAAACATAGAATTAGAAAATTATAAGATTAAAAATAATTAAGAAATATGGTTGTGAAGAATCATTTTGGCACGTCACACTATTATATGTGCATTATGTGTTATTAATACTTGTTCATTTCATATATGAACTATTTGACTAACATCTAAATTACAAAAGTAGTGCTATTTGAACATACTATGTCCAAACATACGATGGTAAAAATACGGGTTTGACGGAATTTTTTAACTAATAATTTAATTTCATAATTTCGACAGTTTGATTATTAATAAACATACACTTTTTAAATTTTAATCATAAAATTTCATTCCAATTTAAATTCACAAGTTTAGGACTTGAGTGTGGATGAGAGTAAAATTTGAAAGCGGATGTGCTTAAGATCGATATTTCACAAATGAGCCTGAATAGAGGAAAGAAATTTTAATACTAGCAATCAGACAATATTTTTCCTATTTCAAACACATATATCCAAACATAGTATGTCTGAATAAAATTATTGATTACAAAAATATATGCAAATCTATCATCGAAAATTTTCTGTTATCCAAAAGCTGAGTTAAATCGTTGAGAAATTGAACGTGACTTAATTGAAACATAAGAAAATGAGCCAAGCGATAATGGCTTTTTCACCAAATCATGAATCCTATTTTTAAATGAAACACAAAGTTTCCGTCAGCCAGGAGACTATTTCTGATACTACCAACAATAATAGTAAAACTATACCAACAAAGACGAAATCCCCAAATAGGAAAGAGCACATTCACAGCTTAGAACAAGGATGGATCTGATCTACCGATGCACAAGCAGTCTTTGGAAAGTACTGAAGCTAAAGAGTTGTGATCTAGACTAAGTACGAGCTCTTTTATTGCTGCACGAAGGACACTTGTACTGCTTGATATGCTCGGCTCTAGCAGGAGTGATCTTGACACATTTCCCATGAAACCACTTCTCACATATATCGCAGCAAATCCAGAACTCATCTGATGCATAGTTATCTCCACATGCACCACATAACGTCTCCCCATGCTCATCCTCATCTTCCTCATCTAGTAAGCCCTCATCTTCATCTTTTGGTTGTGGCTTTGGATACTTTACGGGAGTTTCAGCTCGCTGTCACCAAAAGAGCAAATGATATTACCATCAAACAAGTTGATAAAAAAAAATATCAAGATCTCTCACACCAAAAGGGTACATCAACTACTGGCCGTTGTACTAAGGTAAGGATAGATAAAGAAAATGTACCCTGAGATGATTCCCTACCGGTTTGGGGTTTGACTTTAACTTGTTGCTACTATGATTCGAGACTGAAGATCTCTCTTTCTGCTGTTTTTTGGAAGCACCAGTCACAACTTCAAACACAGTAGGTAGATCATTGATCATGTTGAAGAGCCGCTTCCTGCACCAAGAAGAATTTCAAGCACATTCAATAACATATATGTTCAATATCTTGTATGTAAATCCAATGCTTCCTCCACTAATTAAGAGTGATATGCAAAGAGGTTCAATCAATATTTCAGTAGCATGTTCGTGCTGACAGTCATATGCCAGACGAAAACATACACAATAATCAAAACTTCCCCATAATATCAAATTTTTCTATAGAAAGGCCCTACCCCGAAACAGGAACTAGCCAAACAGATGGAATAGGAGTTACCTGTCAGCTTTATCGAATCCAAACCTAGAACCAAAGTAGAAGGAAACAGCAAGCAACCATGCATCACTGTGGACAGCAACTAGAGATAACCAGTCCTTTTCTTGCATCCCGTCCCTAGCAAAGTTGATGCCCAAAGCAGGCTCCGGGAGTTCTGGAGGTACTTCTTCAGCAGGTAAATTGACCTCCCATTGCTCACTAGGATACCCGTACAAGCACAAATTCTCCTTTTCTGAAAGCAAATTATTACGTAAATAATATTAACTGCATCAAACACACAATACGACAAGAAACATGACGTAAGCACAATTAATTTATACCATGAACACTTTGACAAAAATGAAATGGATGTATGTATGATATAGACAATTTACAATCCCTACCATCTAACATGGAACGGAAATAACTTCAATGAGCAACAGTACCACTTCCATTGCAGAATCATTAAGCACCATTATTCCAGTACATAATAATAATTTCAAATAGATCCAATAGGATTGCGTACACAGCACAATGAATGGAAGTCCTTAATAGTACCCGTAACATGCTATCCCTCGTGCCCATTACATAACAATAAATGCCGTAGATTTTTAAGATAATCAGAATGAAAAGGTCTTGCTAAATAACAAAAGACATCAAAGAAAGAACAAATGCTGAGGATTTATATATCTCCACACCCTTCAGTCAATTGCACAATTTATAGCTGAACCCCAATGCCACGTACTGAACACCTTTATAACGTGTGTACACATCACAATGATTAGAAGTCCTTAATAGTACCTGTAACATGCTATCCCTCGTGCCCATTACATAACAATAAATGCCGTGGATTTTTTAGGTAATCAGAATGAAAAGGTCTTGCTAAATAACAAAAGACATCAAAGAAAGACCAAATACTGAGGATTTATATATCTCCACATCGTTCAGTCAATCACACATTTATAGCTGAACAAGAATATAATTCACACACATTCCATTGCAGTGAGACGCATAATTGTGGCTCTACGAACGAAAGGACTCCAGTTACCTATTCAATTCACGTTCATTTTCAATGCACAACATAAAATACAAGCTGAAAGTCACGTCTGCAGATGCCTAAAAACAAAAATGAATCGAGATAGATAAGAAATTTCACCAAATAAAAAGAAATTCCCTATAACAGAAGCAATGAATAAACAATTATATATCCAGAATTTAACAGCATTGATGCAAACGTCAAATCAAAACCATAAGTAACACTAATCAACGTCAAGTTTACTCCATATAACACGCTCTCTCCGCACAGACTTGACGGAATTGAAGTCGTTTTCCAGAAGACGACTGGCGCGCAAAACATGAAACCAGCAAATGAAATTCCCGAAAAAAAAATCTACACAGGAATCAAATAAAACAAAAACCATACCAGGATCGCACTGCTGGTAAAATTCTTCAACATCTGCAACCGAAATAAGACACACCGTCAAAAAAAAAATACAAAAAAGCAGAATTAAAAAAAAATGCAGACCTCAAAAAGCAACGAAGCAGAAACTTCAAACACGAAAACCTTGAGAAAATCACTATTGGAAAAATGAATAAGAAAAACGAAACCTGCAGTGAGGGCTTTGATAAGACCAGCTCTTCTGCCCTTAAAATCCCTAAAAACTTCTTCAACAGTTCGAGGGTTGTAGCCTGACTCCATTGCTGTTTCGAGCTCGAATTTACAACAAAATGAAATGAAAACCCAGAAAGAAATAGTATATAAATACAGGGTTTAAGGTGTGGTGTAGGTTACAATAAATAGTAGTAAAAGAATTTCAGAAAGAGAGAGAGAGGTGGAGAAGTGTAGAGCGAGAGAGGAAGGGAGGGAGAAAATGAAAGTGGTGGGATGATGGAGCGGATTTGAATCTAGTCAAGATGGACGGGTTTAACTAAATTTGAGAATTGGGTGATGAGTCCGAAAACCCACAACAAAAACACTTGTATTTTCTTCTTACTTGTTTCATATATAAAATTTCAAGATTATTAGGGTTTCGACTTTTTTGTGTTTTCGTATATAACAAATTTTTAAATAAAAAATAAAAAAATAGAGTTTTGAGTGTTAATTAATAAATGAGTACTTCGTATAAAGAACTAAAAATATATACTCGGTGGTCGTCCTGCTTTGACCATTAACAGCAAACATAGGCTAATTATTTAAAGTAATATGTGAAGTTATAATAATAATAATAATAATAATAATAATAATAATAATAATAATAATAATAATAATAATACACTCTACATAAAATAACTTAGATAATAAGTAATACGTTTTTTCAACAATTATTACATGTTGCCTGGAGGAATCCTATCGGATCCGCTGTTTAAGATGTTACATTTATTTCATTAGTTTATGAATGGACACAATTAATCAATCTTCCAAGAACAAATCTTTTAAATAATAGTATCTGCATATAACATGCATAAAACCAACCTATTTAGAAGAATATTTTGTTTGTTTCCATTTGTACATAATTACACAATACTCAATCGGTGTGTGTCTGTGTGTTGGCTTCACGGTAAAATAGTTAATGCTTGAGAGCACCATAAACAATCACGGGGGAGTTTTGTACGCGACTATGCACCAAAAAATAAACACACAAGATAATTCAAAGAAGTAGATCAAGCCATATACAGAAACAAAAGATAAGAAAGAACATCTTTACCAGACTGGAGAACTTGAATCCTACAAGATAGTTCAATTGAGCCCGGGGACTACTTCTGACACTACAACAAATAATAATAATAATAATAATAATAATAATAATAACAATATTAATGCTATACTTGAAAAACAAAAATTCCCCAATCAGAAAGTTCACATTCACAGGTTAGGCCTTGTTACTTAGAACAAGGATGGATCTTATCGACCGATGCAGTCTTCAATAAGGTATAGACCTAAAGGCTACGGACGAGCCCTCTTGTTGCTGCACGCAGGACACTTGTACTGCTTGATATGCTCGGCTCTAGCAGGAGCGCATTTGCCATGAAACCACCTCTCACATATGTCGCAGCAAATCCAGATTTCATCCGATGCATAATTCTCCCCACAAGCACCACATAGCGTCTCCCCATGCTCATCCTCGTCTTCCTCATCTAGTCCGTCATCTTCATCTTTGGGCTCATCTCTTGGCTGTGGCTTTGTAAACTTGACCTGATTTTCACTTGTTCGTTGTCACCAAGAGACAAATTGTTATTATCACCAAGAAGTTAAGAACATCGAGTGGTGAAACAGTGAATATTGTCTAAATTCTCTGTTTTAGTACTACCCAACAAACATACGTGCCAAAAAATCAGATCTTAAAGCATAATAAAGGCCAATCGAAATGAAACCATCAAGACCCCACGTACAAAAGGCCACATATTTCAATGCCAGCTAGGGTAAGCCAAGGTTAGATAAAGAGAACATGTTAGGAGTAAAACAAATCCTTAGAGATAATTCCCTACCAGTTTGGAGTTTGACTTCGATTTGTTGCTGCTATGGTTTGAGACTAAAGATTTTTCTTTTTGCTGTTTTTTGGCGGCACTGGTCACAATTTCAAACACAGTAGGAACATCATTTATCATGCTGAAAAGCCGCTTCCTGCACCGCAACGAGGAGAATTTCATCACATAAGTTTAAACTCGGAAAAGTAAAGTTCATGCCAACCAGTCCTCTAATACACCAGAACCGATGTTTTCCCATAATTATGGTTTATATAGATAGGGTTATCTCCACACTTTGACTTAAACCAACACATAACCTACATATGACCCAAAACATGAACGGAAATATAGGACTCACGAGTAATGCTTAAAGTTTAAACTTTTCAACAGTGACCTTGAACTTATAACATGACTTAGAATAATTATGATGAGAACTACCGAGAAAGAGGGGCACCTGTCAGCTTTGTCAAAGCCAAATCTAGCACCAAAGTAGAAGGCAACAGAAAGTAACCATGCATCATTGTGGACAACAACTAGAGATAACCAGTCCTTTTCTTGCATCCCATCCCTAGCAAAGTTGATGCCCAGTGCAGGCTCAGGTAGTTCCGGAGGTACTTCTTCAGCAGGTAAAGTGACCTCCCATTGCTCACTAGGAACCCGTACAAGCACAAGTTCTCTTTTTCTGGAAATGGAAAACATCAAATATTTAATTTTAACAGCGTAATACACACACAAAGACAAGAAAATGGCATCCGCACAATTAATTTCAATCATAACTATAAGCGACAAGAAAAGGGGGTATAAAGCTACAGATACGTCACATGTAGCATCCAACACAAAACAAAATTAACATTAGGATGCAAAAATACAACTTCAAATGTCAAATAATGATGGAAACCAATAGCCACTTGCTAAAGTTTCTGCCAGGCCACCTATTTGGAAAGTGAATTCTTGGCTCGGGCAAGGAGGACAAACAAAGTAATTGCATGAATAATAACTGTTTGGTAAAAATCATGCATTAGACATAAATTAAATGAATTGATCTATGAAACTGTAATATATTGTGTGTGATGTTAATTGTGAGATTGCACAAAACTGTGTAGGGAGACTATAGCATGCAAGAAGATCTGGGAATGTTTGCAATAACCAAAATATGCTTCCATAGGTCAAAACCATGAGGCTGGATGGTTTATAGGGGTTCCCGTGGTAGTGTTGATTAAAGTGGTGTTAGCCATGATTTAACGTCAATCATTATTTCACCCTTGGTAATAGAGGATAGTTCTGCAGAGATAAGGAGACAGGCTAGGATGGCAATGAGGTGAAAAAAAGGACGACTTGGTTATGCATGTACATAGGATTCATGTCCAAGACGCATGTGTGCTGGCACCTCAAGGTCTGGGCGTGATTTTAGGGGTGAGTTTATGAAGACGTAGGTTTAAGATATATAAGACTGGAGGAAAAATCTATGGGTTTAGATGGGAGTAGTGTTGGAATTCCATTTTGATATCATTTATATGATGAAAAGGATACTTGGGCAACAAAAATTTAGACAGATGTACATGAAAAAAGAGTGATGAATGTTAAGAGGTGCGAAAACAATACCAAGTTAAAGAACATCACTTCATGAATGTAGTATGCCTCTACCTATGCCATGTTCTCTATTAAATTAAGGTGTGTTACTCAACAAGGATAGGCTGTGCTATATCAACTAAATCTTCTATTATTCTTTTGGTATTATTCCTTTCTTCCACAGGAGTTGTGTTCTTCTCAAAGCAGAGGAGCTCCAATAGATATGGAGCTTCAACCTGATGATATGGTGCAATCAGCAAGAAAATTCGAATTGTCAAAGGGAGTAACAGTGGAGCAGAGGATGCAATGTTGAATGAAGCACAATATTTTGAAAAGTCAATTTCCTAAATTCAGCCTTCAGGATAAGGTTGATTCTTTGGTGATTGGAAGGGGGGAATGTTAATTAACCAAACTAGTAGCGATTGCTTAATAGAATATGTTCAGTTTTCATTTGAAGATCTAACAAATAGACATGACAAAAGATACTCAGCACCATCATTCCAGATCATAAACTGCAATTCAAAGGTCTTAATAAATTGTGACACATATCCACAATCTATACCACACTTGTATATGATTGACAAAAGTCCTCAAAGAACCCACTTGACATACCATCTTCATGTGCCTTATATAACTACAAGCATAATACAACTACATAAAATATAAGCATAACACAAGGTTTTTTCATAAATATTGTCAAAATCGAAATATTACTAAATCACCAAAAAACCAGAACAACATAAAAATATACACTTCCCAATTCATCACCAAAATATGCGAGATATATATCTCTCCATGTACTTCAGTCGAGCATATAAAAAAACATAGCTCAACAAGAGTATAAATCTGATAGGTTTCATTTGTAGTGAGACAAGGAACAGTGGTTCCATAAATTATGGTCCCCACCTAATTAATTCACTATAATCGTCAGTCCACGGTAGCTCAATCACATTCGCGGATACATCATCATTAAAACTAATCCTTACAACGGGAAATTTATGTAAATAGTCACTTCAAAGAAAATCCGTACAAAGAGAAGCAACGAATGCACGAATATGCATCAAAAGGCTTACCCAGACTGATTTAAACTTCACACGTCAAAATCTAAAGCAACACTAATTCAAAATTCTCTCCGCACGGAGTTTACCAAATTGAAATCATTTTTCGAAATACAGCTGACACACATACATGAAACCAGCAATTAAAAAAATGTCCGAAGAAAATACAAATCAACTAATGGATACAATTTTTTTCCGAAACCCTACCAGGATCACACTGCTGGTAAAAATCTTTCAACATCTGCAAACCGAAGGGGAAAAAAAACCGTCAAAACCAAAATAAATCAACTAAAAGCCAGAACAAAATGGAAAATAGAAAACAATGCACACACCTAAAACTATGAAACAAATTCTTTTGCCAACAAAAAATACGATGAAAAAATGAATTTCCTAAAAAAAAAATTGGAGAAATTAAACAGAGAAACCTGTTGTGAGGGCTTTAACAAGTCCGGTTCTTCTGCCCTTAAAATCTATGAAAACTTCCTCAACAGTTCGAGGATTGTAGCCTGGCTCCATCTCCGTTTCTCGAGCTCAATGTTACAACAGAGAAAAACAAGGGAGAAGGAAGCAGGAAATGTCTGTCAGTTTTTGTGGGTTTAAGAGTAGGGGGATAATAAATAGTAAAAAATTCTATAGAGAGAGAGATGATGGAGCGGATTTGAATCTAATGAATATGGACGGGTTTAACTATATTTGAGAGTTGGGTGATGAGTTTGACAGCCCACAACAAACCGCTCTTTCTCTATTTTTTCTTTTTTTTTCTTGAAAATACAATTTGAAAGATTAGTTTTTTTTGTATATTTCAAAATTGAAGAGTTTTCAGTTATTTTTGGAGGAGTGAAGGGTTCCATTTTTTGAAGTGCTATAATAGGTAAGTCGACACGTAAATATAACCTAAGAATAAATTATCATTTAGTAGTCAACCATTAATAATTTATTCGATAATCAGATTCACCACATTAGTCTCTAATATTGTCGTTTATTAACTCTTTGATCGATATGTATTCTGTCTTTGACCATTAGTTGAGTTATGTATTGGAAAAGGTAAATGTGAAGTTATGATGGATCAATAATTTTTGGTCCGTAAAACAACATATCTAATTATATTTAATGTTTTCTCTTATTTGTGATAATATTTGTCGTTTTTCTTGTGCAAGTAAAAATTATTCAAAATGTATGAGGAGTTCAATCCAAGAAACAAAACCAAAACTCCTATAAATGAAAACAACAAGAAGGATTGAAAATTCAATAGCCCAAGCTAAAGTTAGAAATACTAACATCAAAACTTTGCTTTGTTTAACTCAATTAAATTCTCGCCATAACTTGATAGATTCTTGAAGACCACCTTATTCCGATGAATCCAAATATTTCAAGTTACGCAAATCCACAAAGCTTTTAACATCTCAATAGATTCTTTCCCTATATGTTGCTTATGATTCATATAATTGACATGACCAATACAATTGAGATCAAAACCAAAAATAGCAAAATCCAAATTTTGTGCGCGAATGGGCATGAGAAAAATAGATGCTCAGACAAACAAAGTGGACATTTTTTTATCATCATGGTTACAAATGATACCTCTTTTTGCAAGATTTTTCCAAACAAGTTCTAGCTTTGCTCTAAGTGAATTTTTGCACCAAATATTTTTAACAACTCCATCAACCAAGCTTTCTTATTTTGCTTCATTCTCCATCTTTATAAGTCAATCTTGAGTTGTACATTCTCGTGGTTTCAGCTTTTCCTTCCACCCATCTTTCTTATTCTGGCTTAAACATGTCAATAAGAAGAAGTGAACGAGCCAAAATGTTTTTCCCAATCAAATAGCTCCGCCTCCAAAACACACATCTCTATCAAGAGAAACACTAAATAACCTGTTAAAAACATTATTTATTTAAAAATTAATTGTCATTTTTTTTTCATTTTTCTTTTTGGATTGATGATAATATTTTTATTTTAGATAGTGCTATTTGGATATACTATGTCCAAACATATGAGGGTAAAAATAGGAATTTGACGGAATTTTTTAACTAATAATTTAATTTCATAATTTCGACAATTTGGTTATTAATAAACATATACGTTTTAAATTTTAATTATAAAATTTCATCCCAATTTAAATTCATAAGTTTAGGAGTTGGGTATGGATGAGAGTAAAATTTGGAAGCATATGTGCATAAGATCGATATTTCAGAAGGGGTCTGAGTAAAAAAGAAATTTTGAAGGTAATCCGATAATTTTTTTTCCTATTTTAAGGATATATTGTTGGGAAATTTAGTAAAGTTTTGATTGATTCCAAAACCAACTAACCCCAACCGAGTAGATGTTGCCATTTCCTAATATTTGAGCAATGTTCAGATTTTATCTTTACAGGACTCCAGCTGAAGACGACAACATGGCTATACTCGGATAGAAATTCAGATGGAAACTCGCATGGAACATCAGATGTAAGAAAGATAACTGAGCATTCAAGCTAACTGTTCAGATGGAACATCAGTTGTAGGATTCAATCTGATAGATCGACAACATGAAGTTCAAGGCAGCTGAGGGTTCAACTGTTCCTCTTCAGACAGAATGTCAGATGAAGGTAGCGATCAGATGGAACATCAGCTGAAGACCACTCAGATGAAGATCAAACTTCTCAACCGACTAACCAATGTTGAAAGACAAAGGTTGAAATTTGAATTTCAAATAGGAAGTCACGTGAAGGTTTGACGTTCTGTCATTACCTCATTTGGCCCAACACAAGGTTGTCTCAGAAGGAAAGCAGAAGTTCACAGTTGCCAAATCGGGAAAATCTGCAGAGATGAGAGACAAGCCATCGCTTTCACAGAACAGAGATCAACGGCTCTTCCAACGGCTAGTTGATTCTCACCGCCTATAAATAGAGGCATTCATTCATTCATCAAGAAGACACATAGAAGAGACAGACGAGCGAAAGGACGACGATATACTGCGCACAAGCTAAACTGCAATTTTTCTCTAAGAACATCACCAGCTGAGAGTTCATAGAGAGTTAGAATCTGTCTTGGTGTTTTCGATCTTAGTTTGAGTCTTCATTTGTTCAAGCTTAGATCCTAGCTCACTTCTTTGTTAGAGCTAGTAGTTTGTTTCAACTATTTTAATCCTAAGTTGAACGCAATTAAACGTGATCTTTGTAGATTAAGCAAGTTAACCCAAGTATCGTCTCACAAGGAAAACTTAGCAGGGAAATTATCTGTATCGCAAACAGAAAAGAAAAGAAAGCAATAAAATCGAGGGTTTGATTTTTTTATTACTAGGCGGAAGAAATAACTAAGCATAAATTAATCTAGACAAGAATTGAAGTAAAATTTAAAACGAATTAAACCTAGACGCAAATTGAAAGGAGAAATTAAACATGAATTAAACCTAGGCAAGAATTGAAATTTAATCTAATCTCTGAAATAATAATCTCTAATCCTAGCAAAAAACTCAAAGGAATTAATCTAAAAGAAATTAAAGCAGAAGAAAATAAAGACAAGAATTAAGAACTCACAAGCTTCAATGGAAATTGCATCATAAACGTTGAGATAGAATTTGAAAATAAATCCGTGGTGATGTTGTTCTTGATTCCAGAATGAAATTACAGTAATTGAAAACGTAGAAGCTAAACTAATTAAAAGCGAGAAACAAAAACAAACCAGTCGTCCAAAAAGAAGAACAAAACCTAAGAGAAAAGAAAAAAAAAAGTGAAAAGAACTAAATCTAAGCAAAACAGTCGTCGTTAATTTCTTAGTCTAAAGTAAAACCTAGAAGGAAAAATAATAATAAAGAAAACAAATGTCAAAAGATGAAAAAGAAAATTGAATTGGTTGGCGGCGTGTGCAGGCCCTTTAATCCGCCAAGGATATTAAGGCAGGGAGCTCTGATCGGACCAGGGAGCTCTGCCTTTATTTCCTGTACCACTAACTAATAAACAGGACAGGGAGCTCTAGTACGACCAGGGAGCTCTGCCTCCACTTGCTGGACGCGCAACGAACAAATGAGCAGAGAGCTCTGGTCATGCAGGGAACTCTGCCCTCTACTTCAACTCTACTCTCCTCCATACCGCTTCGTTCCAAAATCGGATTGAACCTACTTTGTTCTTTAAAACGTGAAATTCCGGCTCAAAACCTACACTTTCACTCAAAATACTCAAACGAAGCATTAGTGCAATTTTTAACTTAAAACAATATAACCCAAACGAACTATTGTCAAAAACACACCTAAAAACATATGCAAAATACGACCAAAAATAGGTTAAACACCCACCCTTATTCACATCCCCTAAAAAGGTTGTTAGGATCCTGCTCTTCCCGAAATTGAGTAGAAAGGTTGATAAGTACCCGCAAACTTATCTGTAAGGTTGATAAGTACCGGCAAACTTATCTGAACGGTTGCAAAGCCCGCGTAAGCTTTGTGGTAGCTGTCCTAAAGAATTTGGACTGAGTTGTGTGGATTCACAACTCCCCGTGGACGTAGGAGTTCTCTCTGAACCACGTAATTCCTTTGTGTTGTGTTTTCAGTTCAGTTACTTTTTGCATATCCAACTAACCAACTAACCAGCACTCAAAACCGCATATTTACATTTCAACTGTTTTGGTTGTTGACCGACCTTGCATCTGAGCGTGAGTTGTTTTATACGAGATGATGGTCCCGATACGAATTCTAGTGTATGGGGAGGGGGAGGGAATACACCAGATAGGAAATTTTAAAACAACTCCCTGAAATATCTCAACCGAGTAAAATGACTCAGCTGGATTCACAACCGAGTACGAAAACTCAGTTGGAAGAGTGGTGCTGTGCGGAATGTGGTGGAAATAACAATTCGTAAAATATAACTCACGCTCAGATATGCAAGGTCGGTCAATAACCAAATCAGTTGATATGCAAAGATGCAGTTTTGTATGCTGGTTAGTTGGTCAGTTGAATATGCAATAAGAAATAACTGAACTAAAAACACAAGCACACAAGGGATTTACGTGGTTCGGAGAGAACTCCTACGTCCACGGGGAGTTGTGAGTCCATACAACTCAGTCCAAGTTCTTCTGGACAAAAACCACAAAGCTTACGCGGGCTTTGCAACCGTTAAGATAAGTTTACGGGTACTTATCAACCTTACAGATAAGTTTACAGGTACTTATCAACCTATCTACTCAATTTCGGGAAGAGTAGGGTCCTAACAACCTTTTTAGGGGTGTGTGTGAGGGTGGGTTTTCCAACTACTAGTTCGAACAAGAATGTGAGCTAGGATCTAACACTCTATGAACTCTCAGCTAGTGATGTTCTCAAGGTTGGATCGAAAAATACCAAGACAGATTCTAACACTCTAGGAACTCTCAACTAGTGATGTTCTTAGAGATTGATTTCGGTTAAGCTCTTTTGCGATATGAACTCTCAACTGGTGATGTTCGCTCGTCTATCTGCTCTATCTCTTTTTCTCTTCTGTCTTCTAAGTCTTAGTGAATGAATGAATGCCTCTATTTATAGGCGGAGAGAGTCAACTAGCCGTTGGAAGAGCCGTTGATCTCTATTCAGTGAAAGCGATGGCTTGTCTCTCATCTCTGCAGACTTTCTTGATTTGGCAACTGTGTGCTTCTGCTTTCCATCTGAGACAGCCTTGTGTTGGGCCAAATGAGGTAATGACAGAGAGTCAAACCTTCACGTGACTTCCTTATTTGAAATTCAAATTTCAACCTTTGACTCTCAACTTTGGTTAGTCGGTTGAGTCGTTTGATCTTCATCTGATTGGTCTTCAGCTGATGTTCCATCTGATTGCTACCTTCAATTGACATTCTGTTTGAAGCGGAACAGTTGAACCCTCAGCTGCTTTGAACTTCATGTTGTCGATCTGACTGATTGAGTCTTGTAACTGATGTTCCATCTGAACGCTCAGTTGTCGTTCTTGTATCTGAATCTTGAACGCTTAGTTGTCTTTCTGATGTTCTGAATCTGATCAGTTGGCTCGAACGCTCAGATGACTTTCTTCTATCTGATGTTCTCTTACATCTTCTCCCTTGAACGCTCAGTTGTCTTTCTTACAACTGATGTTTTGTCTGAGTGAAGCCTTGTTGCCTTCTTCAGCTGGAGTCCTGTAAAGATAAAATCTCAACATTGCTCAAACAGCGAGCCTAAAAGCTAACATTAGGATCTGACAACATCTACTCGGTTGGGGTCAGTTGGTTTTGGAATCAATCAAAACTTTAATAAATTTCCCAACAATTTCCCCCTTTTTGATGATGCCAAAACCCTTACAAAACCCTTACGAATCAAACTGATCTAAATCCTACTGACCTATCTAAAATCTCATCTGAAATTCTAGACAGTCTATAAGATTAAAACATCAAAGGGTTAGCATAGTTATAACATGGTATTAAAATAACTTTGCGATTCAGAGCTTGGACAACGAGATATTGTACGTCAAGTTGAATCGTATAACTGAAGAAAGTTTTCATTACAACTGATGGTTACAACAAAATGCACAAAAATCAAAATTACATCAGTTGCTCAAAAACTTTAACTTGGCTAAAACTGTAGCCCATATTTGCTAAACATCCTGACAAAAATTTCTCTTTTTGCCTCTGACTCCTTCGAAATGTCAACTCTGTGCTCTCGACAAACTTGTCTTGCCTCAGCTGCTATTTTCTGTCGGTTGGGGTTTCTCGAGTCTGGGAGGAATGGAGGAAGGTAGGTAACTTTCTGAGGGATGGGGACGGTGTTCATATCCAGTTTTGTATCTATCATTGCTCGCCTGAACTGGCTGAACATGCCCGGATCCCCAGAGTGTAACTCGGTCAGCGCTTCCTTGAAAGCTTTCCTCGGATCCTCAGTTGTGAAGACTTTTCTGTAGTAAAAATTATTCACAAACTCCTGTTTGAATGATTCCCATTCTTCATTCCACTCGGCTGGCATTCACTTGTCCACATGCCTGAATCGACTTTGAAGCTTAACCTTCCCTGGCAGACGCTGTTGCTTCAACCTTGCCTCAGCCTTCACTTGATGTTTTTCTATTCGGCGTCGGCTGCGGGAGGCAATGTTCCTATCCAGGTTCTTGGTGACTTTGTCAAACTCCTCCTCGAACTGGTTGACTCTTTTAGCTTGGTTGGCAGCAAACTTCTTGATCCAGCTAGGATTCATGTAGTCCTTCTCTGCAACATCCATAGCCTTAGCAGCAGCAATACACTCTTCGGTTGTAATACCGTCGAGTTCCGCATCAAGCTCGGCTGTGATCTCGGCTATGGAGTTGTAGGAAACTCCATACTGCTCGGCCTGCTCCAAGTCCTTAGCCATTTCAGCTCCGCCTACGTCGGTTGGCTTAGGAGTGGACTTCTTCTTCTGGGTCTTCAGCTGAGATTTTTCGGCTGGTGTCTCATCTTCCCCAACCTTATCTTTCCCCTGCATCTCATCTTCACCTTTACCAGTCTCAACTTCCCCCTGCTTCTCATCTTCCCCCTTTTTGGCATCAGCAACAAGGCTTGCGACTGAGCCATCAAGAGAGGTGAGCTTCTGTTCAGCTTGTTGGACTCGGTTGAAGAGTTCTTCAACAGCGCACTCCACCTCAACCTTCTTTGCCAGTTCAGTGTCAAGGCGCTCTTGCTCGGCTTTCTTCAGTGTAACGAAGTTTTCATTGGCTTCGGTCTGGAAAGCAATGAACTCAGCCCATCTTGACTCGAAACGCGACTCCCATTCTTGGTCTTAAGTTTGTTGAGATTTGGCGAGGTTGGAGTCGGATAAGGACTTGAACACGTTCAGATCGGATTTGATTCCATGAACGGTTGTCCTTAGTGCATTGATGTCTTGGCTGGTGGATGTTGAGAATTCGTCCAGCTTTATCTTCAGTGAAACATTCTCCTTTTGCAGCTTCTTGTGCTTTTCTTCCTGTGCTTCCAACATCCTCAGCTGATCTTCTTTGTTGTGCTAGAGGTTGGTAAGCATCTCATTTCTGAGCTGATTAACCCTCTCAGCGATCAGCTCGCATATATCTTCAGTAGAGAGAGCTGGCTGATCAGCTGGAGCGGGTTGGTCAGATGTAGTCGGCTGTTCAACAGTGACCATAGCTTGGCGGTTGGCCATGTGCTGTTGAAGCTCCTCTTCTTCCTTCTTGGCTGCTGCGGCGGCTGCGTCCAGGTCATCAATGAACTCAGCCGACTTGACAAGTATGTTGTCAAGGAAGGCAACACAGACTTGTCCAACCGTCTCCCTTGTATCTCTACGCTCTGCCTTGCTGAGGTCCATACGACGCGTCAACAGTGCCACCTTGTTGTTGTAGGCAACCTCAAGGTTGGTGCAGTTGAAGTAATCCCTGATGCGCGACTCATCGGCTTTGAGCTGGTCCCAACTGTGTATGCAGATGGTGTCTTCCTTGACATACCAGTGGCTGAAGATTATGCTGAACTGATACAGCAGCTCAGTTCCGAGAGTGGCAAAAATCGGCATGTCGCGCGCTTCTGGGAACATCCCAATCAATTTATGAAAGCAGTAGGCCAGCTTGCCTTCATGCTCCTCTGCGACAGCCTGATGATTAGCTTCGTCATCGATGGGGGAGGGAGAGAGATTTTCATATGGCATTGGTTCAATGGTTTCTTCAACGTTGGCCAAAGAAGTGGTCTCAACATTGGCATCGAGCGGGCAACTTGGAATTTCGGATTCTGTGGGGAGGTTGGTATCAATAGGTTCATCAACATTGGCCGAAGAGATGGTCTCAATGTTGGCATCGAGCGATGAGCTCGGAATATTTGGCTGTGCGTCGGTTGGGATAACCTGCTCGGGCGATACGGCATCAGCTCCTGCCGTGGGGGAGGTTGGAATATCTTCGATTTCCTCAGATGAGGAAGATGCATCCGAGGAGAGATCCGTTTCCATCCCTTCAATCATGTCTTTGTGAGGAACAACCTCGAAGGCAGCTGCGTCAACTGAGTGACTTGACTCAGACGGCTCCTCAGCTGGTGTCTCCTCAGCTGGCAACTCCTTAGCTGGAGTCTCCTCAGCTGGCACATCCTCAGCTGGTGCGGCAACCGACTTCTTCTTGATACGCAGCCTCATCTTCTTCTTGGCTGGTTCTTCAGCTTTCTCCTTCTCCGACTCAGCTCGTTGTCGGCGTACAGCTGTTGATTTTGATTTGCGGGCGGCAGCTGGGGGCAGCTCCTCAGCTGTGTTTTTTTCTTCAGCTGTCTTCACAGCTTCCCTCTTCTCTTTAAGAGTATAGACACTCCTGATCACATCCTGAGCCTTCTTAGCTGTTGGGAACAGCATCAACTTCTTCACTGGGGTCTCTTCACTATCTTTCCAGACCATGTTCTGATCATTTGTGGCGAAAAGGATCAGGGCAGAAATTTTACAACCGAAGTTGAGAGTTCCTTTGACACTCAATAACTTCTCTCCAGATTCGGTTGTGGATTCGGAGATCTTCTGCTTCTCCAGAGTCAACTGGTGTTCAAAATACTGGGACCAATTGATGTCATGTTTGTGTTTGTGCTCCAAAGCAATTAGTTGCTTGAGCTTCGGTCGACTGATGTCTCCAAAGGCCCCGCTGTAGCCGAAGACAACTTTGGACACAACATCGAACAGAAGTCGATGTTCTGGCTTCAACTTTGTTCGCTGCATATTGCTCCTCAATTTTTCTGGAGTAATGAGAGCATTCTCCAGAAATTCATCAGCTTCCGCATCGGTGATGTTGTCGATGGTGTTTGTGGCCGAAAGATTTGGAGGAATGACTTGGAGTAGAATGTCAGAAACTTGAATGGGGATGGTGACACAGCGAATCGTTCTGGCTGGTATATCCCGTTGTCGACAAGAGACTTCTGTGACAAGCCCATCTCTGTTGTCAATGGGTGATCGCAAGTTCAGGTAGAACTCCCCGACCTGTCGCCTGAGAAGGTGGGACGGGAATAGCATCGCCCAGTCTAGGAGGCCGTTCTCCCTGAGAATATTGGCGAGGGGAGACAACACCGACGACTCTAGTTCATCTTCTGAAAGTATCTGTTCAAAGTGGATCTTGGACAGCATCATCTCAAAGGACTTATCATATGAAGTAGGGACCAGAGAAGGTCCTGAAGAAGCCATCTTCTTTCCTTTTGGTGCCATTTAATGATTCTGTGAAGATATATATATATATAGAGAGAGAGAGAAATTTGCAGAAAATGGTGAGACAAAGACGAAGACGAAGATGAACAGTTACTGCAGATAAACACAAATGTAGAAGGTAAGAGATCACTTCCTGATTTTCCGCCTTTTATAGGTTAGTGGTTCGGTTGAAATTGACGGCTTTGGCGTGAATCCATCAACGGCTGGGATCTCGCGATTGTTGACTAGCTTTGACTTGACGTCACAATCTGAGTTCCAACCAGCGCGTGAGAAGGTGAACTGTTTTTCATGTCAGCCCAGTCGCACTATAAAGTAGACTATTGATGTTCAGCCACACTTTACATTAAATGCGCTTCCAGCTGATGTCGGAATCAGCTGTGTAATACCTCCCAGCTGATGTCGGGATCAGCTGTGTTCCAATGTTGCGGCATACCATCAGCTGACTCGAGTTCGTCTGTTCAGCTGACGTCTGATGTCTTCGGTTGGCGATCCGCATCTGATGTCTTCGGTTGACGATCCGCATCTGAGCTTCCCCCTTCATCTAAGCTTCCCCCTCAGATGGATATCTATCTCTTCACCTCAACTGGTTCCTCATCTGATGGATCTAACAATCCAAGAAGATCACATAGCATCTTGAACCGCGCTTCGGCTAGAGGTTTGGTGAAGATATCAGCTCTCTGAATCTCAGTTGGAATTTTCTCCATGGAAACATCCTTCTTTCTCCGCGAAACTCCCAAGCAAATCTCTCAGATTTGTCATGTGTTTCGAGCATCCACTATCCATCACCTACATGGTTTGTGATGCTTTATTCTTCCTCAGTTGTTTCTCCTGTTCCTGCACAGAGAAATACGCTTAGGTCCCCAATTTTAGTTGGGTCCTGGAGGGTTAGAACCAGTTCCTCCTTGAACTGTGAGTCGTTTTTCCCTGTATACTTGGATAGATTTATCATTCCAAATCACTTTTCCTTCTCCATCAACTATAACAACACCTCGGTTATCCTTAGGCTTGTTGTTAGTAGTGATGTTCTGTTTCTTGGGAGGAGATGGATTTCTCCCATTGTGAGCTTTAGAAGGAGAGGCTTTCCCCCTATTTTGATGGCAATTTTTATCCTGTTGGTTTTGTCGATGAGGTCGGACGCCATGTTGAAATCTGTGTGGCTGAGTCTGATTCCATCTTCCTGACTGTTGACGACAGCTGTTCATGCCCTGTTGTTGATTCATGTTGTGGCATGAATATCTCCAGTTGTTGGACCTGTTCCACATTTGTTGACTCTGATTGAACCTCTGGTTGATTTGTTGATGGAACCGATGTTGATTCTGATGGTTGAATCCCTGTTGGTTCGGTTGAATCCATCTCTTCTGAGGTCGGTTCTGAGATCGGTTCTGAGGTCGGTTCTGATTATATCTCCGACGTCTCTGATTCCTCTTCTGAGACTTGGAACATTCCCCCTCGGTTGATGTCCCAACCGATGGAATGTTCAGTTCTCCATCCACCGCTCCTTTCCCTTTCTCAGTTGAAGTTTCCTTAGTCGGTTGAGCTTGCTGAGAAGTGGAGGTTGGATTAATTTGGGGAGTTGCAGACTCAATTGTGTCAGGTTTGGCAACCGTGACATCCACACCCTTGACAAAGGTTGCGGGTGGCATTCTCATATCCTTGACTATGTCGTAACCGAGTCCTGACACATCATCCATCTGTCATCTGTAACTGATGAGATTCTCGATGATCTTGGATGACTGATATAGCTTGATCAGGTTGTCCTTCTTAGTTTGTAGATCTTTGAGAAGAACAGCTATATACTCGGATTGTGCGTCAGACATTTTCGTCAGCTGGTCGATCTGTGCCTCTTGCTTGTTCAACTGATCATGCTGCTCCTTGATCTGCTTCTTCAACTCCTCATCGGTTGGAGCATTAGTTCGGTTGGCCTCATTCAGTTGATTTTTGAGATTATCAATCTCTTCGGTTTGACTTTTAATCAGATCGTCCTTTTCGGTTAAGGATTCTTCAAGTCTGGCAAACTGATCTTGAAGACTCTTAAACTCAACCGATTGCTGATGCAATTCCTCACTGAGTTCCAGGAAGTCACCCCAAGAGGGTTCCAACTCTTCCTCTACTGTTTCCTGTATGTTGGTAACATTTGAAGAATTTAAATTAGCAGGACTAGAATGTACCTCAGCTTCATCCTGGTCGGTTCCAAATGCCATGAGGCATATATCCTGACCGATAGCATTGTTGGTGGAAGTCAGCACATCCTCATCTTCGGTGTCAGTGAAGATGTCCATGTCATCAGCTGCTTCTTCTGCAACCATGGCCTTGTTCTTTGCATTTTGTTTGGCCCTCAACACTTCTCTTTCTTTCTTCGAAAGATCTGGACAGTCAGCTTTAAAATGTCCCTCTTTGCCGCATTCAAAGCAACTGTTGGTCACAGGCTTTGAGTTATCTCGAGTTCGGTTGGATTTGTAGAACCGCTTGTATTTTTCGAACCGAGTATCCATGTCAGTTAGCTTCTTTGACATGGCGGCAATACTCTGTTGCAGCTCTTCTCTGCTTGGCTCCTTCGAAGTTGTATCCGCAGATCGTGTTGGCCTTGATGTTCGCGGTTTGGAGTAGTCAGCTAGAAGTGCGACTGTCTTTGTGGCTGAACCAACATCCTCATGTCGACTCGTCTGAACCGAGGACTGAGTTGACCTTCGTCGGTTCACCTTGTACTCATTTCCTTTTAGGATTGAGAACAGCCTTTCTGTTCCCTTCTCTCCAAGATCAGCTCGGCTCTCATGGATATTGGTGAAGGTATCCCACTCAGCAGATAGAGCTTGTAATACTTTGAGGTTGATCTCTCTCAAAGTATATTTTTCACGTCGGATGGACTGAATTCTTCGGATGATGTCCATGAACCGAAACTCTAACTGATCAATGGTTTCATCAGCTCTCAGACAGAAGTTGTCAAAGTCTTGACATGCATGGGAGAATTTGTTCTCCTTGGTTTCGTCAGTCCCTTCGCTAAGAGATGCCAAAATATCTCACATCTCCTTAGCGGTGTCGCACTCTTCTATCCAAGGAAGATAGTCTTGTCCAACTGTGGACATGATAGTGCTCTGAGCCCAGATATTCAGCTGGCTCACTTTAGCTTCCTCTGGAGTGAAATATTCTGGCTTCTTCTCGACTAACTCCTCAGTTGCATCCCCATCATTGGGATTTGTAGGAGTGCGAGTGACCTTTTCTCTGATGATGATCGGTCCAGATGTAAGTACTTGTTGCATTCTATGATGCTTTGACAGTAGAATCTTCTTCATCCGAGTTCTCCAGGATGTATAGTTCACAACCGAGAACATGACCACGATCTTGTCTTTAACATCCATCTGCACACACAAACAAAAGATAGATGCAAGCAGATATGCACTAGCGTGAAAAAGATCTGTTTAGTTGACCACTGAAGAAAACACCTCGAATTCACACCTCGTGAAACAGAGTCAGCAGTCTTTTGAACCACTGCTCTGATACCACTTGATGGTCCCGATATGAGTTCTGGTGTATTGGGGGGGGGAGAATACACCAGATAGGAAATTTTAAAACAACTCCCTGAAATATCTCAACCGAGTAAAAAGACTCAGTTGGATTCACAACCGAGTACGAGAACTCAGTTGGAAGAGTGGTGCTGCACGGAATGTGGTGGAAATAACAACTCGTAAAATATAACTCACGCTCAGATATGCAAGGTCGGTCAATAACCAAATCAGTTGATATGCAAAGATGCAGTTTTGTATGCTGGTTAGTTGGTCAGTTGAATATGCAATAAGAAATAACTGAACTGAAAACACAAGCACACAAGGGATTTACGTGGTTCGGAGAGAACTCCTACGTCCACGGGGAGTTGTGAGTCCACACAACTCAGTCCAAGTTCTTCTGGACAAAAATCACAAAGCTTACGCGGGCTTTGCAACCGTTAAGAAAAGTTTACGGGTACTTATCAACCTTACAGATAAGTTTACAGGTACTTATCAACCTATCTACTCAATTCCGGGAAGAGTAGGGTCCTAACAACCTTTTTAGGGGTGTGTGTGAGGGTGGGTTTTCCAACTACTAGCTCGAACAAGAAAGTGAGCTAGGATCTAACACTCTATGAACTCTCAGCTAGTGATGTTCTCAAGGTTGGATCGAAAAACACCAAGACAGATTCTAACACTCTAGGAACTCTCAACTAGTGATGTTCTTAGAGATTGATTTCGGTTAAGCTCTTTTGCGATATGAACTCTCAACTGGTGATGTTCGCTCGTCTATCTGCTCTATCTCTTTTTCTCTTCTGTCTTCTAAGTCTTGGTGAATGAATGAATGCCTCTATTTATAGGCGGAGAGAGTCAACTAGTCGTTGGAAGAGCCGTTGATCTCTATTCAGTGAAAGCGATGACTTGTCTCTCATCTCTGCAGACTTTCTTGATTTGGCAACTGTGTGCTTCTGCTTTCCATCTGAGACAGCCTTGTGTTGGGCCAAATGAGGTAATGACAGAGAGTCAAACCTTCACGTGACTTCCTTATTTGAAATTCAAATTTCAACCTTTGACTCTCAACTTTGGTTAGTCGGTTGAGTCGTTTGATCTTCATCTGATTGGTCTTCAGTTGATGTTCCATCTGATTGCTACCTTCAACTGACATTCTGTCTAAAGCGGAACAGTTGAACCCTCAGCTGCTTTGAACTTCATGTTGTCGATCTGACTGATTGAGTCTTGTAACTGATGTTCCATCTGAACGCTCAGTTGTCGTTTTTGTATCTGAATCTTGAATGCTCAGTTGTCTTTCTGATGTTCTAAATCTGATCAGTTGGCTCGAACGCTCAGATGACTTTCTTCTATCTGATGTTCTCTTGCATGTTCTCCCTTGAACGCTCAGTTGTCTTTCTTACAACTGATGTTCTGTCTGAGTGAAGCCTTGTTGTCTTCTTCAGCTGGAGTCCTGTAAAGATAAAATCTCAACATTGCTCAAACAGCGAGCCTAAAAGCTAACATTAGGATCTGGCAACATCTACTCGGTTGGGGTCAGTTGGTTTTGGAATCAATCAAAACTTTAATAAATTTCCCAACACGAGTTATTGTTGTTTCCACCACATTCCGCACAGCACTACTCTTCCAGCTGAGATTTCTTACTCAGTTGTGATTCCAGCTGAGTCTTTTTACTCAGTTGTGGTAATTTTTGGGGTTGATTTTAAAATTCCTATCTGGTGTATTCTTCCCCACCCATACACCAAAACTCGTATCGTGACCATCATATATGTTCAAATAGAATTATTGTTTTATTTTATACGTGTAGACAAAAAAAATCCCTCGTATATATAATTCATTTTCAAACTCGAAAGAAGCGTTAATGAATGAACTTACCAACTATGAATAAAGATATATAATGAATGAACTTACCAACTCCGCAAAGAGTAGTAAAAGAATTTGCTTGATAATGAACTAAAATTCATGCAATATCAATGTGACAATGACAATGTACTGACGACTAACTATATTATTGTTAATATGGTAGTATATCATTTGATTTACAAGAATGCAGAAAAAGTTTTTTATTCCTTTTTGTATCATGGTTAAATTAATTAAAAAATAATCAAGAAATAATAAGACGCAATATGGGCCTGGTTCAATTATAGATTAAACAAAACATATCAGCCCATGCAAGAATTCTATAGTCCATTTAAATAATTATACTGAGATAAATGTCATGGCCCATAAAATAAATAAAAACTTGTGAGTATCTATCTAGTAAAAGGAAACGCCCTTTATATATTAATTTATAATCTTATAATCTATCTATATTTATATATACAAAGAGCCAATTGATTTCCAATTGCAAATCAATTTGAATGACAATTTTGCAAATAAAGTTCATTTTAAGGTCACTAATGAATGAATAAACGTAATTAATGACAGTTTTATGAAAAAAAACTTGTCAATCGTGGCAGTAATTTCGGTTTCTCACGATCTAATGTTTGTGTGTGCATCTCTCTCTCCTATCCGTCTCTCTAATGATCCTCTCCAAACCATCCAAGGAAAAAATGTTGACGCGAGTTAATTGGAGGAGAATAATAGTTGAAAAAGCTATGTAGAAATTTTCAAATTCTTCCCATGCACAACTACTTCAGTTTTCTCTTCCCATTGCTACTTGAGTCTTCAAAAAGAGGTATGTCGTATGCATATATCTGAAAAATCTTATTCTTAATTTGTATTAACAAGACAAATATATACAAATTTTAATTTTTCAATTTTTCTTCATATCCTCCGAAGAAATATCGGATTTTTGCTGAAACATACGACACCGCCACGACGGAGGTGCAACTGATTTTCTTATGCTTTTCTATACAGGAGTATTGACATTGGTTACTGATAAACTGGGCTCGCCAGCTAGGTCAGATTGGAGCAAGAATGGTCGAGAACATAGGCAAACCCGTGTCAAATATATGGCGGATTTGGGCGCTCTAGCCAAAACGAATCCTATTTACTATCCCGTAGGGTAGGCCGCAGTCGAGAGACACCCGACTTCCATCCGAGTGCATCCGAGGATAGAAGGAGGGGATCTCGAGAGCCGGAAGAAGAAGCGAGGGACACTACAACTAAAGAGCGCTTTCTTATGCTGACTTTTTGTTCCTTTAATTTGCTTAGGTCAGAACATAAGTGGTTTGTGGTTTCTTATGGTAATAATCGGCCAAGGGGAACGCGCGAGGTACTTTACTTTACTTTGTGTCTAGATTTTCTATAATACAATTTTGATTTTAAATGTTTGGAATGCATTTTGATCAATTAATTCTACTTAATTAAGATTTTGCTAAAGCCCCTATTAATTCTAACAATCTACTGGAATAAGCAAATGAAATTCCCAAGTTCTAGGGGGTGGGGGGGTTTAATGAAGATTGGTGTTCTAATATACACTTATTTTAAAGAACTTATAAGTTCCTGTTTTTTTGCATTTATAAATTTTTTTAAATGTTGATTTCAAGATATAAGTTGGTGATTGTGGTTTTTGCCTCTCTTTGTGGTGGTTTTGTATACGAACGGAAGCAAATTGTAGATGAGTAATTTTATGGCGGCGACATGTCAATGAAGGCAATACGCATGCATGGTATAAGTGAAATCTTGGAAATTTGTTGAATAAATGATTGGCACATTGCTTTCCTCAACTCTAAAACTCTGACTGTAGATAATGCCTCCTCACTCCTAATGTGCGGAAAAAATATATTTTCTAATAATTCTTAAGATATACGTGAAAATTATTGTTAAGAAGTGTGTAACATTATCGATCATGAAAATCACAGAGGTGTGAATTTGCCGGTGTTTATCAAATATTTATATTAGTCTAACGAAACCATCACTTATGAGCTAATAAGTTGAGTTTTATATCTGTAACTCCATTATATATATTTTGATATAAATATGTATCATACATAGATATCAAGTATTTCAATTAATGAAGGGAGAACGAAGTAAGAGAAGAAGAGAATTTGTAGGGAATTGAGTTCCATTAAAAGTTGTGAAGAACTAGAAGAAGAAAATAAAATAAAAAAGTATTTTTCGCCATTTCAAAAAAGAGACTTTTTACAACTTTTATTTTTTTAAGATTTCATGTGGCGTTGATTTTGAATTTTCTTTTTTGTTCGTTTGGTTTTGATGTCACTTTATTTAGAATATTAATACTCTTTTCATTTTAAAAATTATTTTTACTATTTATAATAGTAATATATCAGCGAATACTAGTTTATACCATAAAAATGTGGAATCAGAGCCTTGTTATTGAACATGGCGTCAAGCATTTCCATGTTTTCTTATACTCCAAATCAAGTACCGATATTCGAAGGCGAGCACTTCGATTATTGGAGCAGCCAAATGGAGACTATATTTTTGTCTCAAGATCTCTGGAATGTTGTGGAAGATGGCTTTCCAGAACCACCACAACAACAAAATAATGATGAAACCTGGAGCCAAGTACAACAAAATGACTACAAGAAAAATGTGAAGAGAGATGCAAGTGCCCTCAGATTCATTCAGCAAGGATTGAGCAAATCCATATATCCAAGGATTCATGGCATCAAACAATCCAAAAAAGCCTGAAATATATTGAAGGAAGGATTTCACGGCAACGACAAGGTAACTTCCATCAAGCTACAATCTCTTTGGAGAGAGTTTGATAATTTATTAAAGAAAGATAGTGAAGTTATGCAAATCTATCTTACTCGAGTTGCCGAATCGTAAATCAAATTAGAAGTCTTGGAGAAGTAATTGAGGAAAAGAAAGTCGTTCAAAAAGTCCTTCGGAGTCTTCCATCAAAATATGATTACATTGTTGCCGCCATCGAGGAATCTAAGGATTTATCAACATATACGCTGCATGATCTCACATGTTCTCTTCAAGTGCATGAAGAAAGAATTGGCAGGTCTTCAAATCAGCCCCTGGAGCAAGCATTTGAGTCGATGAATTTCTCGAACTCAAAACAAGGCAAAGGGCATTTTTCTAAAGGCATAGGAGAAGCATCTCAAAGTAAGGGCAAATCATTCCAAGAAAAAGACGGAGGCCAAGGAAATCAATCAAGGAATTCTGGTCCTTATTGCAGAATTTGTAAGAAGACTAATCATAACACAAATGATTGTTATTTCAAATGCAAAAAATGCAGGAATCCAAATCATTCGCAGAGGGACTGTTTTCATCATAAGAAAGATGATAAGAATGAAGCACATCTTTCCAAAGATATCAAAGATGAAGGTGAACAACTTTTCTCTTGTATGATTGGCCAAAATCAATTGCAAGAGAAATGGTACATGGACAGCGGTTGCAGCAGTCACATGACTGGAAATATAAAAATCTTCGTCGAACTTGATCGAGATTTCAATTCTGTAGTGGAGCTTGGTGATGGGAAGTTTCATCAATGCAAAGGAAAGGGAACCATCGTTGTTCACAACAAGGGAGGTAACAAAAATTTCATAAGTGATGTGCTTTATGTGCCAAAACTAAAAAGCTACCTCTTAAGTGTCGGGCAACTTAACAAAAGAGGTTATTCTGTTTTGTTTGATGATGGGAAATGCGACATATTTGATAAGAAAAATAAATGTTTTGTTGCTTCAATACCAATGAGTTCAAACAGAGTGTTTCCCATGTTCATGCCTATAGAAGAAAAGGTGGCCCTCATTGGTGAAAGCATTGATCAATCTCAAATATGGCATTTGAGATACGGACACCTGAATTGGAACGGGCTGCAACTTCTCAAGAAAAAGAATATGGTGGTTGGCCTTCCTGAGCTTGAATCAAACACTCAAGTTTGTGAAGGATGTATCTTTGGAAAAATGCATCGATTCCCATTCCCAAAGACTTCTTGGAGAGCTAAGCAACCACTAGAACTCATTCATGCGGATATTTGGGGTCCAGCGAGAACTCCTTCTCTTGGTGGAAAAAGGTACTTCATTTTATTTGTTGATGATTGCACAAGGATGATGTGGATTTATTTTCTACATGAAAAGTCGGAGGCGTTCTCTGCATTTCTCAAGTTAAAAATTCTTGTGGAGAAGCAAATCAATCATCAAATCAAGACACTCCGAACCGATCATGGAGGTGAGTTTATATACACACCATTTATAGATTATTGCAAGAATAATGGTATTCACAGGCAGCTCACCGTTCGGAGAAGTCCTCAACAAAATGGAGTCGCCGAGCGGAAGAACCGCACTATAGTCGAAATGGCCAGGAGCATGATGATTGGTAAAAGTTTACCAAAAATCTTTTGGGCTGAAGCTGTTCATACAGCTATCTACATTCTGAACCGATGTCCTACAAAGGCGGTTTTGAGTCGGACACCATTTGAAGCTTGGCACAAGAAAAAGCCTATTGTCGATCACTTGAAAATTTTTGGCAGCATTGCATATTCTCATATCTCTACACCAAATAGAGATAAATTTGATAAGAAAAGTGAGAAATTGATCTTTATTGGCTACAGTGACGAGTCGAAGGGCTATCGTCTCTACAATCCTATAACTCGCAAGCTCGTGGTTGCAAGAGATGTGATTTTTGATGAAACAACATCATGGAGTTGGGAAGGAAAATCAGCTGTGCATCTGTCTCAAGATGATTTTTATGAATCGTCGAATGCGGGTGATGAAACTGATCATGTTGTTCCACCTCAAAGTCCAAATCCTAGTCCCCAAAGATCTCCTGATCATGTTCCAGATTCAAGTCCAGATTCTCCTATAAGAAAGACTCGTTCACTACGAGAAATCTATGAGGTATCTGAATTTGCTCTTTATACTAGTGAACCCGAAAGTTTTGAAGTTGCAGATAACGAAGAAATTTGGCGAAAAGCCATGGAGGAAGAGATTGCTATGATAGAAAAGAACAAAACATGGGAGTTGGTGGATAGGCCAATGCACAAGGATGTGATCGGATTGAAATGGATTTACAAAACAAAATATCATGAAGATGGCATCATTCAAAAGCACAAGGCGAGACTTGTTGTGAAGGGTTATTCGCAACAGCCGGGAATTGATTTCACTGAAACTTTTGCCCCAGTTGTGAGGATGGAGACTATCCGTGTTGTTCTTGCTCTTGCGGTGCAACTAGAGCTTCAAGTGTTTCAACTCGACGTCAAGTCAGCTTTTCTAAATGGAGAGCTAGAGGAAGAGGTATTTGTTGAGCAGCCTCAAGGTTTTTGTGTTGAAGGAGAAGAAGACAAGGTATGCAGGCTCAAGAAAGCCCTTTACGGGCTTAAACAAGCTCCAAGAGCGTGGAATAGCAAAATCGACGGATATTTTGTAAAAGATTGTTTTTGTCGAAGTCCTAATGAGCCCTCTCTATATGTGAAAACAGAAAATCATGATATTCTCATTGTTTGCATCTATGTTGATGATCTTATCTACATGGGTACTAAGATGGTGGGAAAATTCAAGCAAAGAATGATGGAGGAATTTGAAATGACAGATTTGGGAATCATGAAGTATTTTCTTGGAATCCAAGTGAAGCAATTTGGAGGAGAAATACAGATATCCCAAGAAAAGTATATTGAAGATCTCTTGAAGAAATTTTGCATGGAGAACTGCAATCCAGTTTTCTCGCCGATGGCAACGAGTGATAAGCTGAAGAAAGATGATGGTGCTGAAAAAGCTGATGCACAACTTTTTAGAAGTCTTGTTGGTTCGCTCATCTATCTCACTAACACAAGACCAGATATTGTTCAAGCTGTGAGTATGCTCTCAAGGTTCTTAAGCGAGCCAAGTAAACTTCATTTTGCAGCAGCTAAGAGGATCATGAGATATTTGCAAGGAACGAAGAAAATGAGCATCAAATATATGAAAGAAGTTGAGTGGAAGCTAATTGGATATACGGACAGTGATTGGGGAGGTTCTTTGGATGATCGAAAGAGTACTTCAGGCTACTTATTTCTCTTGGAACTAATGTAGTTTCATGGAGCTCGAAGAAGCAAAAGTCAGTGGCATTATCTTCAGCCGAAGCCGAGTATATAGCTGCTTCGGATACTACCTGTGAGGGAGTTTGGTTGAGAAGGTTACTGGAAGATTTGCAGCAAGTTCAAAAGGAGCCCACAACAATCTACTGTGACAATATGTCGGCCATAGCAATGACGAAAAATCCAGTTTTCCATTCCAGATCGAAGCATATTGAGTTGCGTCATCATTTCATCCGAGATATGGTGAGCAAAGGAGAAATCAGTTTGGAGTTTGTTGGAACAAAGGAACAGCTTGCAGCTTTCCTTACCAAGGCAGTTCTTGTGGAGAAATTTGAGAAGTCCCATGATGAGCTTAAGATTGCAAATTAAGAGGGGATGTTGAAAAGTAATTTGCATTTAATTATAGTCAAGGATTTTTATCATTCATGCATCTATGTATCGAGTCTATCAAGAGTCATGTTATTTACTTTAATGAGGTCTATCAAGAGTCATGCATTTGTGTAGAAGTATCTATAAATACCTATGTAATTGAAGTCATTTTATATCCAGAAAAATATATTCAATCTATATAATTCTCTTCTCTCAAATATCAAGTGGCGCAACACTATTTTCTCTCTCACACCCAACAAAAAATACTACTATCAAATTTCTTTCTCTCAAACACTTCCAACATCTTAATATGAAAGTCGCAACAATAAATAAATCTTTTATTCATCTGAGACGCATCTTGAATGGTTTCATATGTGTGTCATAGGATTGGTTGATAAGCTAGAGAGGCACTGAAGTTGAAGGAAGAAATGTGCAGAAGTGAGATATAGTGATGAGGTGTTCGACATATGCAATTAATGTTGCACATTGAGCGTACGGATTTGAAGAACTGGTTGGCTTCTAGCCATCACTTCCACACACTCAAACACCAAAGTTAGAAAACTATGAGCAGCTGCAAGGGATCCTATAGTCGAGCTCGTTCAAGTTCCGAGCTTCATGATGTTCGACTTGTCTCCATCTGAAATAACACGACGCTCGCTTGTCACTAGAGAACAAACATGAAAAATGATAACAAACTCGAGATGATGTTATTAATTTGTTGATTAATATATCCCTAAATTTGCATATTTTTATTATCTTATTGAGCTATACTCAACCTTTGCTAATTTGATTGTCTTTCACATTTGTAGCCCTTTTAAATTAAATTGTACATTTAAATGATAAATTTTTATAAAGCATGCACTCACAGGATTAATTTGGACATTCTCTGCATGCATATCTTTGACATTGTTCATTGTTTTTATAGCATCGCAAATTTAAATGGTAGTCAAGCCTAATACGTGTGATATGAATATCATTTTGAATGCTTATGAATATCATACCGCCAAGTATTTAAATATGTACACATATCATTGTGAAAGCACAGCATATCACAAAAACAACTATTCAAATACATATATGTGCACATAATTTTGAATGCATCATGCATATCATTTTGAAGGTAGAGATAATATTCACCTTGTTGAAGCAACAAATCAAATAAAGAACATTCAATATTTGCTACTAAAACTCATGGATTGGCTTGTTGGAGGAGAGTCGAATCGCTATTTATTTAGTAAAGATCGGAAGCAACAACACTATTCTTGCTAGAAATATACACTTATTAACGTCCACTTTAATGTTTGTCTGGTCTACAATTTATCAATATTTATTGGCTACGTATCATGGGTTTGCAATTTGATTGTTTTCAAACATTCAGTCAGAAACTAATTAATTAATCGAATATTGAAATTATATTGTGCTAACTAAGATTCAAAGAAGTCTATAGTGATAAAAGTCATACAATTAAATTGAGATATTTACATAACAAACTAAATAGAACTTTTGAAAAACACTATTTAGAGAGACTATAGTAATTTGAATTCAATACAACCTTGACTAATCCACACGAAAAGAATGTATCAAGATAATTTTAAATTAGACTTTGATCCCTAATTATTTTGATTGTATTTTTCTGAACTGTTGCGCATTCAAATTTGCTTTGTATTTATTCTCAGGTGATAATTAAGTAATTACATGTAAGAACGCAGCCATGTAATTATACAATTTCATTTCTTTAACAATTAAAAAGCCATGCTCGCAGCTACAATTGCATCAGTTAGTAATCCATAAACGGAATTTTGTCTAAACAACAATACATCACGACTTCTCTCACTAGCAAGCCAGAAAAAAGAAAGAAAAACTATATCAAAAATATTTCATGACTCTAGCCGAAGAGATGAAACTATTTAGTTTACAAACCAAAAATAAATAAAACTTACATCATACAAGTTCTCTATGCTAAAACATTACCAAAGTTTGGTCAAAAGATTGATAATGAAGGGAAAAAATGCCCCCCACCCCCTAATGGCACAGATGGTCTCGCCATCTCAAGCTCGAGCACCACTTAATATTTCATCAGCAGCTGGGCTCACACAACCAAAAACTTCCCAAGCAGCCTAGAAGAAAATTCCCAACCACTTAATATAAATAGTGTTACCAGTTAGCAAAACTCCCTTCACTTGTATTGCATTTCCTGCACAAAAATATATGGTTGATTGAATGGACGATACAGAAACAAGTTTTCAGCACAAATTTGAAGACTCGGTATCTTTTGGTGGAAAAGATGCTTATATGCAGATGTCATTATAAGCAACGGATTCCATGGGAATTGGGAGAAACATGTATATGCTTAAAACAAAATAAAAAACGAGCTGGACTCCACACACATATTTGGGCACAGTATGTTGTATTTCATAATCAGAGATATGTAAATGAATATGGCATTGTAAACAAGCAATCATTTTTTCAGTTTTCTCCAAATACATGTTAACATAGTCTGAGCAATTCTTCAAGCTTCTTCAACGATGATTTCCTGATATATTTTACCGTGGCGGCACCGTGAAAACACAGAAAAATGAAAAAAAAAGAAAGTAGAAGAAACTTTATCTTACATGAGGATAAGTGGGCATGTAGTAAACTGGCCGATGTTGTCCTGTCATCTGCTGCCCATACTGCACAAAAACTAGTTTAAACTTCTATAACCACAAAGTGTTGGCAGAATCCCAAGTAGAGCGATGACAACAAACCTGTTGTCCATTTGGATGGTAATATTGCTGTGGCATTGGTGCAGCCTGTGGATTAAACATGACAGGCTGCTGTGCAGCCAAAGAAGGTCCAACCTGCATAATCGTGACCCACGAAAAATGGACCAGTATAAGTTAAAATAACCTAACAGAGTGATGGGAATACGATCATCAAGATGACAATGAAAAAGTAGTGAGAAGGAGATGAACTAGGAACTAGTTTCATTTCCTTTTCCGTGGAAACCGGAAATACTAAAGCTATGCTAATAGAGATTTTTGTATTCACCCCAACACCAGCTGGCATGCCATGCAGAGCTGGATAGTAGAAGGAAGTATCTGCAACAGGAGAAGAAGGCCTAGGCGTCTGAAACGGGGAGAAGCTCTTAGCATTCGCATTGAATTTAAATTCCTGAAAGAATATCAAGACGAGTAAGAGAATTAGCAAAAGACAAAGTAGGCATGTCTGCAAGAAAAAAATACACATTTTGCTATGCATGTAAGTCAGATGCACCATGGGACAAGATCACACTATATAATGAATGACACTATTCATCAAATTTTCCGATTCTATAGTTCACCTTGGCATGTGGATTGAGTGTTGACTTCTCCGAAGACAATGAAGCAACAGAGGAACTAGGAGACAATCCACGGCCAGCAGAAGTTGAAGCAGCTCCTCCACGATCGGAAGCAGATGATGCTGAACTACTGGTTCGGGCAAGAGAGCTTGCTATCATCCCTTGTGCTTCGGAACATGATGTACTCTCTGATAATTCGTTGGAGAAGCTTCTCTTATCCTGGCCTTTGGATGAAACACGTGATGGATCAAATGCAGTAGCATTTGCAGATAATCCAACCTTAGGACAGCTTTCTTTATCCAATGAGTTTGAGTCTGAGAATGTAATCACATCAATCTTAATGAACACAAAGATGAATAACATGGCATAAGAGGATATAGATTCTACAAAACTCTGTTATAAATCCTACAGAATTTTGAAAAAAAAAATCATCCAATAATAAGAAATGCTAATTAAACAGAAATAAAACCCTAACAGCCACCTAACTTCAAATAATAAACGAAAGCTTGGTCAAGAAGGAAATTTCTTGATTATTATGATAGGAAAAACTGATATCAGGACCAAAAATATGTATGTAGCCAATACAAATAAGAGAATCCGCTCACCCTCACCTTTATATACTTGACTCTGATCATGTAACTGCAAAGAAATGGAAGTGATGGTTAGATTCATCAGCAACATTTTTAAGAAACAACATCAAAACTGCAGAGAACTCAACAAACTCTCACTTCTTGCATTTCTTCTTCCTCCTGAGGATACCTGTTTGCAGGATATATTGAATGATGTGCATCCCTGGTGATAGCAGCAAGTGAAGATAGCCTTTCTCCCTATACCAAGAAAACAGGAGATATTACTGGAAACTTACATTTCTAGGGCAGCATAGAGAGTAAATTGGGTTGGGAATATGAGATATTCGTAAACTTAAAATTCAAATGAAAAATGGGCAACTATAATGAAGGTCACATGCAAGTCATAGCTGCATAATTGAGGTCAACAAGCCCTTTCAGTGTGCATCTAGCAACAAAAGGTACACGCAGTTTAAAACTCCAAGTCAAACAATCAGATGTCTGTAGACTGTAGTTATAAATAAAAGATAAGGAAGCAGGAGAAGAGTGTGTTGAAGACAAATGCCTCTGGACAGAACTGCTAAAGCAAGGCAAGCAGGAATTCAGAAAACATAAAGTAATATTGGTTATATCCAAGTTAATTCATAGATTAGATGCAGATATGTTTAGGTTTAATAAATGAACTGGAAATTCTGCCTCTGAAAGATGGAAGAGAGATTGGGGAAGTAACATAAGCCAGCCATTACACCTTATGCAGGCAAATGACAGTACACCAATAATAATGCCAGGTAAAATGGAAATCAAAGACATCTTCACAAATTGAGAACTACCGTCAGTAAAGATTTCAATGACACTTGAGTTCCACTGGTTTTCCCCCTATTCGTGTCTGTGGGAGCTTTGCCAATAACAGAACCAGAAACATCTCCAAATGTTTCATCATTTTGTGAATCATAAACCGTATCAACAATCTCTTGATATCCACCATCATCATTCCCCCGGTAGACGGAAGAAAAGCGAGTTTCTTCATCTATCTCAATGTTTCCATCACATTGAATACCTCTTTCCTACAAAGTAACACGACTGAGATAAACAAAAAGCAGACAATAGAGGAAACATAAAAGAACAGCAAGTCAAGTTACAGTCCAACCTCTGCGAGATGAAGATCGAGGGTTTGCTCACCCTCAATCTCCTTGGCTATCTTAAGAGCCTCTCTTTCCAATTCTCTCGTCTGAGGGCCTCTATCAAGTTTTGTTGTGTAAAGATCCTCGTCAAAGGTGCTCTTTACTCCAAATAAAGTTTTATTTACCTCAAACTGATCCCAGCCTCTGATATTCAAATAGAGGAATTGTAGTAGTCAAAATAACATCACATAAACTGAACCAATTGAAGGGACCTTGTCATGAATAAGTAGTAAGTTTATCAATTCAAATCCCATGTAATTTCTAAAAGATTTGCTGCACAAACTAGCATAATGCTCTCTCTTAGACCATGGTTGAAAGCATTGTTGAACATTTGACCACAAATTACAGTGGAAGAGAGGTTGCAGGTATAATTTAAACCCAATTAGCCATACAAGCAAAATATTTGTCATGCTCAAGCAAAATTCAGAGGAGAAATGTGATATCTCAACCTGTTCCAAGGACCATCAAATATATTCTCCAGTTCAGGACACCCAGGATCATCTTCATCAGGGACCCATCGCTCCAATTCTCTCCCCACCTCAACATGCCGAGATTGTGATATGTAGGAATCTGTCATAAGCTCTTGCTGCTTTTCACGCTGGAGCTCATTCAAGAACCCATCCCTAATTACAGGTACATCCTGTTCCAGTTAGAAATAAAATTCACTTTACGATTTTAAATCCAATTACAGAAAATCCGTGTTGGCAGAATATGCCGCATCACAATCAAGAGGGCATACAATAAAAAGGGTACATGTAATTTTATCATGCAAGTCAATGTAGAAATCCAAATCTGGCATCAGGAAGAAAACTACAACAACAGAAATTTGTCGGACCTTCGCTACAACTTGCACAAGATCCCTAGCAGGTATTATCAGAGTCTTCGAAGGAGGCTTGGCAGAATCTGAAATGCTTTTCTGGCCTTTAACTGAGTATGCCATTTTCAAAATTACTCCTATAACAAAAAAAAAATGAGTAATATGTCAGTGAGATTTATAACTGCAGGGCTCAAAATAGGCCTTACACCAAAGGTGATTTTATCAATAACCTTATGTGCCTATTTTTTTAACGTACCATAATCCTCTCCACTGATAGCATGAAAGATTCCAGAAAATACAGACCCATCCAGCACCTGTACTTCCACTTGATGCCCGATGAGGCATGTGGTCAAATACATCAGTCTATCATAAGAATTTGATTGATATGATTCTCCAACACCTAAAGTTAGCCGGAGTTAGATTTGGCAGAAACTATGAGTGCAGAGTCATGAGTTTTTAACTAAACTGCTCCTACTACTAACTGAAACTTACTATTTAATATTGTTCCAGTATCCCCTCCAATTATATGGTGACCATATCCATTGGAAGATGATCCGGGTGGCACAGTGTGTTGAAAATTCATCTTCAGCAGATGCAAGCTAATAACTTAAACAGGTCCAGAAAATGAACTGCAAAGAAATACCGATGCCCTCAAGTCAGAAGATTACTGAATACTGTCAAAGATACGTGGAATGATAGCAATTGATCATTATTCCAATTTACAAATTCCATGAAGCGTGACGAATCAAAATCGTAGAAAGAGAATGAGAACCATCTAGCTCATAAAGCTTACGGATAACAAGCTGGATCCAACCAACAGCGTTGGCACAAAACTAGATTACACTTCACGCACAAGCAAGAAATTTAATTTAGGGAAAATAGGCTGTTGTATAATGTTTCGCATGCAATAAGTGAAAATCATGATGTATGAAACAATATTGCTAAACTATGAAGCACTAACACTATCTTCATTAAACCCTTGAATTCTAAAGATTACACAAAGCTAGAAACTTTTAGTAATATTCTAAATATGAATCAATTTAGGGAAAGCTTCAACGTTTTCAATTAAATGGAAAGAAGAAAAAGAGAAAACAGGACTCCCAGAAAAAAGAACGAACCAAGCTTACCATGCATCCATAACATAAAAGGTAGCAACTTCAACCAAATATAATTGCTCTTGATAACAATCATCATTAACAAACAAAATAACAAACAGATTAAAGAAACATATGGCTTTCAACGCACCTGCAACACGACTATTTAGTCTATAGCAAGAACCAAGCAACAAAGGGATTAACTAAAAAAATAGTTGCAGAAACAAATTATCATATTCGCCGCGATTTTCTATCGTTTGTGTTCAGCTATACCATTTTTTTGAATAAAATCCAAAGGAATGTTACTAACAGTGGATATAAGTAACCAAATTGGGAACTAAATCACCCTAAAAAAAATTCGTCCTTAACCTATAAGTTTTCAATGAACAAATAAATTAAACTATGAATTTGTTACGCGGAAAGAATGCCGGAATATACTCACGGAAAATAGGATTGAAAGATTGGGGGGGAGAGGCAATCTCGGAGAAGGGTTTGATCGAGCAGAGAAACGACCTATGTAGTTTGAGAACTACCGCCGCGAAAAAACCGGACCCGAATCAGAAAATGGTGTGTGATATGCATCCGGCACAATTAAAGAGGGGGGGCAAATATGCTATATACCTTACCGGAGACCCGACCCGAATGAGATTTGAATTCGCTTTCGCGGAAGAAAGAAGCGGTTTGAAATTGGATGAACCTATGTGGACTGCGTAGAAAATTTGCTATAGCAACCCTAAATTGTTTTACGGCCCACTATCTGAAATTGAAGGTTATGACTATGTGAATTTTTAAAGAAATTTAGAATTGCTCCAATTTAACTTTGATCAATAAAAAATTTTAAATGGTCCTCTCTCTATTCTCATGGTATGTTGGATTACAATTTTTAGGGACTGTTTGGTTGAATTGTACTTCTTTCTTTGATTTGGGTAGGAGGGAGTGGTGGGGTTTGAACTCTAAATCTCATTGCATACACAATGAAGTCAAATCACATAAATGTCTCCTTGGAGGCGATAGTTAAGCTGTACCTAGTGTAATGAGAGGTATTTTGTTTGATGAACTCAGCCCGATATACATTGATTAGTCTTGAGAAGTCTTGATTTTTAATGAGTTTTGACCTCACACCTATACAAAATTAATATTGATGGAGGGACAATCTTTGTTTATCCATACTATTTCTAGTTCTTGTAATCGAACAGGCCTTAAATATATAATATTTTTTGTATTATTTCCCTATGACAAGCTTTGTTAGGAATTTTTTAATTTCAACATGTGTGCACATAACTTGGACCTAACTTAACTCATTTGACCACAAACATGAGTAGACAATCACCGAGTTTATAATAAACAAATATGTATGCGTGAACTTCTTTTCCCGGAGAAGATTTTGCACAACAACAACTACTTTCTTGATAATAAATTGTCCCGTCCAAATTCATTTTTTTGCATAACTTGACCGGTATAGGCCAGGCTACCCATGTAAGATTGGAAGTAGGGCCTTTTTTTATTAGGTTTTATCCGATGCGCACCATAGAAACGGTTGTTGTTGTCCTTATAACCTAATATTTCAAAACTATAGTATTGTCCTTTTTTTTAGGGAATAGTATTGTCTTTCTTCTGCACTGTACAAATAAGATTAGAGGTTCGAGGTTAGAATTTACCAACCTCTGGTTTGTGTAAATTAAATGGAAAATATTTTTCTAGCACGATCATAATCATTGTTTTTTGGTCATATGAATCATATGATAGCCTAGCCTTTAATTGAAGCCTTTTTTTTTTGTCTGGGATAGCCTAGCACATCCTAAATTTAAAATATAGTATTTTAGTAATTTTTTTTTATGCATTGAGATTATGAATTTATCTTCTTCTTTTTATAATTCATTGATTGATCAAGAAGAAAATAAAGGTGAAACCAGTCAACTTGACTGGCAACAATTTTGAGTTGAATCATTTTTTGTTTTATCATCATTTTTTGTTATATCATCATCTGTTCGGTTGAAGAGTTGAGAGAATTTACATATACTATATAATACACTATTTCTTAGAAAAATATGGAAAGAGAATAAGAAAATGACGAAGAAAGAAATAACCAAGAAAGTAGCTGGAAATGATTAAAGAAATATGATCCTAGAATGACAAAATGCAGAAATTCACAACATTAAAGAAGCAGAAATCCTGCCTAGAAATTTCTAATCCAAAGAATAGCTACACCTTTTTCGTTTTCTCTACCCTGTTTCTTGATCCCACAGAACAACAATAGGATCATATAATACATATGTCATCAGTTTGAGAGGTCAAAAAAAATCACATAATCCCAACAAAACACATCGTTGTAGCAGCGACATAATGTTCATACACGAGGTTAATCACCCTCTCTTTTACCTATCCAGCTATAAGATATCATACCTTAACCACCAAATACGCAGTATGCTGCTTTTAATGCTCGATCATGCTGAAGCAAACATCTCTCGTCGTGCTATGCCTCTGTTCCAGTAAGGAGATCTGTATTGTAGCATAGTTGAGCCAAGAGACACAATTACCATCTAAGTTTTAATGCAGCAGAATGGAATCCTCAACCACGATGCACCATCCTACCTCAAGATTGACAATTTGTATAAATATACAGATTGAAGCCTTGAAACTCTATCATACAGGTTAACTTATAGAGGTAGATCAATTTTCTCGGCCCACTTGAAGATGTCAGAGTAAACGCGATCACCTCCCAAATCGTCCCCAGTAGCACCGGCAGCAACCCTCATGATGTCCTCAATCAAAGCAAAATTTCCCATGATATCAACATGAGCACCACTCTGGGTGCCACGTCCTTCTAGAAGAGTCGAAGGAGGAGCATGATCGCACTCTCGTACAAAAGTTTTCATTCCTGAAGGATTAAATCTAGTTTTTCCACGCCACCCTTTTGCACTCATAAAGCCTGCACTCAAAGCAGGCACAGTTTCGTCGCCATCAACAGTAATGACGCCATCTCTTATGCATCTATCTACATCATTCTCAACTGCGGATGTATCTATTTGGAATGGAATGTAGCAATCTACAGCTGGAACCTGCTTGTATACATAAGCTCTTTCAGTTGGAATGCCAATTCCGTACATTGAGAAGATCTCCATGTCGGGAGCATTTGGTAACCTGCAAAAGGGGTGTGGTTAAAGTATACAGACAGATATATGCTGCACACCTAAAAAAATCGCAGTAAACAGAGGCCAAGAGTAAGTATCGAATGCTCATTATCTGACCTTGTTTCCAAAGGATTTGACCAATATTTGTAGTGTGAATACTTGGGGTCATCCAAGTTATCAGCAATACCATAAGAAAAATGAGCACTGCCACGCTCCATCATTTTGGGGGCAACATAGTTTAGTAGATCCAGTATATCTCCAGCAGTATAAGCTTTATATTCAGCAACAGATGTGATGCCACTAATACCCATGTCATGATACTCCGTCCACACATCTCGACAAGTATTGTTTGCAAAATTGTTACCCTTTACAGCATCCTGCACAAAATAGCCACTTCATCGTATCAATGTAAGGTCAAGTAAGAAATTTTCCATGGCACAATTAAGAGGTCTACTAGGGCTAGATGGGGGGATGGGTGGTTGACCCCCCCCCCCCCCTCCTTCTCCCATCTCAAAATACTCTCAGTATACCAGAGAAAAATACGTCACAAGGGGGAAATGGTGGCTGATGACAAAAATTTCACATGACCTGGTTGTTGTCTTTATATAAAGGACAATCCCTTTTATTTTGGTATGGTTCTTGAGCTCTTAAGATCAAAATAATGTAGCATGAATACTTTAAGATGCAAGGCACATTAAAATCGGTTTAATCGAAATTTGCTGTAATTAATCTGCCAAATATTAAGACGTGAAACTGGTGGAGATAGTCACTCTATAATAGAATATATATATATATATATATATATATTTAGCACTTCCCAAAGCAGGGATAGTTACTATTACTACTAGATAAGCATGAGATGGAAGATAATGGCATTATAAAGTATCTAGGAACTAAGCAATAAATATTACCCTAAATTCAATCCTCTGAATCTCAGAAGAATCCGCCTCAGCTACGTCTTTCCCAAATGATATCATTCTTCCATAATGGGCATGTTTTGCTTTTGGCTCAATATTGTCTTCTTCAGTACGGACTGAGTTCTCAGATTGGTTGGTGTTTTGTTTTCTTTTGCTTACAGCATAACCCTGCTCAGGTGACCAATCAAGTCCACCCCAAATGGTTTCTCCACCTTTTGGTATCATCGACATTGTTGAATCCCATGTCCTAGTCATCCTCATTATGTGCTGCAAGGTTTGGATTCGGAACAGATCCTTATCTAAGACACCAGGAGCAATAGCCCTGATACATTTACCAAAATTCGGTTACCTATAAGCACAGAAACTAACCATATAAAAAGGAGAGCAGGTTATCAGTGTTGACATTCAGATTTGCACTCAAGCAAACATAAGTTCCGATATTGTATATCTACCTGGCAACAGCAATATCTCTTGCTTCAGCAGAGAAAAGCCCAGAAACAGCTTTCGGGACACCCAAAAGTGGGCCCCCAATGTTCATCACAGCCTTAATATGTTTAGCACACCAATCTGGTCCACCTCCTCCACCCATTGGAGCAGGTGCCTCAACCCATTTCATAAAATGCAAAAAGTATAGAACACCCATGGAATGTGGAATGATTACTGCCCTGTGTCCGCTTGTGGCTACCATGAGTTCGATATTACTTTTTATTCTACTCAATGTTCCATCACGCACCTTCAAAGTAAAAATTTCATAAGAGAAAAACATCAGTAATCCCATTGCCTCATGACTAAACCTCACATAAATAAACACAAGATTGGGTATATGTAGAACATGTACTTCTGTGTTCTGGAATGAGAGTCTCCAATCATATGCAGCCATGTACATGGTTTTCTCTTCATACCCAATCCGAGCAAGATTATGTATTAGAACTGCCCAAACAAAGTATCCTGGAGCAAAGTAATCTGCAGCAACAAGGCCAGTAACAGGCCTGACTCTTACACCAGGAGGATCCATGCCAGTTTCATTATCTAATGACATATGCTCTACCCAACATAGTGGCCTACAAGAAGGATTTCAATATAACAATCTCATACAAGGATGCAAGATAAAAGTGCTCTGCAGTTTCTTTATAGGTAAAAGTAACAATACAAGTTGAAAAGTCATATAGGAAGCATCAATTGATAAGCAACTTGTGAGGAATGCCTGATGTAATACTCGGAGATCATGCACCAGTTAAATATAAATTCAAAAATAAGTTCTTTAGGTTATGTACAAAAATTAAAAACAGAACCTGCATTTCATGTCTCTATGTCTCAGAAGCCTTAAAAAAATATGCTACAGAAACCCACACATGTGCGCACGCACGTGCTCGCACACAGGCACATCCCTATTATCATGAACAAGGAGTGTGTATTTCCTTTTGAAAAAAACCCTTAAGCCTATCCTACCACCTACCACAAGGCAGCACACATGCACTTAATTAGCGGTGAGTGATGCCAAAACTAATCACTTCTAAATCATTAAACAATGACAAAACAAAGGTATAAATCCTCAAGCCAATGCCTAGAAAATCTATCAGAAACAAGCTTGAAAAATTGACACAAAAACAAAAGGCACTTTCCAAGCGGACAAAACAATATCAAATCAACCAACAAAAGGATTCGTTGACCTCTGCAAAAAAATCGTCACACAACACAAACAGCCCTTATCACTCCATTAAAAGTAAAACAATAAGTGCCTTTAAATCTTCTAGTTACAAAGAAAAAAGCTTGCAAAAATAGAAAATGAAAACACATAGGAAAGAGCTTCAATTGGGAACTAATGACTAAAGTCTATAGTAACTACACCAAATTATGGAAAGACTCAAGTCCGTGGAACTGTGGAAGCTTTAATCGAGATGTGGTAACTCTATTGCCATATTTTGATAAACTTTGACTTCGCTAATCTTTATCTTTCGTAATCAATCAACCACTCCAAACAGACCAATAACTACAACCAATTTTGTCGCCAATTCATTAGACACCGTAACAGGAAAAAGACTCCAAAACGCAGATTATCCACACAATGAAACTAACTAATCTTATCCTAGATTCTTTCTTCACCTCTTGTAAACTTCGCCGAACGTGCCTCCCCACAGCCTCTTCCGGAACAAACCTTCAGCACAGCTATGCCCCTCCCACAGCTCCAGCCCTCCCGTCACAATCCCGGGCACGAAGACCACCGGATGCTTCGCCTGCAGCCCCTCCTTCTTCAGCTTCACCCCCGGCGGGTCGGGCATTGGCCCGGTTATCACCTCCGTCACATACTGCGGGAACGAAGAAGGCATCATATTGTACGAAAACAACAGCCCCCACCACACTACACATATGCACCCAATAAACCAGCAGCAACTGTCCAAACACGACCATTTCTGCTGCCTCCTCGGTTTCCGGAGCTCCGGCTTCTTCTCATCCGGATCCGGCGCTCGGACCGACTCGTCTGCGGAAGACGAGGCGGCGCGTCTCCGGCGCAGAGATGGCATCGCGAACGACTATCACGGGAAAATCGGACGATCGGAATCAATTTTCGCGAATGAATTAAATCAACAGACAGTCGGAGATGATCGACGGAATTATTAGTACCTAGTTGCTGCTTGTGTGTACGCGCGTGTACTCTTCTTTGTGACTGTTTCGAGTTTTTGAGGAATTATTAAAGTGGCGGCGGTGAAGCGGAGGATTTGGTGGCGGAGCGCTGAGTTTTAACGGTTGAACGATTGTTCGACACTTTTATGTGTTGTAAAATGGGACGGACCATTTCGCGGAAGGATCTTCGCATGGGTTTTAACTTTTAATATAATAATCGAGATGAGTCGAGTAGAATCGACTCTTATCGTACAATTATAAATAGCTCGACTTTGTTTAACTTAATTAATACTACCTCCTTGGCCCAAAACAAAAATAATAATTCTACCTCCGATCTTTTAATAGAAGGGAATAACACGATCATTGAGAAAAAAAATTATTGAGTTGATTGTGAATTGACAAAAAGTGATTGATTTTGTTTTAAATAATTGAAATATTGGTGAGTCACAGTGATATTGTAGATAAATAAATTTATAAAGTAAAAAGAAAAAAGGTTAATTTGTTGTATGATAATATCTAAAAATAAATAGGAAGAAACTTGTAAAGAAAATATGTGAAGAAATTTGGGTATTAGAGGTGGTATTTATTTAACTAAATAGTAGTAGTACAAAGTTATGACTAAGTATTATATTTATGATTTGATTAGTATTTAATTTATATGTAGATTTGAGAATAGATTGATTGGATTTATCACATCTATGAATCTCACTCAATTCTTTATTTAGTCTATGGTTGTTGGCACGAACTTCAAACAAACAATCTTGTTCTTTTGTGCCTTGCATCATCTTTGTTGAATTTCGTAAGTTTCGTTGAATTTTTTTGACTTTTAAAATAAACTAAATACGATATATGCATACTACATGGAATTAAATTTTGACATTTCTTCTATGTTCTTCTATCCATCATTTGTAATTTCTATATTTTTTAGGGAAATATATATTTTGCATATTGTTATATTTTTAAGGTTAGTTCCAAATTTGGGAGAGAGATATAAATTTATTATATACAAGAGTATAGTTAATTAGGTATTTATCTCAAAGGTGATTGTAAATTTTTTCAAGCCAATGATTCGAAATGTCCGTCCATATCGGATGGTATGTGGCAAAGTAATTGATACATTTGTTTTTTCCATTTATTCCTCTAAACATTCAATGATAAAATTAAAAAAAAAAACAAAAAAAAAAGTTATAAAAGAATCGATGCAATATCTCTTCCCAAGTTCTCTAGATCATGGGGGAACTCTTAACATTTTTTGATACCTAAAGACGACGTGACACAACCACCTCATTGGTTCTTGTAATTTAGTAGGTGGCACATTTTTTGTGGAACTAACCACTAAAATCTCACCCTATGATATCAACTACTATTAATTTTGATTAGATATTCTTTAATTAAACCTCCAAAGTAAATCAAAAAATATTACTAGTATATGAAATTTAATTTCATTATTTCACTCCCACAACTTGCTTTGACTAAAACTTTTAAGGGGGTGTATTCAATCAAGACTTTATGTGAGTTTTAAAGAGTTTAAAAAGTTCGTAGAATTTTGAAGTTGATTGACTCCGTATGGAGTTTTGAGGAATTTTTGGTAGAGTTTGCGTGGAATTTGCACGACTCTGGCGGAGAAAAAGTCGATGGAGTCCAGCGCCGGCTGGACTCCAGCTGCCGTTGACTTTAAAGCCAGCGCTGGCTGAACTCCAGCGGTCGCTGATTTTAAAGCCAGCGCTGGCTGGCTTCCCACGGGCGCTGGAAATAAGCGGGATAAATACCCAAATCATTGACGCCCAAATCAGAATTCAAACAATTAGGGCTCACCAGCCGATCTCCCCACCGCCAGCCCCCATCGTCGCGCCGCCGCCGACCTTTCTCACACCCACCTATCGCCGCTTCGACCTCGGCCATCTTCACTCCGGCTCTCCATTCACCTGGACTCCCACGAGCGCTGCTTACCCGCCGTCGCTGGAGCAAAAATGGTGCGTACAAAAAATGCAAGCACCGCGTCTGTCCAATTCGAGGAAGAAGAAGAGGATGTCCAAGTTGAAAAAGAAGAAGAGGATTTGATGGAAAGGTATTCTTGTCCCTTTTTGTTGAAATGTGAATGGGAAGGTGATGTTTATAGCAAGTTTAATTCTACTCAAATCACACGGCCTCGTTATTTGGATTGGGATTTGATTAGAGATCTTAAAGTTCAGTCTAGAGTTGTGAAATATTTGAAGAATTTGGGTCTTGAAACTTTTGCTAGAACTGTCAATTTTTCTGGTTATGATCCTTTATGTTATGAGTTTTTATCTACTGTGAAGTTGAGTGGGGATAAGAAGAAAATTGGGGTTAGGATGAAGAATGAGGAATATCAAATAGGATTAGCAAGAATGAAATCTGTGTTTGGGTTTAGTACTACTGGGGAACGAGAGAAGCCTAGGGGGTATAATGTTAATAAAGATTGGGAGGAATTGACTGGCTTTAATAATTGGAATTGTTCCGGTATGCCGAATGGGTACATTACAGACCCGGCATTGGCCATTGTGCACAAGTTTATTGCGTACAATATTTCCGGGAAGGAGCAGGCGAACAAAGTTAATTCTACGGAGTATCTGTTGAGTTGTGCTGTAAAAGGCAAAAAAGTTTGTATTTCAAACTTTATTTGGACGACTATGACTAATATGCAGGCTCGTCCTTCTGCCCATGCCTCTCTTTGTCCCATTATTACGGGGTTGGCTTATAACTTAGGAGTTCTTAGTGCCACCACGGGTCCCCAGGAGGATTATGAGGAACTCATTCCTTACTTCATTGACTTTAGTGAGCTCAAAGGAGCTAACATTATTTCTGATCGACACACTTTGCTTCCTCCCGCAAAGAGGCATTGTGTTCGGGAGTTTGTAAACTCCGAAATTGCTAAGGGCAATCTTCCTCCCATAGTCAAAGATCCTGAAGCCGGTCCATCCAATATTGGTAACGAAGAGGAGGAGGAGGAGGCATTGTCTCCCGAACAACAACCCATGTCGTCGGGAGATATGTTTGAGCGATTACGGGATCACTTCGATACATCTTTTGGAGCTTTGAGAGGTGCAATCTAGGTTTGATGATCAAGCTCAACAAATTGCGGCTAGATTTGATGCTCAAGATGAACGAATTGAGGCATTACAGAGGCAATGGGATGCATGGACAGCATTCTACCCGCCACCGCAACCACCACCTGAGCAGTGATTTGTTATTATTGCGCATGGTATTACTATTTTTATGATTACTCGTTTTTTTGCTGTGTTGTTATTTCGGTTTGTATTTGATTTGTTGTTTAAAATATTTGTAGAGGTTATTGTGGTGAAAAAAGATGGAGGATGCGGGTCAGTAGGAGTAGGAGGATCAAAACCAGAGCTTCTGTTTTCATTTCGCAGTGGTCGCTGGGTGCCAGCCGTCGCTGGAATTTTCTCTGTTCTATATACCAGCCGGCGCTGGCATCCAGCCGTCGCTGGAGCTGTTTTCATTTCGCAGAGGTCGCTGGGTGCCAGCCGTCGCTGGAATTTTCTCTGTTCTATATACCAGCCGGCGCTGGCATCCAGCCTGCGCTGGTTTAATGTTTTTTTTTTTTTTTCTGGATTTGTCTTGGAACAATTTATTTTCTTATGTCGAACAATATACTTTATATTTTAGTGCGGTTATTATTGAACAATTTATTTTGCTTTATTTTCGTTTATATGATGGAATATTATTATTACGTGGAACAACATGTTTTATATTTTGAAAATATTGGATTATGGTTTTTTGGTTAATGGAATAATGTTTTAATCGTGTAGATGTTTTATTTTTTAGTACAATACAAATTGAAAACCAAAGTAACAATATTAGGTGAAAAATAATAACATTAGTGTCAAAAATAAAACCAACAACATTATTATAAGTGCTGGAATAACAACATTAATCTTAACAATGAAAACTAACAAAAATTAAAACAACATATGCTACTCCGCATTTTCATCTTCGTTGTCATCATCTTCATTTCCATCACCATTATTAATCGGTCTCATTTCCCACATAGCATTAGCAATAGTCGATCTCCACGCATTTGCTTCCGTTCTTTGTTGTAGTTGGCTTTGAGATAGCCATTCCAAATTCTCTTCTTCCGCGTCAAGATGTTGGTCATCTTGAGCTTCTTCAGATTCGACTGGAAATTCATCAGAGCGGCACTCTCTCCGAAGAAAATTGTGTAATCTAGCACAAGCCAATACCAATTCTGCTTGTGTTTGAAATGGGAACGGAGGTGCCGTTTTGAAAATTACAAAACGTGATTTGAAAATACCAAATATTCTCTCTATCACATTTCTTAACGATGTGTGACGAAGATTGAACAACTCACTAGCATTTCTAGGGTGACGACCTTGTCCACCAAAATCTTTAAGATGATATCGAACACCACGTAATGGAGCTAAAAATTGTCTCCGATTAGGAAATCCACAATCCACTAGATAATATTTACCTACCAATAAAACATATAACATAAGTTAGTTATCAAGAATAAAAAATTTAAAGAATAGAAAAAAATGGTATCTTGAGGTACATGAAGTCCATTTCTTCTTGACATTGCATCACTTAAAAGTTTCGAGTCATGTGCCGAGCCTTCCCATCCACTCAGCACATATATGAACTGTAAATCGAAATTGCAAGCCGCCAGAACATTTTGTGATTGAATCCCATGACGGTTACGATAACTACTTACATCTCGGCCTGTTACAGTTGCCGGTATATGAGTCCCATCTATAGCTCCGATGCAATCCTAATAAAAAGGCCACAATAACACAAAAAGACTTAAATCGTGTACACAAAGGGAACAAAACTACAATATATATATTAATACAAAACAAGGCACAATACCTTAAAAAAAGGGTTAAATCTTGTACTTTCCTGGATTTTAGCAGGTATTGCTATAGATGGCCGAACCATCAGGTCCTGTGCTATGGTGTTCAACGCCTTCAGTATTTTGTTAAAATTTCTGCTAGTAGCAAAATGAGAACGGCCGAACCTTTGACGAACATTACAAAACCGATCATTGTGTCCTACAATTAGCAAGAATGTTGCCACCATTTCTTCAACACATATATATCGTGTATCCTCTAAATGAATTTTCTCTCTTAGAATCGAGCATAACTTTAAAAAGGCATCAGGATACATCCTATATAACTATCGAAAACTGTGTGGATCACCTTGAATCATGTTACGTATAAAAAGAGTACCCTGTTTAGTAATTGGCCGTCGCCTCAAAGAAGGTTGAATACGTCGAGGCATATTTCTAATCTTTCCTATTACAATTATCACGATCTTAATTGCCAACATCAACTGCTTCACCGTTTCATAATAGTTAATTTCCTCTTCTTCATCTATTTATTCAACCATTTCTTCTTCTTCCATTTCTTCTTCCATTATATCAAAATTTTCCATGACTGCATGATGGTCCCGATACGAGTTACTGGTGTATGGGGGGAGGGGGAATACACCAGTTATGATTTTTCAACTTTCGATAAACTTAACACTTGAAATCAACTTCAACTGAGTGAGAGGACTCAGTTGGGATCTCACAGCTGAGTAAGCAACCTCAGCTGGAAGATTGGTGCTGTGCGGAATGTGGTGGAAAATAAACTCGTAAAATCAAACTCACGCTTTTATGCACGGTTGGTCAAAACCAAAACTGTTGTTGTGAAAGTATGCAGATTGTATGCGGTTAGTTTGTCAGTTAAGATATGATAATAACGACTGAACACAAAAGAAAACACGACACACAAGATTTACGTGGTTCGGAGAGAACTCCTACGTCCACGGGGAGATGTGAGTCCACACACCTCAGTCCAAGTTCTTCTGGACAGAACCACTCAGCTTATGCGGGCTGAGCAACCGTTACAGTTTAGTTTCCGGGCACTAAACAGCCTAAGTCAAGTTTGCGGGTACTTGACGACCTGACTACTCAATTACAGGAAGAGTAAGGTCCTAGCACACTTTTTAGGGTGTGAGAAAGGGTAGGATTTCCAACTACAGCTCGATCAAGAATGAGAGCTGGATCTAAGGCTTGAACGAATAAACACTCAACCTAAGATCAAAAACAGTTTCGAATTCTAGGAACCCTCAGCTACTAATGTTCTCTCAAATTGGAACTCTCAGCTGCTGATGCTCTTAGATGATGATGTTGCAGATTTGCTTTGATTTCTCTCGAGAAAGCTCTTGAATTTTTCGTCGTCTATGTGTCTATCTGCATGTCTGTCTTTCTCGAATGAGAGGATGCCTCTATTTATAGGCGGAGAGAATCAACTAGCCGTTGGAGGAGCAGTTGATCTCTGATCGGTTGAAAGCGATGGCTTGTCTCTCATCTCTGCAGACTTTCCCGATATGGCATCTGTGCTCTTCTGCTTTCCATCTGAGACAGCCTTGTGTTGGGCCAGATGGGGTAATGACTGAACGGTCAAACCCTCATATGACTTCCTTTTGAAATTCAAATCTTTGACAGTCAACTTCGGTTTGTCGGTTGAAAGTCTTGACCTTCATCTGAGTGATCTTCAGCTGATGTTCCGATCTGTCGAGTTCTCAGCTGACTTTGAACTTCAAAACAGTTGAACTCCTTGTTCAGATTCTATAACTGAGGTTCTGAAACTGAACCCTCAGTTGTCTTCCACTTCTTTACTCAGTTGGATTTGAACCCTCAGATGATTTCTTTTTCATCTGATGTTCTCTTCCTTTCAACTGTTTCTCATCTGATGAACGCTCAGTTGGTTTCCTTCAACTGATGTTCTGAAGACTTCCCCTTGTTTACATCTGAACAAATGAACTCTCAGTTGTCTTTCTTCACAACTGATATTCTGTCTGAGTGACGCCTTGTTGCCATCTTCAGCTGGAGACCTGTAAAGATAAAATCTTAACTTTGCTCAAACAGCGAGCCTAAATTCTAACATTAGGTACTGGCAACATCTACTCGGTTGGGGTCAGCCGGTTTTGGAATTCATCAAAACTTATACTAATAAATTTCCCAACAGTGCATATATTAGAACATTGTAAATAATTAACAGTCATTTCACTAACAACATAATAATTCATCCAAAACAAAACATCCAACGATCTCATGACAGAAAATACCATGTCCAAGACTCAAACAAAAATCATATCACCAACAAAGTCATGACAAAATATAAAATAACCATTACAAGACTCAAATGATCACTAATTTTTAATCTTGTAAGCTATCCAACGAGCTCGTTCTTCAATGGTCATCTTCAAAAAACTATCTTTTTTTGACTTTGTGTCAAGCAAGTCAAGTGCCTTAAGGCGAACTTCATCATCCAAATCTGGGATCTCTTTGATAGCATCCCAAGCTGTGAAAGATCGTTCTTTTTCTCTTTTCTCTAGTATAGTATCTCTTTTTTGTAGGAGGCTATGAACTCCATCAAATGTGTTTGTTAATTTTCTAAGCTCTTCAATGAGATCGGGATCACTAGAGGCAGAAGATTCGTAGTGTGTTTTACTCCTTTTGGGAGCTCTTCTTTGAGTTGAGAAATCAGACACTTCAGGGAACAGCGGTGGTGTGGAACCAGATGATGGTGGCTCATCCTGAGATAATCCTACAAACATCTCCGTTTCAGGGTTGAAAATCAATTCTTCTATCCGATGCTCTCTATTTTCATGATCTCCTAGTGTCCTTGCATCAGTAGAACTACCCAACCCAATGGAACTTTTTCCTACAGCAACACCATTTCCTATAGCAATTTCCAAATCCTGATAATCAGGACATTCCCCGTAGCGCAAGTGATGGTCTTTTGGTCGCTCCTAGCATAAATAGAAAACAAAATGAAATAAACACTAAATTATTATAAAAAAATTATTCAATAATATTATTTTAATGTAATGCTTAAGAAACTTACCGCTAAGTACGACTCCCATACTTCATCAGAAGCCGTGAACCTTTTAGTAATGTGGTCGTATCCAAAACCAGAGCTAAACCTCATAAGATTGGAATAAGATAACCAACGACTTTTAAACCATTTGAGACGACTTTGGTAATTGCTATATGTCTTATTACAACTAAGTCTTTCGTTAAGAATGGGAAGTATTCGTTCTTTCACCGTTGCTTTGGTAAAGATACCACTGTTATCACGCCATCCCCTACCCGCAGCATCAACCATAAGTTCTAACAACAAGTCGCTTTGATCCTTAGTCCATTGCTCATAGGATGGCTTTCTTTTCAAATCTTGTTGTGAATCCCCCATGATATAACTCTATTTCATATATTTTAAACATATTAGATAATACAAATATTATATAATATATGCAAATTATATAATACAGAAACGCGACGTGAAAAACAATGTTTAATTACTAGCCGTGGCTGGCTTCCAGCGCCGGCTGGAATGCTCAGCGGCAATGATTTCCAGCGTGCGCTGGAAGCCAGCCGCCGTTGGTTTATTCATCACAGAGTATATTACACGATGCATACATATGAACCAGAGATCAATCCAACCGACCATCAATCCAAACCATAATAATAATAACCAAAATCAATAAACAACTACCAAAACATGGGAAAAACCCTAGTTCCATACCTTCAAACAATCATTATCACAAGAAACATAGTAACGCAAATCTATACACATACAGTATACAAACAAAATAAAGATAGAAAAATAATGGAAAACAAGTTGAAGAATAGTACCTTTTTGTTGGAAGAAGAACGAAGGAACAACACCCAGTACAAAAAATAATACGTGAAGTCTGGAGATTTTATAGGCTTCGAAGCCTAATAATTTCCAGCCGTCGCTGGGCCCCAGCCGCGGGTGGAAAAGGGCCCAGCGGTTTCTGGACAGCCGCCCTCGCTTGTTTCTCGTGGACTCTCAAATTCTCGTGGTTGAAGGTCGGAATTCGTTCAGTACAAAAATTCATTCAAATCACGTTAAATTCCATAAGACTCAACAACATTAAAAAGTCAGTGAAGTTTTCAATACCACCAAATTTTTATGGAGTTTAAAAAGTTATGATTAAATACCACCAAATTTTTAAGGAGTTTAAAAAGTCTGGATTGAATACACCCAAACTTCCAAACTCCTAAAAAATCCCACAGAGTCTTGATTGAATACACCCCCTTAATTTGCATGCATAAAGTATGAGTAGAGCTCTCAAAAAAATAAATAAAGAAGATTAAAGTACTGTACAACGTGTCCATGAGTAGGGGGGATCTTAGATTCTTAGAAATTTAATTAATCCGATTCTTAGAAGAGTCTGTCTGCTTTTCCTTTCCAGATGATATAAGTGAACCGATCATAAGCCCATATTCTGCTAGAGGCCCATTACAAGTCATCCAAATATTTCGGATTTATGAATTGATAAACAATTTGGTAGAATATTACAAACTTCATAATCTAATTTCTAAATTAGATTCATTGGCAAACGAAACATAAAATTAAAAAAAAAATAATAACTAGAAATAAATTAGTGTGGTGATTTCCGGTTTCGCTCTTCTACGGACACCGTTAACATGTCCTCCAATGATGTGGTAATATCATATGGTCGGGGGAGTCAACCATTTAAATAACTTTCTTATCTAATAAATTAACTAATCCACAATTTATGGAGTCATATCTGCTAATTTGTTATATAAATTAATAAATTAACACTGCCACCACTTTTTTCTTTCCGATCAAATAGCCACAACCCCACAAACTAATTCTCAAACCCCTCTCAATCAAGCCTTTTTAAAAACCAACACACTAAAATCTTCACAAAAATACAGTACAAATCAGTAGCTTTCTAAAGATGTTTGACACCATCACAAAAAAATGGGATCGCGAACTAAATGTAGTAATACAACATAAGACGTGAAAATGCAGATTAATTAGTTCGTGGGGTTGTGCTTTACTTAATTGAGCCTCTATATTGTTAATGCATGGAAAAACAATGGTAGAAAAAAGTGAAAAAAGTGAAAAAAGAGAGAAGGAATCGGAAAGAGAAAAGTTGTGGCAGCAGCCAAGGAGTTCTTAATCAGCAGGATAAATAGTAGTCTCCTAAATCAATTAGGAGATATGTTATTGTGTAATATTATTGATCTAAAATTTATTAATTAGGGGATATGGTTCCAAATTGTGAATTATTTAACTTATTAGATAAGAGAGTTATTTAAATAGTTAACTCCACCACTTATGTGCTATTGTCACATCATCGATGGACACATTAGTGGTGACTACACTTGGTAGGGGAGTGAAACCGTGGTTATATTATAGAAGAAACCAACTTTTAGGAATATAAATTTACTTGTTGCTTAATGTTTCAGGCTAATTTTAAATATAGCCCTTAAATCTCTCCACATAACCCCTAATTAAAATAATAATTTAATAAATAATAAATGTACTAATATTCCCTTATAACCCTAAATTAAAAATTGGATAAATATCAGTAATAACTTATTGTTGTAGCTTCAACGAATTTGGAATGAATTACCCATTCCAACACTGCGCTCAAGATTGCAGACATTGGAAATCTGATTGCAGATTCTACTGAAACTCATTCTTTCATGAAACTAAAAGAATCCATTATTTTCTAATTAAATCTCAACAATTCAAAGTTAGCAAACTTTAATTCATAACATTCATATTAATAATTTTCATTGCAGCATATTATGTGGTCACCCAATAACCACAAAACTATATAGCTTTATAGCTTAATACGATTTTCGTAAGCAATTCACTCTGTCAAATATATACCATGAAATAAGAAAGAATAACTCCTACCAAATTTTATATGCGAAGAGCCGAATCTCCAAAAAACTAATAAAATTTCCTTCCTTCACCGGCCATTTAGCGAGCAATACACAATTTTACCAATTGTTTGAGTGAATCTTTGTTCTCCCATCAAATTCATCAACTATTTTATTTCCTCAAATTTGGATTATTTTTATTTTTGTTCTAAAAATGGGTGTATTACGGTAACATAATAGGAGAATTGATATGTAAAAGTCATGATTAGAGAGCCATACGGAGATTTGGAGGTTATGTTTAAAGTTACTCTAATGTTGTCAAGCCCCGACTCTCGAGGTGCGACTTACGAACAATAACACAACCTAATCAACTAACAATCTGCTCAAACACGGGGAACATGCTCGGGGAAACATTAATGAAAAGCAATGCAATCGAATAAGGCTTTCAAAGACATAACGAAGTAATAACCGAGTATTTCAAAATCAAATGTACACAAGAATATGATAAGAATTTCATGTTGACGAGGTAAGATTTCAACGGAAACGAGAGTTCGAAAATATACCAAGTCAACGAGAACCATATTCAACAAAACGTTTAAAGTCAACGAGCCCATCGCTCGGAAGCACAAGTCAAGAGGTTAAGAATTTAACAAGCATTCAAAATCATCGAGTACAACACTCAGAATCAAAAACATAAGTATCAGAGTATAAGTATCAACAGACATCAATTCAAAAGAGTTGCAGCGAAAACTTGCATCAAAACCCAACATTTGCACGTATGAAGACGTACAAAAGTCAGTCTGATATTCGACTCGACTCAACCAAAAGAACCACACCACACCACCAAGCATCCATGCCATCGCCATCCAGTCAACCTGCACGTTTAGAAATACACGCATGGCTGAGTACTTCGTACTCAATGAACACAAGCCAAAATATTTGGATAAAGATGCTTTTAAAAGCTATATCAATTGAACTTGCCTTGCCGAACACCACAAGTACTTAAACAATTTAAAACAGTTTCACTTGTGCATGTTTAAAACATTTTATTTTTAAACAGACTGCGCAGTATAACATATAATAACAGTATGCATCATCTGTCACAATCAATCTTACTGTGCCGAGAAGTAGGCCTCCTTCTCGAACACTGTGACCGGCCTAACCGAAGCAAGGCTCACAGTCACCTCAATCATTCAACATACCACACGTGGGTTTCCTGCCTTTCACTGGATAATAACATCTTAACTAAACAGATGATAACACATACCAAACTTCAATAAAAACGGCAAGTTAATTGCATTTAAAATCAATCATAATAATAATACTCAACAGCATAAATATATTCATCGGCAGTTTTGGTTCAGAAAAGCCCACCTGACTTCCGAAGATTCTAGCTAGGCGGTTTTAAGGGTTATTTGTCCTTGCTTAATGATCCGTCCGACTCGATCCTTCACAGTTCGACATCGATAAAGAAATTAAGATACGTAAAGACGGACAAAAAGGCGTTGAACTCAACTGAAGGACTTCTATTTGAGTCGTTTCTCTTTTTGCTTTAACTTTTCTAAAGATCTCGCATTCTCGTCTTTAAACCATTAACTCTACTCGATGATTGGTTAATATTACAAGCCAATGTCTTAACACTTCTCGCTTTAACTATGAAACGTCGTCTATCTATATTCCATTACTCGAGCTTTCTTTTAAAACTAAATTAATTCTCGATTTAACAATCAATAGCTCAATCATTTTGCATACAAATAATTTAGTAATTCTTCATATCACAATTAATATCATGCACTTAAACACTTATTAAAACACATAATAAATCCAAACAAATCAATCACACTTCAAGACACATTAACATTTATTCAATTTAAACATTAGAACTTAACTTGATTATGCAATTTCTTTTCATAAAGACTCAAACAACATACTTTATCCTTTCTTGGTTTATAGACAACGCTTTGATCTAAATTCGTTATCTTATGAGGTATTTTATAACTTTTACTCAATTAATACAAATTCTATTTTATTATTAATAAACTCTTATGAAATTGGAATTTCCTTTCCATTTCTAACTCGATTTTTATTTCTTAATTCATCTATTATTTTTCCAATTATTAACTCGACCATTCTTCTCGGTTTATTTTTTTAATTCGCATGGTTTGAAAACAACTTACTTAATTAATTAATTTTAATTAATTTCTTTCAAAACTATTACTCAACATCTTATGCTACTATTATTTTCTTGATTAACTATACGAGTATTTAACTTAACTTGTCTAGCATCTTTTCTTCATTCGATTTAAAACTCCTTTTAATTTCTTATTAATTAATTCTTTTTAACTTGAATTTCTCGACTTCTTGTTTATCTATTTAATAAATTCTTCTTCTTTGTTCTTAACTTAAAACCACTTTCTTACTTAACAATTTCCTTTATTTTTCAATAAATATTTTTATAAAAACTAGTTTATTTTATTAGTTAAATTACAAAATGTCTTTTTGTTTGAGTTTATTAAAAATTCAAATCTTTAAGTTTTATTACAAGAACACTTATTAGACATATCTTTTTATGCATTTTTTTATTTTTAATATTTTCAAAGCTTTTAAACTTCATTCTTTTTATCACAAAAATTCTCTTTTCCTCTATGATTTCAACTAATACTTTAGCACACATTATAACATCAAAACATCAAATTTTCAATATTATCACAAATTATTTTCTTTAATAACTTTACATGCAACTTCATTTTCTTAAACTTAACAACATGCAAGATTTTATCAACATATCAAATAATCATTTCATGATCAAAACATCACTCAATTCATCAACAAAATCAACAAAATAAATCCTTCTTTTTCTCTTAAAATACACGGCATACATGCATATTTTGGGGCAATTTATTTCTCAAATTTTCATGCATATAATTTCATTCTCAACATGATAAAAATCATAAATCAAGCATAAAGATAACAATAACTCAAAGAATTCATATTTTCCTATTTTTCCTCTAATTTTCGGTATTAACCAAATTTTTAGGGATTTAAATTCTTTTTCTTCTCTTAATTCACCGATTAAATCCTAGTGTTCGATTCTCCTAACGATTCCTTCTCATTTAATTCTCACATTAACAACCTAAGTTTGCCTAAACATTAATAAATACCATGCATGCATGTTTTCTTTCTTTTAGGACTTAGAGATATACATATATACAATTAATCAAATAAATAATCATACTTTGAAAATTAAAATCGGATCTCTTCTCTTGGCTTCTTGGGATCGAATGAAAGGGGAATTGAGCTTCAAACTTTAGCTTGGATGTATGGAAGAACTCTTCTTGAATCCTCAAAGAAAAGAATAACATAATGATTAATCATCCATCTCTTTAGGGCTTAAGAGCCAAAAATGAAAGAAAAATGGGGATGATTATTGAATTTAAATCAAGAACTTTGATGGATTTTTACCTTTTCTTGAAGATATGGAAGAAATAAATGGAGGATGATGTTCTTCACTTCATTTCCATGGATGTTTAGCTTGAATACAAGGTTTGCATAGAAGAAAAATCAATGTGTGGGTGTGTGTGTGGTTGCCGAGAGAGTGAGAGAGAATAGGGAGGGAGAGTTTTGTTTTTCTTGCTTGCTTGAGAGAGTTCGAAAGTGAGAGAGAGATAGTGTGAATGAATGAACTCTTCTCTTTTTGATTAGGATGCATGAATTTGAATTCCAACATAAGGAATAAAGAATGATGCCAATTTAGTGTTGGAACTTGGTGTGATGTGAGTGATAGATGGAGTTGATGTGATAGTTTTTGCATGTAATCTTTTGGTAATATTGTTAAGAAGACATAATGATGATTTGCATGGGAAATTGGAGAGAGAGGTGGGAGAGAGATGGTGAGGTGGCATGAGAGGGAGAGAGGTGACGACACTTGTCCTCGTCGTGTCGTTACGGGTATTAATTACCCGGTCGTAAAGGTTTTCCGGATAAAACGATTCGTATTACTTCATTTATGCTATAAACGGGTCTAATCTCTCCTCGTCTCATTTCCGACACTAAAACATCTCAATCCTATTTCACATTTCAATTAAAAGATTAACAGTTCCGATCATTTTAGTCTTTTAAAACTTAAAAGAATTTAATCGGTTTATTAATCCGTTTATTAATCCTTTAAAGATTAATTCCTCATTACTCTTCTCAATTTATCTCGGATAAGCTCTTATCCTATCTCAATGACTTTAGAAGAAATTCTAGGTTCAAAGATTTTAATTCTACTCTATTCTAAGTTCATCGGCGCGTAGAATTTTCTCGGCGATTAACATTATTCTTTTTCAATTAAGCAAACTCTTCAGGGTTCTTCTGAAAATTAATCTTATACTCATTTTCATATAAACAACTCAACAAGTATATCACATCATCATCATCTCAAGAAATAGGACAGACAAATTCACACAAAACACACAAAGCATTCTAAACGTTTTACTCATTTATCTTCGTTTAGAAAAGAAAAATTTTATTCCTCAATCACATCTTCTAACTTATTCGGTTAGTTATAACGCTCTCAAAAGGTATAAAAGCTCGGGGTATCGCAAATGTTTATGAATTCGATTATAAACTAAACTACGACTTTAGGCCATGGTTCGAATGCATTAAAAAAGTTTCACATCTTCATTGTTCATTAATATGAAAATGTCAACTAAAAAAAATATGAAAATGTGAGAGCATTTTCTTTTAATTTAGTATTCTTCTTTTTTGTGACTTGGGTTAGTATCTCGAGAGTATAAATCAAAGGTGAAAACTTTAAAGTTTGTGCCTATTTGTTGAAATATATATAAAATAAATAAATAAATTGTCCAAAGCCAAGTTTTATGTGCATTTAAATTGATGCACTTCATTTCTGAATATTTTTAGAAAATTATGATATATGAAAAACTACAGACGTGACAATGATCGATTTTATCTACATTCATTAACGTGACCACAAGAGTAATATGAGTGTGTTATGACTTGTGTGATTCATTATTTAGGTTGTTATAGTATATTTTTCGACATTAATAAAAGTAAAAATTATGAAGCAATATATGCTTCTATAAATCTATAAATCACAAACATAACCCATAATTAGCTCTAGAAAAGTTGCAATGCCATATTATACGTATCATTTTTGTTTGAGGGGGGGTGGGTGGGTGGGTTGGTGGATCCTGAAATGCAGGGTGTTGGCTACTTGGCCATGTGGTTAGATCAATTCATAAAACCAACCAATTAATTAACTCATAAAATTGTGTTTTTAATGATGTTTGATTATGGTGCAACTACATAAAATTATTACCTTGTCACGTGAGAACTCAACGGCTCTCAAATTGCCTCATTTGATTCGAAATCAAGATTCATTCAAGTATTACCCTAACAAAATATCCATTCAAGTATCATCATTATGGATAAAATAATTGTGGTGGAATTAAAATAGTAGGATACGTACATGTTTATACTAAATTAAGAATCATTTCTCTCGATTATAGTACGTTTCACAAATTATATGTATCTATATGTCGCATTCATTCCCAGTTTAAATGCAATACAAGTTAAAATACTTTTGTTTATAGTTTGTATAGTTATACAAAATTTGATACTAATATATTTCACTCTACACCACCATAAAAGGGTGGAATATAGACCGTATCATTAGGATACCATTAATCAACGAATAATCGGCATTTAACAAGAGAATAAACAGAGTTTTGGCATTCGAACTGAAAAAAGGGACATGAAATCGAACAAGAATAGGAAGATTTTAAGTAAATAAACATGTGAAATTGAAAAATTTAGATTTTTTCCCCCTATCGACTCGAAGCTTGTGAATCATTATAAATGACAATTTAGTGGTACGCATTAAATGATATTAAATATATGGCAATTCGCAAAATCATCATGTTCATTTCGTATTATCATATATTTATTTTATTTATATATCATGTATGTATATTTTAACATATCGTGAAATTACAAACGACATAGTATCGAACGTAACGGAAATGATACTTTACTTGAGTTTCAATTGTGCAAATTACCATATGCAAATTGTATCTTTGAAGGGAAACATGAAACAATACTTAAACTTGAAGAAGAAAAAATAAGAAGAAATTACATAAATAATACTATTGTCCAAATGTTTGCTATGTCGTGTATAAATAGTTCGATTGGGCAAACATATAGATTAAAATTATATAAGACAAACATAATAACCAAGTAATGTGAGTATGATTAGTATTAATGGTGCTTATAATTGGGGCTAAATTTTGTTGGATTAATTGTAAAAACAATTTGCATAAAAAATTTATAAATCGATTTAGTATCACACGTATACATAATTTGATATGGTCCATATGGATATGTATTTTATATTTAAAGAAAAAACATGGGTATTTATTAAATGAATTAAAATATGCAGCATAGTACTTGAAGTTTTCCCAGACACTGATAAAAATGTTGGCAGCGACACGAATTAAGTAATTCTCTATACTACTATATTATTATTTTCCACGCGTTGTCTATATCAATGCGGCAAAACAATGTAAAGAATCAGAGCTAAATAAATTAAAAAATAAAATGCAATAATTTAGATGACTATAAATACATATTTAATAATGCATGTAATTATTGTACACTTTTCTTAATGGCGCATCGTGTTTGCTATTGGGAGGCTTGGATGTGTTAAAGCAACATTATTTAAAATAATGATTTATTATTAAGGTGCCGTATAATTACTTTGCATGCGATGATGAAATATTAAGGAAAATAATTGCATACTTCTAGGTTCTTATAATACTATTTTTTTTTTTTTTGCTGAACTTTAGTTATGTAAATTTCCTCTAAAAACATGTTTAAATTGTATCTCCAACACTTACCTAAAATAATGTTTCCTCCTTTTGATTTGTAGGAAGCAACTAATACGATCTCAACGTCTTATTTAGGAAAAACAAATGATTAGATATATTGTATTCACTAAAAAACTACTGCACACTTTAAACGAGCTTATAAACCCTACTAAACAGTAATACTTGATAAGATTTTGCATTTGCAAATATAGTCTGGTTCCAAGGATTAATTGTGGTAAGATAGATTTATGACACACATATTCTTTACTAATAGCAAGATGATATAAAATCATTCGCTTAATTAGGAGATTGAATATCGGATATAAATGGTAACATTTAACAAATTGTTGATGGACGAGATGGTTTCCTACAAGTTTTTGGTAAAATTATGGTTAAGTATGATCGTAATTACTAGTTAATTAGGTCGCAATTAAAGCAAGAAAGAAACACAAGTTGCAACGCACACTCCCTCTTCACTTCTGCCACCTCTTTCGCATCGAGAACCCCACAAATCTTAACAGCTTCTCTGATCCAGCGATCCTTTCACGTCTCTCTCTCTCTCTCTCTCTCTCTCTCTCGATTCTGCTAGAGAGAGAGAGGAAGACTGAAAGAGTGTGTGTCTGTGAGTGCGTCTCTCTCACTCTTTTCCACCTCCCTCTGAGCTGTGACTTGTGAAGAGGAAATAAGAATATTCAATTCCCATTTTCTTGATCTACGCTGCACCTGCACCACCTCTCTCTCTCTCTCTCTCTCTCTCTCTAAACTCGTCACAACCTATGTTCTCTGCGCCATTAACGCCAACCTCGATCACTCCCCCCCGACTCTCGATTCGAAGAGCCATTCTCACGAACACGCACGCAATGTCACGCTCACCAGAGATCACACAACACAACCATTTCTCCCTCTTCCTGATTCTCTAGGCTCATAAATTTGCAGCCATTTTCGTTTTTTATAGCAGCAATGTTGACCTGCATAGCTTGCTCCAACTCCAAGCAGCACAACGCCAACGGATCTCTCCGCCAGCCGCCACCGGAGGACGATGACAACGCCACTCCTTCCACCAAGCAAGCCATCAAAGCCCTCACCGCCCAGGTAAACACCAACCTCCGCCGCAATTCTCGTCAAATCATTTTCCCTCGTAGAGTTTATTTCACAATTAGTTAATTTTGTCGAGTGAAATAGTGTTCTAACATTGTGGAGAAAATAATTTTCTGTTTGAGAAAAAATGGAGATTTCGCGATGCGTAATTTTGTTGGTTATTTTAATTTAGATCAAGGACATGGCGGTGAAGGCATCGGGGGCGTACAAGAACTGCAAGCCGTGTTCGGGCTCGTCGGGCCCGAACCGAGGCCGGGCCTACGTGGACTCCGACGCGGGCTCGATTTCGGGGAGATTCCACGGCTCCTATAGAAGGACAGCTAGCTTCAACTCCACGCCTCGGCTGCGGGGGAAGGAGCTGGAAGCCAAGCTGAAAGCCCTCTCGAGCGGCTCGGCTACGCCGGCTTCCGTTAGCGGTCGAACCGAGTCGTTGTTCATGGAGGAAGATGAGCAGAAGGAGTGGGTGGCTCAAGTTGAGCCTGGGGTGTTGATTACATTCGTTTCTTTGCCTCAGGGTGGAAATGATCTTAAGAGGATTCGATTTAGGTAACGAATTTGTCGATTTTTTAGTTTAATTTGCTAAATTTGAACGAGATTGAGCTTAACTACATAAACGAAATCCCCAAAATCCGCAGTTGATATCCCGTTCCATGACTGGAAAATTTTCCAAATACGAGACGGGACAGCAATTGTGGACTAGAGGATTTGATGTTGTTAAATGTGGGTTAGATATGGAAGGATTATGTGCCATAAACATGTTAAATGTGTTTTTTTGGAGAGTGTTATATGATTGAGAGGGTGAGTGTGTTGTTTAATGGGGTTTCTAATAATTTGGAGAGATTTTGTATTTATGTGGCTAAATGTATGTTTTTGGTGAGTGTTATATGATTGAGAGGGCGAGTGCTGTTTAATGGGATTCTAATAATTTGGAGAATTTTGTATTTATGTGGCTAAATAGTGCTATATTTTTGGCAGGTTAGAGATGTGGGCTCAGTTGAGATTTGTTTTGGGTGTGAGATCAATATTTGAATGGTGCCTTGTTTTGTTCTTGCTTTCTTGGTTGCATTTTGTGTTACTAATTCTTGTGCTATCCCAATAGTGATTGCTATACGACTTTCGATCTGCAATCTGAAAGCAATGATTTGTTTTGCGCTGAAAGTTTTCTTGTGGTTCAGAATGTTGAGGGTGATGGGTCATTGTCTTCATTTCTTGGAGGGGTTTGTGTGTGTATGTGTGCGTTTTTTCTTACTTCTCTTCGTTTCGTTTTCTTGTGTGAAATGGAATAAAATGACAAGAATTGTACACAACACTTATTACACCAATACAATATAAAATCAATTCAAACCAAATAAAAATCGAGAAATAAAATTTAGGCGATACATTGGTGATTGGTGGGAGTCGAACTTGAAACTTGAAAGTTCTTGTATGTTTGGTTTTTAGTTATAAAATGCATAGTGATGTGGGTGAATTGAATGGGGGCATGTGAGGCCACACTGGGCAACACTAACCCCCAATTTATGGAGGTGGCCCCTTAAAAAAGTGGTGGTGGGCCTAAGAAAAATTGGCTTCTTGAATCTTGCCTACTGGCTTATTTAATTCAAATCAGCTTAGTCACTGTCCACATGATCAGAATTGGTGGTATTTTAGAGGGGAGAGGACTGTTTCTAGTTGGTTAAGAACTGGAATTTTTTTATATACTGTTAAAACACAAGGAAAAAGTAAAAAAGAAAAACTATGATGGACCAAAGTGGGATGACTTCTTGCCTTCTTTTAGGTGTCTTTTAGCTTTTTTACTTTTGTTCACTGAGTTTATCTGATTAATTTAATCTCTAGGAACACCTGGGTCTATCTATTTACTATGATTATGTTGATATTCTATTATTCTAATCTTCAAGGAGTGGGTCTTGAAATTTTGGTAGGTTGGACAATTCTGATAATACAATTTTAAAGTTTGGCAAACTTCCTTTGAACATGAACTGATCCCTACTTTAGTGGCTGGTTTCTTCATTGAGAAATCAGAAAAATATATTGTCATGTTCGAGTTAATGTCATCGTGAAAGCTAGCATTTGGCTTCAACATGGCCATCATCACTGTCTAGAAATAGCTATATTTCTTGGGACTGACATTGTGTTACAAGTGATCATGTTCTAATTAGGCCTGAACATGGATTTCTCTGCTAATTCTGGTTTTTTCTTCTATATCTGCATTGTATTTATAGTGCATTCTTCTTTTCTAGTCCAGTCGACAAAAGATACTTATGCTAATGTATGAGAGGAATTGAAGTGAAGTAAGTTATCAATACATCAAACTTCTGAAACTGATCTTTTGTTACCCTGGCTGAGTGAGTTTAAATCTCTAGATTATATATAGTAGGTGCGTTTGTGGAAAGATAACACGTAAACAGTTCTACGCGCCATGTTTTCGCCTGTAATTATCTGCTTCCATATCTTAATCTCTGACTTCAGTTTTCTGGGTGTTTATACAGCCGAGATATTTTTAACAAGTGGCAGGCTCAACAATGGTGGGGAGAGAACTATGACAAACTAATGGAATTGTACAATGTTCAAAGGTTTAATCATCATGAAGTACCACTGTCTACTCCTGCACGGTCCGAAGATGAGGTTTGCTTCATACTTTTTGTGTCCTCAACTATGAGTGTTTATCATTAGATTAACTTAATTACTTTACGAAAATGATTGCAATAAAGAGACATGTCATCTCTCAGAACTCAAAACTTGAATCTGCTGAGGGCAGCCCTGTGACACCTCCATTGAGCAAAGAGCATCCACCCCATCACTTCTGTCGGGCAGCAGGAGTTGGTTATTCATCATCAGAGTCAGTTGAAAACCACCCCAAGAAATCTGGATGTTACCATGAGTCAGCTGGTATTAATTCAACTCCGAAGCTCTCTAGCATCAGCGCTGCTAAAACTGAGATATCATCCATAGATGCTTCTGCACGTTCGAGTTCTTCAAGGGATATTGATCACTCTGGAGAACTGTCAGTGAGCAATGCTAGCGATTTAGAGACCGAGTGGGTCGAGCAAGACGAGCCTGGAGTCTACATTACTGTTAGAGCTTTGCCCGGTGGTGCTCGTGAGCTTAGAAGAGTCAGGTTCAGGTGACTGATTCTCTCTCTCTCTCTCTCTCTCTCTCTCTCTCTCTCTCTCATATATATATATATATATATGCATATATACTAGTTACTATGTCCATGTTCGATCAAAAATAGGTGAAAGTTTCTCAGAAGATAAACAATTAACATGACCATAAAAGTTTTAAGACATTTTCCATACTAACAATCTTTGTATGCCTAAATATACTTGATACTAGAGCTCTTCCTGCAATCACCTTATAATTGCTCGTCGATTTCTTGAATCTAATTTGGAAGTGGTTGATACAGCCGCGAAAAATTTGGAGAAATGCAAGCAAGAGTATGGTGGGAAGAGAACAGAGCCAGGATTCAGCAGCAATACCTGTAATCTGCTAAACAAAGTAGGGGAAATTCTGCCCTTTATTTTGAATTCTTTTACAAGTAGGTTTCTATAAAGATTTGTCGTGCTGCATTTCCTCCGTCGTTTTCTGTACAAGTTTCACCCACTGGTCACTTGGGCTTGTCTAACTTTTGTGAAAGAGAATCACAGCGAATGCTTTGTCTCTGGTCGCAGTTTTCAATTTACAGTTGAAAGCCTGAGCAGCAACTTTGGTGGTGGAATAGATGTTGGTTTGCAGAATTTGTGGAGTTGTATAAATGGTCGGATGAATCCAAATTGTTGTATTTGTTTTCTTGTAGTAGCCCTGGTTCTGATATGGCCGTAGAAGTTAGATTTAGTAAGTCTTCCTATATTTTTAGATGCCTCTTTGTGAAGCATGTATGCATCCAGCTCGGATCATCTCTCTCTCTCTCTCTCTGTTTATTTTATAAATGCATGCATTATAATATCATTGTTCGTGTAGTATTGAATCGTTATCATATTGTAGGGAGAATATATATAGTGAAATAGTCACCATGGGGATTAAAACTCAATATATAGCCTACCACCTTCAAAAACACAAATTATAGCTATTAGTTGTATCTACTCTTACTAACGCGAATCCAATGCCAAACCCGCTACATTTCATCTGAACCAGGTTTTTTTTTTTTTTTTTTTCTGTTGTTTTTTTTCCAGTTTTTTATTTTTCTGTTTTTTATTTTTTTTTTTTATTTTTCAGATTTCTTTTTCTTTTTTTTTCAGATTTCTTTTCTTTTTTTTCAATTTTTCTTTTTTTTATTTGTTTTCCAACTTTTTTTTTCTTTTTTTCGGTTTTTTTTAATCCCCAGATTTTTTAAAAATTTCAATTTCTTTTCCGCCTATTTTTTTTGTTTGCCTCTTCGTTTTTTTGTTTGTTGCTTCTTCTTTGATCAAGATTCGAGCGATGGAAGCGAAGGACTCGAAGCGAGTCGAAGAAATCCAAATTGTTGCCCGACAATTATCCTTATATTAGTAATCGAAGCAAAGACGGAGCCGCAAATTCAGAGCAGTATAACTTGTCATGTTTAAAAGTATACATTGTCGTGACTAAATGTAATAATTGTGAAAATTTGGTACTTTGGCACTATTAGTGCCAAAAGTTTCAACAAAAAGCACAAAAAAAAAATACTAGTAATTTGATACTTTGGTACTAATGATTATATTAATATCAAAAGTACCAACAGAAAGCACAAAGAAAAATAAACAATTTGATATTTTGGCACTAATGACCATATTAGTGTCAAAAGTGCCAATATTAAACACAAAAAAAAAAAAAATTTGTTACTTTGACATTAATGACAATATTAGTGTCAAAAGTGCCAATAGAAAGGACAATGAAAAATAAATAATTTTGTATTTTGGCACTAATGATCATATTAGTGCCAAAATAATACACAAAAAAAGTAATTTGGTACTTTGACACAAATGACAATATTAGTGTCAAAATGTCAACATAAAGCACAAAGAAAAATACTAAGTAATTTGGTACTTTGACACTAATGACGATATTAGTGCCAAAAGTGCCAATAAAAAGCACAAAGAAAAATACTAAGTAATTTGGTACTTAGACAATAATATTGATCATGTTAGTACCACCAAAAAGTACAAAAAAAAAGCTAAGAAATTTGGTACTTTGGCACTAATGACCATATTAGTGTTATAAGTACCGGACATTTTGTACCCGAATCTGACCCGTGCGCCCTTCATTAAGAGTATTTTTGTCCCAAATTAAAAAAAAATGGCTAAATTTTGTATTTTCGAAGAAGGTGGGCTAAATTTTGTGTTTCATTGTTCAATATGGCTATATCAAAAATTGACTTTATTCTACGACATTCACTGGGTTATGTATGTATTGTAGAATTACGTTTTACCTTCATTATACTTCATTAGCAAAAATTAAAAAGTCCATTTTTGTGTAACTAAAGGGCATCTACTTACAATCGCGAGTGAAAATGTAGATAAAATTAATCAGAAGATAAGAGCCATGACAACAATGTAATAGTCTTTGCACCAACCAAACTTGCAATGTTTTGTACTAAAATTATTACCAGTTTAATCTAAACCCTAAGGGATTGTTTGGTATCCATTATGAGTATCAATATGACTCATATCCATACATTGTATTTGGTATATTAGTATATGAGTATCAAATTGATATACTTAATATGTAATTTTTCAATTTTTTCGTATACCAATTTTTGCTAGTGTATGACTCATACCTTTACTTTCATTACCACTTGATATCAATCAATATCTTCAACATATCAAACATAAATATCAAATATAATTCTGATACTCATACCTGATATCTGATACCTATACCCATACTTGATATATGATGTACTGGTATATGAATACCAAAGGGACCTAAATGTTACACTAAACAATTTTATAAAGAAAATTTAAATCTAAACCTTGATTATTACACTAAAGCTTAGCTTGTAGGATCTATTGAACCATTGAAGTGATTTAGAGCATTAACATTGGTGGAGCCTTCAAGTAGGCTCAAACATGCTAGGGCCCTACGAATGAGCTTGTTGTGACATTGGTGAGATTCATCCAGTTGACTCATATGAATTAATTTTGAGTTTTTTTTTTGTAGAATTTTTGAGTTTTCATTTAATTTTATTTATAAATGGAATAATAGAGAAGTACAATACTTAGTTTTATTCATAAAATAAAATTACATTAATTCTAAATAAGCAAATAAAATTACAATAAACCATTTTATTAATAAAAAATACTTGATTTAAAGCGTGGGCGAGGAAATCGGGATCATCCCTCACGATCCTCCACATGCCAACATTCTTGAATGAAGTACAGTAAACGGTGTGGAACTCCGTCAAAGCTCGCTCCATGATCTGGACAACAATTGTGTTGGTTGGAAGTTGCTGAGTGAATTGCACGTGCATTTGTCTGAATCGTTGGAACGCATTAGTGGTTCGGCTTCAATGCATGTGCAACATTTTTGCATTCCTCTCTGGCGTGTTGGCGGGGCGAGTGCGATTGTAGTGATCGGTGATTCGACTCCAAAATGATTCGCGGCCGGTCCGTGGTGCACGTTTAGCGTTGATCCAAGCTCGAACCAAGGCTTCGGCCTCGGTGTATGGAGATGGACGACCGACGACCATTGCAGGAGAAGAATGAAATGTGGAAGGAAATGTGAGAGAACAAGAGTGTGAAGGAGAAAAATGATAGTAGAATGAAAAATGAAGATGAATTGGAGAGGATTGTAGAAAATGGAAAGTGGATAATTGTATTTATAGTTGAAAATAAGGAATTAAAAAAAGTAGCCATTATCGGCGTCGGCGACTCGTTGGCGGCGGCGTCGGAGTAGCCGTTGGTGGCGGCGTTGGAGAGAAGTAGTCATTGCAGTTTCGATTTTTAAATTTTATTTTATTTTTTAAATTGGGCGCGTCGAACCAAAATCTCGCATGAGCCAGACTTATCCGGATGAGTTGAGCTCGATACCCCTCGACTCGTTATCGGTGGTCTCATTGAAAATGCTGGCTCGAGCGGGCTGATGAGCCCAACAATGTGGATGCTCTTAGTGCAAAACTGCATTAAATTTAGTACCATTAGAGCACTCTTAGCAGATTTCTCAAAATCTGTTTTAACTCAAAATTTAGGCTAAAATAATTAAAACTGAGTTAAAAGTTGTATCAAGCAGATCTCTCAATTTAGGTGATCCCACAAAAATATTTACACTCCCCTAAATATTTCACTAAATTTACAACTCCCTAAAATCATTTTTATCTCACAATTTGAGTTGGGACACATAAATTTTATAAAATAATTAATGCAAAATAAGATGACTGTTGTACGTATTTATAAAATAGGAGCTAAAAATAATAAGAGAAAATTTTAAAATCAAATTTATAATCAAAATTTTGAGAATTTTATTGTGAGTGCTCTTATACGGCACTTTCGAATTTCCCCGAAGCAATTGGACAACTTATTTTATCTTCTATATCAAAATTTTAATTTTCTTATTCATTTTCTCACCTAAACCTTTTCATTTTATCTTTCTTCAATTAAAGTTTCTATTTTTTCTATTATAAAAGAAAAAAAAAACTTTTCTTTTTGTAAGATCAAGAAAACCCATTTTAATCAGCTTAAGAATTTTGGAGATCATTTGTAGCAAGCCCGATTGCATGTAAATTGAAGGATATTTCCCGTGAACCTTTAATTCGAATTTTATTGTACTCCGTATTTGGTTTGTTTGAATAAATTACAAATGGTTCACGTATATAATAATAAAATTTACGAATTCTAGTAGGTCTTACGGCCGTGAATTTCATTGAACAATTCATCAATGGTTTTCAAAATCATATTTTTTTTTTTAATATCGTGGGAACCTGCAGCTGCTACCTTCGGTACGTACTGGATAAAAAAATCATACTATTTCTTAATAATATGGACGATAATCAATGAACGAAATGGAATCAAAATCTTTCATTGACGGTGCATAATTTTTTTTCGATTATAGATAGATTGCGTGATTTCAAGTTATTACATAAATATAAAATCAACTCTGAATATACGTTCGTATGTAGTAATCGTCAATTGCGACTTTCCTTATCATAACAAAGGAGATAATGATCCTAACAAGTCATGATGAACTAAAAACAAAAGACGTTATTTTTTTTGTAGCAGAAAATTCAATCAGGTCCATAATTGGCAGATCATAGAACTGACATATCCCTGGCACGTGCACACCACTAATAAAAAAAACTGATTAAGATCCGAGCGCCAAGGGTATTTTCGTCAAATGCACCAATCCTACCGGTGCATTTTGGTAAATTCCGGTTCATTCTTTTTTGTTGAAAAAAAAAAATTACTAATACTTTTTAGTCAGCAACTGCTGTCAGTGGCACACCCCCCCACTTCCATTTTTTCAATTAGTATTTAAATTTTCCCCCAAATTTTCGCCATTAGTGGAAACCTAATTTCTTCAAAACCCTCGCTCCAAACCCCCATCTCCCAGCCGTTCTCCTTCTCTAATGCAAAACCCTAGTCTCCTCAAATTAGGGTTGATTTTCAGATACATTTGTTCAGATTTTTGTGTGGACGAAGTGACGCGGTTTGACTGTTGATCCTCCATTGATTGCTTGATTGGAGATGGTTTCTGGTGCAAGAATCGACGGCGGGGCGCAAGTCTTATCGGCGGGCGTGCGGCGAACTATACAATCGATTAAAGAAATTGTGCGCAACCACTCTGATGCTGATATATACGTGGCGCTTAAAGAGACTAACATGGATCCTAACGAAACCGCCCAGAAACTTCTCAATCAAGGTCCATTTTCTTGAAAGAGACTTTCTTTTTTGTCATTAGTTGATGCTGTATAATTGTCTTCTCTTTTCTTGGGGTTTTACTTTTCAAATGGAACCTGTAAGCTGAGAATTTCAATTTGGAGTGTGGGCGCGGAAATGTTAACACGTTGGCATTTGTTTGTATCATCAGTTTAGTGCATGTGATGTTTAGTATTGGTTGCTTTGTAATGCACGTAGGATAAGGAGAGGTAATCATGAAAATTGAAATCTTGGTCTCTGGCAGAATGCAATTCATGCGCATTTGATTTTGCTTGCAGTAGATATTTGTTGTAGTTCTTAAATTAGTTTGGTAATTCAGCAGTATAATTCGTCTGTGAAGGTCTGAATTCTTTCTCCCGGTATTGCATTGCTACATGAAATAGTGGTTGTACTAGGATACATTAAGTAACCTTTTAAGAGAGTCTCTCACATTCATTGTTTGCAATAATGGTGAGGACAAGAAAGAAGGAAAAAACAGATTAATCCGAACTAAAACAACAGTTTCTTGCACTAAGGCTAGATAAATGTGCACTGGCACAACTTAAAAGGTTATTATACCCAAGTCAATCATATGTTTTTTTTTTCTTCGCTATGTATTTGATCCTACAAAGTTCCAATAATTATGGAGTTGTTTGTCTTGCAGATCCATTCCATGAGGTGAAGAGAAGAAAAGATAGGAAGAAAGAGGTACAGTTTGGCTGTTACTTCTTTGTATATTTAGTCATTTGTTCAATAACTGTTGAATGTCTTATACATAGTTATTTTCACCTTTGATGGTGATAGTAATTGTTTACTTAGTTTTATTGTGGGGGGGGGGGGGGGATCTGCTCTGCTTTGAGTTATTTTCTGCACGATCTTGTACTTTAAAGTTGACAGATATTAAGACTTATGATGTTATCACGGTTTTATTTATTTATTTTTTTTTTGGGGGGGGGGGGGGGGGATCTGCTCTGCTTTGAGTTATTTTCTGCACGATCTTGTACTTTAAAGTTGACAGATATTAAGACTTATGATGTTATCACGGTTAGATTGGATTTTACAATTTAGATTTTTTAAGTTTTTTATACCAAACAGAATGTATGAACTTATCAATGTGCTATTTGCTGACCCAGAATTCAGTGGTAAAGAGTTTCACTCCTGTGGAGCCCAAGAAAAACAATGATCTTGCACGTATGCCAGTCAAATATAATAATTATCCTGACCGCAGTTCTCGAAGAGGTGCACCTATTCGAAATGCTGCATCCGGTAATATGATACCCTGTAAAAATTTGCTCTAGTTTTTTTTACTGCATGTGTTATTGGGTTTCCTGTAGTAAGTGACACCTTGCTACTGGGGTACTGTTTTAGTGCACATAGAAGTTACAATTTTGCTGTGTTTCTATATTCAACAGGTCTGATTTGTGCTGATTTACAGACTATGGATAATATGTATATCTAGTAATGGCAACTTGTAACCAATTTAAAGACTTTGTAGACTTAGTTTTCTTCAAAGTTTTAGGAGGCACATTAACAAATAGCTCCTGCTAAGAACAACTTACTACTGCACTGTGCAGCCTTGTGAAGATAATTAGTTCGACTATTAAAAGAAGTAAGGGAAATTCTCAACCAGATGGTTTTACTGTTTCGTCTTGTGGCCCCTATTGATTCATCTTACTGCTTCCTGTCTGTCATTTTATTTATGGATGTGCTTTAACTAGATGCAGGGGCCAGTCGAGAGTTCCGAGTTGTCCGGGACAATAGAGTTAATCGAACTAGCATAACAGATTCAAAGCCTGGCTTAAATTCAACTTCAACAAGTGCAGGGGTGGTCTCTAGTGGGTCTATGAAGAGGTACCAATTGTTAAATATGAATTTTATTTGATATTGTTTTGCTTCTTTGCACTTGTAGAAGATCCTGGTTCAGTTCAGTTATATATTATTTGGTTTTCATAAGCAGGTATTGTGTCATCTAGGTGGCTGTAAAGATGTCATTGGCTTAATTTTGTAGGAGAAATTTAATTTAAAATTGATGTATCATTGTGCATTTAATTGGTGAACATGACCTGTCAGATCTAGTTGTTTCTTCTTTTAAAGGGACTGGGTACTGTCCCGTACATCCTCTCACATCTACATTGCTCTTTTGACACTTAGAAAATAAGAATGGACAGGAAAAAGTTGTCATTTCCACCTCCAAAACCGTGAACCAGACTTTTGTATAATGTGTGTTACATTAATAGCTTTCTAAGATTTGGCTTTTCACAGCAGTTCTCTCAGTGGATCTGGACATCAAGAACCTGCTGGAGGTCGGCATTCATTGCAGACTCTTAAGAGTAATTCTGATTTGCAACCAAGGCAAACCAAGGATGCTCCATTAGTTGGTAATGACAGGAAAGAAATGGTTGGCGAGAAGCGCTTTCCAGTTCCGACTGCTACTTCACGTGTGCCGATAAAGACAAATGTCTCCCAGCCACAATCTACAAATTCTACTAATAGCACCGTTGTGGGTGTTTATTCATCCTCTTCTGATCCTGTTCACGTACCATCACTTCATTCTAGACCTGCTGCTAATGTTGGGGCCATCAGGAGGGAGGTTGGAGTTGTGGGACCTCGTCGCCAGTCATCTGAAAATTCTACTAAACCCTCATCTCAAGGCAATTCTTTGCCAAATACACAATCTGGACGAGATGGTCCATCACGAGAATTGCCGAGACCATTTAATGGTATAACAAAAAATGACCATTCAAGCCAAAATATGCAACCTGACTCAGCTATACCTAGTCTACATGCAAGCAGACCATTTTCCAGTAATTCGTATGGTAGCCGTAACCATCAACTCACAGGCCACCAAAAAGGTAAGAGATGTATTTTTGTTTCCCCTTAGATTGTGTACTCGAAACTAAAGTTACATACATGTCTTGCCTATGACTCTTGGTTATTATCCTAATACATCAAGACATTAAAAGTCAATGAGTCCTTGTAGAAAAACCCATATTATATGGGTTTTACACGTGCAGTTCTGTGTTTTTATAGTTGCATCTGATTAAAAGCAATTTTCATTATGTTTTTTGCTGTAGTTCTTATCTTTATCAGAACCTGTAAGCTACAAAATATTAGTATATTTTTGCTGTGATTAATTTAGATTCAGATAATTTGTTGCTATCTTTTATATAACCAAGCAATGTTTTATGAACTGGCCTCGATGCTGTATAGGTGTCCTGGATTTAGATTTACCGGTCTTGTTAGGTGACCCCTAAGCGGACAATTATGAATTTTTTTTCCCTCAATACATGAATTGTTTGGTGAGCTTTTTTCGTTTTTATTTAGTTTAATTCTACGATCTTGGTATTGTTTTGATTGATTTACATTTCAATTTAAAACTGTCGGATGTAGCTATAAACACAAACAAACTAAATATAAGATGTGGAAGAATAGGGGTTTGCTGCTCATTCCCAGCAAATCTCTATTCGTCTCTAGGCGGTAGTCAACTGGCTGATCTATTGATTTCTACAACATTTAGCCTGCTATTATTTATGTAGGAAGGTGCTACCCTCCACTAGAGCCAGTTAGTTGCTTATACTATGTATAGTGCCAGGTGTAGTTATTGTCTTTTACATCACTGAATGTTTATTTATTTGGCTGTGAACTTATTGAATTTTTCTGCTGTAGTGCCTCAGCCCAATAAGGAATGGAAGCCAAAAGCAAGTGTTAAACCAAGTGCTAAAGGTCCTGGGGTTATTGGTAGTCCTGCAAAAACTGTCTCTCCTCCTGTAGACAATTCAGAAAACATGAAAAAGGAGGCTGCTGTTTTGCAAGATAACATGCCGCAGTTGAACCTTTCTGAAAATCAAAACGTGATTATAGCTGCACATATCCGTGTCTCTGAGACGGACAGGTGCCGGCTGACCTTTGGCAGCCTAGGCGCTGAATTCGGAACTTCTGCTAATTCAGTTGGTGTGGCTGCTAATGGTGTAGAAGATTTATCTACTGACCCTTCTGGAAGGTTGTTCTCATTTATAACTTAGCCATTTGCTTTTTTCTGAAATTCCTTCCCTTGGAACACCTTTGATGTTTGTTTGCCGGTTAAAATGACTTAGCAATGTTATTTTGCAGTATTTCAGCAGCTGCCGCTGAAACAACTGGAGATGATCCTGTTACCAGCAAACAGTTAGAGATGACGGACGACTCTGTTCGAAGTTCAGGATCCAATTCTCCTGGTTCGGGCGATCTATCTGATCGGACTGAGAAGAAAGACTCTACAAGTCCACAGAACCGGAATGCCTATGCTGATGTTGTCTTGGTGCAAGGGAATAGTCCATCTTATACTCCTGAATCACTACAGCAGCAGGATACTTCTGAATTGCCAAGCTTCTCGGTAAGTGAATATTTTGCTATTGACAACCCGTTTGATAAGACCATCAGAGGATATATATTGTTTGTTCTTTTTCTTCTTTTTGATTGAGGCACTGGTCTAATTTCCATTAGGGAAACCTTGATCTGGAAAATAACTAAGTACCCAGAACTTATTCAACTTTCTTTGAGGCAATTTCTTTATTCACTAGAACAAATCCAACATGTTACTTGTCTTGTTTTTACCGCATTTAGGGATATGATCCTCAGATGGCGTATGATATGTCTTACTTCCGTCCTGTTATTGATGAAACTGTTAGAGGGCCAGGTCTTCCGTCGTCTCAAGAGGTTAGAATCAAACCTTTTGTTTGCCATCAGTTAAGCATGACTTATTTTTGTCACTTTACCCCATGCATGCACAAGCACTTAGAGGCATGAACATATTATAATCGGTCTACTTGGTTATGTTAAATCATCAACTTATCAACTGCTCATCTGCTCAGTTCTGCATAAGAATAACATAGTAGTTTTTGTGAGACCCCGGTAAAGCTATCCGTCGATTCAAGTCTATATAATATGGCAATTATGCTATTAGAAGATGCAGAAAGTTTTTTTTGATCAACTCGCTGTGTTGTTGTATATCACTTGACTATGTTAAACATTTGGTTTTATTTTATATTAGTTTGAACTTTTTAATGATTATTATTGTTGTTTTAATCTTCGTTTACACACAGGTCCTTGGTGTACATACAACACACACTCTTCCAGCTTCCTCAATTGCAATGGTACAGCAGCAGCAGCAGCAGCAGCAGCAGCACCAGCAGCAACAACAGCAGCAGCAGCACCAGCAGCAGCAACAACAGCTCGCCCAGATGTATCCCCAACTTCATGTCTCCCATTTTGCTAACCTGATGCCTTACCGTCATTTCGTGTCTCCCGTCTATGTTCCACCTATGCCTGTGCCTGGTTACTCCAATAGTCCTGGCTATCCTCATCCCTCAAATGGCAGCAGCTACGTACTGATGCCTGGGAATAGCTCCCATCTTACTTCGACTGGTGTCAAGTATGGCATCCAACAGTTCAAGCCTGTGCCTAGTGGTAGTCCTACTGGGTTCGGAAATTTCACCAGTCCAGCTGGTTATGCCATTAATGCTCCTGGGGTTGTTGCAAGCTCTGCAGGCCATGATGATTCGTCTCGTCTCAAGTATAAAGACAGTCTTTATGTTCCAAACCCTCAGGTAACTTCAGAATCTCTATATACTCATGTTATACTGAAATTTTTGCATGAAATCGTTCATTGGGAATGTAATAAAAAAAGTATCAATCTTTTATGGAATTGATATTTGGCTATTGCCCATGCTTCTCTTTATAATCCAGCTGGACGCCTAGGGCTTAGCATTTGGAGATCTGATGTGTTTGTGTTACTTTCCATTCACTTGCAATTTATACTGATTGTAGCCAAGTAAATGATACAAGTCTAGCTGACTAAACATGGGTGGGTGTAAAGAGCTTTAAGATATATGATCTCATAGTTGGAAAGATAAGTATAGCTGATTATTATTGGTGGGGAAGTCAGACTTACCTCAAAGGCGTTGCTTGACTACAATATTTTTCATGTAATCTCAGATAAATGTAACATTTGTGCTTATCAAGCGCTTAATCATAAGCGCTTGAAGATGATATGGATACATGTACACCTGGATAACTCTTCATTTTTCATATTTTAAAGGCACTTACTGTGGAAAAATATAAAATTTGTCAAACAATTCTAACTTCCTCCTCGTTTACATGTTCTATGGTACAGGCGGAGACCTCTGAGATCTGGATGAACCCAAGGGATGTTTCCGGTCTGCAATCGTCATATTACAACATGCCTGGGCAGACACCTCATCCCACTGCTTATTTGACATCACACAGCGGGCATGCTTCTTTTAATGCAGCGGCTGCGCAATCTTCTCATATGCAGTTCCCAGGCATGTACCATCCTCCCCCACAGGCTGCTGCCATTGCAAGTCCTCACCATTTGGGCCCCCCCATTGGCGGTAATGTGGGAGTTGGTGTCGCTGCTCCTGCTCCTGGAGCACAAGTGGGCGCGTATCAACAACCTCAGTTGGGCCATATGAATTGGACTGGTAATTTCTGAATAGAGTTCATTGGAGCCTCTGGCTTCCTTGAATTGACATTAGCTATAGTTCTTTTAAATCTTGTGGTTATCAAATGTGAAGAATGCTATCGTTTCAATCAATGCATTAAGTTGTGTTGCCATCTTGTGTTCATTAATTATTATTAATTAACTGTATAGCACAACAAGTCATAGCCAGTTCTTGCCTTGATATATATAACTCATCGGGTCATATTTACGTAGAGTTATTTATTTATTTATTTTCCGTAGATCACGTACTCCATTGTAGTTGTAGCTGCCGGTGTGAAATTTCTAGGAAATTTAAGTATTTGTTATATTTATCCTAATAACTCGTACGTAAAAGGATCATTCCCTAGTCGAGCACTATGGCATTTGCAGTAGAACAAGGTTGTGAGTCTTTGGTAAGAATTGTTGTCGTTTTCGACTTTTAAAGTGTGCATTGTTAAGGAAAAGCAAAGGGTACTGGACAGATGGGATTAATAAGTTGGGAATTGCAAAGGTAGAGAGACATGGCTTTTCTCTTAGCTTTAGAAAAAGAAAACCTGCAAAGCGCTCGAGCCTCGGATCACTCCCACCTCCCCTGTATGTATTTGTTTTGAAAATATGGGCTCTTCTGTATCTTTCATTGATCATCTCTTTATTATGTTGCTTCTACTAAAAAGCGCGTGTGTGTGTGAATAATGGAATGATCATGTTTTGTTCCCCTTTTGTCAGAGAGATAAAAGCTAAAGAGGGTATCTTTTGATTTGTTGTATGAATTTGGATCCATCATTTTCACTGGGAAAATGCACACCCGATTTTAGACAGTGTGAAATTTCCTTCTTGGGATTGGTGAAAAACAGCTTTGTTTTATTATTTGGTGATTGTTCATGATTCCCATGTTCTTTCTATCCCCACCTTCTTTATAGCTCTGAAACTAAAGAAAATCACTGTGCCTGCGTGCGTGTGTTGTGTGTGAAAGGTCTGTCTCAGATATTAAAGCAATGTGTGTGTGTGTGTGTGTGTGTGAGAGAGAGAGAGAGAGAGGCCCTATTCACTTTGTACGTTGCGCGTTCTGAGCATTGTTTCCACTTTGCAACACAGCAGAAAACCAATCTTTCTCAATCACTATTTATTTTTCAAATACTTACATCACAAAATTATATTGGTGCGTTCTATTCGTTTAAAATAAATACTTCAATTTAATTGGAACAACTGTCGCGCTACAAAACCCAATTTTTACTCAATTTTTTTAACAAATGTAATTAGAACATGTTATTTTTGTACTTGGTCATCTACTAATACTTGAATAAGTAAGTGTCTAAACTTTGAAATAAAATATTATTTATAAATGTGCATCCAAAGTTGAATTTTATCGAAAAATATTATTGTATATAATATCATCAATCTTTAGTTACTTGAGTTTTTAAGAAATAAAAATAAATAAGAATAAAAACTTAAATTTTCGATTTTTAACTGTGAGGGCTCACACGGCAAGTGTAAATGGTCCAGCCCACCACCTGCGAATTATGGACTATTTAGTACGTACGATGTTTCTAATCCATTAATTATTTCTTCTGTCATCTTCTAATTTTTTTGGCCCACTTTTGCAGGAACAAGTTGTTCCTCTCTATTACGAATTTTACCATCGATGATTTCATTTTTCTTATAAATAAAATAACAACGTGGATAATAATAATATGTGAAAATTTTAAATATAATCGATTTTATGGATGTTAGCATGGATTGAATTTGCTCTAATCCAAGGCCTCTAATTTCAGTACCTATTAAAATGAATTTATTTGGTCCTTGACACTATTTGTCACCTTGCATAACTCGTTATATTAATTTAGTACATCATATCTTTTTTTTTTAATTCGAAAATATACAATTTAATTCTAACAAATTGATCAAGAATCTAGACTAGTTAACAGAATGAAAGATTATTGAGGAATAAAACATGAAGAATCAATTATGTTAGTGGTTTAGATTATTTTGTGACCAAGAAGTCAACTATACTTTCAAATCCCACTCCCACCGAAGGAAATGGAGGAGAATTGTTGATTGATAAGTGATTGATATCATACTTAGTAGTAGGGGTATATTGGTGACTACTTAAAGATAAGTTTACTAAACATTCTCTTTTGTTCTCCAAATTTAACTATAGGGGGAATGTTGTGAAATGTCCCTTTTTTTAAAGAAAAAACTTAAAATGTCACCTCCAGAATTTAAGTTTCCAAATAACACTTTAAGTTGTTAAAGGTTTAATATACCCATAATCCCTACCTTTAATTTGAATGTTTTTACTTATTTACTTCTTCCTATTCCTAATCTCTCTTACATTTTATCTCTCTATTTCTCTTTCTTACTTTCCTTCATTTTCTTTTCTATGTTGCAGCAGACTTTGGTGATGAGTGTTTGGAGTTTTTCGGCGCCGGCTGAGCGATTCCGTTGCATACAAGAAATGAGACATACATGAAGAGTGGAGCAATGATGAAGAGTAACATACATGAACCGTTGCATACAAGAAAAGTGGAGCATACATGAAGATTAACATACATGAACCGTTGCATACAAAAAATGCAACATGAAGACTGTGGAGCATACAGGAAGAGTGACATATACGAAAGATTGTGTAGTATACATGACGATTGACATACAAGAACGACTCATGCATACATGAACAATTACATACACGACTTTCTGGCTACCCACACCTGCATACATGAACAGATCAAGCATACAAGAACAATTGCATACACGAATTTTTGGCTACCCATACCGTGTATACACAAACAAGTCAAGCTTACATGAACAATAACACACACGAATTTCTGGCTACCCACACCGTCCATACACGAACAAATCAAGCATACAAGAACAATTGCATACACGAATTTCTGGCTACCTATACCGTGCATACACGAACAAGTCAAACATACATGAACAATAACGTACACGAATTTATGGCTACCCACACCGTCCATACATGAACAAATCAAGCATACAAAAACAACTGCATACACGAATTTAGTGAACCCTAGCTAGGCATATACACGAATTGTCCACAACGTGCATATACACAAATTACCAACACCGTGCATACACGAACAAGTTAGTGAACTTAGATCGGCATATACACGAATTGTCCAAACAAGAATTTCTGCATACATGCCATAATAAAGTCCTAACCCAACTTCGCCCTCTAAGATTTCGGCGGCGCCCTACCATAAACAAGAGAATTTGAGTACAAGAAAATTCTAATACAACAGATTTTGTATACAAGAAAAAAATTAGCACACAGTATTTCAAAGGAAAGAATTGTGAGAGGACATCTTCCATACAGTTGGTGAGCATAATTCCGTCAAAAAAGATGATCAAAATCGGTGAAACTAAAAAACGACGCCGACGTAACTGAAACCTAATTCGCTGCCGAAAACTTAAATGAAATAACCCTAATTCGGACCCGTAAATGAACCCTAATTCGGCGCCGCCGTATATGAACCCTAATAGTTTATACAAGAAACAAAATGAAGAGGTAACGCGCCGACACCTGGAAAAAATAATCTCATCGGAACCATGGTGCGACGGCGTCGTTGGGTTGTCCATGTAAACAGATTTGCATCGGCGGCGAACGTTGTTGGCGGCGGCGGTGATGTACAACGTCGGCGAGGTAAGTCATCGTGAAGGAGATGGATGGACGGAGGAGATGGAGCGGCGCTGGAAAAAGACGATTGACGACGGCGGAGAAGATGACTGGCGGATGAGATGTAGGAGAGGAAGGTTGAGAGGCTGAGGTGAGATTTGGGAGAGGGAATTGAGGTAAATTAGGGTAAATGAGAAGAGAGTAATTGAGATTAATAGTAGAGAGTAAATTCACACTTAAAGCGTATAAAAGTCATGAAATAACTAGACATTTCAATATTTTTTTTCCTAATTGACATAATTCATTTTTTCACTTTCAAAAGGGCTATTTTAAGTTTTGCCTCCAATCAAATGGTTGAAACTCAATCTTTATAATTTAAGGGAAACGAAAAGGAGTAGAATTTTTTTTTTATTTTAAGTTATTTTAATTGAATTAATTGCATGCAGATTATTCAACGCTTTTTTCAACTGAGTGAAGAACCAAATCCAAGACTTGTCATTTTCCTTATCACCTATACCAACTACTAAAGGAAATATTTGTTCATTACCATCTAGTGATGTAGCGACAAACAAAATACCTTTATACTTGCCCTTCAAATGTGTTCCATCGACAATAATAACCGGACGACATGAAGATATAAATCCACGTATAGATGCATTAAACGCCATGAAAGCATACTCAAGAACATCTTCATCATCAGTTTGTAAAGCCATAACAGATCTAGGATTACAATGACAAATCATGTGCAAAAAAAAGGCAAAAGTTGGAAGGACTTAACAACATCGCTGTAAATCAAATCTACAGCCCGATTCCGACCGGACAAAGCAAGCGGATACTTAATCTGTGAGAAATAAATATTGGTGTAAAATCATGTAAATAAGAAATTTAAATAGGGAAAATGTATAACGAAAAATAAGAGAATTCACATTTGCAAATATAAAAGGTTGTCGCACCTGAAATCCATATTTGGAGCGCAGTTCGGAAATCATTTCTTTCAGCTTGAGGATCGCACCATTGTTAAGCGAACAACTTGAAAGAAAAATATTCACCAATAATTTTTGAACCTAGAGTTCTTCTTTGCTGAACTCTTAAATTCATTCGACAATTATGAGGAGCTTGCCAATGTGTAACTCAAAATACTGAACCAGCACATGCAGCTGTAGCATCCATGCGAAAATGATATCCCTTTTTTCTATTCTTACACAGAACGTAATAAAGAGTCGAACTAGAACGCTCAACATGGTACTCAACTCTGTTCTCCAAATGATAACGCCCAACAATAGTATGTAGTTTTTTCTTCGTATCAAATGTTGCACCTAAGTAAAAAGACTAACAACTGTACATCTGTGAAGGATTAGTCTCATCAATATATAATGCAGCGTGGTATAAAGCACCCGACACAACAAATTGTCCACTATTTCCATGTTCAAATTGAATAGTATCCTCAACTTCTAGTGTCTTTGATGGAGAAGTATGAACCAAAGGAGGAACATAGTGTTTTTGTGGAATTGGAGAAGAATCGTTAACATCGTCATCAATGCTATCCACACTGAATGAATCGTCTGCGTCATCTAAATGTTCATCAACATGTTCGGTAAAAATAGGATTAACATCCACATGATTCTGATTCAAAGTTGTTCCTGATTCATACGAGTGAGAAACATGCTGAGAATTAAGCAAATTAACAAAGGAACTGTTTGTTGGGAAAGACAGTGACATAGAATTCACGTACACCACTGTTGAAAGCGTACTTCAGGTCCAAATTATTCCTTATATCAAATCCCACACCACCACAATTATCTAAAGGTGATCCAACCAAACAAGTAATGGTATACGTCATAAACGTGAGATCAACGTCACCAATTGTAGTGTGAATCTTATCAACAAACCCGTTGAAATCAATTTCATTATCGACCAGTACCATAAGCCTCTTATCACCACCATTGTATGAATCGTTCACCCATATTCCTCCGAAACATACAAGGACAGATGTTATACTCATCTGCGAACAATTGATTGGGAAAATATATCAAAGTCATGCAACAAAATGAATGAAGCGAAAAAATTGAACAAAAATTACGAACACTGTTTACAATATATATAGTAGTTTGAGATACATACCACCACGAACAAAACTAATGAGGATTGGAGAACGACGATGAATAAGAGATATACGTTCAATTATATGGGAGGAACGGAATTTGCTCATCAATTCTTTGTCTCTGTTCTTCTTCTCACACGAATCCTTTCTCAGAATATATAAAACTCAAAATTTCACCGCTACTTTTGTCTTCTTCAGATTTTCCCTCCCTCTCTCTTAGTTTCTCTCCTTCCACACATCTGACATTCAGCTATATTTATGTTGATTTACTTCGCCACTTATGTAAAACATCCTTCAATTGATTCACATAATACGGATGAGAAAGAAGGAATTCTGGGATTTGTATCTGGGCCCGGCTACATGGGATATACGTTCACATACTATGAAAATATGTAAATTCTTAACTGCATAATTGATGTGGACGGCTAGGTAGATAACCGTGTAGGGTGTAGGTTAAAAAATGTTTAAGAATAAATTATTAAATAACTTAACATAAACCCACAAAAGTTATATTAATAGATTTTCATTTAATAAAAAACGTAAGGGTATATTGGACTTCAATTGCTAGATTTAATATGTTTTATATTAGTTGCTAGAATTAGTATAAAAAAACCTATGGAATTGCTAGAATCAAGGATTTTTCTATGAGGTAATGTGGTAAAATAACCCTTTTTCTAAAGAAAAATGTTAAAATGTCACCCACATTTTAAAAGTTGCAAAATAGCTTTTTAGTTTTTGAAATGACCTAAATACCATTAATGAGTATACAAGAAAGCTTACTTTAATTTGAATCATACAAGAACACTAACTTCATGTATGAATTTCCGGCGATAATTTCCGGCCAAAAAATTTCGGCGAAAGTTTTCCGGTTAAAAATTCTCTACGAAATTTTCCGGCCAAAAATTTCCAACGGAGGGATTTCACATACAAGAAGAATCTACATACAAGAATATTTCACATACAAGAAAAGTAACATACATAAAGATAACATACATGCATCATATTTACATACAAGAATATTTACATACAAGAAACTTAACATACAAGAAGTGTTCATGGCAGGAAGAGTAAGATACATGAATTCTGACATACAAGAAACAAGACATACAAGAAGAGTCACGTATATGGAAGAAGCAACATACATGAAGATATTTCAGTTACAAGAAGAGTCACATATATGGAAGAAACAACATACATGAAGATAATTCCGGCGAAAAATTCGAATCATACACGAAGCCTAACTTTATGTATGCATCATACACGAAGACTAACATTCATGTATGCATCATACAAGAAAACTGACTTTCATCTATGAATTTCCGGCAAAATTTTCCGGCCAAAAAATTTTGGCCAACAATTTCCGGCGAAAATTTGAATCATACACGAAGCCTAACTTCATGTATGCATCATACATGAAAACTAATCTTCGTGTATGTATCGTACACAAAGACTAACATTCATGTATGCATCATACACGAAACTTTTGGCCGCTAAAAATTTCAAATTTAAATTATACATGAAGATTAATTTTCGTGTATGCATCATACACGAAGAAAAAAACATAAACGAATGCACATCTCATACAAGAAAAAAGCGATAGAAGAACGATCTTATACATGAATGCATTCACGCATACACGAATGCATACACACATACAAGAACAATCTCATACAAGAAGATCGTCGTTGCCGGAGAAGAAGATCTACGTCGCCGTAAATTTTCGCCGGAATTTTTTGGCCGGAAATTATTAACCGGAAAATTTTGGCTGGAAAAAACATACACGAATGCATATCTCATACAAGAGTAGAGAGTAGAAACACTAAAGGGTAGAAAAGTCTTAAACTAATAGCCTAAAGGCATAAAAGTCATGAAATAAACTAAAAGGCTATTACAACACTTTTTTTTTTTGAATGGCTAGAATTCATCTTTTACTTTTCAAAATGGCTATTTTAACTTTTCCCTCTTTTTCTATTATGGTATATGGGAATAAAATAAAATTATGGCTTACATTTTGGAAGAGATGACTTGGGACTCTAATTTTCTACTCACATCATAGTCCCATGGAGAATTTTTTTCTCCTTTTGTCACGTCAGATACATATCTTCCTCCAAATATAACCAAGCAAATTATACATTATAATCTTTCTAAAAGATGAACCAGTTTTCCTCAAAAAATAAAATAAATAAACGATGTAATTTATCAAATTATTTCGTACTTTATTTTATGCAACTTTGGAGTTTGTTAGCAGTATGATTTATGATTGTATGCATTATATAGTACACTATATAAAATGCAGTAACAACATGAAACATATATACATTATCATATGTATATAAAAATGCATTATTCAGTTTGAATCAATCAAGATTCAAGATGTATGCACTAGATTGATTCTTAATTTTTAGGAAATAAATTATCTCCACCAGAACCCATCCCAGTATACAAACACATGTTGGAATTGATCTAAATGGAATCTCTAGTGGACATGAAAGGAATCCATAGACAGTCTTCTCAAATTTGATTTGCTCATGTGTATGAATATTGCTCCATGTATTGATATTTCACATATTCATCATGGTTTTTAATTTGTCTCTATTATGGGCCGTGATGCTACACCACAATGGGGACATTATTCACATAGCCAAACATTTTTTTCTATTATTTGTTGTTATTATTTTTATTTTATTTTTAAATTGTCTCGTGATATCATGTCACCATATAGTAGATGACAGCAAAAATGAACGATGGAAAACGTTCTTCTCCAAAGCTTCACTTTAATCTTGATTAGGGATATAAACAAAATTAGTTTAATTTAGTCCTTTCATATGTTAAGTAACTTGCTTACTAAACTTCATTCTTTTAAATTTGATAAGTTTTTATTTATATTTCCTTTTATACTATTAAGCACAAGTGTAAGATAAATTGAGAAGGCCCTTCACTACACTCTGAAGCTCGACCCACCTAAGAGATTTGAATATATGGTTGAAATTAGTGAATATATGGTATAATCTTGTCACTTTATCACTTGTTTTCATACCCTTAACTTTTAGTTTCATTCTTTAATTCAATCAAATCGAATCTTGATTAAAATTCTTTCCGTGGAATATCTTCTAACTTTGCATCACATCCGACCCCCAATGTAAAAATTAAAGTGATTTTGAGAGCCCCACGAGTGCAATCATTCCATACATAATCACTCCAAAATTAATTAATCTATATAAGTTAATTAATATGAACGAAGTTTACTCAATGTACCTTGACGGCGAATGCGAATTTTTCTTGTCATAGAAAATATATAATAATAATGATGATGATGATGATGATAATAATAATAATAATAATAATAATAATAATAAGAATGATAATAATAATAATAATAATAATAATAATAATAATAATAGTAAACTCCTTTCATTATTTTTTAAGTGTCTTTCATTGTATCTACTGATGTTGTGCATCAATAAATTAAATTTGTCTCTATTTCACACTAACCCCATTGACTTTATTTAAGATATCCCCTTTCAGAAGGTTTAATTTGCAGAATAGACATAAATAGTACTAAAAGGGTATTTATAATCCATGAAATAAGCTCGCAATCTCTCTATGAATTAGCTAGTTCTAGTGATATATAGTTTTCTGACTAATTCGAAGTATGGAAAGTTGTAAGTTGCTTCTTAGTGATGAAAGTTTGTGGTTAAGTGGGTGAGATAGGGGCTAATATGATAGCTTACGCTTTTGCTATGATTTCGATAGATTTTCCTTATATGCATGTTTGGGATTAACCTCCAGACAGTGTGGAGGGTCTTCTCCATTCACCATGTATTTACTCTTAATAAAGTATTACATCTTTTGTCCTTTTGGGGATGACTTTGTGGTAGAGTGAGCTTTTTTAGGACTAAGAGGTCTCAGGTTCAACCAAACAAGATATAAAATTTGTGGTCGTCCCAATAAAGTATAAATTTATACCTCATAATATTATCCCTACATTTAGAGGTATAAATTTATACTTCTAAGTAAACACACCAAAATAATAATAATTCGAAGTATTATTGACACAATATATTAATTTGCACGCCAAATATAAGATAATTAAGTCCGATATATATAAAATTAAATAATTTGCTTTTTAAGTGATATAATCGAGTATAGAGATAAGACTGCTACGTTATCTTCTAAAAGTGTTATTCATACATTACACAATTATTCATTCTTTAATGGCGAAAGTGGAATAATTTTAATTAATGAATTATCTTCTAATTACTATTGTATGTTTGCTTTACAATTCCCATTTTTATTACTTTGACATTCTTGTGCACGTGCATGCACATTAGTTCATTGAAATTCTTTGAAACGATATTGTAATTGAAATAAACGATCTCAAGAGTCAAGATTAAAAGATATAGTTCGAATTTCATAGATATTTTTGAAATAATACATTCAATGAAATAATAAATTCAACGCAAGCTACTTACTTAAAGCATGCTCATAAAGTTTAGCTTAAGTAAATGATATAATTTCTTGATCATAAAATTTCACTCATGATCTTCTAGTTACAAATTTACCTAGTTATACCTAATTAAAAGATTTGGCAATAAAATTTGTCAAAAATTCAAACAAGTCCATCAAATTATTGATACAACCAACTGAATATTATACATATATATCATGACGATAATTTATTTTGGTTTCTTAATTTTTTTTCCGTAACGTCCTTTGTCCTAATCTTAAATACACACAAGTGACAGCTATGTATTTCCATAGTACAGATGAGATTTTAGATAATCCTGCATGGTTTTTTTCAACTAGAAATTCATTGTTTCCAGATTCATTAAATTTTGTTCCTGTCCCATTTTCATATTTTCTCCAATATTTTAGTGAGGAAGATAGTGAATTAAAATACTTCATTCTTTTGTTTTAAGAGAAGAATAATTAAGCCCATAAAGTTTGACGACCTTGCCTAGAATAAGCCCTTCTCTCTCTCTCTCTCACACACACACACACACATTATTTGTAATTAATTCTAACGAAATAAAACATTTTTATTTAAGGAAACGGATATAAAGGAAAAATCTAGCATGGCTGCACTAAAAGTGTTACTAATTTGCGCTGAATGCTACACTAAAAGACTATTTATCCGAGACGTTTTATTTTATTTTGGTGTAGATTTTAGTCATTAGAGAGTTGGAGTGATTTGGGCCTTTTATATTAGGGTATATTTAAAATGGAGAAGAAACTTTTGGAATATACAACACCGGCCGTAACGCATGTAACATCAGTATAACTTTTTTAATGCAAAAACTAACTGCTGCGAGAAACTGCGTAGAAATTGAATCTGCACCTTGATTTGAGCAATATTTATCAAAGGCATCATTTTCCCAAATATACTATCTATAGTTTTTATTGCTTAAATATCGTATAGCAAAAAAATTGCAGTATGATAGTACTCCGTTAATTGATAGAAGATGCATTGGCCAACCAAACTCCAATATAAAGCACACCCCCATAACATATACAGAAACTACAAAGAACAGAAAAGAAATCTCTCTCTCTCTCTCTCTCTCTCTCTCTCACACACACACACACACACACACACAGGCGTGCTCGCAAGCTTTGATTACAAGCTGCGCCACCCCTCCCCTTCTCCTCCCCCCACATCAAATGAGTGCCCTTGTCTCAACTGTTTTAGCTTAGCAAAATATGTGCATCTACTGTGTGTGGTGTGTGTAAACCAAAACTCTTTCTTATTTGTCTCTTTCTTCGCATGATTTTTATTTGCCTCCATTGCAACTCTCTCTCTCTCTCTCTCTCTCTCTCTCTGCAGCTTTTGGCTCTCTCAAAGCAGACAATAAAGTTCTCCGTCGCAATTTTTCTTCTCTTTAATTTTGTGTGTATAAAACGATCGATAGATCATGGTGGAGAGGTGTGGTTACAGAAGGGAGAGCCAAATCTCGCATTTCACCTCCTCGAATTCGAATCATTCGTCGTTTTCCTCCAGCCTACTTGATGCGATTTATCGCTCCATTGATCAAGGAGACGACGAGATGGTGCTTTGCGGAGAAGAAATGAGGAAGACGAGCTATGGCGTCGAAGGCGCTAACGTGCGCCGCGGCGTGTTTAAGAGCGATGAAGAGATGGCGAATTTCCAGCGTTCCTGCATGATCGAGAAATGGATGGAGAAGAAGGTCACCGAGAAAGCCGTCGGTCGGAGGAACTCCATCGCCGATGTGCAGGTGAAGAAGCCGCGGAAGGATCGGGAGAATTCTAGCTGGAGCTCATCCGATTCGAGCTGCGGCGGCGCCGCCAGCTTCTTCTCCTCGTCGGAGGCGGAGTCGTTCCAGATGCAGCGGCCTAAGTCGATTCGGACGGGGTACGAGAAGGAGAAATTTGGCGGAAATCGCCGCGAATCGGAGCAGAAACCTAAAATTGAGGGCGGATTCTCGAAGACGAAGCTTCGTGCGCTGAAAATCTACGGCGACCTGAAGAAGGTGAAGCAGCCGATATCTCCCGGCGGAAAACTAGCCGGATTCCTCAACTCGCTGTTCGCCGGCGGAAACATGAAGAAGAACAGAGTCGTCGCCAACGGCGAAGAGTCCCCGTCTCTGAAATCCACAAATGCCTCGACATGCTCGTCGGCGTCGTCGTTCTCGCGATCGTGCCTAAGCAAAACGCCGTCGTCGAGAGGGAAGCACTCAGCCGGCGCGAAGAGATCGGTGAGGTTTTCGCCGGTGAGCGTGATCCTCGACGAGAATTGCCAGCACAAATCACTACACTCAGACAAAAAACAGACATCAAATTTCGACGGCGCGAAGAATCACAACAACATAAACAGCATCAGAAATGTCATCAACGAAGAGCTCATGGCGCATGTGATGGATAAAAACCGACGAGTGGAAGAGATGGCCAAGGATTTGCTGAGGAATTATCAGCGAAAAAATCAAGTGTCGTACGAACGCGAACTTTCATTTGATCATTTCAGAAAACCTCACGTTGAAAATGGGGTTTTCGACGACGATGAAGAAGAAGATGATGCAGCTAGTTGTGCAAGTTCGGATTTGTTCGAACTCGATAATCTTTCAGCGATTGGGATGGAGAGGTACAACGAAGAACTGCCGGTTTATGAGTCGACTCAGATTCATTTTCAAAAATAAATTAATTAATAGTACTAGTTATTTTATAATTTGTATTTTTGATTAGCAAGTTATTGGTTTGGGGGTTTACATGAAGAGAAGAGAAATGAAATTTCTCTCTTAGTATCTGACTGTTCTTCAATTTTTGTGCATTATTTTCGTGATAGTGTGTTTATTACTAGTAAATAAAATATTTGGATTCAAAAGAATTTCAAATTGTAATTGAAGCATGTTTGTAGTAATTCGGTGGTGGTGAATTCTTTTTTTTTTTTCCCTAACGGAAAAAGTAAAGGTGAAGATTCTAATTTCTAAGGTAGACAAGATTATGGAGGGGTTAAAGCAAAGGCAAATTTTTCTACTCTCATCAATCAAATGCTCTGTTTCAGTGAGAGAGAGAGAGAGAGAGAGGGAGAGAGAGAGCTTTTACTTTTTTTTCCCTTGAACTGTGGGGTCTTTTTATTTTTGGCTAAAAATTCCACCATAATAAATATTTGCTGCACAAGTTGCATTCTGAATTCTATCATTTCAAGATTTATGAGCTGAAGTATCGTATATTGTGCCATGATTTTTGTTACTGTTTTTTCACATGGTATTAGTATAATTTATTCCAAAATCAAATTATGGCATAATTGAAATTTAAATCAAATATCTTCGAAATAATTTTATACAAATTTTTACCTTGGCGTTAGTGGTAAGAAGAGGTGATTTATGAAGATAAAGAAGGGATAAATTGAAAATCGATGATGTATGTTTGTCGCCAAAAGATTGGGACATGAAATCTAAGGTTGGATCTTTGTTGGTTGGGCAAATTAGTCAGAAGATCGAAATGATAATGTTATAAGATAAATGGAAACCAATTATACAACTGCTGTTGTTAATTTTTACAGTTAGTAAGCACTAAATCATCTATTCTTGATTGGGCTGTCACTTTTTTGCTAAAAAAAAATCCCACTACTTCACCAAACTCATTATTGTATTTTATTAAGCTCAATCTTTGATATATTTCACATAGTAATTTTGCACACAATGTTAAGTGAATGTGCCCTCTGTCTTCTATCCATATTCCGTACTTAGGTCTTAGAAAATACAACATATATAGGAGAAATTATCACAAAGATGCATTTATTGATATACATAAAATGCATTAATTATAATGAAAAATGCGTTATTGTATATATAAAGACGTTCGAGGTTTCTGCATTAGAAATGTTATTGTTCTTTGTGTAAAGAAAAGAAACCTTCGATCACTATCCATGAGCACACTTAGTAGTATATATATATATATATATATATAATCTCATTTTTTATATAATTGCGATAATTGTCCACACTATACAATTAATCATAATATATTTGAACTGACGAGGCTACAATAATTTTTACATGACTAAGTAACTTACATTGTTTTCATCTTACCAAGATAGTTAATTAAGAAAATAATTAATGATAATTGTAGAAGAATTCTTGCTATCAGGACCACGGAATCATAACAGATTGAACTCCTAATCAAGTTATCATTAATAAATAGTAATAATAATACATAACACAACTAACATATTAGTGCCAACAGCAAGATTCTTCACTTCTTGAACTAAAGATAAAGGAAAAGCCTATTCTATACGAACAATTTCCTAATAAAAAGTGTGGTATAGGCTTTAATTAGAATGCCCTAAAATTCAACTAACAAAGTTGGATGGACATAGGTGTCAAAGTACGATGTAAACAATATTCAAGTCTTTTTTTTTTTTTTTAATCATGACGAGTTAACTCGCAGTCACTATCTGATGTGGGCGCCAGTTCCCGTGTGCAATCGGAAAAAAATGTTGGTAAAATTCTAATTTGAGATGTTTGATCACATAATTACTCACTTCACCACTAATCAGACCATCACCAAAATATTTATTTAGTTACTATTAATACTAAGTAGCATAAAATAAAGATGTTAGTAAATGTTTATATGTCGTTTTGAATTAATTGTTGTAAATACTAGTACTATTTTTTAATGGTTAGGCTCTAGACTTAGCAACTTTACGCATGCAGTTTCCTTTGCTAGAGTATTAGAGATTTTATGAGGACCCCTACACAAAGTTAATAATTTTTTGGGCTGTCTTTAATCATCAAAAGAAAGAAAAGTGGGCCAACTGCATGCTAAACTCATTTTATGTTCACATTATGTATGTTTAATTAATCTTTTGTTCTTGTTATTCTTCTTTCACCTACCATTTTGTATGTATTATTGTGCTTTTGCTTAGTCTTGTTTGAAGATGATGAATGCGGATAGGAGGATCTTTTGTTTCAACTTAAGTAGAGTTAATTTGATAATTTGATTCTTATTTAGTCTTAGCATTTTCAATAGTTCATTCATGTCTACAACAGTCAATAGACATGATTGTTAATTAAGATGGTCCGTCATAGATTAGTATTTTGTCTCGCAAGAGTTATTTCATTTCGCTTTGAATTATATATATATATATATATATATATATATATATATATAGATATATAGAATTATGATCATATAAATGATCCTTATCATAAGAAATGAGAATTAATCTCAACCACTCATCTTGTGCATCTCGCTAAAAAGGGTGGTGCATCTGGTGCATATCGCTATGCATTGTGGTGCATGTAAAAAAATTACAGTTTTTTTTTCTTCATAAAGCTGGGTGCATCTCATGTCAACGTATGATGCATTTAGTTTCACGTTATAGTGCATCTCATTGTACAGAGTGGTACATCTACTACATTGTGGTTCATGAGATGCATCACTACGTGTGCTGATATACACGGGACAGTGTAATCAGATGCATCATTAGGTGTAATGAAATGCACTATGCTTTACGGAAAAAAAAAACCTTAAAAAAAACTGAAAAAATGTCGTACATGCACCATAATGTGTAAACAGATGCACCATATATTTTAACGAGACGCATCACACAGTGTAACTAGATGCGTCATGTTTTATGAATAAATCAGCCAGGAATAAAAAAAAAAAAAAAAACTGGTGCGTGCGCGCACCCCCCATTTTTTTGCGACGTGTGGTTCAGATTCATTCATATTTCTCACTTTAAGGGCTCTTTTCACCATAAACCCATCCATATATATATAGAGAGAGAATTGATATGCTACTCACCTCTCGTGAGCACTATTCGTGGGCACCATCATCGATTTATTCATATTTTCACTATTTTATTTAATCTTTGCTATTGCATTTTAATCTAATACCTTAAAAAATGTTATTGAAATCATTAAATTGAAAAAATACATAAATATCAATACTCTTTATTTATTCCTTCTTTGACGTTAAAGGGGAAAATAATGAATCAAGCTTTGATTTTTAGGTAAATTTTCAATCTAATAATTTCAATAACATTTTTTAATGTATTAGATTAAAATGCAATAGTAAAAATTAAATAAAATTGTATTAATATGGACAAATCGATGATGGTGCCCACGAATGGTGCTCACGAGAGATGAGTAGCATATCGTCTCTCTCTCTCTCTCTCTCTCTCTCTCTCTCTCTCTCTCTCTCTCTCTCTCTCTCTCTCTCTCTCTCTCTCTCTCTCTCTCTCTCTCTCTCTCTCTCTCTCTCTCTCTCTCTCTCTCTCTCTCTCTCTCTCTCTCTCTCTCTCTCTCTCTCTCTCTCTCTCTCTCTCTCTCTCTACTATATATATATATATATATATATATAGACATTAAGATAATTTTGGTGTTATAAAAGCATCCACAATGGTTGAGACACCAAGTCTTGATCTTCTGTGGACTCCAGTTAAAGACAACTACATGCAATGGTGCTGTCTCTAAGTTGTCTTAATCGAATTAGTTTTTGAAACTCGATTTTTATTAATTTTCATTGAATTTCAAATATTACAATAATTTAAGTAAAATAAGAAAAAAATACATTAATAAAATAAAAGAAATTACATAATTGAAACATACAAATATAAATTACTACTAATTTTCTATAGGTCCAAACTGCATCCAAATGTGCTCGACCAAATCCTAATAAGTTGAGTGTGCATTCATGCATCTTTGAATGATGCATCCCATTTTAATTAATTAATAAATTTAGAATAATTAAAAATTAATTAATTTTAATTCTGATTATAAGTTTAGGATTAAGATTTAATTATTAAAAAACTATTTTAAATAATTAAAGCCACGAACAAAAACATATTTAATTAAATCCTATATATATATATATATATATATATATATATATATATATTAACCTAAACATTAACCCTATTAAAAACCTAAACATATTAAACCGCCACACCTCATCTTTTCTCTTTCTTTTCTTCTCCTTCTCCTCCGTTCTTCTTCTTCCTTCTTCTCTATTGTTCCGGCTCCAAATCTCGCCATGGGTATGCAAAGCTTTCCCTAATTTTCATTTTCATTTTTTAAAGGCCGGCACGTGCACTGTCTCGAGTGGACGAGACGGGCTCGAGACGGCACTACTTCTGCAATGGGATGTCTCGAGCTCGAGACGGTTTCCAGACACCCCATTATTTGTGCTCTAAGATATGACGATTGGGTGTAACATTCTTTAAGCATGTATTTTTAGAACTAAAGAGTTGTATTAGTAAGTTTGTCAAAACTTACAAACTATAAGTGCATGTGTTACACATATAGTGTGCATTCTTCCCATATATGTTTTTAATTCTTGGCTTTGAAATGTAATGAAGAAAGAATACATTAATTAAATGAACTTTACCCTAAAAAAACAATGTATTGGATCAAACTGAAATTGAGCAATTTAAAAAAAATATATATTATATGGCTTTTTCATTAGCCTGTTAAACCATAATAACACGCGCGGGCTTTCATATTAAATATACATTTTAATTAACTGTATATAATCAGGTTAATTAATTATTTTACATTCATTGTAACTAAATAAAAAAATTTAAAATCATATTTTTATTTAATTGTTAGTTCTAAAGACGAAAAAAGAAAATTATAAACAAAGAAAAACTCACACACATAGAAATACGTGGATTCACATATAATTTTCTTTAAGAGTATTGATATTTGAACAACTGTTGTCCGAACAACGGTATCATATTCATAATTAAATATTTTTTCAATTTTTTTCAATAATTAATATAATTAGTATTTTGTCTATAACACCATTTTCCACTTAATTGTATGCTAATTTTTAATATTAATTAAAATAAATTAATATAATGCACAATTTTTTAAAAATTCGAAATATTAATTAAATTTAAAGATTAACATATAATTAGGTGGAAAAGGGTATTATAGACAAAACATTAATTATATTAATTATTAAAAAAATTAAAATATTATTTAATTATGAATATTACACCGTTGACAACAGTTATCCAAATATCTTTCTTCTTTCTTTTAATAATTAAGGACTTGTATATAAGCTGAAGTCAAGATTTGCGTTTGAACAGTTACCAAATAGTCAAAGTTTGCTGCGAAAACAAAATTTCCTTCTAATCGCATATTTATTTCATCTGGAGTTTTGACCGCGTGAAAGCATTAATATTGGCTTTTCTATTAAGGAAATAACAATTAAATGCATTTTCTTTGGGAAAAATGAGGATCTATTAAACTGACAGAAGCCTAGACAGCTCTCACGCTCATATTTATATCACTATTAGTATTAGTATGATTATGATTTATAGAATAAATAAAATACATAATTAAAATATGGAACAGCCCTAGTGTGTGGAGTGCAATTCAAGTCGTACTTTTAGGCTTCTTGCATGATTCAAAAAGCACTCAATTAAGCAATATTTACCCACTAATTGCGAACTAATTTAAAATTATAAAGAAGATTTGCTTATGATTAGAGTATATACAAGCTCGAATTTAGTCAACAACTAAAAAGTTGTGGTCTCTTGGCTTCTATTACTATCTAATTAAAATCCCCATGATTTCATGATTGCAATTAATTAGTTCCCCAATCAGCCACACATATGCATGCATACACACATCTATACCCTATTTTTTGAGAGACTGTATATATACTATTGTATGTGCATAGATATGTATAAATTGACAACATATATATACATTAATGTAATTAATTAATTACATTTAATTAACACACATATCTTGTTAAATATTGGATCTAGCTAACATGACTTTGGGACCCTATTTAATCAACAAAACCTCTAAAGAAAATTACACAAATATAAAAAAACGTTTCACGAAAATGCTAAACTTGAAAACTACGTACTCTGAATATTACACTTGACACCAAATCCCTCAAATCTTATCATGTTCAATTCCTTAAAGACTTAAATCAAATTGGAGCACAAATTAATCTATTTCTATATATCAACAGCTACAACCAACCAACTCCATATATCTGTCCAAATTTTGGATAGCCTATTTTCTCAGTTGCAATTATCAGTAATTATTAAATGTTTCATCATCTAAAATGAGTTGTTACGATCAGTGTTTATGATTTTGAGGGCAAATTCTTGGCTGGGATTGCTACGTACCAACCATGCAAAATTCACTGGCATAGGACTTACTTGTTTTATGATTTTTGTATAAATAATTCCATTTTTGTGGCTACATTCGAGTCGGATAATCGCTCTTACTAATAAAAAAATTGAATGTTTTGGATTTATCATTGATTTCTTGGTTGCTGCAATAATTGATTTTGTAACTCCCCCTCAAATTTTGTCTTTTCAAAAGGGTGCAGAAGGGGTCGAGCACAAGACAATAATCCATTGATACATTGTTTTCTGTCTTTCAAACCTCAACCTCAGTTCTTGTTTTGCATTTATATCTACCTTGATGTTGAATTCTCATACGTTTGCGCATCTTATACGTGTATTTTCTCGTACGTGTTCGTTTACGTATTTGTGTATAGTATACGGTCGATATTTAGTAAGATATTGTCTTATTCTTAAACGATATATTTGAGTCTCACAACTTCAAATTACATGGATCTTCTAATAGATAATTTATGTGCGTCACATTTGTTCCTATAATTCAAACTATTGTTGGCACCATGGATGTGATCAATCTGTCAAAACATACGGATTGATCCAAATAGATCAAAAAATGAGTTTTTGGACCGACTTTTTTTTCGAATTAAGAATAGTTTGAACTCGATATAGAGCTCGTTCCAAAACTGAATAGATTAATTGTCCACTTAACTAAAGTTTTTCTGTTACAAGGTAGTCACACTTCTGATGAATTTTGCACTTAGATGCGGGACGACTTTCATTGTGCATCAAAATACTTACACATATGTAAGTATTAAATCGGAATGAAATTTTTTGGTCATTGTGTATGGATATATGTGGGTAAAGCCAAAATATAAGGATGGTTGGAGTGGACTATACTTATTCTTGGTTCATAACTTGCCTTCTCTTCTAGGGAACTTCAAATAGACATTTATAATTTAATCATTTAGTATATCTCAAAGATGTGAATATGATATTAATATAAGACTATCTGCAGTGATTGTCTACATGAGTGTCTCAAGACATTCAATCTATGGAGACAGTCCAGTGCAGCACCCACTATTTCAAGACTGTCTCGTCCCATAGAGACATTCCAGTACAACATCCACTGTTTCGAGACTGTCTCGTCCCATAGAGACAGCCTCGATCATTTTCTTTTTTTTTTCCTTCATTTTTTTCTTTTTTTCTTCTTCATTTTTATTTTTTCTTTTTTGATTTTTCTTCTTCATCAGTTTTTGTTTCTTTTCTTCTTCTTTTCTTCTTCTTTTTTTCATTTTTTAGTTTTCATTTTTAATAAATTTTTTAATAAAAAAGTAATAGTTTTTTATTTTCAGATTAATACAATTTTTAATTGTATATTAATTAATAAAAATTTCAAATTTTATGATTAAAATTAATATAAAATTAATATTTAAAATTGATAAACTAATTAGATATAAACACTCTATAAAAACAGTTCCACTGTAACTGACTGTCTCTATCTCCATCACATCCCATAGAGATACCTCATAGAAATACTACCACTGCGGATAGTCTAACTCCAAGCTTGATAATACAACGAAATCGGGTGATTCCATCATTTTTTTTTTTGAGGATATCATTATTTTTTAAAGTGTTTTTTTCCTTGTATAAAATGAAGGCATAAGCTTGATCGATTTCTCTGAGTTCCAAATTTTAAGTTCTCTATTATTTAATTATATAATTATATACACAAATTTTCCTTGTATAGAACTCACTCAGACTACATAACATCTCCATTTAATTTCACATATAAAGCCCTACCGTGGGTATTTGGCTGTTCATACTTCAAACAGATACTACAGTAAGGCCACGCACATGCACGGTGAACCAGAGGTAGGCCGATAGCCCGGATGTTCTCCTCTTGCCCGACCGCAACTAGGGTGATGCCCGTTGTGGGTGGTCGTAGGGTGTTCGTCCGGTTGCTCCATCGCCCGGCCCCTCACTCTCGTTCTCTCTCTCTGGAAGTGCATGTGCCACGTCGCTTTATTTTTTGTCTTTTTATTATTATTTATATTATGTACTCTAATTATAATAAATTTATCATCTTAGAGCTAAAAACTCTACCATTAAAAATTCATCCGAGGATTATTAATTATTGAGATTGCACCAAAGTACAATTAAATATTCATGGGGGAACATTTTTAATACACCATATAAAAGATGTAAATGAAAAATACACCATCTTAACAAATAAAATGAATTTTACTCCACTTACATTTTTGGGCCCACTAAATGTCACATCTCTGCACACGTCTGACGTGTTTTTTTTGTTCCCCCCCCCCACTCTGACAGACATCCTTCTTGTGTTTTTTTTGTTTTTTACCTTCTATTTGATCGGCCCAAATTTTGAGAGCAGAATTAAATTGAAACTTACCCCCACCCCCACCCCCACGTTTTGAATCAACAATAAACAAAAAACCCCCCACTTCATATCCCGCTGCCCATTTATCTCTATCTCGCTGCCCCTCTTCTCTCTTATCTCGCCCAAGCCTACATTCCAATCTCTCGTTTTCACTCATCCCTCCACATCGGCAGCAAGGTCTTCAACCTTTTCACAATATGGCTAATTATGGCGAGGTTAGTATTATTTGATAATGTAATTAATTTTATTTAGTGAGTAGTTTTGTGTATTTGTAGGAATTACACACGCTGAATATATATATATTTCTTCGATTTGTAATGTAGGATTTTGTCCCTTAGTTATTTATTTAATTTAATTGTTATTTCTGAAAATTCCGCTCGGAAAACCCTAATGCCCTATAAATCTCGCTCGAGCGGGATATGCCGCACACGATTAATCCCACTTCTCGGGTCCGACACTTATCAATTTTTGGTAACAGCTTCGCTCTTTCGGCGGATGATGTCCATAGCTTTATCAAAAATTGCTCGGCTATATGCAAATGCAGCTTTTTTAAACAATTCCGTAACTATTTTTCCGTAACGATTAATCTTTTGCAGCAAGTGATAGTAGCATAAACCATGAACTGCATTCGGAAAAACCTCCTTCATAGCGTTATCTATCGAGGGATGGCCATCAGATACGATTAATGTATCATTCAATTCTCCATACGTAATTCTAAATCGGCTGAAGAACCACTTCCAAGAGATATCATTCTCAATAAGGCCAACGCCAATCGCTAGAGGAAAGATATGCTTGTTGGCATCCTTAGTGACAACGACAAACAAGATACCTATATTCTTGCCCTTCAGATGAGTGCCATCAATTGCAGTCATATGCCTCATTCAGTGGATAAGCAAGCCTACATGCGTCGAAAGCTACAAACAAGTGTTCGAACTTTCCATCAATACCAACTTGCAAATCAGTGATTGTACCTGGATTTCATTGCCTTAGCATGTGAAGATAGCCTGGCAACATCCGGAAGGAATTAACATATCCCCCGTAAATGCTTTCTATCGCTGCATGCCGTGTTCGCAGGGCCAAATCATAACGAATGGTGAACCCAAATTTGCTTTGCACCTCTTCCATAATGGCCTTTGGCTCTATTATTTTACACTCCCTTCGTATTTTCCGAACAACGTAGGCTGCAATTACATTCATGTGAACTTTTCTACGACCAACACGTACTTGCTGGTGTGTGCATGCGTGATCGCCCGTAAACTTGGTAATTCTCCAAGCTTGTGATCTTTTACTTGATCTTGCTTTCAACTCTAACGGACAAGATTCCATACGCTTGCATATCCATCTGAGACGTAGGCTATCAGAGTCATCAACTTTGTATTCTGCTCCAATCTCCATGTGCCACAAGTCTGCTGCTACATTTAGAGCTGCTTTACTTTTAAAAATAGAACCAACAGATAAATCACCATCTTTTAGCGAGCCTTTTTCACGTACAATGATTGAATTCGTTGCATTCACGGGAATCACTGGAACTAACCAACTGCCTACATTAGCGGCTTCGTCATCTTCTTCACCGCGAATCCATGCTTCACGTTCCAACATAGTTGATTCTATCATTGTGTCCTCTGTCATTTCTTCCGATGCATCACTGTCGGTTTGCAACTCATATTCTTCATCTTGATGACCAACTGCCTCTTGATCTTTGTCATCACCATCTGCCTCTTCAGCATCGTCATCACCATCTGCATCTTCATCATCGCCATAACCCTCTACTGTCTCTGGAACTTGAGTCGACGTGAATCCGAAATAATATGTGGATGTCGATGCATAATTACCCCCAGCGGGGAATGCATCATCACTAAAAGTGGAGGAAAGCATCTGTGTTTGGATACGATCCATTTCTTCATAATAATCAGCATCAAACTGAGGCACGTATACGTTCGTGTAGTGGTGAGTCACGTACACAGTTGCTTCTGGCTGCGTCATGCACAAATGATAAAATTCAACATCGGTGCTTAATGGGCACTTTACAGTACGTCCCCTCTCATTCTTCGACAGATAATGCAACTCATACTGTGTGCTGAAGAAGTTTGCACTCAATTGACAATCGATGATGTACCTCAGGCCGGCAAGATTTCTTTCGACATCGGTAAACAATGGCACACAGTAGGTTTTTTTCCGGCGAGATCACCGACGGAAACGCCCTTGGTAATCACCGAGGATAAGTGCTGCCGTCGGTGATTTCACTATTTGCTGCAAAGAGATCACCGACGGTAAACGCCCTCGGTAATTATCGAGGGGATTATTTGCCGTCGATAAATTTATTTATTTTAATAATTTTTTATTTATTTTTTGTAACCCCTGCTTCACGATTCAATTACACAACACACACTATAACAAAGCAAATATCAAAACAGGGTATCACAATATCCCAAATCATATAAACAAATGTAATATACGAGGATAAATGTAAAATACGAGTGTAATAATGTACGAATTGTATAAGTAACTATAGGATAAAACGAACGAACGACCTAATCAACTAGGGGGAGGACGAGGAGGTAGCTGGCCCGACTGCATCAATAATTGCTCGAATTGAGCAAAGCGCGCCTCCAACGCTATACCTGCTCGCTCCTCCTCGATGGCTGCACGTTCTACTGCTCGTTGTGCCTCCAGGGCTGCACGTTCTGCAGCACGTTCCGCCTCAGACTGCTGCAGTCGCTCCTCCAACGTGGAGATCCGAGTCTCGTACATCTCCTGTGTCATGGCTGAAGTGCCAGTGCTACTAGTAGACCCCCTACTGATCTGGCTGGCACCGGCACTTCCAGTGCCGTAACGTCTTGACCTGTCGGGATGTACGAGCTCCAAGTAGATCTCGTTCAGGTCCATTCGTTGTGACTCCCGAGCAATGCGATGAATTTCAGCCTAATTGATACATAACATTGCATATTTGTTAGAAATTAAATACATTACAATATATTTAACTAATACTTAAATAAATTTAAATACTTACATCAAGATGTTCATCCCTCTGTGTCGCATAGGTGTCGTCTTCTTTTGTGTGGATGCTCAGGAAAGTCTCATAGTTCAAGGCAGTCACCGGCAGTCCACTCTGCAAGCTCTATTAATACGTGTATATAAGATAAATAAATTATTAACAAAGATATATATACTTAAGAAATGAATTGATAATTACTAACCAAACTCTGCTGCAGGATACGAGTGGACTAAGACCCTCCAACGTGCTTTGCTATCCCTGTACCTAGTCCGTCGAGCTCAGACAGACGGTTTTGCCTGTGTCGCTGGGAAACCGCCTCAACATCCTCCTACTGCCAGTACGCCTGGATCGCTGTCCAGTACTCGTCAGTGAAGCCGTCGGGTCTGGCCATCGTCTGGCCCGCAGCAGTCTTCTTCTTCCACTTCTGCTTCACGATGCTCAAGTTGTCATTGAACCTGGTACGTGCCTTGGCCTCCCACATCTTCTTCACATCGGCCTCATCCTCAGGCTCTCAACAATATTCTTTCTGTTGAATAAAAATGATTAAATCAGTAGATAACAGAATAACAATAATAATTATAATAATTATTTGTAATAAAAATTCAATTACCCCAAATTCGGCCCAGTATGCAGCCTTCACCTCGTCGGAAGTCGACTTCCAATTGTACCCAGGATTAGGAATCCTCTTAAAAGCTTGAAAGGCATTGCTTGCGATGCCCGGTGTCTCCATCAACTCTCTATAAACAATAATAATAACATTAATAATAATAATAACAATAATAATAATAATAATAATAATAACATTAATAATAATAATAACAATAATAATAATAATAATAATAATAATAATAATAACATTGATAATAAAAATAATAATAATAATAATAATAATAATAATAATAATAATAATAATAATAATAATAATAATAATAATAATAATAACATTGATAATAAAAATAACAATAACAATAATAATAATAATAATAATAATAATAATAATAATAATAATAATAATAATAATAATAATAATAACAACAACAACAACAACAACAACAATAAAACACTTGAATTGCCTGATTTGCTAAGACAAATGGATCGTACTTCTTATATCTCCTAGTGTGGTTCACTGAAACCATCTTGAAGTCTGTATTGAAGCCTCTCTCTGATATGTGGTTTTCAACCTTTATGCTCATGAATTGTGTCATAAAGGACAATTGTGAGTAAGCATCACACCCAAGGTACAATGGATTATCGGCTGAGTTCAACATGTCATAAATTTGTTGAGCAACAGGATTGAGCGGTTCTTCTATATTTGGAGGACATTCAAAATTACTAAGACCAGCATGATCATACACCATCCTTTGATAGTTATTGTATGACGCATCATCCTCATTCATCCTAGTATGTTCTAGCCGACTAGCCACTGGTGTTTCTCCATGATAAACCCATGTTGTGTAATTGTAGACAAACCCATGCCTAGTAACATGTTCTCTAACTGTAGGCACACATAAAAATTTCAAGTGTTTGCACTTCTTACACGGACACCTAATGTTACCTACTCCATCTGTGTAAGCTGTTTGATTTATCGCATACTCAAGGAAACCCTCAAGTCCAATTTCAAATGCAGAACGATCATTATATCTCGCATACAAAATTTCGACAGCATAACCTCATTATCCTAACTACCAAGTGCTCGACTCTACCAGTTATGTTAATCATAATGGTTCTAATTTACTAAGTCTACCCGACCCGGCCCCCAATTTTTCAACCAATACAATATAAAATAAGTAATAAAAAATACAATAATTACAAATAGTCATTCAATTGTTGGGAGAAGATCCTTAAGAAATTGATTAAATCTATCCCAAATGTAATAACATATATGTAATCATATTTCTTATCACATAAATTAACATGTAATATGCATGTATTAAGTGAAAAGATGCATCAAATACGAACATATTTATCAAACACGTATGCAACATACTTATCAAACCTAGCAAACAAATTCTACATTGATTCGTAATTTCTACACTAGCAAACAAATATGCATACCTATATATATATATATATATATATATATATATATATATATATATATATATATATATATCACAAAAAATCGAGCGCAAACTAATGTAATTACCGGCAGCGGCAGCGGGGGTGGCGTCGGTAGCGGAGGCGGCGGGCAGTGGGGACGGCGGCAAGGCTGACATAGAGAGAGAGAGAAATGAGAGAGAGAGAGACATAGAGAGAGCGAGACAGTGAGAGAGAGATACCGGCGATGCAGCGATGGCGACTCGGCAGCAGGGACGGTGGATACGGCGGTGGCGTGCGGCTGAGAGAGAGAGACAGAGAGGAGTTAGAGCGAGAGAGAGAGAGAGAGAGAGAGAGAGAGAGAGACAGAGGGAGAGCGAGACAGAGAGAGAGAGGGACATAGAGAGAGCGAGACAGAGAGAGAGACTTACCGGCGACGCGGCGATGGCGACTCGGCCGCGGGACGACGGCAACGGCGGCGGCGTGCGCGGCTGAGAGAGAGAGAGAGAGAGAGAGAGAGAGAGAGAGAGAGAGAGAGAACTTACCAACTCACGGCGACGGCACGGCGATGGCGCTCGGAGGACGACGGGATGGCGGGAGGGCGGAGTTGCAGAAATGGGCAATTAGGGCTGGAAGCCCCAATTTGATTTGAATGATTACCGACGGCAAATGCCCTCGGTAATCCGCCGACCCGTATAAATCACCGACGGCGGAACGAGCTCTCGGTAATCACCGACGGCGGCTTACGCCCTCGGTAATCACCGATGGCAATCACACCCTCGGTAATTACCGAGGGACATTGCCGTCGGTAATTACATTTAAATTTACCTAATTTTTTATTTAATTTATTACCGAGGGCAATTTCCCTCGGTAATTTAACGAGGGCAGTTTCCCTCGGTAATACCGTCGGTGATTTCGGTGGGAACCATCCCGCCAAGTTGCCGTCGGTAAATGGTCGGTAAATTCGCCAAAACCGACCCGTGTTTTTTGCCGTCGGTAATTGGTCAGATTGCCCTCGGTAATTAGCTGTTTTTTTGTAGTGTCATATCCGTCTGAGTATGTACAACCAGACCATGTTCCTCCGTATTTGATAATAAAATAGTGATCCATCTACACAGAAGTACAAACACGTAACAATTAATAAAAATAACACAAAAATATCAAATCTCGCTCGCCAAACACATCAATTTCCCGCTCGAGCGGGATGACATTTCTCGAGCGAGATATGCTAAAATCAAAATTCTAGAATTTTTTTGAGTCCTAATATACAAAATCCCTTTCCGCAGACCTAAATCCTGCTCGAGCGGGATTAAAACTCACGAGCGGAAAATTTAAATTTCGAGCGGAAAATGATAAAATCCACTTGCTATGTAATCTATACGGCATTCATATAAATTTCTGAGTTTTGAATATTAAAGAATAGAGTTTCATTTTCTAATTTATCACGTACAATCAAAATTAAGTGGACCCTAGAGAAAAATTACAAGATCGGAAAAAAACCTCAAATGATGAATTTGAAAGATTGCTGCCCACTTTCGAATGTGATGAATTTGAAAGGATGTTATTTGAAATATTGCTGCCCACTTTCGAATGTGATGAATTTGAAAGGATGTTATTGTGGGTGTGTAAAAGAGGCGTGTGAATGGTAAAATATATAGAGTTGTGAATGCTATACATATATTTTTCTGCATTTCATGTGAAAATGTACTGTCTCATGTCTGCACAAGCAAGTAAATTCATGCCAGACATCATTCTGTACATTGACCAACTTTTCTGCAATTTTCCGCTCGGACGTGTCAAATCCCGCTCGAGCAGGATTTTGTTCTGTCCGAGCGAGATCTACATTTATATTCGTTTAATGTCTATTCATAATTTTTCGATTGAATATAGTACCTAATTAATCCCGATATGTTTCATATAAAATAATTAAATTATATAATTATTGGTTAATGATTATCAAATAATTACCTAATTATCACTAAATCGTTGGACAATACACACACAATCAAGAATGTCATATATTTTATATCAAATCTCTTACACATGTGTAAGAGATGCGATATAAAGTGCTTGATAAGATAAAATTTTATATTTAAAATATTCAAAAATATGTAAAATTTATTATTTTTAAAAGTATAATATATTTTCATTTTTATATTATCAAAAAGTGTATTTTTATGAATTGGCAGTATTCATTACCCTTTGAATATATCACCCCAACCGTGAATGCTCTCAGAATTCCACTTAAAGCATTTGTTCGAAGGAAAAAAAAAATAAAAAAAAAATGAAGAAAATATAATAGTAATCTTTTATGTGGTGAGGGCCCACTTGAGAATGGGCCCCATCCTTGATCTGGCAGCCTCAACTGAAACACTATTTAAACTTTTGGACGCACGTGATGGGCTGCCTCAATGGACCAGGCCTGTCGGGCGTGTACACGTGTGCTGGCCATTCTTCGTGCCACGTGGGGCCCGATCCCGTTATTAAAACTGCCCCCAAATTGCCTGGCAAGTCCCATCATCACAGCTACTGAGGAGTCGACACGTGTATCTCTCACACGTGTGCCTATCTCGGTACCGCAATTTTAGGGGTTGAATTTAGAAAATTAAACGATTTCATCATTATTTATCATGCTTTGCCCATATAGTTTTGTAATTAATTTCTATATTTATCTTCAAATTCTTCAAATTTCGGGTTGGATCAAGAACAATGCATATTTTCATGAAAGGGCTCAGAAAAGAAGTGTGTCTATAGTAAGAGAATCGGTAAATATTTTTGAAAGGAGAAGAATATTGATATTAACCCTAATTTACTTTTTAATGAAGTGATGAGAGTTGGGACATAATGCGAGAACACAAACAACTTGCACCAACTTCTACCTCATTATTTTAACAATGACTTAAGTTAAATAGAAAGTAAGGTAAACTAGAATGATATCAATTCTTCATCTTCTTTTTTTTTTTTTTTTTTTGAAACTAGAATGATATCAATTTTAAAGTGAACTTTGGAGTATCTAATTTATTTCAGTTTATATATAAACCTCGATCATTTTGAACCACATCAAAATTAATTATTGAGTTTGAATGTAATTCATAAATCATGATATCAAATGTATATCGATCGATTATTATGAGAGCCTAAAACCACGTACATACAATATTAATGTTATTGGAGTGTAATTCATCTTTCAAAATCTTCAAATAAAAACAAATTATATGCACAAATTAATGGTCCTAATTCCATGGAAAAAATACATCGACAAAACTTGGAACTTGTGTGAGGTACAAGTTTGAAAAGAGAGGAGAAAAATAGGTGGTAGAAATAAAAGAGAGACATTGCGCGCAGCTTTAGTAAAAGTGGTAGTATTAGTAGGAAATAAAGAGGCATAAAGAAAAAGATTTGTGAGAATTTTCTTTTTTGTTGATCCCAAGAAGATTTTGTACATGTAAGATTTATATAGCCAGACCAGAGGCATTTTTTTCCATTGTTGGGGAAAAAGAAGAGTGGATCTAATGGCCATTTTGAATTCTTCCATACTCGGAATTATTTCTAAATTTGTGATTTATTAGTCGTGTGAATCATGTTTTCTTTTCTTAATCATGTTCAATGTTTTGTGGTTATGTGGGTTTAAACACGTCATATTATATTTTTAATTTTTTAGGGTTGCGATGGGGTCGGACAACATACCCAAGTCAAGAAAAGTTATAAAGATGTATAAAGAGTTAGAAATTAAAATTTGCGGTGAAAAATATACTATATATTATTGTTGTTGTGTTGTTGTTATTATTTAATATTCATATCATTATTATAATTATTATTCCTACTAAGATGAGAGCATGCCTACAATAAAAAGAGAAAGAAAGAATAAAAGGAACGTGAAGAAATAATGAATGCCAATAATGAAGGAATTAATCAGTACCAATTAATCATGCATATGCATATGTTATTATACAACAATAACATATTACCATACTTTCGAGTGCAACTAAATAATAAAATAATTTAGTATATAACAAAGTGTGCAATATTCATATACGAATAATATAGAAATATTGAGCAGTACCAAATTAATGAGGTTATGATGGAGACTTAAGAAATTAATTTCAAGACGAGTATGGCCATTTTCACGGTATCTTAGATTTTGTTTCTTTCAATTGTCACGCTTCCGATTATGGCCATTTGAAAGAGAATCATCATGTTTGAATTCGTGATTTTGGACTACTAGATATTTGTTGATAAGAAGGCCTTTTTTCTTTCTTTTTATTCTTAGATGTAGCAAGAAATACATAATTTGTGAAAAATAAATATCGAAAGAGAAACTTGGATGAACGCATCAACATATGACGACCAGTACGTGGTAGATTTAGGGGGAGCTAAGGTATGCTCCAGCACCCCCAATAAAGATTTTCCGCTGCCCCGACCCTTTTATTTATGCATTTTCCATAAATAATCGATATTACCACTCATTCTCCTTCGTAGATATATTTCGCATCCGCCTCTGATGACGACAACTGACCAACGGTCGGAGTGGTGGCTATGACGGTACCGGTATGTTCCAAATTATGGGTAGTTTTCATGTTTGATTGAGCAAATGTGGTACCACGAGTTTGAAGTCATAGTGCGACAATATCAGTGTCATTATCTAATCTTGCCTTACCATCACTCTTTCATTTTCTCTCTACATTCATGCATACCTACATACAAGATAAAATCTTTTATCTATGTATACAATTAATTAAGTACGTACTGTACCATATACACTTCATGCACAATTACATGGTATGTACATAACTACCCACGCCGACAAATATATAAAGCACAATATAAATTATGTGGTGATTTACACGTCATTTACATAAATAAGGGTATATATTTGTTGTTTTTAAAGAAATGATGGATGTTTCGAAAAGTAGAGTAATTAATCTTGAAAAAAAAAATTCGAGTTTAAGACACATAAATAGCCGGTGTAAGATCGAGCAAATAATAATTCAAAAATTTTGGAAAGTTTTTATTGATATCATAAAAGAGCAACTTTATCATATAAGCCATGTATATATGGTTCATCGTAGAAGACATATATAGATAATATTAGAATTCATAATATTTCAGTCACAATCTCGCTCAAATCGATCAAGTTCGAATAGGTTTAAATATAGTAAAATCTTTATATCAAGCTTGAGGTGTCCGTTTTACCCTAAGTTAAATTATGTAATTAAGATAGTTAACTTCCCCCTAATAGGTTTAAATATAGTAAAATTTCTATAAAAGAGCATTCTACTTATGAATAAACTCTATTTAGGAATACAAATTCATGATCCTAACTTGGGACAAGTTATAAAAGGGAATAAAATCTACATTAATATTATCTGTATATTTTTTCGGGTCCCGTCATAAAGAAATACAACAACATTTAGAAATAAATAATAATAATAATAAATATGAATAAATAAATATATATGCCTCGTTATGATAAATTTAAGTTGAACTAAAATACTTATCTAGGGTTGTCTTTGACAACAACTTAATCTTTTGTGTTCTAACAACATCTTTAGCTTGTGTGTGCTCAATAACTCGTTCACATGACCAACTCTTATTGAATTCAAAATATTTTCAACTTGTCAAACAGAATTAAATTTTTTTTGCATGAAACTTTTTGCCATCATCCTAAATATATACTTGTACAATATATGTTTGTTAAAATTCTTATCGATTTACATGTATTTGGTAATTATAATATTTGTATTTTGCATGCATCTTAAAATTAGAAGAAATTCTTTTTCATTTTACATTTTTATTTAGGAATACCTCGATTTAGAAATATATTTTTGTAATTCTAAAGATATGACTTAATAGAGGTTTTACTGTATGTTGGAGGCTCTTAAGGAAAAGCAAATGAAAAAGATAAAGAAATGGCATAATTATAACGAAAATGAAAGGTTTAGCACAAAGGAAAGAACGGCAAAAGATTTTCATTTTGTTTCTTCGTGTTTATACACTAAAATTTAGGCAGAAGTCGTTATCACCAATATTTTGATGACTTTTCAAGTAAAAAAGAAGCAATTAATAGTGTATGGATATTCAAAATAGAGAAATGTTTTTTTATTAAATTTTTAACGAGAAATTAATTGTGGGCGTGGACGGAGAAAATCCGTGAAATATAATGTCGTGATGCGAACAAGTTTTATGGGCGTGAAAACAATGTCATTTTTCTTATTTATAGTGACGTTTACAATTTAAGATTCTTTCTTTTCTGTTTTCTAGTGACGATGAATTTTTAATGTGATTATAAATATTGAAAAAGTGAAGTAATTTTTAGGTATTTTTAGACATTATTCCCAAAGTAGGACTTTTCTTAACTTATACGTACGCGATACCAATATCTTTAGTTTAAGAAATCTTATTGTGATAATGGGACAATAAGTTTCTATTTCTATGTATTTCAAGATTTTTGGATGAGATATTGTACATTGAAACTTTAATTATTAAACCTATGTTAAGTCCCTTTCGATTGTGATATATGGCCTCCAATAATTGATATTTGGTTTTATATTGTGACAAAACACATGCAGCCTAATAAAAAAGGTATATCGATTAGATGAATCTAATGGGAGTGAAATTAAAGATGACGTCCCTTCTCATATTAATTATGTATGCAAACACGTTCGTGTGTCTGTAAAACTTTTACTAACTATTAGAATTGTTAAAATTACGTGTGTGTGTGTTTTTTTTTTTTTTTGGGTTGCAACTTATAACGTTGAGCAACATTAGTAATTTTTTTAAATCAATTCCATACTTTTTTTAGAAAATTTTACGGAAGGGGGAGTGGTGGTTTGAACCCTATTCTTACAGACTGAAGACTGATTGTCGTAGTTAACCTCTTATATTAATTTGCTAGTTTTAATGAACTCCTTGCATTGTTATGCAGGTATATCATATTTAACTAAAACTTGAACCTTAATTTAATTTTAACAATTAAGCTTAAATTAATTTAATTTATAAGAATTATTCTGCTAGCTGCAAGAAAGTTTTATAGTAGCATTTATTTTTTTAAGTTACTTAAAAAAGGAAAAAGAAATGAAAATGACGAACACCTTCAGGGCTTGTTATTAGTTGGAAGCGGAAAATGTCGAGGCGATTGATCGGGATATCTGTAGGATCATTGAAGAGCTAAAAAAGGTAATTCTTTTATAATTGTTAAGAACCATTATTTCAATAAAATGAGATCGTAATAATATACTATAGATTTAAAAAAATAATGATAATAATAATAATAAATAAATAAATAATAGAAATTGTAGTTGGAGTTAAATATGACTATTCTATATATAGCTGACTCTCACCATATAGCATGAAAACATTAACAAGTAAATAAGGAAGCGGAAGTGTATATATAATTACATGCATTGCATTTATGAATATGTTTTGTTAAGGTAGGACTATAATATGCACTTCCATTTTTCTGTTCACTTTTATAAACTTTTGGTGAATATTTAATCATCCAAAGAATATATTCTCAACTTTTGTCGCATTTTTGACAATATCTGAGTAAATATTTTCATACAAAAAAGAAATTATGAAAGGGATATATGGACGACTCTGGTGTGTTCCACTATATCCAATTTGTTGTTTTATTTCTAATAATTCATAAATTTTAATTGTGAAAAATAAATGCTAATTGCAAATTTAACAAGTTATAATTAAAATGAAATATTTAAAAAAATCTCTCCAATTGTTCTTAATTCCCTTAATTGGAGTATGATATTTTACAAAAATGAAATATGTTATTTGGGCTGACAAGTAAGGGCCCAAAGATGTGGCCCATAACACCAAATTAAGAAAGCCCACAAATTTATTCTCTGACAATCACACTCACTCTATTTCCGCCGCTGCGATGTTCCCGGCGACATTTTACCGGTAAAACTTCCTTCACCGACGCGAATTCCCTCTGCCGAAACAGGTACAGTTAGTTGAGAGTGTTAGTTCTTATGTGAGTCAATCAATGGATGAATCGCGCGATCGACTCAGTGAGTTACCGACTCGTTAGGGCTTGAGATTCTTTGACGGTTAGAAATGAAGGATGGTGTTAGTGTTAGGACAACTATTGTGGAAAGATAGAAGTGTGGAAATCGAAGCTTTATTGACGGAGCTCTTGCGAATTGGAAAGGTAGCAAGATTTTGAAATTCAGCATAGCTTTCAAGGAAGGTCCTCCTCCTACTAGTTGAAGACGCCATGAACCAAATTCTTTCAAAAAATTCGATGCTCCTTGGATCCATATCGGCAAGCCTAATTGTAACTAACGCAATTCTTCATTTTCAAATTCAAAATATTATTGCCCAACTTTTTACTGTTACTCTTGTTTTTCAAATGCTGACAAGCTCACGTTATCAGCTCTTTGATTTCTTACTTATCTTTAATCATTTCTTGTTATCAGCAGTTACAAATTTTATTTATCATTTCATTTTGCCATCTTCAAAATTCTGTTTTGTTCTTCAAACTGCATGCCAATTCTATCTAAGATTGATTCTCTTGCATTTACTTTATTTACGAGTTGAACAATGTTATGTTATCTCATTCTGCACCATGCATCTTGTCTACGGGAAGATGAAAGATATGGTTGAACAGAAAGTGTTAGGCTAGGTATGCCGAGAGCCTCACCAACTCCACTAGTGATTCATTATAATAAGCAAAGCTTCAAAACGATAATCATTCGTTGTCAATGTAGTTGTGCCGTTTTGGAATTAATTAATGTTACATTTTCAACTAAGATTGTGTTCTCATCTATTTGGAAATATGAGCAACTAATCTTGATTGCCATAAGAGCATTCTTACCATAAAGATTGGATTCATCACAAAATCCTTTCACTTTCTCTAGTAATAATACCGTACGAAAAAGAAAAGCTAACTGTAAAAATGAAAATAATCAAGAATCCCTAATCACATTTCCTATTAGTAGTGATTTCATTTCTATGTTTAGTTTGATAGGAAATCGGATATTCAAATAAAAATAAAGAATTGTGGATCGAATGACTATTCATCTATTGTATTTTTATGTATTTTTATACAAATAGTACAAATAGGGGGCAAGAAAACTCTATGGAAAGATGGTGGTTTAAGTCGACGGTGTTTAAGAAGGAGTTAGAACGCGGATATGGGATAAAAAAATTAACGGACGATCTTAGTCCTTTTGAAAATACTAGTGAAAGTGAAGATCCGAATCCAAAAGGTAGGACTAAAAACATTCATAGTTGGGGGGGTCGTAACAATTCTAGTTACAACGATGTTGGTCGTTTATTTGGCATCAAAGACATTCGGAATTTCATCTCCGATGAGATTTTTTTAGTTAGGGATCGTAAAGGAGACGGTTATTCTACCTATTTTGATATAGAAAATCTTATTTTTGAGATTGACAGCGATCATTCTTTTCTGGGTGAACTAGAAAGTTCTTTTTCTAGTTATCGCAATTCTAGTTATATGAATAATGGATCTCCAAATGAGGATTCCTTATACAATCGTTACATGTATGATACTCAATCTAGTTGGAATAATCACATTAATAGTTGCATTGACGATTATCTTCAGTCTCAAATCTGTATGGATACGTCCATTGTAAGTGATAGTAGTGTCGGTTACATTTCTAGGTGCGTTTTTGATAAACGTAAAACTAGTAGTGAAGGCGGGGAGTCCAGTATACGAACCCACCCTAAGAGTAGTGATTTAACTCTAAGAGAAAGGTCTAGTGATCTCGATGCAACTAAAAAATACAAGCATTTGTGGGTTCAATGTGAAAATTGTAAAGGATTAAATTATAAGAAATTTTTGAAATAAAAAATGAATATTTGTGAACAGTGTGGATACCATTTGAAAATAAGTAGTTCAGAAAGAATCGAAGTTTCGATCGATCCCGGTACTTGGGACCCTATGGATGAAGACATGGTCTCTCTGGATCCCATTGGATTTTATTCGGAGGAGGAGCCTTATAAAGATCGGATTGATTCTTATCAAAGAAAGACAGGATTAACTGAGGCTGTTCAAATAGGCACAGGTCAACTAAATGGTATTCCCGTAGCAATTGGAGTTATGGATTTTCAGTTTATGGGAGGTAGTATGGGATCCGTAGTCGGGCAAAAAATCACCCGTTTGATTGAGTACACTACCAATCAATTTCTGCCACTTATTATAGCGTGCGCTTTGGGGGGAGCGCGCATGCAAGAAGGGAGTTTGAGCCTGATGCAAATGGCTAAAATATCATTTGCTTTATATGATTATCAATCAAATAAAAAGTTATTCTATGTATCAATCCTTACATCTCCTACTACTGGCGGGGTAACAACTAGTTTTGGTATGTTGGGAGATATTATTATTGCCGAACCAAATTCCTACATTGCATTTGCAGGTAAAAGCAGTAATTGAACAAACATTGAATAAAACAGTACCCAAAGGTTCACAAGCGGCCGAATATTTATTCCAGAAGGGCTTATTTGACCTAATCGTACCGCGTAATATTTTGAAAAGCATTCTGAGTGAGTTATTTAAGCTCCACGCCTTCTTTCCTTTGAATTCCAATTCACTCAAGTAGAGTGTACTAAGTTTCATTTTTTTATTTGTAGCAAACAAGTAGTTAGTTTATCGGAATCTTAGCTTATCGGAATCAAAGTAACTAAAAAAAGGGAGTTTTCTTTGGCCACCTAAGATCTAATTGTAGAAAGAATCAAAATCAAAAGTTTCGGATAACTCTTTCTTTATTAAATTCAAAGACAAGAACGAAACACAAAGAAATGAAGAAAAAGAAAATGGATTATCATATGTATCTTTCATGTAGATAGATGAATAAGTCCATTTATTTACTTCTACATTCCTTGGACTTTTTCCTTATTCTATATACTCACTTAGATCTTTAATTAAAAATTGTCATATTGAATTAATTAATAATAACTACAATTACTAATTATAATTATGTATAAATATAACATATGATATTAAAAAAAATAAGAACAGGTACAAATAATAAACCGAGGTACCCCATTTTATGACAACTTTCAATTTTCCCTCTATTTTGTGCCTTTAGTAGGCCTAGTATTTTCAGCAATTGCAATGGCTTCTTTATTTCTTCATGTTCAAAAAAACAAGATTGTTTAGATCTAAGGGGACCCAATCTCATTCGTTTTTTTTTTTTTTTGAAAATTAGACTTGTAGCATAACATAGATATTTATTTCGGAAAATAAAATATGGTAGAACATGTGATTTCTGCTGAACATAAAGCAAAAAGTTCTTATGCCTGTAGAAAATGATCTATAGGTAACTAAATTCTAGTCAGTTTCAAATAGATAAGGATCGTCGGATGCCTAAAATGTAAGGTGGGTCGATCTATATGTATATCGATATGTATATTGGGATGAGGGGTATGTTATTATTTTAGATCTAAACAAATTTGATGAATTACCCATAAAAGTTCCCATTAAACTTAAACTAGTGCTAGTTAATGAAAGTGCATTTGAAAAAAAAAAAAGTAAAGCCAAAATCATTTGGGGTATTATCTTAATTTCAATAAAATGCAATCGAATGAAGTATGAGTTGGCGAATCTAAGTGATAACTGATTGATTGCAAATATCTATTCTATATCTTCTCTATATAGGACCAGAAATACCTTATTTGCATATCATTGGAAAGTGCATTAACATAAATACAGCAGTAAGAAGTGGCAATACAAAAGTGTGTGAACTACACACTACATATTAACTCATATAGTATGAAATGAAGAAAACAAATAACAACATAGATATAATAAAGCCCCCTACATATTAGATCATCGTATAGATAAAACAAATATATTATTTATTTCATAAAATTAAAGATTAAATAATATATAGCTTTATCTAGAGTAAAAAAAGTAAATAATGATGAGTCTTTTTACTCAGAACTATATTATATAGTATAGTATAAAACAACAAATAAACAACTAATTTATTCATAAAATAATTTATAAACAACAATATAAGAATCTAATAAACTACAATAAATTCATAAGCTGTCATTACATTTATCCTACATAGTTGTTGTAATCTTGATTATTGTTTGTATCGATAAATCAGATGCTAATACATTAATAACCAGTAACTAATACCTCAGAAACATCTGAATTAATTGCTTTATTAGATGGTTTATACTTTCCCTTTTAAAAGCATATATTACCATTTCAGATAATTTATCAAATTCCAATACATTTATTGGACTGTATATAACGTTCATTTTTTTCTAGTTAGAAGAAGACCTTTTGGATTTTCCTAATTACTTTAGCCACTCTCTTCTTCGAAAATTTCTTTGCTTTTCCAGGTCATTGGTTATTCCTTCATTTGTATTGAATGTGTAAAATATAAGAAACATAACACTTTACTATGAGCTGGCCCGACCATATTTCCTTTAACTATATTTTTTAACTGTTTTTTAGACTTTAGTATTAGCAAATACTGATAGAAAATTGGGATTTTAAATGACTAATAAATTAATGCACAACTTATTTATAAGTGTGACCATTAAATAATACCCAAATGTACATGTGACATGCATTATATAAAAAGAAACTTGGGGCAGGGTATACTCAATACACAACAAAAATACAGTTGTAATTTCTCACGGCTAAAAAAACAAAAACAAAACCAAAAACAAAAACAAAAACGTTAAAAACGTTGAGGAAATTCGCGGCATTATTCGACTGGAAGGAACATACATCAACAGAAAACAGAAAGTGATAAATGATTAAGAATATACAACAACTGATGTGAAAATTCGAATTCCCATTTTTATCAAAATACATTCTTCGGACTACATTTTAATTTCTACAACTTATTCAAACTCATAATCTAGCTATTGATAACCCCAAATAGAAGTGGTTTCACTTCCTTTTCCTTTTCTCGGGGCCGCTATTTCTGGGGTCATTTTTAACGAAAGTAGACCCATACTGCATTGGCGACGGAGCCTGAGGAGGAGCAGGAGGGATGGTGGAAACAGCAGCCGGGATAGTAGTCGGTGGCAATGGTGGAGGGGCTGGGGTTGCAGTGGCGGAAGATTCTGGAAGTGGCTTTGGTAGAATGTGCTTCAACCGGTTGTTTCTGTAGTTCTTCCAGAAGTAAAATTGTTGTCTATGCGCCAACTCCTACAAGCAACAAACACATAATAAACTATGGTGGTTAGAGCCGAAAAGAGACTTGTCTGAAAATTGAGAATTTTCTAAGAGTCGAAAAGAATTGATTTTGATAATGGCAATCAGTCGTGAACAACTTCATCTTTTGGTGTGTGGATTAAATATATAAAAAAGTAAGGGAAATTTAAGAGTCTATAAAGTAAAACCTTGTTTGCAGGATGTGCCATTGCGTTTCTGAAGTTCGCATTCTGCAGAAGCTCAAGAAAGAAGAGGCAATGGGGATACCTGACACAAGAGCAAACACGAGTATGTAAAAATAATAACTAAGTCTGAAATTCAGAGTGGACTAGAACAAATTGAAACACAAAGCTGAAAAGTAAAAAACACATGTTATGCATTAACTCGAAAGTGAAACGAATATAAGATAAGTGGTGACTTGAACTAGAAAAACATAAACTCACATAATAAACTTTAAGTACTCAGGCCTTTGCCAGTACTGAAGATATTTCAGGTATCCGATGAATGCCTCATCTTCAAAGTACCTATTTTGAGCTAAATCTGCACCAAATAAAGGCAAAAATCAAATAACAGAGTCCAGCCATGATATGAAAAAACTCAAACCTAATGCAACCAAAAGAAACTGGATAGAGTGACAAGACGACTAAAAATACAAGTATCAGACCTTGCAAAATTAACTCATTTTTTTTAAATAAGTTGCAACAACTATTAAACAACAAGATAATCACTAATGAGAAGTAGCATGCTTCTACTATGCATATTGGATAGAACATGAAGACCACACGAACATATTGTCAGTATGCAATGCATCGATTAAGTTGCAATTGAGAGAGAGAACCAAGATACCAAAACCTCTTACAAACCATCCCTAGATTGGTTGTAATGAAAATGTCTGGGTTCTCAAGCTCTGAGTACAACCTATTACCTCACAAACTCTACACCATACACATTACGGCAGCACTAAATTTGAGAGAATTGTGTAGACTGCTACACATTTTAGAGATTAGGGAATAAGATCGTATACTTGAGACATTGCAGGCAAATATATTACAATACTAAGGGCAAGGAAATCCTTCGTGCACCTTGAAGTGAATAAAAGGCACTCAATAGATCAATTTCCTATCATAAAGATCTCCAACATCTGAACTTAACATATACCATATTGTCAAACTTTCCAAGTTATCCGATCCTCCACTTAGCAAGAAGGTATAACGTACACCAGTGCACATATATTTAGAGATAACGGATAAGTAATATGTAAAATACTTCTAATTTCGCAACGCGAGCACTTCCTTATTAAATCAAACCACTTTGCAGCCAGCACGAATACTAATCCAAACCCTTCCGATGGCTAACTGGAGCCAACCCATTCATCCACCTAATCCCATCAGACTAATTTATCGAAAATTTGAAATTCCAGCATTCAACTATACCTCACTTATTAAACCAAACCAAATTATCGCCATTACAGCTGCCAATCAACTAATTCTCACACTACCTAAAATCAAATAATCTCCACATAAATTTGGCAACTTCGAATTGTACGTAGACAGTGCATTTCTGCTACCTTTTTACACCAAAGAGATACAACAACTTTACAATTTACAAATTTCGTTCCAATTAAAACTTCCAATTGCGAAGAAATTACGTACAATGTATGTAGGTGGGATTAGCTAGGCATTGAATAAATTCGAGCTCCAGCAAGAAGCGCTGGCGGCCATCATCTGGATCCTTGTACACATTTTTCAGACTGCAATTGAACAAATTTTCGCCAAAATATGAATCGCGCTAAAAAAATTCGGAGCGAAAATAATTTGGGAGCTTACGGCGAAGGAGGATTTGTTACTTCCATAGGATCGGAATCGGACTCCATAGCTAAACCCTTTTCCCCAATTCAGAAAATTAAATAAGTAAATAAAAGTTTGACCGTTAATAATAGCCTACGGTTAGGTTTCAAAGATAAAGATTGGGCTTAATCAATCAATCCATTTTCATTCATATTTGTTAAAATTAGCCCATGTTTCGGCCCATTTTAAACCTATAGTATCATTTTATAAATTGCCCAATGTTCATGATCAAATTATCAAAAAAAGATTTAAGAAAAATTGGAAGGGTCAAATTATCATTTCGATCAAAATTAAAATCAAGTTAGCCATTTCTTTTTGGCGTACCTAGAGCACCAAGAGCTAGAGATGGCAATGTACTCCGGATCCGGTGTTTCAAATCTAGTTTTTAGGATATGGACATCAAAAATTTAGATCTGATGAATCTGGGTCAGATCTGGACAAAGGGTTGAAAAAATGGATCTAGATCTGTATTTAAATTTTTAGATTCAGATCTGGTCCAGATCCGTTTTAGGATCCGGTCTATAGTATATGTATAAATATATTTTTTTCATTTGTATATAATATATAATACATATTGTAGTTTTCTTTGTAAGTCTTATTTAATTTATATTCTCATTCTAAGATTAATTTTGAAGAATGAAGATTTGAAGTCTTATTTTGAATTATTGTGATGATGTATGTGGTTTAATAACCTAGTTTTGAACTTTTAAATTATTGTAGAAGTTTATATATAGTGTGTCATTCTTGATAGTTTGTATTAAAAAAAATAAAAGTAAAAATACTATGGATTTGGATCTGAACCCGAAATCTGTGGATCTTATGAATTTGGATATGGAATTAATTTTTTTTGGATCCAATGGATTCAGACCAGATCTAGACCAAGCATCCAAAAATCGGATCAGGATCTGGACTAAACAAAATCTGGTCTAGATCCGGCCCATTGCCATCCCTACCTAGAGCTAGGACTGTCAAAATCTTCGGGCCGGACTGTTAAAATCCTCGGGCCGGACCGAGTCGGGCCGAAATTTCAACGGGCTGCTAAAATTCATGCCCAGCCCGACCCTACACGGGCCAACGGGCTTGTCGAGCCGGGCCGACCCCTAGATTTTCCCTCAATTCAAGAGAAAGAAAATTCATATTATCGTCAAGTTTTTTTTTGTTTCTTTTTTGTAGTTGTCGACTTAACTTTGAACAATTTTGTATTGGGTCTTGATTAATTGACAACGTTTAAAATTTCTTAGAAGGAAGACAACCTCATTTTTTCTTCATTAAAAACTCTATTATTATTTTGTTAACTGAAATTTGATGTACTGGAGAATAAGCTAGATACATAATCATAGCAAAAAAATATATATATAATAAGGATAATTTGAAAAACGGCGTCATGTTGTGTTTAAAAGAGAAACATTTTTCCTATCTTCAACCATTTTAGAAAATTCATTTTCTATTTATAACTCGACTCTTAACTTCGTCTTAAAACTCGATTCTTAAATTATTATCTCTATTATTTCCTCGACTCTTTTAATTTAAAACGATTTGAAAATCAAACTCGATTGACTTATTCGAACATCATTACTCTGCATAATATTCATAAACAAATACTCAAATACTTATTATTTATAAACTTGATTCTCAAAATAACTCTTATTAAATCTTGTTCTCTTTTTATAACATTTCTCAATTAATTACTTTAATTCGCTCAAATAATTCTTACTCGACTCTAATCTCATAGTTCCTCTTACTCGACTTATTTCTTTAATTATTTTCTAAGCTCGACTCAACTTATTATTCTCATATTCTATTATTTCTTATTTAAGAAATTCTTATTTTAGTTAATTTGCTCTAACTTTATTATTAAACTTCAAACTTCTCAACTAATTTAATATCATTCGTATAATTAAACTCATACTCGATTTAAAGCTTCTCGTTGATTATTTATACTTAACTCTATAATTATTATTTATTATTTTCGTTATTTCTCGTTTATTCAAAACGACTTAATTCTCAATTACTCGACTCAAATTTCATACTCGATTCCTAACTCTATTTCTTTAATTCTATCTCGTCTTCTATTTCTCATTTATTACGACTTCTAATTCATCGTTATTTAATTCTCGATATTAATTCTTCTAATCTCAAATTATTTAACTAAATAAATTCTTTTTATATTAAACTCTAATTATTTAATAAAGAAATTATTTTTCTTTATTTTTCTCAATTTATGACTCATCACTCATTTAATAATTTTTCTCTTTTATTTTCTATTTAATTTTTATTCTCAAAATATCTTGAATATTTTATTAATTTAATAATTTATTTCTTTTAGAATTAATTTTAATGATCTTTAAATCTTCAAATAAACACCAAGAACGCCTAGAACACACACTAGGCATTCATTCAAATCTTCAAAAATTTCACCAAGAACACCTAGAACACACACTAGGTATCTTTCTCATTTCTTTCGATTTTTACCTCTTTTTATGCTTAAAACTTCATTTTTTTTATCTCAATAAATCCTACTAACATCTAGTATTCAAAATTTCACACACAACATGTTCTAAAACACCATATTATCAAAATCATCAAAATCGTTAAATCATCATAAAAATTCATTTTTCTTTTAAAATCATACATAAACTCAATTTCTTCTCAAATAACATCATAGGGGATTTAAACCATCATATACTCATAATCATCTCATGCTCATTATATCATCAACAAAATAATCAAATCAATTTCCTCCTCCTTGGCATAAAAATCACGGCATTCATAGGATTTTTAGGGCAAATAATTTCTCAATTTTTTTCATGCATATATAATCATTCTAAACATACTCATCAACATATATATATCATCAAATCATCAATAAAGCATAGTAATCGATTTTTCCCTATTTTCTCCTATTTTTCGGTTTTAGTCAATTTTTAGGGATTTTAATTTTCTTTTCTCTTTTTACTCATAGATTCATCCCTAGGGTTTAATTTTCCTATCGATTCCTCACTCGATTTTCAAATAAAAAATCCTAGTTTGCCTAAGCATAAATTTAAATATCATGCATGCATGTTTTTCTTTAGAGATTATAGAGATTACGTATATACATCTAATCAAATGGATTTAACCTACTTTGAAAATTAAATGGATGCTCCTCTCTTGATTTCTCTTAGACCAAAAATAATGGCTTGAAAGGCTCAAATCCTAGCTTTGATTTCCATGGTGGATTCCATCTTGAATCCTCAAGAAAAATGAAACAAAAATTAATCATCTTCCTCAAGGCATGATTGCCGAAAATATTGAAGAAATTGGAGATGATTGGGATTGAATTTTTGAACTCAAGAATTAATGAATAATTACCTTTTTAACTAGGATTTGGAAGATTGAAAAGGATGATGATGATCTCTTGAAAACTTGGATGTTTGAAGCTTGGATCTTGGAGCTTCAATGGAGAATCTTCAAGTGTGTGTTGGGGTGTGTGTGTGCTCAGTGTAGAGAGAGAGATGAGAGTGATATTTTCTTCTCCCTTCTTTGAGAAGTATCGAGAGAGAGAGAGAGAGAGAGAGAGAGAGAGAGAGAGAGAGAGAGTGTAGAGTGTTTGAGAGAGAGTTGGATGCAAGATATGAAATAATGAAAATGAAATGTATTTAGCTAAGTTAAGAAAGAATATCATGATTATTATTCTCTATAGGTTTTGACAATAGGGTAGCTAAGGAGAGATTAGGGAGAGAGAGAGATGTCGGTTGGGAGGGGGAGAGAGATGAGAGAGATTCTCTTCTGGCAGATATAATTTTGCCCGGTTGAAAAAGTTTTCCGAATAAAAAGTCCGTATTATTTCATTTATACTGAAAACGGCTCTAATCTCTCCTTGTCTCGTTTCCGACACTAAAAATATCTCGAACCTATCTCATGTCCCACTAAATAAATCAAGGATTCCGATTATCTAATTTTTAGGTTAAAATTCCAAATAACGAAGAAAACCTAAAAATTACTCGGCTAATTAATCCGTTAAGGACTAAATTCTTATAATTCTCTCATGTGATCTCGGATGAGCTTCTAATATATCTCAGGGATCTTAGAATTAATTCTAGATTCAAAAGACACTAATTAGATCAAATTCTAAGTTCGTCGGTGAATAGTGTTTTCTCGGTTCTCGTTACTATTCATTGAAAAGTAAAATTCTCAAAATTCTCCAAAAGTCATACTCATGCTCAAACCCATATAAATAAACTCAATCAATGCATCACATCCTCAACTCGAGTAATTAAAACACATAAGTTCACGTTGAAGCACATAGGGGCATTTTAGTCATTTCAAAAAAAATTATTTTTCCTTAAAAAAAAATTATCACTCAAAACTTGATAATTAAGCATATTAACTCATTTAGAACGCACTTAAGGACTTTTGAAAACTCGGGGTATTACATCCGACCAATCAGAATCTTCTTCACTGAAGATTTCTTCTTGCTCGTATATGCTCTCGTCCGAAGGTATATCTTCGAACTGATATATTTGTATCAGCTCCTGAAAGTAGATGGTATCCTCGATGTCAGGAGTTGACTCGAATCTTCGAATACCTCTTCCTTCATTATCGGCACAATTTGTTGAAATATGTCTGTTGGCACCGCACGTCCAACAGTTGCAATCTTTAAAACTTTCATTAACTCTAGTGTGAGTTCGTCTGAAAGTCTTCTTGGCTGGTGTTCGTCCTTGAGATCTATTTGAACCAGATCTTCAGGATGAAAACCTGTTTGGACCCTGATGGTCCCAAAACGAGTTCTGGTGTATGGGGGGAATACACCAGATAAAGCTTTTAAAAATCAACCCCCTAAAAATATCACAACCGAGTAAGAAGACTCGGCTGGAATCACAACTGAGTAAAAAGACTCAGCTGGACTCATAACTGAGGAAGAAACACTCAGTTGGAAGTGGAGTATTGTGCGGAATGTGGTGGAAAATAACTCGTTTAAAACTAACTCATGCTTTTATGTACGGTTGGTCAATAACCAAAACAGTTGAGAATGTTAAGATGCAGTTTGTATGCTGGTTAGTTGGTCAGTTGAAAATGCAAGAAATAACTGAATAAAGAAAAACACAAGCACACAGAGATTTAACGTGGTTCGGAGATAACACTCCTACGTCCACGGGGAGTTGCGAGTCCACACAACTCAGTCCAAGTTCTTCTGGACAAACCACACAGCTTACGCGGGCTGTGCAACCGTTAAGGATAAGTTTGCGGGTACTTATCAACCTTACAGATTAGTTTACGGGTACTAATCAACCTGTCTACTCAGTTACGGGAAGAGTAGGGTCCTAAAACCTTTTCAGGTATGAAAGATAAGGTTCCAACTAACAGCTCGAACAAGAAGTGAGCTGGGATCTAACACTCTACGAACTCTCACAAAGTGATGTTCTCAAGGTTCGATCTAAAGACACTCAGACACAATCTAATGCTCTAGAACTCTCAACAAGTGATGTTCTTAGAGACTAAATCTAATTCAGTTCGAGTAAGGAATATAGTTCTTTCTTTCGCTCTGTCTCACCTCGTGTGTCTTCTCTTGTGTGTCTTCCGCATTTCTCCAATGAATGAAGGCCTCTATATATAGGCGGAGAGAGTCAACTAGCCGTTGGAGGAGCCGTTGATCTCTGTTCTTTGAAAGAGATGGCTTGTCTCTCATCTCTGCAGACTTTTCCGATATGGCATCTGTGCTCTTCTGCTTTCCATCTGAGACAGCCTTGTGTTGGGCCAAATGGGGTAATGACTGAACGGTCAAACCCTCACGTGACTTCCTTTTTGAAATTCAAATCTTAACAACAGACTTCCAGCAAGGAGTGGTCGGTTAAGACTTTCGATCTTCAACTAGCTTGTTCTTCAGCTGATGTTCTATCTGACTGCTGACAGTTGAACTCTCAACTGACTTCTACTTCATGCTGTTGATCTTCTGGGTTGAGTTATACAACTGATGTTCTGAAACTGAACGCTCGGTTGTCTTCCTTGTATTTTCTCCCTTTTTGAATTCACATGGAATGAACGCTCAGTTGTGTTCCTCACAACTGATGTTCTATCTGTTGAGTGTAACTTCCCCCTTTCTCAATGCTTCATATGATGAACGCTCAGTTGTCTTCTTTACAACTGATGTTCTATCTGAGTGAAGCCTTGTTGCCGTCTTCAGCTGGAGTCCTGTAAAGATAAAATCTTAACAATGCTCAAACAGCGAGCCTAACTACTGACATTAGGAACTGGCAACATCTACTCGGTTGGGGTAAGTTGGTTTTGGAATCAATCAAAACTTTTACTTAAATTTCCCAACAATTTCCCCCTTTTTGGTGATGCCAAAACCCCTTATAAGAATTCTAAAACCCTTACAGATTACAACTGATCTAGATCTAACTGACTTATCTAAAATCTCAGCTGAAATTCTAGACTGTCTATAAGATGAAAACATCAAAGGGTTAGCACAGTTATAACATGGTATTGAAATAACTTTTTGATTCAGAGCTTGGACAATGAGAGATTGTTCATCAAGGTGAATCTTATAACTGGACATTACAACTGATTGTTACAAGGATAAGTACAAAAATCAAAAGTTACAACAGTTGCTTCAAAAACTATCTGAGCTAAAATTCTAGCCCATACTTACTAAAAATCCTAACAAAAATTTCCCTCTTGGCAGGAGACTCCTTGGAAATGTCCACTCCATGCTCCTTGCAAACCTGTCTCGCCTCAGCTGCAATCTTCGTGCGGTTCGGGTTGCGAGATTCTGGGAGAAGAGGAGGCCGATAAGTAACCCTCTTAGGAACTAGAACTGTGTTAAGTCCAGCTTGACTTCAATCATAGCCCGCCTGAACTGGCTGAACATGCCCGGATCCCCTGAGTGCAACTCAGTCAGCGCTTCCTTGAACGCTTTCCTTGGGTCGTCAGTTGCGTAAACCTTCCTATAGTAGAAGTCGTTCACGAACTCCTGCTTGAACAGCTCCCACTCTTCATTCCACTCGGTCGGCATCCACTTGTCAACATGCCTAAACCGACTCTCAACCTTGGACTTTGCTGGCAACCTTTGTTGCTTCAACCGAGCTTCTGCCTTTGATTGATGTTTGTTGATTCGGCGTCGGCTGCGGGAGGCAACGTTGCGGTCCAAGTTCTGGGACATTTTCTTCAGCTCTTCCTCGAACTGGTTCACCCTCCTTGCCTGGCTGGCGGCGAACTTCCTTATCCAGCTCGGGTTCATATAATCCTTCTCCTCTACATCCATAGCCTTAGCAGCTGCGATGCACTCTTTGGTTGTGATACCGTCGAGTTCCGAATCTAGCTCGGCTGCGATCTCGGCTATGGAGTTGTAGGAAACTCCAAACTTCTCTGCCAGCTCCAAGTCTTTTGACATTTCAGCTCCACCGACTTCGGTTGACTTGGGAGCGCCCTTCTTTGTCTTCTTCCTCAGCTGAGATTTTGCTGCAGCTGGCACTTCTTCTTCGGCTTGGGTCTCTTCTTCACCCTGCACCCCAACATCTGCCTCCTTCTCTTCCCCCTTTTTGGCATCAGCAACAAGGCTTGCTACTGAACCATCCAGAGAGGTGAGTTGATCCTCGGCTAGTTAAAGGCGGTTGAAGAGTTCATCGACAGCGCACTCAAGCTCCACCTTCTTCGCTAGATCCGAGTCCTGGCACTCTTGTTCGGCTTTCTTTAAAACAGAGAGGTTCTCGATGACCTCAGTTTGAAAAGCCACGAACTCAGCCCATCGCGACTCGAAGCGAGACTCCCATTCAGCATCTTGGGTTTGCTGGGACTTGGCAAGATTGGAGTCGGCCAAGGATTTGAAGATGTTCAGCTCCGACTTCAATCCCAACATAGTGGACTTTAGCTCTGACATTTCTTGACTGGTGGAGGAGGAGAATTCTTCCAGCTTGGTCTTCATTGCAACATTCTCCTCCACCAGTTGCTGATTCTTCATTTCTTGCGCTTCCAACACCCTCAGCTGGTCATCTTTTTGTTGCTGGAGGTTGGCAAGCAGTTCAGTCCTCAGCTGGTTGAGCCTCTCAGCTACCAGCTCACATATTTCTTCAGTTGTGGGAGCATGCTGATCAGCTGGAGGGGCTTGTGCAATTAGAGCTAGAGGCTCAACTGTGATCATGGCTTGTCGGTTGGCCAGGTACTGTTGCAGCTTTTCTTCCTCTTCCTTCGCTGCTGCGGCGGCTGCATCCACATCCTCAAGGAAGTCAGCTGACTTGACCAACATGCTGTCGAGAAAGTCGATGCACTCCTGTCCAGCTGCTTCCCTGGTGTCTGTCCCTTCAGCTCTGCTCTGGTCCAGCCGACGAGTAAGCAGCGCAATCCGGTTGTTGTAAGCCACCTCCATGTTGGAGTAGTTGAAGTAGGCTCGGATGCAGGACTCATCTGACTTCAGCCTGTCCCAGCTCTGCACCCTGATCGTATCTTCTTTGACGTACCAATGGCTGAAGATCAGGTGGAACTGGTACAAGAGCTCGGTTCCCAGAGTGGCGAAGACTGGCATGTTGCGAGCTTCAGGGAACATGCCTAGCAGCTTCTGGAAGCAGTAGGCCACCCTGCCCTCGTGCTCCAGAGCAACTGCCTGAAGGTCCTCTGCTTCATTTATTGGGGAGGGAGAAATATCATATGGCAGAGGTTCAAAAGGTTCATCGATGTTGGCCAAAGAGTCGGTCGCAACATCGGCATCGAGCTAGGAGCTCGGAATATTGGATTCGGTTGGGAGGGGGGTTTCAATTGTTTCCTCAACATTTGCCGAAGGAGCGGTCACAATGTTGGCATCGAGCAGGATGCTCGGAACATTTGGTTGTGGAAGGGTTGAAAGAGCAAGAGGCTCTGGGGGCGGTACGGCATGAACTCCAGCCGTGGGGGAGGTTGGGGCGTTGTCAAGGTCCTCAGATGAGGAAGAAGCGTCTGACGTCACATCCGTCTCCATTCCCTCAGCCTTGTCAGCTCCGGTTGTGCGAGGGGCGATCTCAAAAGTGGCAGCCTCAGCTGAGCGGCTTGACTCAGATGGCTCTTCAGCATGTGCCAACTCAACTGGTGCCTCTTCCTCAACAGGAGCTTGCTCCTCAGCTGGCATGCCCTCTTCAACTGGTGCAGACTCAACCGGTGCCTCCTCCTCAGCTGGCTCAACAGCTGGCTCTTCAACCACAACCTTCTTCTTGATTTTCACCCTCAACTTTTTCTTGGAGGGCTCCTCAGCTGACTCCTTCTTCGACTCAGCTCGTCGGCATGCAACTTTGGATTTAGCGGGGCGAGCAGCAGCTGATTCCCCCTCAGCTGTAGACTCAACAGTCTTTTCAACCTCCTTCTTCTCTTTCGAAGTATACACACTCCTGAGTACCTCCTGTGCCTTCTTAGCTGTCGGGAACAACAGCAACTTCTTGAACGGCGTCTCTTCACAGTCCTCCCAAACCATGTTGCGATCCTTGGTCGCAAGCAGGATTAGGGCTGAGATCTTGCAGCTGAAGTTGAGCGTCCCTTTCACACTCAACAGCTTCTCTCCAGACTCAGTTGTTGTCTCGGAGATCTTTGACTTCTCCACCATCAACTGGTTTAGGAAGTATTGGAAACAGTTGATCTGGTGTTGGTGCTCCAAGGCATCCAATTGCTTCAATTTGGGTCGGCTGATATCGCCGAATGCACCACTATAACCGAACACCACCTTAGAAACTACATCGAACAGCAGGCGATGTTCTGGCTTCAGCTTCGTCCTCTACATGTTGCTTCTCAACCTCTCGGCTCGATCAGAGCATTCTGCAGAAACTCATCCGCCTGCTCGTCGGTTATGTTCTCCAGAAACTCCGTGGCAGTATGGTTGACGGGGATGATGTGGCGGAGGGCATAGGAAACATTGATGGGGAAGGTGACGCGGCGAATGGTCCTAGCCGGAACGTCGCGTTGGCGGCAGGAGACCTCTGTAGTCACTCCTTCCCTGCTGTCAATGGATGCTTGCAGGTTGATGTAGAACTCCCCGACTTGTCGCCTGAGCAAGTGGGAGAGGCAAAGCTTGGCCCATTCAAGGAGGCCATTCTCTCTGAGAGTATTGGCAAGGGGAGCCAACACCGGCGACTCCAAATCCTCGTCGGAGAGGATCTGTTCGAAATGGATCTTCGACACCAGCATGTCGAACGATTCTTCGTAAGAGGTAGGAACAAGGGAAGATCCGGAAGAAGCCATTTTCTTGCTCTTGGGGGCCATTTATGATCACTGCAAAGGTATTTATAGGAAGAAGTAAGGGAAATCTTTTGCAGAAAATAGTTAGACAAAAACTGGGAAGACGAAGAACAGTTATTGCAGATAGATACAAATGAGGAAGGTAAGAAATCACTTCCTGATTTTCCACTATATATAGGTTTTTGACTTGATTAAGATCGACGGCTGTGGTTAAATGGCGCGAATCCATCAACGGCTGAGATTACGCGACTGTTGACTATCTTTGACTTGACGTCACGAATAGAGTTCCAACCAGCACGTGAGAAGGTGTACAGTTTTCATGTCAGCCCAGTAACAATATAAAGTAGGCTATTGATGTTCAGTCTTACTTTACATTTAATGCGACATGATGACTATTTTTAATGTAACTGACATGTTAAGGAATGTTTGAATTTATTTCAAACATTCTCATTTAAGATCATAACACCTTCAGCCATAAATGATACCTGCCAGCTGATGTCGAAATCAGCTGTGTTCCCATGTTGCGGCATACCATCAGCTGACTCGAGTTCGTCTGTTCAGCTGACGTCTGATTTCTTCGGTTGGCAATCTGCATCTGATCGGCATACCATCAGCTGACTCAAGTTCGTCTGTTCAGCTGACGTTTAATGTCTTCAGTCGGCGATCCGCATCTGAGATTCCCCCTTCATCTGAGCTTCCCCCTCAGATGGGCATCTATCTTCACCTCTGCTGGTTCCTCATCTGATGGATCCAACAATTCAAGTAGATCACATAGCATCTTGAACCGCGCTTCGGCTAGAGGTTTGGTGAAGATGTCAGCTCGCTGAATCTCAATTGGAGTCTTTTCTCCATGGAAACGTCTTTCTTCTCAACTGTGATCTAGAAACTCAGTTCCATGATCTGATCGGATGGAAATAATTTTTATCTCTTATTGGTTCGATATCCGATCCATCAACTTGGGTAGCTCATCTCGGGTTTCACTCTTATGGCGCATGAAAATGGTCCACGTGTATCTTGAGAAATCATTAGTTACAACCAGGGTGTACTCGTTGCCGTTCATGCTCTTTGGTGTAACTGGCCCGAAGAGATCCATGTGGATCAGCTGTAACACTCTGTCGGTTGAGGGAGTTGATTTCAACCGGAAGGAGGATCTAGCGAGCTTTCCCAACTGACATGCACTGCAGATGTGTGTTGTTGAAAACACTCGGTTAGGAATGCCCTTTGCATGTTCTTGTCTGGCAAGTCGGTTCATCATCTTGAAGTTCAAATGGTTAAGTCTTTTGTGCCATAGCCAGCTCGCATATGAACTGCTCTTCGATAACAAGCAGGTGTCAGAAGGACTACTGTTCCAGTCAGCATAGTAGACATTCCCGGTTCGAAATCGATTTCCCAACAATATGACCTGCTTTGAACCGACATCTTTAACCCTGCAACCCTGTGCATCAAACTTAACAGAGAAACCATTATCACAGAATTGGCTGATGGAGAGCAAGTTATGATTCAATCCATCAACATATGAAAAATTAGAGATTGATACGTGATTGGTTTCAAGGGTACCGTATCCTTTGGTGTGACCTTTTGAGTTGTCACCAAAGGTAACTGATGGACCTTCTTTTTCCACGAAACTGCCAAGCAAATCCTTCAGATTTGTCATGTGTTTCGAGCATCCACTATCCATCACCCACATTGTTGTTGACGCTTTATTCTTCCTCAGCTGTTTCTCCTGTTCCTGCAAAGAGAAACTCGCTTAGGTCCCCAATTTCAGTTGGGTCCTGGAGGGTTAGAACCAGTTCCCCCTGGAATTGTGCGTCGCTTTTCCCTGTATACTCGGATGGATTTATCATTCCAGATCACTTTTCCTTCATCATCCACTATAACAACACCTCGGTTATCCTTAGGCTTGTTGTTAGTAGTGATGTTTAGTTTCTTGGGAGGAGTTGGATTTCTCCCATTCTGAGCTTTCGGAGGAGAGGCTTTCCCCCTGTTTTGATGGCGATTCTTATCCTGTTGAATTTGTCTGTGAGGTTGGACGCCATGTTGGAATCTTCGTAGCTGATACTGATTCCATCTTCCTGACTGACGACAACAGCTGGTCATGCTCGGATGTTGATTCAAGTTGTGGCATGAATATCTCCAGCTGTTCGAACTGTTCCTCATTGGTTGACTCGGTTGAAACCTTTGGTTGAACTGATGATGGAACCGCTGTTGATTCAGATGATTGAACCCTTGTCGGTTCTGCGGTCGGTTCTATTCTTTCTGATATTGACTCTGAGGTTGATGCAGAGGTCGGTTCTGATTCTGAGTTCGGTTGCGATTATGTCTTCGACGCCTCTGATTCCTCTTCTGACTTTTGGAACATTCCCCCTCGGTTGATGTCCCAACCGATGGAACGTTCAGTTCTCCATCCACCCTTCCTTTTCCTTTCTCAGTTGTAGATTTCTTATTCGGTTGTGCTTGCTGAGACTTGGTGGTTGGATTGATTTGAGGAGTTTCAGGCTCAACTGGATCCGTTTTGGCAACCGAGACATCCACTGCTTTGATGAAGGTTGCGGGAGGAATTCCAGTATCCTTGACCCCATCGTAACCGAGTCCTGACATGTCATCCATCTGTCGGTTGTAACTGATTAGATTCTTTATGTTGGATGACTGATATAGCTTTATCAGGTTGTCCTTCTCAGTTTGCAACTCTTTGAGAAGAACAGCTATATACTCGGACTGTTCATCTGACTTTTTCAACAGCTGGCCGATCTGCGCCTCTTGCTTTTTCAACTGATCTTCCCGCTCATTGATCTGCTCATTCAACTCCTTATAGGTTGGAGCTTTAGTTCGGTTGGCAGCATTCAGTTGACTTTTGAGATTTTCCATCTCTTCAGTCTGACTCTCAATCAGATCGTCCTTGTCGGTTAAGGATTCTTCAAGTTTGGAGAACTGAGCTTGTAGACTCTTAAACTCAACCGACTGCTGTTGCACTTCCTTATTGAGTGCTAAGAAGTCGTCCCATGAGAGTTCCAACTCTTCATCTAGGGTTTCCTGTATGTTAGAAATATTTGAAGAATTCAAATTAGCAGGATTATATTGTACCTCATCATCTTTGACGTCCATCTGCACACAACAACAAAAGAAGGGTGCAAGCAGATATGCACTAGCGTGATAAAGAGATCTGTTCAGTTGACCACTGAATAAAATTCCTCGAATTCACACCTTGTGAAACAGAGTCAGCAGTCTTTTGAACCACTACTCTGATACCACTTGATGGTCCCGAAACGAGTTCTGGTGTATGGGGGGGAATACACCAGATAAAGCTTTTAAAAATCAACCCCCTAAAAATATCACAACCGAGTAAGAAGACTCGGCTGGAATCACAACTGAGTAGAAAGACTCAGCTGGACTCACTACTGAGGAAGAAACACTCAGTTGGAAGTGAAGTGTTGTGCGGAATGTGGTGGAAAATAACTCGTTTAAAACTAACTCACGCTTTTATGCACGGTTGGTCAATAACCAAAACAGTTGAGAATGTTAAGATGCAGTTTGTATGCTGGTTAGTTGGTCAGTTGAAAATGCAAGAAATAACTGAATAAAGAAAAACACAAGCACACAGAGATTTAACGTGGTTCGGAGATAACACTCCTACGTCCACGGGGAGTTGTGAGTCCACACAACTCAGTCCAAGTTCTTCTGGACAAACCACACAGCTTACGCGGGCTGTGCAACCGTTAATGATAAGTTTGCGGGTACTTATCAACCTTACAGATTAGTTTACGGGTACTAATCAACCTGTCTACTCAGTTATGGGAAGAGTAGGGTCCTAAAACCTTTTCAGGTATGAAAGATAAGGTTCCAACTAACAGCTCGAACAAGAAGTGAGCTGGGATCTAACACTCTACGAACTCTCACAAAGTGATGTTCTCAAGGTTCGATCTAAAGACACTCAGACACAATCTAATGCTCTAGAACTCTCAACAAGTGATGTTCTTAGAGACTAAATCTAATTCAGCTCGAGTAAGGAATATAGTTCTTTCTTTCGCTCTGTCTCGTCTCGTGTGTCTTCTATTGTGTGTCTTCCGCCTTTCTCCAATGAATGAGGCCTCTATATATAGGCGGAGAGAGTCAACTAGCCGTTGGAGGAGCCGTTGATCTCTGTTCTTTGAAAGCGATGGCTTGTCTCTCATCTCTGCAGACTTTCCCGATATGGCATCTGTGCTCTTCTGCTTTTCATCTGAGACAACCTTGTGTTGGGCCAAATGGGGTAATGACTGAACGGTCAAACCCTCACGTGACTTCCTTTTTGAAATTCAAATCTTAACAACAGACTTCCAGCAAGGAGTGGTCGGTTAAGACTTTCGATCTTCAACTAGCTTGTTCTTCAGCTGATGTTCTATCTGACTGCTGACAGTTGAACTCTCAGCTGACTTCTACTTCATGTTGTTGATCTTCTGAGTTGAGTTATACAACTGATGTTCTGAAACTGAACGCTCAGTTGTCTTCCTTGTATCTTCTCCCTTTTTGAATTCACATGGAATGAACGCTCAGTTGTGTTCCTCACAACTGATGTTCTATCTGTTGAGTGTAACTTCCCCCTTTCTCAATGCTTCATATGATGAATGCTCAGTTGTCTTCTTTACAACTGATGTTCTATTTGAGTGAAGCCTTGTTGCCGTCTTCAGCTGGAGTCCTGTAAAGATAAAATCTTAACAATGCTCAAACAGCGAGCCTAACTACTGACATTAGGAACTGGCAACATCTACTCGGTTGGGGTCAGTTGGTTTTGGAATCAATCAAAACTTTTACTTAAATTTCCCAACAGACCCTTCTCTGGCCTGATTTATAAGATCTAGCCTTCTGTCGTGACCACATAGTTCTTGGTTTCCAAGAACTCCTTTTTGGATTACCACATTTGTAATAGGGTTGAAATATGTTTTTCTTACTCCTTTTCAGCCGTCTAGGTTGTTCTCCTCCAATGATCGTTGGTAGATCATTGTCATCACATCCTAGAGGAGCTGCTTTGTTGATTCTCCTCAACTTATTCATATTTCTCAGTGTTGTAGCTTGTTGGCACCACTCAGAGAGCTTTTGATGCACGTATGGCATCCTCTTTGCCACGTTATCGAGATCTCCTGGTTTCTAATCTCGAATAAACATTTTCTTCCATGGACTTGGAAATTTTAGAAAGAAAATTTCCATTGCGATTCAATCATCAGCTTTTGATGGATGTTGATAGATGGTGAAAAGCTGTAGAAACTTGTTGAGCATTTTTTTGATCTAAGACTGCAAGTCTTAAATTATATAATGTCATCAAGTATTTCTTCCTTTTCTCTTCGTCGAATCCTCGAAATATCCTTCTTCAAGGAAATATTTTTTTATGAGCATGGCCATCTTCTTAATCATTTCGGTGAAGGAATTGATATTGGCAAAACATAGACTTTTGATTTCCATTGGAATACCCTCCTATGCTATCTTCTCCACCCCTGCGAGGCTTGTTTCAAGGATTTTAATAAATCTGTCTTTATCGAGGTCGAGCGTTACTGTTGTGATCCTCATTGTTTCTGCCCACTCATCTATTACCGTTTCTCGATCTATGAAGTTAACTTCATCGATATCGAGCATTACTCCATATGGATGAATAGGGTCCAAGGTGGCTTTTCCTACAGGTGTATCCTGTAGTCTGGGTTGCCTTCTTATTATTATTCTGACCGTCATGTGGGCGTCATCTGGTACAACTGCATCAAACCTTGCTCCAGCATGATAGTCACGAGCATCTCTCATATGCTCTTCGTGAGTTTGCTGCCTCTCGGTGATTGCCATATGTGGTCCTTGTTGTCCCTGAGTTGTAACCAACGCGTGGTGGTCATGTTGATTCATCTTCAGAGCAATCACCTTAATATTAGCAAAGGATTCTGCTAACTCTTGCAAATCTTCAAGATTAAGTCTTTCAGGGTGACTCATGGTTTTTCGCCTCGAAGCATCCTTGCAAGAGCTTCACTTCGTGGATCCTTCTTCACTTCTTCCGCCGGTAATGTGTAGGTGGGTTCGTTGACAAAAATATTTCTTCTTAATCGTCCGGAATGAGGTTGTTGTTCCAGCTTCTCCATCCGAGTCTGGATATTCGAGAGGATGTTTTTGATTTCCTCCTACATCTTGAATATCTTATACAGATCTTGTGGTACTCCATAGAGGCCATTGCCATAATGTTGTACCGTCTTTTGTATTTTCCTTAGATCCTCTGATATTTTAGAGGTATCTGAGATAATATCTCGAAATCGGGAACATTGGCTATTCCGTTGTCCTTCCGGTATCTTTGATCCATCAATTATGATAATTTTGATGGTCTTCGATCATCTTTTGTGTTAATACTTCTTTGAGGAAAGCATTAACTACGAGGCATTGTTGACGTTTCTCCTTCATTTAATAATTCCTGATAATATTTTCGGAATCTCCTTCTGCAACGCTTCGGTTGTAGCGTTCTTCCTAGTAGGCCAAATATCTCTGTTGGTCCTGTTTTTCCATCTTGAAATAGTTGAGATAGAACCTATAACACTCGCATCTCGAACATTCATTCGGATCCATGTTTTTCTTGATGTCTCCTTCATTAGGAAATAATCCTTACGTTTAATAATAAATAAAATATAATTCCTAAATAAACCTAGGGCTCTGATACCATTAAGAAAGCGTGGATATTCATAGCAAAATACATAACATGGAAATACAAATTATAGAAGGGTATTAAAGGGTTTTGGCAAACAAAATTAACAGAGTTGCATTTTTTGTCATAGTAAGGGGTTTTCTGCACCAGAAAACATTAAGGAATGGGTTCTTTGCACCAAAACAAAGTTCAAGGGGTTATTTGCTCATTGGTGACAACATCGGGGGGGGGGGGGGATATTTGTACCTTTCCCCAACTTTAATAATTACTTAACCAAAGAACCAAAAATACAAGTTGTCGTGAATAAAACTAAACATTAGCGTTAAGAAAAGTAATGATTGTAAAATATTACCTTTCTTCATGTTAATAATTACTTTTCATTATGACAATAATTACTCGACCAAATAACTAAAAGTACATTTTCTCGTTAATAAAAGTAACATTCGTTGTGAAGAAAATTAATATTGTCGAGACTTAGTAAATGAAGCAAATTTCTCGTGTTTAATGATATCTTCATGTTTGAGTAACTTATTGTTGTGATGAATTAATATACAGTGGTTATATGTCACCGGAATATGCGATGAAAGGAGTTTTCTCTCTAAAATATGGTGTCTACTCTTTTCGAGTACTAATGCTTGAGATTATCACGGGGAAAACCATCTCTGGTTTTTATGAATATGTAACTCTTGATTTTTTGATTTCTTGATTTCTTGATCACCAATTTTACATATTACAAATGAATTTTCTGGTATTAGGCTTGGAGTATGTGGAAACAAGAAAGAGCAGTAGAGCTGGTTAATACAGTTTTAGAAATGTCAACTTCAACTCTAGCTGCATTAATAAGGTTCATCAAGATTATGTTATTGTGCGTTGAAGAAAATTCAGCTGATTGGCCTCTGATGTCCGATGTCGTTGCGATGCTAAATAACGACCAGACAATGAGAATACAGGAACGTGATGAGGGAGTTCGCGCGCGCAGCAGCTGAAGAAACTGGCGGAGCAGCTGCTGGAGTTGTTGTGCGAGATGATCCAGATTATTTGTTGATTGTCGATTGTAATGTTGTGTCGGTCAATATTGAAAATGAAATATTGTGATAATTTAGCAAATGTATTGTAATAATTCACTTAGCTATCATTTGCTACATTTGGTGTTATATTTTGATTTGTTTTAGTCGAATTTAGATTGAAACCCTTCGTTTTTTATTCTCAATATAATTCATCGTTTACTCATTTTCTTTATTGATCAATCCATTTAGTATTTATTAATTACCACTTAAGATTTATAAATTCTCAATTAGGGATTAGTTATCCAATTAGGATTTATTAATCCCAATAACAATTTGACCAAATGACAAACAATATAAGTTCTCGTGAATAAAAATAACAATCGTCGTGAAGAAAAGTAATCTTTTTGAATAATTATTTTTCTTCACATCAATAATTACTTTTTCTTACGACAATAATTACTTGATAAAATAGCTAAAAATACAATTTGTCGTGAATAAAAGTAAATGTTTGTTAAGAAAAATAATTATGATATGAAGTAATGTAATGTTTCGAAATTATTACTTTTCTTCACGACAATGTTTATTTGTATTCATATGACAACTTGTATTTTACTTATTTGATCAAATAATTATTGTCGTAATAAAAAGTAATCATTGATATGAAGAAATGTAATGTTTCAAATGTATTATTTTTGTTCTCGACATTATTTTTGTTCACGAGAAAGAGTACTTTTAGTTATTTGGTAAAGTAATAATTATTGTCGTGATGAAAAGTGATCGTTAACATGAAGAAAAGTAATGTTTCAATAATAATACTCACGATAATGTTTAGTTTTATTCACGACAACTTATACTTTGAGTTATTTGCTTAAGTAATTATTGTCGTAATGAAATGTAATCATTGACAAGATTGTTAATTTTGTTCAAGACAACTTGTATTTTTAGTTATTTGGTAAAGTAATTATTGTTGAATGAAAAGTAATTATTATTTGCCTCTTCGTTTTTTGTTTGGCTCTTCGTTTTTTTGTTTGCCGCTTCTTCTTTGGTCAAGATTCGAGCGAGGGGAGTCGAAGGTCTCGAAGCGAGCGGAAGAATCTAAAACCACTACGAGTATCTTTAAATTAGTAATCGGAGCGAAAGTGGAGCTGTAAAGTCAAAGCCGAAGGAGGAGGTGCATGGGTGCACGCACCGTAAAATCAGAGTAGTATAACTTGTTATGTTCAAAACTAGATATATTAAATCATACTTAGGGTATAATAAATTACTAATTAGGATATATTTTTGAAGAATGAAGTGAGTGTATTGAAAATCTTTTCATTAAGAAAAAGTAAAGATCATCACAAACAAAAGTTACACCTTTTGTGAAGAAAAGTAATATTTACAAACATAACCTTTCTTCATAAAGATTATTACTTTTCATCATTAAAATTATTACTACAATATAAGAACAAATATAATATTGAAAAATAGGCAAGATGACTACAGTTTTGTTCAATAATTAAATTAATTCATAAATATGTTGTTTCACAATATATGCTCGAGGGATGCAAGCAGATAAATCCTAGAGATTGAAAATCGGGCCATTTTCAGAGAAGGGACTTGTCGAGATCATCGAAATAGGGATGTTTCACAGCCTTCTTTGCTAATATCCTCCTTGTTGGCTCGTAGCGCAGCATTTCGTGCCACGTCGAAAATTTGAAAGTGGAATAGAAAGGGTATAATGGAATTCGAACTCTCGGCTATTGAGCGGAAGGCAAAGACGGTAACCACTCGGCTAAGCTGCTTAGTTGGTAAAGCAATGCACATTTTTGTATATATTAATAAGTTAGGCAATTTTTTTTTTTTAAATGCGCAGACCGAATCACTCTATGCATCAATGCATGGAAGTCCAGCCCTTGTATGTTTGAAGAAATTATTTACTCAAAACAGCAAAGAATTATGTAAAAATTTATATGCTAAAAACAACAAAGTATTTACCCATCATAAAACTCGTAGTAAGTTGAATGAAAACAACAAAGTATTTTACCAAACATAAATATCTTAAGATACAAAAGACAAAATAAAATAAAAAGTTAGAGAAAGAATTATTCAAATTGAACGAACGTGAAAACTTCAAATTCAAACTATATGCAAGTGACAAGAGTCCAAGACAGGAAAACAATTAGATAAAATAAAAACTACAGAAGAAACCAACAATCCAACCTCAATCTCGTCTCCTTCTCAATGGCTATATAAATACGTTTTTTTCCCCAGCATGGGCTGTATAAATAAGTTGAAAATATATTTGATCATGTCACGATGAATTCAATTCGCGTCGGAAGCGTGGATCCAATTTTGCTCTATTCCGGGTGGTTTTGGTTTGCCTTCGACAATCGGTGTATTCCATTCCATCTAGTCTTTGTGACATCAGGTAGTCCTCGAAATCAAAATAATTGATCTCAGTATCAATGACAACCCTCTCAATCATTAACAATGCCAGCACCAATTTTTCTCAGTATACCCGCCAATCTCAACCACCTTCAGATTTTTATGAATGAATTTCATAGCATGTGATACGGTTTTTCTACCACATATACGTGTGATTTCCTTATTCTGTCATGATGAAGAGCAACAACATATTAATCAAGTTAGAAAGAGGATAAATTACATAAAAAAATAAAAATTTACACCAAATTGTACAACTACCGAATCAGAGCACGCCTCATAGCTCATCTGTTACCAAAAAAAAAATGAATATCATTGTTTGAAAAAAACTAAGATAAAAATCAAAGCACTACCCTAAGATTAATAATTGAAAGCTTGATAAGAAAAAGATTCACCTCAATCCTAAACTCGCGTAGTTGTGGAGCAGCATTGATCAATTTTCTGTAGTAGAAAAGGGTGGTTCGACCAGCTTCTGCAAACACTTCCAGCCGTTTGAGAGAGCATAATCGAGGCATATGATGATGATGAACAGTCTCTAGAATATACGGACCCTAAGCAAACGTTGAGAGTCTGAAAAATGTTAATCCTTACATATGACCATTATATGGATAAGCATAAGGATACGGGTTTAACACGAACCATTAATCGAAAATCCAATACAAGCTTCTCCAGCTGAACTGAATAGCTCCATTCTACCGTTCGGTCCATAACATAGGATATACAGATGCCATCGCAAATACTTAATTCACGAAGATTTGGAATTTTCTCCAGCAGCAATCTTTCTATCCGTCCTCTGTATGTTAATGAGACAAGATCCGCAGCAGATATCTTCAAACTTTGGAGTCGAAAAAACATCTGCTTATCTCCAAAACTCTCAAGCTTGGTGGATCAATAACTTGTACATTCTTTGTAAGATATGAGGAGTGTATGCACAACTCTTCAAGAGTGAGACACGAAGCTAGAAAATAATGAATCACCTCATCCTCGATATCAACATTGGCCAATCTAAGGGTTCTCAGGCGGCAAAGAGGCTCGCTCACCCCATGCAAATTTGATCTTAACCTTTCAACACTTGGGAATTGATATATATTGTACAATGAAAGATTCACTTCCAGCATTTGGACATCCTTTTGCGTAGCGAAATACACCCAACTGTCCATTGATGGAATAATCACCGAGGGATACGAGTCTCGTTTCACCTCATAATTGATGGCCATGCCCTCAATATGTCGAGCTTGATGAAGCTCCAGCACAGTATTCACCCAAGACTCGAATTTTTTTCTTTTTCATTCGTTTTCCAGAGGCAGTATCCCTATTAGCAAACCGCAGGATCCCACTAGCATACCTCCACAGATATCTCCACTCGTCCTCGCAGCTTCCTTGAGTCGCGTGTGAGACAGAATGTTAATTAGTACATCATCAGGTAACTCATTAATACCGCCCGAATGCTTTATGTTACCATCTTTTTGCTGCACTCCCAACATATTATCACGAAACTCAGAGCCCATCCACACCAAATACAAATAAGTACGACTAGATACAGCATATTCACAGCCCAAATTGTGTCAATTAATACATTATCAATACCATCATTATCCCCGAGTTCTTTTTATTACTACGCCATCAAATACAAATATGCATGATTAAATCAAGTACATTCTAATCACAATTCGGTTTATTAGTACCAATATTACGTTCTACAACATGCAGTTTCGAAAGCCATATTTTACAACACAAGTACGGACAATCCTTACATACCTTCCGCTCTTGCTTTCGTTTTCGCTTTCGTTTTCTTGATAGCACCTTCTGCTGCTGAGTATGCTCCATGAAAAGGTTGATAACTTTGCTTTTCCTAAATAAACGGTGAAATTATGTTAATTCTTGTTGTGATTTGCACAGGGCTTGTGTATAAGAGCAGATAAGAATTTATAAATTCGAATATGCTTAAAAAAGATTATAAATTTACCATTCCTACGTCGAAAGAAATTATAATTCGATTTGCGATCCAATTGATATAGGTGACAAGCGAATTTCAATTTTAGATAAAATTGACGAAAAAAGATGACAACTTTACCATTCGGAATGACAAACGATTCAACATAAAAAATATTTAGCGTGAACAATTCCAATTTTAATCAAGTTTATGCGAAAAGATGAATACTTTGCTTTTCCTATATAAATAGGAAAAATATCTGCATTTTTCTTAATTATGATTAGCAGACACCTGGTAAAAAGTAAGAGCAGATATAGAATTAAAAATTTGAATAAGTTTTAAAACAGCAGACACCTGAGTCGAGAGAAATTTTAATTCGATTTTGGATCGAATTGATGAACAGAAGACAATTGAATTTCAATTATCGATCCAATTGATTTTTATGAAAAAAGATGACAACTTCAAGCAATTATAAAATAAAGAAAAAGACCAAACGCAGAGAATCAGGGAAAAAGACCTAATTTTCGTTCATACAATTCCAAGCCCTAAAATAAAGAAATAAAATAAATTCCAAACCAATATAAAATACTAACAAAATAGGCCGCACCGGGCCGGCCCGGGGTTTTTCAGAAAGGTAACTTTAAAGTTTAATCATACCCCCCTAAATAAAAATAAAAATAAAAATGAAGTGTACTATGATACCCTTGGGGGAGTTACTAATCGTGTGATAGAGATTTGGTATCCTTATTACACTAAGATTTTTTTAATCTCAACCCTTTGATTGGATATATCAATATAATAATCCCATATAGGAGCAATAGTCACATTTATACATATTCCTTAAAAGTAAATATAAATTAGACTATATTATTTTTATCTATTCAAATGTATCACGCTTATAAACGCCCGCCTTTAATCATCCACAACACTTACATTAAATTAAGCTATATTACTTTTATTTATTCGGACTTATTACGCTTAGTAAACATTCCCTTTAATCATCACAACATTGACACCATTTGGGGGGCGTGATTGATTGTGGACCCAGATAAAAGAGCAATAAGTTAAAATAGTCCTTTTGAAAACAAAAAGATAAATAATGTCTTTTTGCCAAAAAATATATCCAAATAGCCTTTTATTTTATTTTGTGACTTTTCTACCACTATAAAGGATATAAACCCTTTTGTATCCTTATAGGTATACAAGAAGACTAACTTTAATTTGAATCATACATGAAGTCTAAACTTCATGTATGAATTTCCGGCGAAAATTTTCGGCCAAAATTTTAATCATACACGAAGCCTAACTTCATGTATGCATTATACACGAAGACTAACATTCATGTATGCATGATACATGAAAATTTCCGGCGAACATTTGAAACATACACGAAGCCTGACTTTCATGTATGCGTCATACACGAAGACTAACATTCATGTATGCATCATACACTAAAATTTTCACCGTCAAAAAATTCAAATTTGAATCATACATGAAGATTAGTTTTCATGTATGATGCATACACGAAGATTAATTTTCATATATGATGCATACATGAAGCCTTCAAATTTTAGCGGGAGTTTTTGCCGAAAATTTTTGGCCATAAATTTTCGCCGGAAATTCATACATGAAGTTAGTATTCGTATATGATTCAAATTAAAGTTAACCTACTTGTATACTTTCTAAGGATATTTGTATCATTTAATAAACTAAAGTGCTATTTCACCATTTTAATTTTGTTTGTGACATTTCAACACTTTTGTTTAAAAAAATAATTATTTTATCACATTCCCTCCAGATAAAATCACTTTAGGTGCAATGGATTGATTTGATAGAACGTGTAATGTAATTAAGCAAACCCATACTAAAAAATAATACTAAAGTCCACAAATAATGGTAATTCTAAAATAGCCCACAATTTATTCTCAGCGGCCCCCAAATTAAAATATAATTAAAAAAAACAAATAAATTTACTACTATTTCATCTCTATACTCTATAGCACCAAATTAAAAGGTATAATTGCCAGTAAATTCAAAATCTATTTCTAAATTCTGGAATTGCACCCGAGCTTTTTTTTTTTTGTTTAGCAAACATAACCTTTTGTTTTCTTCTAATTTTGCTCCCGCCTATCGGTTCTCCCAAATTGAATCCTACGTAGATGTCGGAATAGCCACCGTGGAGGCCGGAATTCACAAAACAACGTCATTTTGCATAAATATAAAATTAAAAAAATTAAATCAAAAATATATTTGCCAACTCATTTATTTTCAATAAAGAAAATAGAAATTAAAATTCAAATACCATTTCTACCCCTTCTCCTTCATCTCTCTCCATGACTCTCTTCTCACCTCACCACTCTGCTTAATGCCGCCGCCATCACCATTCTTCATACACGCAACACCCCTCCCCCCCCCCCTCCCGCCATCACGATCTACGAATAGTGAGAAGAGGCTAGCACAGAAGGTAAAGGAATAGAGACAGATCCAGAGGGGATGAGGTGCACAACGTCGTCGTCGTCGCCGTTGAACCAGAAGGGTAGTGGTTGTCAGAAAAGATCTATTGGCTGTCGGAGAAGATCTACTGGCCGCCATTTTATTCAATATATATAATTGAACTCTGCCGCCGACATCAAGTATATTCAAATCAAGTACCCTAAATTGGAAAGCAAACTCTAATGGCGGTGGGAGAGGGAGAGAGATGGACGAGATGGGAGAAGATGGCCGACATCAAGTTGATGATTGCGTGAAAGCTTGATTTTGCAAAAGTGGGAAGGAGAGAAGGGAAAAACTAGGTATTGGTTGCGGCGGCGGTTGGAAGTGGAGGTAGTGGTTGCAGAAATAAGGAGTGGCGGCAGCGATGTGAATATGGGTGGAAAGGAAACATACGGGAGAGAAGAGGGTTACACAACCCCTGTAACCCTCTTCTCTATCGTACTCCTTTTCCCAAGAGAAGAGGGTGGGAGAGAGAAATGTGATTGTAGTTTCAATTTTTTATTTTATTTTATTGATAAAATGAGTTGGCTATATGATGTGTCATTTTTATTTTTTTGTTTATATTTCTTTAAGCAAAACGACGTCGTTTTGTAAATTTCGACCTTCTGATGGTCATTCTAGCGTCCACGTAGGATTTAATTTGGGAAAAATCGATGATCGGGAGCAAAATTAGAAAAAAATGAAAGGTTATGTTTGCTAAGCAAAAAGAAAAACCTCAGGTGCAATTCCAGAATTTGAAAAAAGGTTTGGGATTTACAGGCTATTATCCCAAATTAAAATCTGAACGAAAGCAAAAACCTTAGAACGCAACGACAACTCCAACCCCCATTAAAAAGTCTGGTCATATGACGAAGATATCTTTGGTGCAGCAACAGCTTGTGGCTGTTCGACAGTTCCCGGCACTAGTTACTATTTTTTTTAGTCGGTTAAAAATAACCGGCTGAACCGACCATTTTTTTCCGGTTCGGCCGAAGTTTGGTTTTAAAACAATTTCGGTCTGGTTCGGTGCAAAAAAAAATATTATTCGAACAGTTTTTCGGTTCAATAAATTTTGGGCGGTTCAACCGACCAAGTGGCCAATGCACACCCCAGTAAATGACTTTTTCAATTTACACATGATGATAATATGAAATTATAATGCTCAACATGAGAAATAAACAATTTTTTTTAATGAATCATGCGATAACTCGAACTAAAGAGTTCAAATTGGAATATAATCATGAAGTAAAAAGTATTGTCTACAAGCTTTCCAAATTACTAGTTTTGGATGTCTGACTCGTCCCATCTTAATCTTAGAAAAATATTACTCCCTTCGTTCACCAAGTTATGCCCTGTTTCACCTTTTATTTTTGTTCACCAAGTAATGCCCTGTTTTATTTGTTTTACCAACATACCCTTCCTACTTTATGTAAATTACTACCCTTTGTCATTATTTAACTCACCCCTATTTAATTAACCCACTAATTACAACCCATTAATTAACACTAACACTAAAACCCAAACCCACCCATTTCGATCCAGCACAAACCCACATCTCATTTTACAAGCTGAAACCATAATTCTCTCATTCTGTCATTCCCTCATTCCCTTGATCCTTTGATCCCCATTTTCATTCCACACAAACTCTAACACAAATCTGCTCCATCTCTCACAATTGAGGAGATCTTCTTCATCAGATCGATCACCATTTCCATTCAAGGTGAAACCCTAACCCTCGTACTCCCCATTTTCTTCTCAGTCGCTGTGTTCTCTACTCCCCATCCCCATCTGCTTCATCTCTCCACCACCGCCGGTGGCGACGACGTTGCACTGCTCCGATCCAAATCCCTCTAATTTTGAGCCGTCGATCGATTTCGTGGCTGAAACTGACCTTGAGGCGCCGGTCGACTTCATCCTTGAATCTGACAGTGAGCCGCCGGTCTATTTCATCCCTGAAACTGCCCTTGAGGCGGCGGTCGACTTTATGCTTGAAACAAACTCTGAGCCGCTGGTCGATTTCGTGCCTGAAACTGACTTTGAAGCGCTGGTCGACTTCGTGCCTGAATCTGAGCTTCAGGCGGTGGCTGAGGTGGTGCTTGAAACGGTGAATGATGCGGCGGCTGTGACGGTGCCTGCAACTCCATCGACGGCGATGGATGTTCTTCTACCGCTCTTTGGACCGGCTACATGTGAACCGAAGCAGCTGGACTCCATGTTGGAGTCGATGTCGCCTGATGATCCTGCTTAATGGTTAATGTCCGAGATTGCTACGTTCTAGCGAAAAAGAAAGGCAAAAAAAACAACTGACGCTGCTTACCTGAAAAAACTCAGAGAAAATTGATGCGGTGCCTTTCTCATCAGGTTATCTTGTTCTTATTCATTCATTTAAGTTGGTGTTGAGACTGGTGATGCCAATTTTTGATAACTTGGTTAATGCAATTATGTGATTTTATGTATTATTTACATGATGTTGAGGTGCTGTGATTTTGTTTGCCTAGTGGAATTAATGCCCTCATTCTGTGATTCTGCAATTTTGTGATTCTAAAATTCATGCCCTGATTCTGCAATTCTGTGATTCTGAAATTCATGCCCTGATTCTCTTGATTATTTACATGATGGATTTGAGAGCAATATGATGAGCATGTATTCCAACCTATGATAGATACTCCCCAAGTCAATGATGCAAAAACCATTTCAATTTCTGTAAAATCGGGCCTTCGAGATGCTGATTTTGTATCTGTATTTGTACTGCATTTGGCAGCTAAATGCTTGTATATATAGGCCATTAGCTTGTTGGAAGTTCATTAAACACTTGAAAATTTAAATTTCCCCCAATTGTTTCCCTCCAATGTTTTTTATTTGATTCCCTTACATAATCAAGAACTTGAAAGGTTAATGAAATGATGTTTTTGTGCAGGTTATTCCCTTTTGTATTATCCTGCTGTACTTATTTTTATATTCATTGGAAGTATGTGTACAGGGTTTTGCATAAACAAGTAAGCAAGGGGAAAAAAAATTCAAACAGTAATTGAAAAAGAAAAAACGAACAAGAACAGAAAAAATAATTTAACAAGTCAGTGAGGGAAAAAAAAACGAACAAGCACAACACAAAATATTCGAACAAGTCAGTGAGAAAATAAAAAGACGATAACGATTAAACAAAAAAATCGAGCTCCATAAATAAAAATCGAACAAGCACACGCAAAAAGAATGAACAAGTCAGTGAGACAAAAAAAATACGAGGATGATGAGTAAAAAAATGAGCTCAGTAAATAAAAATCGAACAAATTGGAAAATAAGAAACAATTCCATTTACACACGATAGTCCATCAAATAAATAGAAATAACTTCCACTAACTTTAATTAAAGATTGGCAAAAGTAAACATCTCATTAACATTACCCTACTTTTCAACTTTTACCCCACTCAAAACACGTTTTTCAGATTTCTTAATCTCCGTGCCACCACTGAAATGGGGCATTACTTAGTGAACGGAGAGAGTACTAATACTCTTGAACAGCGAAAACAATTTACGCAATTGTTTACTGTGTACGATGGTAAACTGAAACACATCCAAACATTAGAACCAAAACATGAATTTCAATAAAAGAGATCAATAAACAGAGTATTAGTGGTGTCTAGTTACAAGACCAAATTTTTACATGGAACGGCAGCTATAGAGGAGCTCCATAAAAGGTGCTACATTTTGTCATGGAGAATCGTATTTTCTACATACATGAGTACATCAGAAAAGGTTAGCAGCTGAGATACTTGTAGCTAAACATTTTTATATATTAAAATGTAGCATTTGTACATATTCTCATGTGGGATCAAACAAAAGGATATATCACAAATCGATGTAAAAAAATAGTTTTAACAGGCAAGATACATACAAACTAAGATCAGGAAAATGCCACATCACACCCTAGCAGAATCAAGCAAGATATGAAATCCCAGATAAATACAAAATGAGGAGTTTAGCATATGAAAGCATCAAGAGGCAAGATGTTGGAGAATATTCCAAACCCCATAAACATAAAGGAGCTCATGGAGCCTGACAAACTCCAAAATAGTTCATATGAGCATAACAATGAAAACCTCTTTCAGCCCAACAAGTGGGAAGGAGAATATTAGTATCAATGCTGGACGGAAAAACTTAAATTTCAGTCGAAAGGGAAGGAGAATATTAGTATCAGCAGAACAAATAAAATAGGATCGTTCATGTAAAATTATTGCCAAAATCCACAAAAAAAAACATAGCAACTAGACTAAAAAATAGTTTCAACATCTAAGTAAAATACTATGTATAGAAGAGTAGATATTACTGCGACAGCACAGAAAGATTCTACCTTTAAATGATATACAAACAAACACATTGAGATTGGGCAAATAAAAAAAATATCATTAATCATCATGTTGGAGCATATACTAAACACCGATGATAGTAATCAAGGGAGCCAGACTAGATCCAGTTGATTTAAAGCATTGATTAAGAACCACTCCAACACATCCAATGATTGTCGAAGGTAAGAGAAAAATCAATGCTCAGTCATCAATAAGCATAAGGAAAATCATTATTCCAATTTCAGTGTACATTTCAAATTAATCAAAGGAGAAAACAAATTTCCTATGAATTAGGAAACAAGATATAAATTGAAGTTTGAATTTTGGGTTAACAGCATTAAGCAGTAATGTTGGAGTATTTAGAAAACCCCAGTACACAAGTCCAAGTAAAGAGGCCAACCTAACTCCATCAATTGATATAAGCATCAGCTATTTTCTCCAATCACAATAAATTTGGGAAAGAGAAAGAATAGCAGCCAATGCTGTACTAAATTGCAGTCACAAAAATGCTGTTTGATAACAAAAATCAGGGATAAAAATAATTAATATTACTGATAGAAATCCAGAAATGCATCAGAAAACATATAAAACGAAATTTTCAGATGTGAACCCATTACGAGATGACTCAGTCCGGCAATAAGGTGACTCGGACCTCGACGCCGGAGTAGCTGTCCTCCAGCACCCGAATCAGCAACTCGTACAACTCAGTGAAGAATTCATGTTTTATAGGCGAGTGTTTGAAGTTTTGTGAAGTTTTGAGCTGAGAAAGGGTGAAAATGGTGGTGGCGGAACTGGGTTAAGGATTTCGGTGGAGGCCGCCATTATATAGATATATTGTGTGTGTGGGGTGAAGCGGCCCAAATTCAATTGACAATTAGGGTTTCGCAATCGAAAACTCTCTCATTTAGTGTGGATAAGAAAAGATGAATATTATTTTTTTACACTTTTCTATTACATACTATGTTAAAAAAGAAAATTATTGTATGGTCTTCAATATATATTTTTTTTTTATGTCTTCTCTTCTATAAAGAATATTATCACATTCCTCACTCGTATAAATATTTTTCATAATTGAAGAGAAAAATGAAAAAGAGGTTGTCCGAAAGATTATTCATAATATCAAAATTAAATTAACAATTATAGTAAACGTGTAAAAAGAATGAAAAAAATGAGAAAACGTTTATTTTTCCACTCTTTCCATTAAAGTAAACGCACCCTTATAATTTTACATTAAAAAAAACAAAATATGTTTGTTGCGATCATTTCCTAAGTATCATCATTATATTACTAAAACGAAAATCATTCTTGTTTTAAAAAAATCCTACGTGGCACTCCTCTTAATCCTCCATTCTCATTTATCTTAATTCTCAAATTTTCTGAATTTAAAATTAATATTTATCATATTTATATTCTTTTATTTTATTTTATTTTTTACTTTAGGGTTTTATATTTATAGTTTACTATTAGGTTTTAATATTCCTCCAACTCACGTAATATACGGCTGACATATTCTTATATATTCAGTCACTTCTTATCTTCAACTAAGAATTTCTTTCTCAATCACGTACTGTTGAAGAGAGTCTTAATCAGGTTTTTATTACTTCTGCCTGAATTTTGAAAAATATATTCTTTTAGTATTTTGTTTCCGAAGAAGATTGTAATGAATGCGGTATGAATATATTTTCGTTGTTTTCTTGATTGATTGTAATGAATTTGGTGCGAATATTTGATATGAGTTTATATTATATTATACAATGAGAAAATGCACTCATATGTCATTAGCCTAAATGTAATATCAAAAAAGGTCACTAGTTCAAATTTTATCAATTTTTGTCATATGTTTACTTTTTGGACATTTATACCCTTAGGGGTTTTGTTTTGTATTTTATTTCATCTAAGAACACTCTCTCTCCTACTTTTTCACTTTTATTTTCTTCTTTTTTTTCTCTCTCTTATTTCCCTCACCTCACGTGTTTTTCTCTCTTTTTTTCTCTCTCTTCTTCCTCCCTCAGCTTCTCACCGGTCGAAGGCTTCAACTCGTTTTTCATCGTCGTCGTCGTGCTTGATTTTTGTCTGCATGTTGCTCCATCGTGGTCGTCGTCTCTCTCTCTTGTGATTTTGCTGCGATTTTGCTACAATTTGGTTGTGTTTTTGCTGAATTTTACTTTTTTTCTGCAATTTGGCTGCGTTTTTGCATGATTTGTTGCGATTTTGCTATGATTTATTCTTAGATATTCGTTTAGAAAGTGATACATGTGTTCGATTGTAATTTTTCAGCGATGTTTGGTTGGACGACAAAGCTATGGAGGTAATTTTCCGGCAGTATGAATTTTGGTTTTCGATTTTGAATTCTGGTTTTGAGTTGGTACATTTTTGCAATTGCATACTGGTGTGTACCAAGTTCACTTGGTACGCAGTACGTATTGATAAATACGTATTGCGTACCTTAATTTGTTTTCTTGGTACGCAGTACGTATTTACGAATACGTACCAATTTTACTTGGTACTCAGTACGTATTTACTTGCGTATTTAGAAATATGTACTGCGTACCTTAATTTGTACTTGGTATGCATTACGTATTTACCATTGCGTACCAAGTTTACTGGGTACAAAGTACATATTTAGAAATGCGTATTGCGTACCTTAATTTATTTTCTTGATACGCAGTACGTACTTCTTAATGCGTACCAAGTTTCATCTATATATTATGATGCAAGTTTAATCTTTTGTCGTTCCGATTTCAGATCTGTATTAGTTGGTACGTTTTTGTAAATTCGTAATGGATTGCATATCTGCTTACCATGTTCTATTGTGCAAACTTAGTACGCAGTTACAATTGCGTACCAGGTGTACCACAACAGAATTTGGTAAGCATGTACAAAATGATCAATGCGTACCTACGTACCAAGATCTGATGTGGTACACCTGGTACGCAGTTACAATTGCGTACCAAGTTTGCACAATAGAACTTGGTAAGCAAGTACACATTGACCAATGCTTACCTGGTTACCAGTTTTGATGTGGTGCACTTGGTACGCAGTTACGATTGCGTACCAAATATGCCTTCAACGAAGTATTAATTTATTAGGCATTTTCAGGTTTAAGAAGGAATCCTCTTTGCCATATGTGCATCAATATTATTCTACTGCGACGTGGCGCGAGATTTATGTTGCTGATGTGATGCCCATTCCGGATAAAGATTCGTGGTGTGTGCCGGTCATACTCGCCTAACATGTCAAGATCCACATAGATTTGGTTGATAATTTTTGTATTATGGACATGTATTGAATTTGATTATAAACTTACCGTTTGTTACTGTTTTTATTTTGAATGTTTAATTGTTTTTACTTGTGCTATTGATTGGTATGTTTTTATGCATTTCGTACTAAATATTATTGTAAAGATTGGTACGTTTTTACATATGGTGTACGTGATATATTAGTAAATATTAGTGCGTTTTTCAGAATTGCTTACCTTGCGTACTGAAACAATTGTAACGAATTGACACTTTCGTACAAAAACACAAATTCATAAAAAAAATACTAATAGTCATCCAAAATATACAGATTACGAGTAGCACATGTTAATAGTCATCCAAACTACAGATTCACAAAATACCAATATTCAACCATTCACAATATATTAATATTCATAAAAAACTAATTATACTTAATACTTCATCATTCATTCATTCCCTGCATCCACATCTATAAGGATTGTCGGCGTGTGTTCCTCCATGATGTGGGCATAGATTGACTCATAACCATGAGTCATTACCTTGGTGTTGGGAAATTTAAGTAAAGTTTTGATTGATTCCAAAACCAACTGACCCCAACCGAGTAGATGTTGCCAGATCCTAATGTTAGTAGTTAGTCTCGCTGTTTGAGCAATGTTGAGATTTTATCTTTACAGGTCTCCAGCTGAAGAAGGCAACAAGACTTCACTCGGATAAAACATCAGTTGTAAGAATGACAACTGAGTGTTCAAGTTTCAGAACATCAGTTGTAAGAATGACAACTGAGCGTTCAAAGGGGAAGATGTAAGAGAACATCAAATGGAAGAAAGTCATCTGAGCGTTCGAGCCGACTAATCAGATTCAGAACACAAGAAAGACAACTGAGCGTTCAAGAGATAGAACATCTGTTACGAGAAAGACAACTGAGCGTTCAAGATGGAACATCAGTTGCAGGACTCGAACTGATAAGATCGACAACATAAAATTCAAGACAGCTGAGAGTTCAGCTGTTCCTATTCAGACAGAAGGTCAGATGAAGATATCGATCAGATGGAACATCAGCTGAAGACCACTCAGATGAAGACCAAAACTTCTCAACCGACTAAACAAGGTTGAAAGTCAAAGGTTGAAGATTTGAATTTCAAAAAGGAAGTCACGTGAAGGTTTGACTATCTGTCATTACCTCATTTGGCTCAACACAAGGCTGTCTCAGATGGAAAGCAGAAGTTCACAGTTGCCAAATCCAGAAAGTCTGCAGAGATAAAAGACAAGCCATCGCTTTCACAAGAACAGAGATCAACGGCTCTTCCAACGGCTAGTTGATTCTCTCCGCCTATAAATAGAGGCATTCATTCATTCACCAAGACTGACGAGACAGACAAGTGCAAAGAGTTAGACGAGCGAACATCACTAGTTGAGAGTTCATATCGCAAACGAGCTAAACTGAATTCAATCTCTAAGAACATCGCTAGTTGAAAGTTCATAGAGTGTTAGATTCTGTTTTGGTGTTTTTGATCTATCCTTGAGAACATCACTAGCTGAGAGTTCATAGCTTAGATCCTAGCTCACTTCTTGTTCGAGCTATTAGTTGGAAACCCACTCTTTCACACATCCCATCAAAAGGATTGTTAGGACCCTACTCTTCCCGTAATTGAGTAGATAGGTTGATAAGTACCCGTAAACTTATCTGTAAGGTTGATAAGTACCCGTAAACTTATCTTAACGGTTGCAAAGCCCGCGTAAGCTTTGTGGTTGAAGTCCTAAATAAATTGGACTGAGTTGTGTGGATTCACAACTCCCCGTGGACGTAGGAGTTATCTCCGAACCACGTAAATCTTTGTGTGTTTGTGTTTATTATTCAGTTATTTATTGCATATTCAACTGACCAACTAACCAGCACTCAAACTGCATTTTTACATTCTCAACTGATTTGGTTATTGACCGACCTTGCATATCTGAGAGTGAGTTATATTTTACGAGTTGTTATTTCCACCACATTCCGCACATCACTACACTTCCAGCTGAGTATCCTTACTCAGTTGTGATTCCAACTGAGTCTTCTTACTCGATTGTGATATTTTCAAGGGGTTGTTTTTAAATTTCTTAACTGGTGTATTCCCCCCCCCCCCTCCACCATACACCAGAACTCGTATCGGGACCATCAAGTGGTATCAGAGCAGTGGTTCAAAAGATTGCTGACTCTGTTTCACGAGGTGTGAATCGAGGTGTTTTTCTTCAGTGGTCAACTGAATAGATCTCTTTTTCACACTAGTGCATATCTGCTTGCATCTGTCTTTTGTTTGTGTGTGCATATGGATGTCAAAGACAAGATCGTTGTCATGTTCTCGGTTGTGAACTATACCTCCTGGAGAACTCGGATGAAGAAGATCCTACTGTCAAAGTATCATCGAATGCAACAAGTACTTACATCTGGACCGATCATCATTAGAGAAAAAGTCACTCGCACTCCTACAAATCCCAATGATGGGGATGCAACTGAGGAGTTAGTTGAGAAGAAGCCAGAAGACTTCACTCTAGAGGAAGCTAAAGTGAGCCAGCTGGATATCTGGGCTCAGAGCACTATCATGTCCACAGTTGGACAATACTATCTTCCTTGGATAGAAGAGTGCAACACCGCTAAGGAGATATGGATATTTTAGCAGCTCTTAGAAAAGGGAGTGACGAAACAAAGGAGAACAAGTTCTCCCATGCCTGTCAAGACTTTGACAACTTCTGTCTGAGAGCTGATGAAACCATTGATCAGTTAGAGCTTTGGTTCATGGACATCATCCGAAGAATTCAGTCCATCCGACGAGGAAAATATACTTTGAGAGAGATCAACCTCAAAGTATTACAAGCTCTACCGGCTGAGTGGGACACCTTCACCAATATCCATGAGAGCCGAGCTGATCTTGAAGAGATGGGAACAGAAAGGTTGTTCTCAATCCTAAAAGGAAATGAGTACAAGGTGAACCGACGAAGGTCAACTCAGTCCTCGGTTTAGACGAGTCGACATGAGGATGTTGGTTCAGTCACAAAGATAGTAGCACTTCGAGCTGACTACTCCAAACCACGAACATCAAGGCCAACAAGATCTGCGGACACAGCTACGAAGGAGCCAAGCAGAGAAGAGCTGCAACAGAGCATTGCCGCCATGTCAAAGAAGCTAGCTGACATGGATGCTCGGTTCGGAAAATACAAGAGGTTCTACAAATCTAACCGAACTCGAGATAACTCAAAGCCTGTGAACAACGGTTGCTTTGAATGCGGCAAAGAAGGACATTTCAAAGCTGATTGTCCAGACCTTTCAAAGAAAGAAAGAGAAGCGTTGAGGGCCAAGCAAAGTGGAAAGAACAAGGTCATGGTTGCAGAAGAAGCAGCTGATGACTTGGACATCTTCACCGACACTGAAGATGAGGATGAGCTGACTTCCACCAGCAACGCTATCGGTCAAGATCAATGCCTCATGGCATTTGGAACCGACCAGGATGATACTAAGGTACATTCTAGTCCTGCTAATTTAAATTCTTCCAATATTTCTAACATGCAGGAAACACTGGATGAAGAGTTGGAAATCTCCTGGGATGACTTTCAAGAACTCAGTAAGGAACTGGATCAGCAATCGGTTGAGTTTAAGAGTCTTCAAGAACAGTTCGCAAGACTTGAAGAATCCTTAACCGAAAAGGACGATCTGATTAAAAGTCAAACCGAAGAGATTGATGATCTCAAAAGTCAACTGAATGTGGCCAACCGAACTAATGCTCCAACCGATGAGTAGTTGAAGAAGCAGATCCAGGAGCAGCATGATCAGTTGAACAAGCAAGAGGCTCAGATCAGCCAGCTGATGAAGAAGTCAGATGTACAGACCGAGCATATAGCTGTTCTTCTCAAGGATCTACAAACTGAGAAGGACAACCTGATAAAGCTATATCAATCATCCAAAATCATCGAGAATCTTATCAGTTATCAAAGACAGATGGATGACGTGTCTGGACTCGGTTATGACATGGTCAAGGACTCTGGAATTCCACCCGCAACCTTTGTCAAGGCTGTGGAGGTCACGATTGCCAAACCAGATCCAATTGAGTCTGCAACTCCCCAAACTAATCCAACCTCCACGTCACAGCAAGCACAACCAGCTAAGGAATTTGCAACTGACAAAGGAAAAGAAGCTGTGGTTGGAGAACTGAAGAATTCATCAGTTGGGACTACAACCGAGGGGGAATATACCAAGACTCAGAAGAGGAATCAGAGACGTCGGAGATACAATCAGAACCGACCTCAGAACCGACCTCTGAACCGACCTCAGAAGAGATGGAATCAACCGAATCAACAGGGATTCAACCATCAGAATCAACATCTGTTCCATCATCAGAACAACCAGAGGTTCAATCAGAGTCAACAAATGTGGAACAGTTCCAACAGCTGGAGATATTCATGCCAGAACATGAATCAACAACAGGGCATGAACAACTGTCATCGACAGTCAGGAAGATGGAATCAGACTTAGTCACAGAGATTCCAAAATGGCGTCCGACCTCATCGACAAAACCAACAGGATAAGAATCGCCATCAAAACAGGGGGAAAGCCTCTCCTCCGAAAGCCCACAATGGGAGAAATCCATCTCCTCCCAAGAAACAGAACATCACTACTAACAACAAGCCTAAGGATAACCGAGGTGTTGTTATAGTTGATGGAGAAGGAAAAGTGATTTGGAATGATAAATCTATCCGAGTATACAGGGAAAAACGACTCACAGTTCAAGGGGGAACTGGTTCTAACCCTCCAGGACCCAACTAAAATTGAGGACCTAAGCGTGTTTCTCTGTGCAGGAGTAGGAGGAACAGCTGAGGAAGAACAAAGCATCACAAACCATGTGGGTGATGGATAGTGGATGCTCGAAACACATGACAAATTTGAAGGATTTGCTTGGGAGTTTCGTGGAGAAAGAAGGACCATCAGTTACCTTTGGTGACAACTCAAAAGGTCACACCAAAGGCTACGGTACCCTTGAAACCAATCATGTATCTATTTCTAATGTTTCTTATGTTGATGGATTGAAGCATAACTTGCTCTCCATCAGCCAATTCTGTGATAATGGTTTCTCTGTCAAGTTTGATGCACAGGGTTGCAGGGTTAAAAATGTTGAAATAAAGCAGGTCATATTGTTGGGAAATCGATCCCCAACCGGGAATGTCTACTATGCAGATTGGAACAGTAGTCCTCCTGAAACATGTCTGTTATCGAAGAGCAGTTCAGATGTGAGTTGGCTGTGGCACAAAAGGCTCAACCATCTGAATTTCAAGACTATGAACCGACTTGCAAGATAGGAACATGCAAAGGGCATTCCAAACCGAGTGTTTTCAACAACACACATCTGCAGTGCATGTCAGTTGGGAAAGCTCGCTAGATCCTCATTTCGGTTGAAAACAACTCCTTCAACTGACCGAGTATTACAGCTGATCCATATGGATCTCTTCGGGCCAGTTACACCAAAAAGCATGAATGGTAACGAGTATACCCTTGTTGTTACTGATGATTTCTCTAGGTACACGTGGACCATTTTCATGCGTCACAAGAGTGAAACCCGAGATGAGCTACCCAAGCTGATGGATCGGATATCGAACCAACAAGAGATGAAAATTATTTCCATCCGATCAGACTGTGGAACCGAGTTCCTAAATGAAACCATCATTGAGTACTGCGAGAAGCACGGAATTACTCATCAAACATCAGCTGCGCGTACTCCACAACAGAATGGAGTAGCCGAGCGAAGGAACCGAACGCTGAAGGATGCGGCTACATCCATGTTGACAAGCTCAGCTCTGCCAAAGAGATTTTGGGCTGAGGCAATCAACACAGCCTGCTACACCCAGAACCGGTCTCTTCTAACCAAGCGGTTGGGAAAGACTCCATATGAGCTATGGAGACGCAGGAAGCCTGATATTTCATATTTTCGCGTTTTTGGTTTTAAGTGTTATATTTACAACAATGGGAAGACTCAGTTGAAAACTTTTGACGCCAAGGCTTCGAAGGGCATATTTCTCGGATATGCCGCTCGGATCAAGGCTTATAGAGTTTTCAACAACAACTCTCGTGTTGTGGAGATAACACCTCATGTTAGTTTTGATGAATCTACTTTTGAGTGCAGGGAACAGGCTAAAGGACAACAAGTTGATCCACATGTTCTACCAGTTCTCACCAGATCGCATATTCTAAGGCAAAAGAATCTAGCTGAACCATTGGTAAGGGCAACTGAGGATGATGATCCTTGTTCCTCTGAAGATGAATGTGAGGACCCCAGCTCATCTCAAGGGGGAACTTCAGCTGATGTCACTCCAACTGCATCAGCATCCGAAGCCCAACCAAGCCCGGTTCAAAATATTGTCCATGTTGAGGATCCAGACTCCACAACTGATACATCACCAGTTCAGAAGATCCCAGCATCTCCCACAGCTCAGGTTATTCCATCAGTTGAAATCACGGAACAGCCACTGTTGGAAGAAGAAGAAAGACGCAATAAGAGATGGTACGAAGAACACTCCAAGGACAACATCATTGGAGATCCAACCGAAGGTGTGCGTACAAGGAGCAGAGTTGCAAATCCAAATTCAACCGAGGAAGATTCCAACACTTATGCTCAATTTGCTGAGGAGTTGGCAGTTCTTGAGGAGTTCGAACAAGCTGGAGATGTTGCCATAATTTCATGTTTCGTAGTTGATGTGCCAGAACCGAAGAATGTTGTGGAAGCTCTCAACCGTGTTCACTGGAAAACAGCTATGCAAGAAGAGCTGAATGAATTTCTATGCAACTGTGTATGGGAGTTGGTAGAAAGACCAAATGGTGTCAAAATCATTGGATTAAAGTGGATTTTCAAGAACAAGAGAGACGCCATTGGATTCATCGTGAGGAATAAGGCAAGGTTGGTAGCTCAGGGATATTGCCAACAAGAAGGAATCGATTTCAAGGACTCCTTCGCGCCTGTTGCAAGGTGGAAAGCCATCCGAATATTTCCAGCCTATGCCGCATTTCACAAATTCAAGGTCTATCAGATGGATGTGAAGTGTGCCTTCCTCAACGGTGATATTAAGGAAGATGTTTATGTTGAACAGCTACCCGGTTTTGAAACTGGAGATGGAAGAGTGTATAAGTTGAAGAAAGCAATCTATGGATTGAAGCAAGCACCTAGGGCTTGGTATGACACTCTATGTGGTTTTCTTCTGACCTCGGGGTTCAAACGAGGGTCAGTTGACAAAACACTGTTCATCATAAAAGTTGGAGAAGACATACTTGTTGTGCAAATCTATGTTGATGACATCATATTCGGTTCCAAGTCGGAGGAGCTATGCGATAAATTCTCAACTCTCATGAAGGAGAAATTCGAGATGTCGATGATGGGCGAGATGAATTATTTTCTTGGGCTACAGGTGAAACAGTCATCAAAAGGAATTTTTATCAATCAGTCCAAATATACAAAGGAGCTCATCACGAAGTTCGGTTTGCAGTCAAGTAAAACCACAAGAATCCCGATGAATACTAACTGGAAGATTGAACCCGGATCTGAGGGAAAACTCGTGGATGCCAGTAAGTATAGAGGGATTATCGGTTCTTTGCTATATCTAACCGCCAGTCGGCCAGACATATCTTACGCGGTTGGAGTGTGTGCTCGGTTCCAAGTTCAACCGAGGGAAGCACACATGTTGGCAGCAAAGAACATCATAAGGTATATGAAGGGTACAGTTAATATTGGGTTGTGGTATCTAACCGACGACAATATTCAACTGTCCGGATACTCAGATGCGGATCTAGCCGGAGATCGGTTGGACAGGAAGTCCACATCTGGACACTGTCAGTTCATGGGAAGCAAGCTAGTCTCATGGTTCTCAAAGAAACAAGCATGTGTTGCCACTTCTACAACCGAGTCAGAATATATGGCTGCCGGTAGTTGTTGCATGCAAGTGTTGTGGCTCAAGCAACAGCTAAGAGATTATGAAGTCGCAACTGGACAGGTTCCTATTCATTGTGATAGCTCAAGTGTCATTGCTATCTCTTTGAATCATGTTCACCATTCTCGGACGAAGCACATTGACATCCGACATCATTTTATCCGAGATCATATTGAAAAGAAGGACGTATCTATGGAGAAAATTCCAACTGAGATTCAGAGAGCAGATATCTTCACCAAACCTCTAGCCGAAGTGCGGTTCAAGATGTTATGTGATCTACTTGGATTGTTGGATCCATCAGATGAGGAACCAGCTGAGGTGATGAGATAGATATCCATCTGAGGGGGAAGCTCAGATGAAGGGGGAATCTCAGATACGGATCGCCAACCGAAGACATCAGACGTCAGCTGAACAGACGAACTCGAGTCAACTGATGGTATGCCGCAACATTGGATCAGACAACAGCTGAACAGACGAACTCGAGTCAGCTGATGGTATGCCGCAACATTGGAACACAGCTGATTCCGACATCAGTTGGGAGGTATTACACAGCTGATTCCGACATCAGCTGGCAGGTATCATTTATGGCTGAAGGTGTTTGTGTCTTAAATGAGAATGTTTGAAATAAATTCAAACATTCCTGAGCATATCAGTTAGACTAAAATAGCCATCATAGCGCATTTAATGTAAAGTGTGGCTGAACATCAATAGCCTACTTTATAGTGCGACTGGGCTGACATGAAAAACAGTTCACCTTCTCACGCGCTGGTTGGAACTCGGATTATGACATCAAGTCAAAGCTAGTCAACAGTCGCGAGATCTCAGCCGTTGATGGATTCGCGCCATTCAACCCTAGCCGTCGATTTCAACCGAGCCACTAACCTATAAAAGGCGGAAAATCAGGAAGTGATCTCTTACCTTCTACATTAGTGATTATCTGCAGTAACTGTTCATTTTCGTCTCCGATTTGTCTCACCATTTTCTGCAAGTTTCTCTCTCTATATATATATCTTCACAGAACTCTAAATGGCACCTAAAGCTTCACAAGGAAGGAAGATGGCTTCTTCAGGACCTTCTCTTGTTCCGTCGTCGTACGACGAGTCCTTTGATATGCTGTTCTCCAAGATCCACTTCGAGCAGATTCTATCAGAGGATGAACTGGAATCACCAGTATTGTCTCCCCTCGCAGAAACTCTCAGGGAGAACGGCCTCCTGGACTGGGTGACGCTCCTCCCCTCCCACCTTCTCAGGCGACGGGTCGGAAAGTTTTACCTGAACTTGCGATCACCCATCGACAGCCGAGATGGCCTCGTCACAGAAATTTCTTGCCGACAACGCGATGTTCCAGCCAGAACGATTCGCCGTGTCACCATCCCCAATCAAGTTTCCGACATTCTACGCCAAGTCATTCCTCTAAATCACTCCACCACAGACACCATCGACAACATCACCGATGCGGAAGCCGATGAATTTTTGGAGAGTGCTCTCATCACTCCAGAAAAATTAAGGAGCAATATGCAGCGAACAAAGTTGAAGCCAGAACATCGACTTTTGTTCGATGTTGTGTCCAAAGTTGTCTTCGACTACAGCGGGGCCTTTGGAGACATCAACCGACCGAAGCTCAAGCAACTGATTGCTTTGGAGCACAAACACAAACATAACATCAACTGGTCCCAGTATTTTGAACACCAGTTGACTCTAGAGAAGCAGAAGGTCTCCGAATCCACAACCGAATCTGGAGAGAAGTTGTTGAGTGTCAAGGGAACTCTCAACTTCGGTTGTAAAATTTCTGCTCTAATCCTTTTCGCAACAAAGGATCAGAACATGGTCTGGGAAGACTGTGAGGAGACCCCGGTGAAGAAGCTGATGCTGTTCCCAACAGCTAAGAAGGCTCAGGATGTGATCAAGAGCGTTTACACTCCCAAGGACAAGAGGGAAGCTGTAAAAGATACAACTGAGGAGCCACCACCAGCTGTCGGCCGCACTTCCAAGTCCACAACTGCACGCCGACAAAGAGCTGAGTCGGATAAGAAGAGAGAGAAAGAGCCAGCCAAGAAGAAGATGAGGCTGCGTATCAAGAAGAAGTCGGTTGCTACACCAGCTGAGGAGGTTCCAGCTGAGGAGACTCCAGCTGAGGAGGAGGTACCAACTCAGGCGGAGCCATCTGAGTCAAGTCACTCAGTTGACAAGGACGCTTTCAAGATTGTTCCTCGCGCAGGTGGAACTGAAGAGATGGATGGCATGGAAACGGACTCTCCTCGGATGCATCTTCTTCATCTGAGGAAACTGAAGACATTCCAACCTCCCCCACGGCAGGAGCTGATGCCGTACAGCCCGAACAGGTTATCCCAACCGACAAACAGCCATAAATTCCGAGCTCTCTGCTCGATGCCAACATTGAGACCATTTCTTCGGCCAATGTTGATGAACCTGTTGATACCAACCTCCCCACACTGTCAGAAATTCCGAGCTCCCAGCTCGATGCCAACGTTGAGACCACTTCTTTGGCTAACGTTGATGAAACTCTTGAACCAATACCATATGAAAATCTATCTCCCTCCCCCATCGATGATGAAGTTGATCGTCAAGTTGTCGCGCAGGAACATGAAGGCAAGCTGGCCTACTGTTTTCAGAAGCTGATCGGGATGTTCCCTGAAGCGCGCGACATGCCGATCTTTACCACGCTTGGAACCGAACTGCTATATCAGTTCAATTTAATCTTCAGCCACTGGGATGTGAAGGAAGATACCATAAGGATACACAGCTGGAACCAGCTGAAGGCAGATGAATCGCGCATCAGAGACTACTTTAACTACACAAACCTTGAGGTTGCCTACAACAACAAGGTTGCGCTGCTGACGCATCGTCTGGACATCAGCAAGGCTGAAGGAAGAGATACCAGGGAGACAACTGAACAAGACTGCATTGCCTTCCTCGATAACATGCTCGTCAAGTCTGCCGATTTTATTAATGATCTGGACGCAGCCGCCGCCGCAGCAAAGGAAGAAGAAGCAGAGCTTCAACAGTACATGGCCAACCGCCAAGCCATGGTTACTGTTGAAAAACCAGCACTCATTGAACAACCCGCTCCAGCTGATCAGCTAGCACCCTCAACTGATGAAATATGTGAGCTGATCGCTGAGAGGGTTAATCAGCTCAAGAAGGAGATGCTTGCCAACATCCGGCACAACAAAGAAGATCAGCTGAGAATGATGGAAGCACAGGCGGAGAAACACAAGAAGCTGCAGGAAGAGAATGATGAGCTGAAGATGAAGCTGGACGAATTCTCAACATCTACCAGCCAAGACCTCAATGCCCTGAAGACAACCGTTCATGGACTCAAATCAGATCTGAACATCTTCAAGTCCATATCCGACTCCAACCTGGCCAAATCTCAACAAACTCAAGACCAAGAATGGGAGTCGCGTTTCGAGTCAAGATGGGCTGAGTTCGTCGCTTTCCAGACCGAAGTCAATGAAAACTTCGCTGCACTGAAGAAAGCCGAGCAAGAGCGCCTTGACTCTGAACTAGCAAAGAAGGTTGAGGTAGAGTGCGTTGTTGAAGAACTCTTCAACCGAGTCCAACAAGCTGAACAGAAGCTCACCTCTCTTGATGGCTCAGTCGCAAGCCTTGTTGCTGATGCCAAAAAGGGAGAAGATGAGAAGCAGGGGGAAGTTGAGACTGGTGAAGATGTGCAGGGGGAAGATGAGAACCAAGAAGCTGAAACCGAAAAATCTCAGCCAAAGAAGACTCCGAAGAAGAAGTCCACTCCAAAGCCAACCAACGTCGGCGGAGCTGAAATGGCGAAGGACCTGGAACGAGCAGAGGAGTATGGAGTATCTTACAACTCCATAGCCGAGATCGCAGTCGAGCTTGATGCGGAACCCGACGGTATTACAACCGAAGAGTGTATTGCTGCTGCTAAGGCTATGGATGTTGCTGAGAAAGACTACATAAACCCGGAATGGGTGAAGAAATTTGCTGCAAGCCTGGCTAAAAGAATCAACAAATTTGAAGAGGAGCTTGACAAGGTCACCAAGAACCTGGACAGGAATGTTGCATCCCGCAGCCGACGCCGCATAGAGAAACACCAAATGAAGGCTGAGGCAAGGTTGAAGCAACAGAGATTACCAGGAAAAATAAAAATTCAAAGTCGATTCAGGCATGTGGACAAGTGGATGCCAGTTGAGTGGAATGAAGACTGGGAATCATTCAAACAGGAGTTTGTGAATGATTTCTACTATAAGAAGGTATTCACAACTGACGATCCGAGGAAAGCTTTCAAAGAAGCGCTGACCGAGCTACACTCTGGGGACCCGGGCATGTTCAGCCAGTTCAGGCGAGCAATGATAGATGCAAAACTGGATATGAACACGGTCCCGGTCCCTCAGAAGGTCACTTATCTCCCTCCCTTCCTTCCGGACTCAAGAAACCCCAACCTTTCAGAAGATAGCAGCTGAGGCAAGACAAGTTTGTCGAGAGCATGGGGTTGACATCTCGAAGGAGTCACAAGCGAAAAGAGAAATTTTTGTTAGAATTTTTGGGAAGTATGGGCTAAAGCATTAGCCAAGTTAAAGTTTTTGAGCAACTGATGTAATTTTGATTCTTGTGCATTTTATTGTAACCATCAATTGTAATGAAAACTTTCATCAGTTATCCGATTCAACTTGACGTACAATCTCTAGTTGTCCAAGCTCTGAATCGCAAAGTTATTTCAATACCATGTTATAATTGTGCTAAACCTTTGATGTTTTAATCTTATAGACGGTCTAGAATTTCAGCTGAGATTTTAGATAGGTCAGTAGGGTTTAGATCAGTTTGATCAGTAAGGGTTTTGGCATCATCAAAAAGGGGGAAATTGTTGGGAAATTTAAGTAAAGTTTTGATTGATTCCAAAACCAACTGACCCCAACCGAGTAGATGTTGCCAGATCCTAATATTAGTAGTTAGGCTCGCTATTTGAGCAATGTTGAGATTTTATCTTTACGGGTCTCCAGCTGAAGAAGACAACAAGGCTTCACTCGGATAGAACATCAGTTGTAAGAAGGACAACTGAGTGTTCAAGTTTCAGAACATCAGTTGTAAGAATGACAACTGAGCGTTCAAAGGGGAAGATGTAAGAGAACATCAGATGGAAGAAAGTCATCTGAGCGTTCGAGCCGACTACTCAGATTCAGATCACAAGAAAGACAACTGAGCGTTCAAGAGATAGAACATCTGTTACGAGAAAGACAACTGAGCGTTCAAGATGGAACATCAGTTGCAGGACTCGAACTGATAAGATCGACAACATGAAATTCAAGACAACTGAGAGTTCAACTGTTCCTATTCAGACAGAAGGTCAGATGAAGATATCGATCAGATGGAACATCAGCTGAAGACCACTCAGATGAAGACCAAAACTTCTCAACCGACTAAACAAGGTTGAAGATTTGAATTTCAAAAAGGAAGTCACGTGAAGGTTTGACTATCTGTCATTACCTCATTTGGCCCAACACAAGGCTGTCTCAGATGGAAAGCAGAAGTTCACAGTTGCCAAATCCGGAAAGTCTGCAGAGATAAGAGACAAGCCATCGCTTTCACAAGAACAGAGATCAACGGCTCTTCCAACGGCTAGTTGATTCTCTCCGCCTATAAATAAAGACATTCATTCATTCACCAAGACTGACGAGACAGACAAGTGCAAAGAGTTAGACGAGCGAACATCCCCAGTTGAGAGTTCATATCGCAAACGAGCTAAACTGAATTCAATCTCTAAGAACATCGCTAGTTGAGAGTTCATAGAGTGTTAGATTCTGTCTTGGTGTTTTCGATCTATCCTTGAGAACATCACTAACTGAGAGTTCATAGCTTAGATCCTAGCTCACTTTTTGTTCGAGTTATTAGTTGGAAACCCACTCTTTCATACATCCCCTCAAAAGGATTGTTAGGACCCTACTCTTCCCGTAATTGAGTAGATAGGTTGATAAGTACCCGTAAACTTATCTGTAAGGTTGATAAGTACCCGTAAACTTATTTTAACGGTTGCAAAGCCCGCGTAAGCTTTGTGGTTGAAGTCCTAAAGAAATTGGACTGAGTTGTGTGGATTCACAACTCCCCGTGGACGTAGGAGTTCTCTCTGAACCACGTAAATCTTTGTGTGTTTGTGTTTATTATTCAGTTATTTATTGCATATTCAACTGACCAACTAACCAGCACTCAAACTGCATTTTTACATTCTCAACTGATTTGGTTATTGATCGACCTTGCATATCTGAGCGTGAGTTATATTTTACGAGTTGTTATTTCCACCACATTCCGCACAACACTACACTTCCAGCTGAGTATCCTTACTCAGTTGTGATTCCAACTGAGTCTTTTTACTCGGTTGTGATATTTTCAGGGGGTTGTTTTTAAATTTCTTAACTGGTGTATTCCCCCCCCCCCCATACACCAGAACTCGTATCGGGACCATCACTTGGATATAAAGGTACTGAGGTAAAGCCTCTTGTATGTCTAGTTATGCTGCAATAAGAGAAACAACAAATCAATAACAAATTCATATTTTCTGTTTAGTCATACACTGCTTGGTACAAGTGGTACGCTTTTACAAATACGCACTAACTTTACTTGTAAAGTAGGTACGCAATTGCAAATACATACTAGCAAAAAATTATATTACTGGTACACTCGGTACATATTTTCCAATGTGCACCGAGTGTACTTGTAAAGTAGGTACACATTTGCAATTACGTACTAGCAAATAAAAATATTACAGGTCCACTTGGTACGTATTTGTCAATGTGTACCGAGTGTACTTGTAAATTATGTACGCATTTGCAATGACGTACTAGCAAACAAACATATTACTAGTACACTCGGTACGTATTTGCAAAAATGTACCAGTTTTACAAGCAATGCACTAGTGAAGTTGGTAAGTATTTGCAAATACGTACCAAGTGTACCAGTAAAGTAGTTACGCATTGGCAAAGAAGTAGTAGCAAAAAATCAAATTACTGGTACAGTAGGTATGCATTTGCTTGTGCGTACCGAGTGTACTTGTAGTGTAGGTACGCATTTGCAGATACGTACTAGCAAACAATCATATTACTAGTACACCCGGTACATTTTTAACAATGCGTATCGAGTGTACCGGTAAAGTAGGTACGCTTTGCAATTGCGTACTAGCAAAAAATCAAATTACTGGTACACTCGGTACGTATTTGCAAATGTGTACCGAGTTTACCAGGAACACACTAGTTATGTTGGTACGTATTTGCAAATGCTTACCAAGTTGAAACTTATATGCTTTAGAACTGAGTACGCATTTACAAAATCGTACCAATTTTAATCATACAATGTCATATTCACATCAGCCGAATGCAAAATTCATCATGCATAAATCTCTGAAAATTAATAACAAACTATCCTCAATTCAAGAAATTACATATCTGTGTGTACCGGTACGTATTGCACAAAACGTACCGGTACACCTAGTTTAATTTTCCCCCAAATTTGTGTGTACCCTAATTCGCATTCTACTCAACAAACTGGGTACGTAATCGACATTCAAAACATAGTAAACCCGCGAAATCGAAGAAATCACGTCATAATCAAACATAGTACATGTATTTTACTTGATAACTAGGTACGTATTTATAAAAACGTAACAAGTTTATTAGGTACGCAGTACGCATTTACAAATACGTACTGCGTACCTGGTACGCAATACGCATTTTCAAATACGTACTGCATACCGATGGGTTTTATAGCAACAACACTTCTGCTACAACAAAAAGAAACCAGAAATCTACCCAAATAATTCGAAATCGCTCGGAATTCAACCCAAATACACTAGAAATCATCAGAAACTCAACGAAAAACCTATAAATGAGTAAAAACAAGGCTAAAAAATCATGAATTAAAAAAAAATCGAATAAACTCATTACTCCAATTTTAGATCTATGACTTTCCGGCGAGATCTATGGATTTCCGGCAACAATAGTTGGTGTAGTGGTTCTGAATGTTGCACCCGGCGGCGGAAATTAGTGGGGATGAACGAAGAACGGAGAAGAAGAGAAGAGAGAAAAAGAGAGAGACATTGTACGTAGTGCCGGTGGTTTTTCGCCTTTTTTGTTCGCGGCGGCATCGTTGCAGTGGAAGGATGGACGGCGGAATGGTTGAGGATGTTTTTCTGGTACGCGACGGCAGAATGGTCGAGGCGGAGAGAGGCGGAGAAGAGGAAGAGGAAGAGAGAGACGAGCGGGAAGAGAGGAAGAGAGAAAAAGAGAGAAAAAGAGGGAAGAGAGAGAATGTGAAAAATAATAAATGAGGGAATAACCCTACATAACATCCACTAAGGGTATTTCAGTCAAATAGGATACGATTTTACCCAATTTTTGTCAAAAGTGAACTTTTGACAAAATTTGATAAAAACATGTACCTAATGCTATATTACCATTTGCCTCTTATACAATGGTAATAATTTAAAATTGAATAAATTGAATTTGATCATCTTTGGCATACCATATGTAGATTCAATTTGCGCCGCAACATTTAATTCAATATGTTGAAATTGAGTGTGGATGTCAGTTGTGTTTATTGTGTTTTTGAAATTTTTAAATGATCGATGATAGATTTTTCTATGTATTAAGCTCTGAATGTATACATATGAGTTGGCGGCATTTATATAGTCAGGATTTGATGGAATTATTTGTCAGGTGCAATTTAGCGTTCTTCTTTTTTCCCCTTTGATTGTTATTTATTTCAATCTCAGTCTGTGTGAATTTTGTTAGCTAACTTTTGGTAATTTGTGAGTTTTTCTTGATTTTTTAAGTAGAATATTAGGTTTTCTGATTTTTCCCCCTTCTATATAATAAATATTAGAAGGTTCATGCTTCTTAAGCAACCTCTCTGGAATCATGCAGCATCCCATCCAAAAAAAAGTTCGTATCCCCACTCTATCATGCAATTATGTCTGTTAATGCGTCTCTTTGTGTACTTGATTACATAATTTTTTTTTAATTTTAGTTTTCAGTTGTTACTTGACATAGAACTCTTTTAACATATTTTTATTTGGATGAGTTGAGAATTAGATTGTTACTCTTCCGATGTTTATGTTGTATTGCAAATGAAGATTGGCATGCTTTGTTGTTTACTTTGTTTATTTATGCATGTGGTTTGTCACAAATTTGAAATCAAAACGAATTCTGTTTACTTTCTTGACCCGTCGAATTTGCATCTATAGGGTGCTAACTGCTAATACAGCTTTCTTTTGAACATAAGAATAAGGTACACTACAAATACTTGCATATGTGAATTACTTGAAATTATATATGTGTTCTTACCTCTCTTCTGCGTTAAGTTTTTTGAGATTATTTTTTCCAATTTGTCTGGTATTATTACCTAAATTTCTTCTCACCTTTGTAACGTTCATGTTACTTATTTTGCTAGAGTACAAGCCTAAGGCTTGAGAAGCTCACACTCACGAAGGGGACAATGTTAAAATACACTACATGGTTAGTAGATTACTTCTTTCTTATTCGCCCCTAAGCTAATGATTAATCTTTTATTTTATTTTGGCTTGAGCATTTCGTGAACTTCAATGCTTCATCGTGGGGTTTATCTGTTCCAATTGATTAGTGTGTTCATCATCTATTTCATCAAAGTTAATAGGCATTTCTATCGTAGAAAAATTAGACTTGAGATAGAAGGATGGAGCCTTGGGGTTCTTTATTTCTATTACATGGTTTGGAATTGAGAAATTATGTTTTTTGCTTCAATATTAAAAACCAATATATGTCATATTTTATATTTTAGTTTAGCATATATATAAACATTTCGTCCTCCACTATTTTCACATTAATTTTGATTGTATGAAGGCAATTCCATATGGACGGATTTACGCTACTTTAGAAGAAATTGCAGATGAGCTTAGTAGTAGGAAGAATTAGAGAATAAATAAAAAAAATATGGCTATCAAGGGATGAAGTCGTATAGTCTCTGAAGTTGAATAGCTCATAGTTGATGAGGGTTTTTTTTTTTTAACTTTTTTTAGCAAATCATAGCTGATGTGTTTGAATATTCTTTATGTCGTTTTATTTGATTTTTTATTTTTTGAATTCTTATGGTTATTTTTTGTAGAACCCCGAAAATTCGAGCCTAAAAATTTCATTTTAAGTATATAAAATAAGTAGAATAAATTGAATAATAGAATGACACTTATTCCCGATCAACTTTTAATCTCTAATATATTAAATTTAGACATTTCATGCATTGCATAAACACGAACATTTATATTATGTGAGTTAAGTGAAAAATATTTATATAATTGTTGTTTATACAATATTGTGATTAATTAGAAATAATAATCAAAAGATGAATTAATATATATATATATATATGAAATATTTTTCTATTAAATTATGAAGAGAAATTCTTTTACGGAATAATATCGATATTGGTCTTGTTAAGATCAGAATAATTAACTCTATAAGTATGCTCAATCGAAACTTCGATCTGTTAAATAAATAACGTATAATGGAAGAATAATCGAAATACTATATGAAAGGAGATTATGTAATATAATAATATACTCCCTCCGTTTAATTTATGTCTACCCATTTGGGGTGTGGCACGGGTTTGAAGAAAGCTGATAAAGTGGTAGTTGGTGGAATAAAGGTGTATTTGAGGGGTAGTGAGATAATGACAAAAAAATAGTAGTACAAAAACAGGTGGTATTGACCAAAAAGTAGAAATAAAGTTGATGTGAAGTGGGGTCATCAATGGCAAAGGGTAGTAAATAGGAAAAAATAATGAGGGTATAGGTGTAAAATTCTTAAACTAGGTAGACATAAAATGAACAATTTTTTTGTGATAAGTAGGTAAACATAAATTGGACGGAGGGAGTATATATTACATATATGTAAGTGTGTGTGCGTGAAGGTGTGTGTGTACGCGTGAGGTGTGTATGTGTGTGTGTGTTTTGTGTGATTAGTTAGAATAAGTTTAACCTATTACCTAATTAAAATAAATAAGTTAATTAACTAAATAGGGATTGGGGGAAAGGGAATAAAGCAGAAGAAATAATTACGAGAGAGAGGGAAAAACGACTGGAGGAGAAAAAGAAATCCTTGTAGAGATCTTAATCCCAACAATATGATGATCATTCTCTGCTCCCAAAAATTCACCACCCGTATGAGCCAATTGGAATTGAGTGAAAATAATAATAGCCTATCATCTACAGATTCTTCCTATCTTTTTTCATCACCGTAAATGTCAGAAGAGAATTCTCAATCTTAATTCTCTGCAAACATTCCTCCACATTCTCAAAGAAAACTCTAACCCCAAATTCATCTACCACCATTCATCACCGCCAGAACCACCACCATCCATAACTGCCGCCGCCGGCCACCACCGGAGGAGAGGAGGTGACGGGAACCTTGTGAGTGAGAGAGAAAGAAGTTGGGCAGTAGGCTTAGAGAAGGAAAGGAGAGTAAGGGAGAAATAGAGAAGGAAAAAGGTATAACTTGTCTACTCTCTACCTTTGCTTTGATTTTTGTATGATTAGAAACATGTTAGGATAGTAAGAATAGGATAATAGGGTGGTAAACCTCTGTCTAAATTTTGTTAATCACGTTTATAAGAGTTAAGGTTAAGTATTATGGGTTTTAATCTAAGTTATGGGCATTTTTGTGTGGAAAGGCTTTTGACAGCTTGAATGGCTGCACTTGCATGTGAATGAACGACTCATATCTCTCAATCTACTCATTGAAAATGTATGAAATCACTTCCTAATGAAAGCCTTGAATGTTGACTACAATGTATAAAAAAATCAACCCCTAGTTTTGAGTAGAAGTACATCCACCCGTTTGAGTTTGTAACTTACTCAAAATCTGTCGAAAACTGACTAAGTAGAAAAGATGTTGTAATATTTTGAAAACGATTAAGAGCATGTTAACATGGCTTGTTGTAGTGTATTCTAAACTTCTTCTAGTTTCTAAAATGATAAGATTCACTGTCATAGGATGAAAACTCGATTTTAAAATGATTTTACGGTAAACAACTACGTGCTGCAAATTTCCAAAAGTATGATAATGTGTGATGTTTATGCTTAAATGGTTTGGGATGAATATAGATGTGTTGCATATGTGAATACATGATTAAATATGATTATTCATGTGTTTGATGATGATCTCATGAGCTTTGAATGTGGTAAATGGATTCATGATGGTGTGAAGATAAAAATGATTAAGATTATGCTTGAAAACTTGTTAGCAAATCTGTCACCCTTTAAAACTCGAATTATTTAGAATATTTGAAAGCATAAAATTGATGTTACGTCAATTTATTATGAATCGAGATATCCTCTAGAAGTCATGGTTTTAATCTCATAGTTTTCTCAAGTAGGTAAGAACCCTTTTATGATTTTATAAGAAAATTAAGTGGCAAAACTCTAGTTTCTGTATAGGTGTTTGAAAATCTGTTGTAGAATCCTTATTATTTTGAATTTTAATAAATGGCCTTTTGGAGATGAAAATAGACTTCCTAAGATTTCTGGAATGGTAAGAAACTCAAAATTTGGTTAATAACTCGAGCCTTGGTGAATTAATCTTTATAAGCCTTTGTGCAGTCGAGACTTAAGAATTCCAGATTTTTGTCAAAAAGTATGAGTTAATTTAAGGTACTTAAGTACAAGGTAATTCGTTATTAGTATTTTTAGTATTAAGTTTGAGGGGCTAAATATACTCAGCCCAAAAATCAAGTCTGTTGAAGGTGTATAAGTATTTTAATAAATTCCTGATTGGTACATTGTATACAAGTGAAAAATTCAAAAATGGGCTTTTGATCATTTCTTAATTAATTCGGTTTGGGCTTTAATTTAAATATTTTGGGCCTAGCAAAATATGTTTAAGGTAAAATAAAAGCCCAACTTATTATCATGAGACCCAATATGCTAAGGACTCTTATGTGTGGGCTCTATGTGTTACAATCGGTTGGGCCCGAATTATTTGAAAGTGGGTTATATCCTATGAAAATCGAATGGGCTTAGTAATTAATAAAATTGGACTTATGTTGTTATAATGGTCCACTAAGTTGTGGGTTGGACTATTCTAAATTAATAAAAATGAAATGAGATTAGTCTTATATGATTAATGAAAATATAATAGTCTAACATGACTTGTTTATGTGTGATATGGACCCTTAGTCCATATTTATATGCAATTAAATGTGAAGTTGTATATTATATGATTAATGTTTATTATTATTTATGCATGATTAATTATCTATTATTTATTAAATAAATATTAATTGAAAATTAATTAATCAAATAAAATACTTTCATAATTAATTATTAATTAATTACATACCTTTAATAATTATTATTTTTAGTTAATTAATTAAGTCTTTATTAATTAATTCCTTATTAATGAATTACATGTCTTTAATAATTATTTATTTATTAATTAATTATATGTCTTTATTAATTAATTAAATTTTTATTAATTAATTATATATCTTTAATAATTAATTATTAATTATATGTCTTTGATCATTGATTAATTAATTATATATCCTTAAGTAATTAATTGATTCTTAATTAATCAATTAAAATGATCTAAGTCAATTGAATAATTGTTATAGTAGTATATTCAATAGTCAAGTGTGGATGTATTACATATTTTAAAGTATGATCTTATGACATGAGATATGTGATTACTTAAGAGCGCACGCATATAGTATGCATAGGACATCTATGTGATTCACGTGACATAACTTGCATGACATACATGTTATAATTCGGGAATAAGTTTGACCTAGGATGCTAAAACTTTAGACACATACATGCTTGTGAACCTAAGTGTTTAAGACAACTCTTGTAGGATCAAGCAACACTTAAGTTCGAGGACTAGTCAAGTGAATCCGAATCAAGGTGGGTTTCCTATTTTCAAACTGTGGGATTACAAACTCTCACTGAGGTAACTTTAGGGTTATTTAACCCAACGTTTTCCAATGTGATATGCATGCTAAATCTTTTATGCTCAATTGCTTGTGGATTACCAAATGTTGGATGTCTTTATAATACGATCGGCCTTGTGTTCTGTACAAGACAAGGTAGTGTACACATGAAGTTATGACGGTTCGATTGGAGGGAGTGGCTCCCCTCTAATTGGACCGGGCGGTAACCCAAGAATGTGAGTTGTTTTATGGTTCGAACCAATTATCCTTTTAACTGTTTCAACTCATGAGAAGGACAACCGTTTTCACTAAAGTAACCCCTTCCATAAGAAAGAAGTATGCTATATCTTTTCAAAATTGTTTTCAATCTGGGGCACGGAATCCATTGAGTGCTTTTGTACTCAGCCTCGAGCATTATTTTCCCTAATGCAGGTTGATCAACGTGGAGGCGGAGAAGGGGGATGTCGATGTTGTCTATTTGTTATATTCCAGTACTTGTTTTGTCGGTCTTTATGACCATCGTCTTTACTTTCAATAAGGCTTATGTCAACCAAACTCAAGTTACCTCTCTATGTTCTAACCATCTTCTTTAAGATGGTTATCTTTTGAAACACTTCTGCAGTGCAGGGCCGGTGTCCTCATACATCGACCCCAATATGTTATGCTAGGGAATTTATGTTGAACTATTACCCATCTTACCTTTATTATTCCAAACACTTATCTTTTGACGTTTTCAACAAATAATATTTTATTGTTAATTATGATTATGATTTCTATGGTTTCACCCTACCCCCACGTGGCGGCTCGGACGGATCCACATAGGCCCGGGTCGCGGGTCGCCACATTTTTAATACGTCTTAATTAAATTATGAGATTGTCTTTGTGTGTTTATTTTCGTTAATAATTGACAAGTTGTTGAATTTTATTTTTATGTGATTGATCATGTTTGCTAAGTTGTATAGCTTATAGTTGGTCTCATGGCAATAAAATATCTAATTTGTATTTTTTTCTTATTATTAACAAAGGGAATGTCGTCGTTCCGCTTGAGTTGCGTCAATCAAAGAATAAGGAACCAAAATATAATCGTGAGCCTATTATGTGTGTTTTATCAAGGTCTAAAACAGTTTATCATATTATGTTGTGTGAGATTTCAGAACCTAGATTTCCTTTCTTAAGGAACATGTTTTTTTTTTTTCCTTCAACCTATTCTCTTTCCTTTTTTCTTGCAATTTGAATAAATTATTCATGTGTAATACTTATGCAAGTTAAGCTTTCGTAGTAATTTATTCTTTTAAGCTTGTGGGTGTGTTTGTACCAAATACGAACAGTTCTAAATATTTGTTGAAAGTGAATCCATTAATTCAAATATATAGGTGAATATTTTGGAAATTAATATGAATAAATCAACTAAAAGCATGTTAATACAATCAAAGGACCAATAGAGAGAAGAGACAAATAGGGAATAATACTTTATTGGTTATCGGACGAGGACGAATTGTACACTTACTTTCTAATTAAATTTGGATTAGAACCGTGGTCAATGGGACAATTCCGATCTGCAAGTGTAGACAATTTTTTTTTTTTTTTTTTAATTTAGGGGTAGATTCAACTTTTTTTAAATTTAGTGTGGCCTTTATTCCTATAGACAATATTAAAAAAAATGTAAAATCAATATGTGAAAAAGATATATTTAACGTCAAAATGATATGCCACAATTTACATACGAAATTGATGTGTGATAATCTCTTTGAGAGACAAATATATGCTTTTGTCCAACATCGATTTTGATTTAAAAAGATATTTGAGAATTGTCTTTTAACGGGTATTACCATATGAGTTTGGAACGAAAATATGTATCAAACTTAATTTACTCGAATTTGAGATATGTTCAAACTTAACTTAATCAAAATGAGGTTAGTACAATTACCTTTTTAATCAAATTTGAGATGTGTTCAAACATAATATATATATATATATATATAATAAACGATATTTTTTTATGTCATTTCAAATTAATTTTTATTAAATAATAATTTCCCGTCGATTTTCGACGGGTTATACGCTAGTTTATTTTCATTTGATTAACAAATTTAGAAATGCACACCTAATTAATTGACCGATATATACCTCAAGCTCTTATGCAATATACCGTTCTTTTTTCTAATTTGTGTGATTTTAAAACTATTGATTTTGTTGTTTAACATTTTGTCTATATGTTACTTTGAGAGGTCAAATAAAATATTACAATATCTTTTTTTTTACACATATGGTAGGGGTTTGGGTGTTAGACATAAGATAAATGATCATACTAATATCACTCCCAATAGTTCACTAAATCCAAATTTACACTTTCATTAATTTCTCTTGTCTCACAAATTATTAAGTGGAATTTAAAATTTGTACGAAATTATTAATAGAAATAAGAAAATTGTAGTACGTTGATGAACCCATATTTGTGTCCATCCTTTCTTGTATTTTTCTTGTTCTTTCGAATCTTTATCGAGTCAAAGTGTGTCTGGGATGACACAAAGTCGAGAGAAGGTGTGCAGGGAAGAACAGGTAGGATCTTGGGCAAAACCGGTGAAAATTTATTGTTGAGATGCTGAGATGACGATACAATGCAAATGGGCATAGGGTTGGAAGCTTGTAGCTGGGCAACAATGTTCTAATCAATCTACAAGTCAGGAAGTACCTCCCCATATCTTTGAAGCCAACAGACAGAGTATCCGGAGGAGCCATGATCTTGGGCAGCATAGGAAATGATACAAGATGTAGACGTTGAAGTCAAGAAGTGAGTCGGAGCAGCAACAGATTTCTTCTTTTCCAAGAAAGGGGATAAGGATTGAAGATTTCTTTTCTTATCCTAACCGAACCTAATCAAAGAAGATATCTACCACGTAAGGGAAGTAAATCGCAGCTGCATGGATAAGGAAGGAGGCGGATATGCATGGAAAGAGTCCTTAACCAACAAGGATTCTAACCTAACCCTAATTCCATCGCCTATATATATAGCCGACTTCACTTTGTAATAGAGAGTTAGTTCGAGTTAATTTTTGCATTCTAGTTTGAGAGAGCATGATGAAAAAACAAGTTCTACGGGCAAATTACTTTTATATTTCGTGTTTAGTATTTTCTGCATTAGTTTTTAGTTATTGGCTTGAAGCCAAGACCTTAGTTGCTGACTTACGTTTTGAGCAGCAACCGTTTCCAATTTAATTTTAAGTATGATTTTCCTTATATATTTTGTGTTTTCATTTAAGATCATGTCTAGCTAAATTTATTGTTTGGGTTGGATGTAGATAATGTGATCTTAATTACTCATTCTAAACTCGTGAGGTCGAATTGTGTGAGTTCGTTATTTGATTTTATTCCCGAAACACTTAGGAATGATTCTTGACTTAATTGATATTGACATATGCTTGATCACCATCTATATATTGAGATTAAGTCATTAACAAGATTTGGGATCAAACTCGAAAGTGTTTATCGTGCCCAAGAAGGTAAAGAGTGTTGGAGAGCAGTCGGTATTGACCTACCTCTTGACTGTCTTGGGTCTGTTTATTCTTAATGTCTTTTGGGCAACATCGTTACTGAAGTGTCTTCGTGACTTTGTTGATCAATAGAGGAGATCTTGCCTTCTGGTCAAGATCTGTAAAATTGGATAGACATAAGTTTAATGTGTTTATATAGTGACTTCGTGACCATTAGGGTATAAACTAATCTCTGTCTTAAACCAAGTAATGAAATCAAGTAATTGAATATCTTTGCACCAATGAACGAGTAATGAGTAATTAGGATCATTGATTCGAAATCCCAATCCAAACTTTTTTGTTATTTGATATTTCACTTGTTGAGTTATAGGATATTGAGATACATCTCGACCATAACCCCTTTTGTTGAGAACTACCTGAAGAGCAGATTTACGCTAAGTCCCTGAGATCAACCTCACTTGCCATTAACTATTATCTTGTTAGGCAAGAGGTTATACATTTGTAAAATATGAGTTATACTACATAATATAGAAAAAGCCTTAAAAGCAAATTTAAGAGTAAAATTTTAAAAAATTTACTCGAGATGATCTAATAATACGGAATACTTTTAACATGGCATAAAAACATATTGGGCTTAGTTGAGGCCCATCTTTAATCCTAATTCGTAAAGTGGCGTAACTCAATGGTATAATAACGTATCCCTTTAATAAGAACAGCTAAGCTAGGAGTATCTCGCATGAGCACTGTTAGTAGGTAGTGGACACATTTCTCGATATGTTCATATTAATATTATTTAATTTAATTATTGAAATTAAATTTTAATCTAATACCTCAAAGGATGTTATTGAAATAATTAAATTAGAAAAAATATAACAAAAAAAAAACATTTTGCCAAAATCTAACTAGAACCGGATCAAAACCGACGGTTTACGATTTCGAAACTGAACCGGTCGGTTCCGGTTCCAAAAAAGTGGAATCGAGAACGACCTATTTCGGTATGGTTCCATCTGAACCGCCGGTTTCTCCGATTTTTTTTACGTTCTTATCTGTATTTATGTCATAATAGTTCACCTAAATATTACATTAGAATGCATAAAGTTATAATTAAAAAATAGCAAAACAAAAATATAGAATACGAGCCCCGATTCCAACTTGAAATCGCTGAAACCGAAGAATCGAAACGGACCGGACCAACGGTTCCAAATCGAAACCGAACCGAAAAGGTCGTTGGTTCGATTCTGGTTCCCTCGAGGTGGAACCGAGAATCGCCGGTTCCGAACCGTGGGCACCTGTACTTTAGTATTAAAAAGCATCCGAAAAATATATGGTCGAAAGAATTATAGTTTTAAAACCCACTTTGAGACATCATGTGTTTAGGGTTCAGGGTTTAGTTTTTTTTTTTTTTTTTAGCAGGGTTTAGTTTTTTTTTCCTTTTAGCAGGGTTTAGTTGGTAGAGTGAATGAGATCATGATCAAGTCAAGAATTCGAGGATATCAACTTCGTCTAGTGTATGTCTAGCCACAAGACTTGCTTAATATAAGTAACTACTAGTTTATGTCGTGCCACAAGACTTGCCTAATAGTAGAAATCGTATTGAATGCCAATAAGGTTTAACTCAAGTGGTAAAGTTAGGGCATTCAAGACTATCATTTAGCAAGAGGTTTTGGTTTCAATCCCACAGTGTAGTTTATTTATCACCTTATATGATACTAGTCTAACCCTGTGTGCTATTGTAGTGGTTTCATCTTTATGTGGTGTGAATTTTCTGCCTTAGTGGTAGTATAGTGATTTATTAATAGTATATGTACCTCGATGTAATTGTCAAAAAGATATACTGGTATATTGAATCCTACGGCTACGGTCCAGAATAAACGTGACGAGATCCAATGATTTTTACGCTTATGTACCTCAAATTACTATTTAACAAATAAATACTAAATTTATCTCATTTATATGATGTTTTACAAGTTAACTAGCCCAACTTATATATATATATATATATATTTGTGAGGGAACTACAAAGTATGAAATATTACTCTCGGATAACTTGTCAATCTGAAAAGTTTTTTTGTACATTAGTAGGAAAAAGAAAAAAACATTAAGAATTCTTACACCAAATAGCATCAAAATGATGCAAAAAATCTAGAAAACATAAATTTGATCTCATTTCTAATAGCAGGAAGATAACAACAACGCACGCATCCGCACAGGTGTGTGTGATTGCGTGTAAATAAACAGTACATCCACCTAATAACATGCACAAAGATTGTTCATATGCTCCAAACCATGAAACTTGAAAACCAATTGCAGCACATATCCACATGAGTGTATGTGATTGTGTGTAAATCAAAACATATCCACCAAGTAGCAATTTCATGATGAGCTCAATCTAAATTTTCAAAGGAAGAAAAGATTGTAAAAGATTTGTTCTTTCAAAATATATAGGCAGTTAATGTTGATTATGACATTACAATTGTATATATCCACAGTTCTTTATCTCAAATAAATGCTCTTCTAAGGTCAAGAAAATTTCGAAGAAATCGAGTTACACTAACCAGACTTTATCACCTCAAGAATTAGATATATGTCAAATATACTCAATTACCAGATCTTACTCTCTTTTGTCCACCTCGTCCATCGGATTTAGTCACCCCGGCTGATTCACCTTCCGAGGATGCTTCCATGGATTTGGTGAAGGAGTTGGATAGATCGGTGTACAGATCAACCACTCTTCTGATGTTGTTGTTGAGCTCCCGAATTAGCCCCACATTTCGCGATAAATTATCTGGGATTCTCGACTCGTGATTCTGGTTGATCTCGGTGATCAATACTCTGTTCTGGTCTAAAATGTTTTGGACTTGCATGAAACTTTTCTGAAATGTTTGAACAACCTTGCCCTCGATCTGTTGATCGTTGGCAAGGCCAGAAAATATGTCGTCTTCCATAATGTTATTCTCTCAAACGTATTACAAATGCTGCAATGCCAAGGAGATATAATGTTACATTTTGAAGGGAAATTCTTGATGATGAAAAACAAAAAAGCAAAATGAACATCATAGTCTTCTTCCTTATAGAAACTAATTCAACATATAAAACAAGAAGCATAAGAAATAGTAGCTTCGATTTTCAAGAGAATGTGCAAAATCAACAAAACATCCACCCTTGTTTTCTGACAGAATATCTAAATCCACAAACACGATCGAGTTCAAAAATCCGTTTCTCTTAACAAATCTACGGACAAAAAGTGTAGTAGTTACATGAAGAGAGGGACTGACTTCATTATCTTGATGAATGTCCATTCAGTAAGTGGTTCTAACTAACTAAGAACAGCAATTTGCTATTAAAGCTAATGATTAATTCCTAGAAATCCAAAAAACTCCCAAAAATCAGAAATTTTGACAAATTTCTCATCTAAAAATCGGCCCATTAATGGCGTCAAATGCGTGCAAGTTGTGACTTTGGTGACGAAAGATGCAAAAAATCTTCATCTTTCTGAATTAATTGAAGCTTTGTACTTGGGCTAAAAAGGGCCATGGAATAATTTAAAGAAAGTACAAATCTTCATCTTGGAAATTAGCATTAAATATCGCATTTTATGGCAAAATTTGAAGGTAGACTTGTTCAAAAGCAATTCCCTTTCTAAGATTGGTAAGACAATAAACTAGAATTAAACCGACAGAATAATTATATCAAAGAGATCCAAATACTCAATAATCAAGATTATAAAAAAAACATAATAATACCTTAATTGCAAGAAAATTGCGTGTAAGAATTATCTTAACGGTCAAACAATGATATCTAATTGCAAACAGCAAAAGCTCAAAAGCCCAGAAATCCCACATTCAATTAAGAGCAAAACAAAAATGAATATAAAATAATATCAACAGAAGAAACAAAAATTCCCAGCTGTTTTACCTTGAAATACAGGACCATTATCTCTCTCTCCGACAACGTGCGGATAAACGTCGGCGGTGGAATCAACAGCAGCAAGCTATACAGGAATTAGAAAAAGAGCGTGAAATCATGAAGCAGATGAAAAGAAAAAGGAGGGTATTATTCAGTTACTTTGAGATTTGACAATTCACGCACAACACACAGTCACATAAAAGAGGACCCTCTTTGTTAGTTTCGTGGGGTTTATGTTGTCTCTCCTCTCTCCTCTCTCCTCTCTCTACTCTCTCTCTACAATGTGCAAACGTTTGGTATCTGCATAATTGCATAATTGCCGGTTTTATTGGGTGATAAGATCATTATTATTTATTGACAAGTATTGGGTGATAATTTTGAAGAGCAATTTATTCGAGGGGTGTAATCTATAGTCTTATTACAAGCTTTTCAAGAAAATTACTTCACCGTCTTCGAAAAAATGTCTATTTTAAAATAATACGGAGTTTAATAAAATTAGCAAAGTGTATTATGAGTGGTATAAAGATTTCATTTATTATATAATTTTAAATTATTTGTGTATGAAGTAAGTGGAATAAAGGTCTCATTTTGGTTGAATTGATGACTAAATTAAAATAAATTTGTTAAGTGAGGATTAAATTAAAGCAAATTGGTTGAGTGGATGATTAAATTAATATAAATTGGTTGAGTGAAAGATTTGATTAAAATAAATTGTGCGGGTCATAATTCAAAAACTGGAACAGACATTTTTTTACGAAAATGGAATAACATACATATTTTTCATAGACAAAATGAGTATTTCATTATTCAAATCCACCTTATAAATCGAACTTGTCCCAATAAGTCGGATAGGATTTAGGGTTGTAAGTTACTCCCTCTGACTCACTCATATTGTCATTATTTTCTTATTTAGGTATCCTGCTTATTGTCATCTTCCAAACAAAGAAAGTTTTAACCCCTTAAAATCCTTCAAAAGTGATGGGACTTACCCACAATCTATCTTTTTACCCTTATTCTTAATCTTCGTGCCGAACAGTAACATGACAATATCAATGGGCCGGAGGAGTAACATGTAGTAAAAATATATAGTACTCCCTCCGTCCCAATAACAATGTCTCACTTGCTTTTTGGGTACGACTATTAAGAAACAAGAGTAAAAAGATAGAAAATGGTGGTCATATAACTTTTGAAAGGTTAATTGTTTGATATAAGACTATGCTAATGAAACAGATATAATAGAAAAATGAGACCTTACTATATTGGGATGGAGGAGGAAGCAGGGCCGACCCAGAGGGTGGGCGGCACTGGGCCCCAAAATTTTAGGGGCCCCAGAATATTTGTTTATATATAGTAAGTTTAATGGGAAAACAAATGATTAGTCTTAGCTCAGCGGTTAGACTCCTAAAATCTTAAGGTTTGATCCAGGTTCGATTCCCGTCCCTCGCCTTTTTCTACTTTTTCGTTTATTCATTTTCTACCCAATCAATCTGTGGGTGGGGATTTCTTTTAAAATGAGCCCTCAATTAAATTTATACCAATCATCCTACATATATTCAGCGCCAATTTCTTTTTAAGTTTTTTCTTTTATATATTACTAATTATTTTTAGAGTAAATATTAATAATAGAATAGAACAAGAGGATTATGAATAAATTTATTCATAATTTTCGACAAAATATTTACATATGTTTTTCTTTTCTTAAATCTATATTCGCTATGTGTTAATTTGTTTATATATAAGAATTTTAGACACAATTTTCAAATTCTAATTTTGTTTCATCTATTAGTAAGAGTTTTATTATGTCTGTGGTACTCTAAAATAACACAAATAACATATTGATTTAATTTTTGGGTTGAGTTCTTTTTTGTTAGTAATAAGTTCATATTTGCTAGTAAATTATAATATTTTCAAATAAGTCTTTTTATTTATTAATATATGTTTTTGTCGTATTTAAATATGTCACATTGCATCGTTATATGAAAGATAGAGGGTAGAGATGACCAAAGTAATCGAAACTGAACTACCGACATTTTTATTAGAGAGTCCATTTTACTATCTCGCCCATGACTCGTTTTCGGTCAGGACCGGCGCTGGGAGGAAGTAATATTTTTTTAATCTACTTATATTTAGATGATTGCAGCTTGAGTTTCTTCAACTTGGAAATTGTGAATTCGTGATTGGTTTATTCTTCAACTTGCAACTATAAGTAATAAACCTAACCCAACTCCCTCTTCCGCGGCTGGGCCGGTCATGAGAAAAATGGGGCCCAAGACAGTTGAATAAGAAAAAAAAGAAAATACATATTCGTGTAGCTATAAGAATATTGAAACACAATATTTGGTCAATCCTTTTCATAATTATAAATTTTAGTCACTATTTGCACTTTGAGAAGGATTTACTCTTAATGAGAGATGCACAGATCGGGTCAATTCGCAAGGAGGTCGGGTGAGTTCGCCTGGCGGACTTGGTACTTTTTACGTCTCGTTCGTGTCATTTGTACCAAATCACGAAAAATTTCAGATTATCTATTTTTTTAAATAAATTTTTTTATTTAATGATATTTAGATTTATTTTGTGATGATATTTTTATATTGATGGATTTTATTATTTTTATTTTTTGGTACAATAAGGACGAATGGTCTAATTAGTTTTAATTGTGTCAAACTATTATTGTTGTATTGTGGTACTTTTGGCACGAATGATCTAATTAGTTCCAATTGTGTCAAGATATTGGTACAATTGGTACGAACAAATTCATTTTGCCAAATGTGTTAAATCGCGAACAACAAAATCATATTTCACGATTTATTAATTGCAACAATGGCGGCGGCTGTGACAATGATGGTGGCTGCAACGAACGACGGCGATGGCAGTATGACAGATCTGAAAGAGGGGGAGAGAAAGAGAGAGCAGATGTGGAACGATTTGAAAGAGATCCTGATCTCATGGTGGCCGGAGGAATCCATCAGTTGAGGCAACTATGCCGGCGGTCAGAGGTGGTGGCAGTGGCAAGGAGAGAAGAAGTTTTCTTGAAGGCTTCGATGATCGATTTGCATGAAACCATGGCGGAATTCTCACCTTTCCTCTCCTCCAAACATTTCTTCAAATCTTCGTTGTACAACTCCATTTTCTCTCTCTTGTTCTCTGCTTCTTGTCAGCAACTGCGTGAAAGAAATAGGAGATTTTACTACCTTTATGAGAGAGAGAAATTATTAGAGATGGTACGAATGACACCGTTTGTGTTATATGTAACTAATGTTGGCCAAAATTTATAAAATAGTAAAAGAGAAGCACTTGTGTGCAACCTGGAACTGGGCAGCAACCGGATCCGGGTCGGGTCTGACCCGGTCAACCCGGGTTCGACCCGTTGATCCAGTCAATTTTTTTTTCCGGTTCCGCCTTTACTCCGATTACTAATATAAGGATAATCGGCGAGCAATAATTTGGACTTTTTTGGCTCGCTCCTAGGCCTTCGGCTCCCTTCGCTCGAATCTTGACCAAAGAAGAAGCGGTAAACAAAAAAACGAAGAGGCAAACAAAACAAAAAGGTGGAAAAAGAAAATAGAATTTTAAAAAAAAATTGAAATAAAAGCTGAAAATAAAATTTTAAAAAAAAACAGAAAAAGGTTAAGACAGAAAACAGGAAAATAAAAGAAAATAAAAAATATATATTAGGCGAGTGCACCCCGCGCCCGCACGTGGGTGAGGCGCGTGCACCTCACACACGGTCACATAGGGCGCGGCAGGTCGTATAAGTTATTGTGATAGTAAAAAGAGATCTTTTGAAATAGTATCTAGAATTAAAAAAAAAAAAACAATTAATGTTAAGGTAAATTGAAATTTCAAAATATATGAATTTGGGCGATCGCCCATGCCCGCCAGCCCTCTATACTATCTCCTCTCCATCGCTATGGATTTTTGAGACAGCCAGCATCAACATCATGGAAGGTGGTGGTGGTTGTTATTTAAAAATTGATGATGGTAGATATTTGGCAATTGATTTTGCTAATGGTTATCATCTTTCCGAACAACGCCAACAAATTGAAGGCGAAGAAATTCAAACAAAAAATTGATCCCGGTAGTGATTATTTTGATTTTGTCATTGTTGGATCTTATCCAAGTTATCGGAGGATGATGATTTTCAGATTATCGATTATGATATATCACCTAGGTTGCCGGGGACAGAAGTCGATCTCATAAACCCACCAATACCATTTGTTTTTTAATTATTTGAAAATGCCAATTTTAATAAATTAATTAAGTATTATTTGAGACCGGTGTATCCGTCTTTATCAAATTCAATTATTAAATGATTTTGAAATGAGTTCGGATTGAAATATTCAAACTTATGACGTGTTTGGGTAATGTTTGAGCAATTACTTCGAATAACTTGCTACCCAAAATATTTATATATATATATAAAAGATTAAAAGTGTATTATACATATATTTTATAATATAGTGTGGTGAAGATTTTAGTAGTTTATTTATAATAGAGAGATGTTATTTATCATACATTTTGCTAGTAATTATTTGTTTTCAGATTAATTTGTTGACATTCTCTATTTATACTTATGTTTTAATTAACTATATTTATAATACTTTTTTGTTTATACTTTTTAATATTGATATATATATATATATATATATATATTTATTTATTTGGATTTTTAGCGGGTAATTAGCGATATTATCTAACAGGTTTGGGATGGGTACGAATTTTTAAACTATTTTTTAATTGTGTTTAGAACGAGTATGGATGGAAGGAATTTTAAGGAGTTAGATTTGTGAAATTCTTATTAATGGCTAAATACTCTATCCCCAAAAAAAAAAAAAAAAAAAAAAAATCTAACTAGGAAGAGGTTATGTGTTTGCGCTCGAACATTAACTAACTATTAAGTGATGCGTTTGCTTAGGCTATCTGCAACCTTTGGAGACTACAAGGGGTTTTCAGCATCCACTTTTCCACTAGAGACGGCTTAGAGACACTTACCCATGCAATCCAACTGTCTCCCAGCTGTCTTTATCTTTAATATTAAACAATTTTCCATTTTCATTAAATTAATTCATATTGGAAAAAAAATTAAAATACACTAGTTAATAATAATTCGAATTTTTCATTAATATTTGAAAATTGGAAAATTACATGCCTTCACAACAAAAAAAAACACTAATTAATTAAAAATTAAAAATTAAAGAAAACTAAAATTTACGAAAAAAATTACACCCATCCTCGGCATTCCTTCACCTTCTCCACCATCTTCATGTGAACGTGGAACTGCTCCGGCGTCATGAATTTCGTATCCCTGGAGACGACTTTCAAGTCAGTGGCATATTGTCGCGCCCGAGCAGCTTCGAGCTTACCCTGAGCAGATTCGAGCTTTGCTTGAGCTGATTCGTGCATTGCCGCGCGACGTCATGCTTGGCCTCGGCAAACTGGCCCAGTCGGGAGGTGTATCGATCCAAAAGGGAGTCGAGCTGGGACGACTCACCTGCCGACTTCTTTCCTTTTGCCCTTGCCGCATCTCGACCCTCTGGTCCAGGAGGCGCGCTTTCTCCTTCTGTGGACTGAGCTTCCTCCGCTGACGGTTGGAACGCAGAAGATGTATAGTTGCCCTCCGTCGTAATCTTCGTCCTCTTCATGTAGGGTACGTCTGGAAAAGCATGCAGGAGGAACTTGAGATAATTTTTCAGAATCTCCCAAGCTGTGAAATAGTGGAAAGACGAGCTGCCCGTTGATGTCTTGTAGATTTGTTGGGCATCACTGAGCACCATCTGGTCATCAGCGCCGCTTTGCCGGCGAGCGGTCGCTTTGCAGTAAGCGACAACCCAAGCCTTAATCGTTGTCTGGATGCGGCCGAAGTAGCTCTTGACCTGCTTCTTATTGAGGTGCAAGCCGAACCTCGCGTTGAAACGATCTTGGACCGTTCTCCAGTATCTTTCGCCGGATTGGTCGCATCCGACGATGGAGTTGTAGGTCTCCTCCACCCAAATCTGTGCCAAGTGGGTGGTTTGTTCGTTGGTGTAGTTGTGACGCTTGCAGCCCTTGACGGCTTCGTCATCATCTTCATCGGCAGCGGCGGCGGAGGTGGCGATGACTTTGCCCTTGCCTTTGCCCTTTTTTTTCTTTGGCAGTGGACTGTGACGGAGGCGGAGCCATAATTAGGCGATCATCGGTGTTTATAGCCGGGCTGTCCGTGGGGAGAAGGACGGGTAGGACTCGGCGGAGGCCGGAGTATTGAGGTTTATTGAATCAAGTCCCGCCCCAGTGTAAGGGGTTGTCGGAAAACCACGCCGACGAGAAGGGGTTGTTGGGATTGTTGGGATCCATATTTTTTTTTAGATGAAAGAGTTGCAGAAGTTGGAGAAATGAAGGAGATGAAAAATATGAAAGAGATGAAGGAATGAGGTGTGAAAATGGGGGAGAAAAACTTGTATTTATATGCAAGATTATGGAATAAAGAAAATAAAAAAAAAAAATTGGATCTGCTCGTTGAAATCCAACCGTTAGGCGCGTGCACCCACTAAATTTTTTTTTTTGGTTTTCCGTCTTTCACGTGCGCGGCCGGTCTCGAGGCGCAAGGCGCTGCAATGCGGCGATCTCCATCACCAGCGGTCTCAAAACCCTTTGGAGACCGGCGCATGGAGACCCCTTGCGGGTAGCCTTAGAAATCCTCCGATTCAATTTCGAAGAAATATCGAAACGACTTGGATGTTTCGAAGAACTGAGCGGGAAAGAATTAGTGTGTCTGGCCCAACTTGTTACCAAATATCCTAAAAATAAGTTTACGTCTCAGGACTAATTAATACCAATGGTGAGCATTTCTCCTCTCAACATGATTATATGATTAGCTTGCACATATGTTTTGGAAGTCCCTTTATTGATTGATTCACAGAAATAATATATTCTTGTATTGATAGCAGAGAACAAGTATACAGAGAGCAATTGCAATATGTGTTGAAATGCGTAAAGCAGTTAGTATTCACGTCGGAGGTAATTGTTTTTGTAAATAAAATCTTTGGTACAAGTAAACTCTGTGCAAAATTTATTTTCAAGCTTATTAATTTGGGTTTATTTTTCTTGACTGGCTAAAAAATAAAGGTTTATTTTTCAATCTTATATATATATTTTTAGACTTGATAATATGCAGAAACAAACAAGTGGAGGCCTATGATGCGCGGAATCTTCAAAATATACGATGTAACCGTATCGGATTCTCGTTAGGGTGCGATTTCTTGTCGGATTCTCGTGCGATTCGCCACATGGCATATCATTCCAAATAGAAAATTAAAAGCAATCGGATTCACGAATCTCATGTGGAAAAATTGCGAATCGCATAAATGAAGGGATTGTATGAGTTGATTTTTGAAACTTTATTTGAATTATGACTTATATATTGAGCTAATGATATTTGAATTGTTATTATACAGCTCAATTAAATTACCTAATTGAAATTCTTAAATTTTGAGTAAGAGAGAATGTGAATTACATATATATAATTTAATAAAACTTAAATTTCTATATATTTTATTAATATTATGTATAGTTCAATAATATTAACTAAACATATCTTTGTCGAATCGCACCTTAAATTTTTTAAAATTTCATATTCACTTATCTGTATCGTATTGCTCCAGCACACGCTCCCACGCATCCGTGCAACATAGGTGGAGGCACATTACACGGAATAACAATCTAGTACTACTACTAGTGGTGTGTTTCTTCTCCTCAAACCTACATCCATATATATATGTACACGTATGTCTATATGTTTTTTTTTTCTTTTTGATAAAATATGTTTATATTTTTATGTTATGCAGGCAACAACGAAAGACTGAGAACAGACTCAGTGGATGTTTAGCTGGTTATTTATAATAAATTAATCTACTGTATATGCTTATTTATGCTGGATGTTTAAAGTCTGAAAATTAGACTCTCATGTGATTGAATGTTTAGTAGGTAGTTATGAATATTCTTTTTATGATAGATGAATAGGAAGCATAAGAATGTGTATAGATTATGTTTGTTTTTTTTTTTTTTTTTTTTTTTTGATATCGTGGGAACCCGCAGCCGCTATCTTTGGTGCGCACTGGGCAAACCCCCGTCCCTTGTGCAGTGGCCTGCAAACCACACAGGTCAGGTAAACCACACTTTCCAAGTACAAGTGTGACAGGCTCGACCTATAGAGGCGCTTCATGAGGTTCGAACCTGAGACCTCTCAATCTCAAGCGCTCACTTTTTACCACTAGGCCATCCCAAGGGGACAAACAAGAAGTATAGATTATGTTTCTTAGTAATATGACATTTTGTTGGTCAAGTAAAAGACAATTGTATAAAGAAATAAAAGTAATACATTTGCTAATAATCTAAATTTACAATTTCTTCATTTGCAGTCATTCGTGGAGCCCATCTACCTTGCTATTTAGTGTAAAGATAAAGATAAAACATCTATCTGCCTGTGAATAGTCTTCAATGTTGAATGGAATCATGGATCCTCTTTGATTTTATGTTAATATCTATTTTATTATATAAACGAAAACGACTATTCGTAAAAAAAAATTTATGTGGCACCCTTCATATTCTTTCATTCTTATTTATCTCAATTCTCGAATATTCTTAATTTAAAATTAATATTTATCATATTTATGTTCTATATTATATATGATATGGAAACAAAATCTTAACAAGATCAAATCTTAAAAATCAATATCTATCATATTTTCATTTATTCTGGTAATTTGTGCAATATTAATTTGAATTCATATATTCAAATTCTAACGACTGTAACAATTTTTATCTATTTAGATTTATCAATATCTATTTATATATATTCACAATATATGTAGGTTTTTGTTGTGCTAGGTTGTATATAAATTGACGTGATGTATTAAAATAGTATCCGCTAATCAATGTAAAATTATTTTTCCTATTTTTGATATGAAGTTATTTTTAGATCAATCATCATCATCATCATCATCATCATCATCATCATCATCATTATTATTATTATTATTATTATTATTATTATTATTATTATTATTATTATTATTATTTCTTCTATCTATCTATATATTATTAATACCGATGTGATTCGAGCTCTCCATTAATTTGAGGTCCTATACGGCACTTCTCCATCAAATATTCTTATTTATCTTAAATTCCTATTTTAAATATTTTTTGTTCATATATTTTATACTACTATTATTATCATCAAAACTTCCATATATTTATAAAGAATAAAATCTGGCAATATATGATTTGAGATTTAACATGTGTATCGATTTACCTATATTAGTTATTGTATAAAAAAGGATTGGCAGTGCAAATAATTCACAAGCATAAACAAGAAAATCCATTAATTACACTGGAAGTCAATTTCACACGTCATAATTATAGTTTGATAGGAGTATAAAATTTTCTATCCCATATCGATTTTTGATAGGACGTCACTTTTGAAGAACTTATATAAAAACTTGAAATCAATGTAGATTTTCTAAGTTGCAATGTTTTGCACAAATAATTTAATTTAACCAATTAGTTAGTTGACCAAAGAAATAGTTTTTATTTATATTGAGTTTCATTAATACTCCAGTCTTGGAGAACCCTTATAAATACTCAGTAGTAAGGATCAAATATTTTTTTATCCTGCAATTATTTTCCATAATCAGTTTAATTTGACTGATTAATTAGTTGACCAGACAAATAATATCATATTATTTTTATGTTGCCAAAATTTAATTTTTCTAAGTTGTCAATATTAATTTATATGATTAATTCTATTTGATTTGATAAATTATTAACAAATCAAAAATTATGATTCAACTTGAAAAAAAATCAAATTATAAGTCCAACTTTGCGTAATTTATATAATAAATAACAAATATTACTATACGGGTTAAGGATGAAAATGAATGAGGAAAAAGTCAAAATAGTCATTCCTCAAAACAAAAGATAAATTTTGTCACTTTGACCAAAAAAGTGTCCAAATAGCCATTTGTTTTATTTTGGGACTTTTTATACTCCTATAGAAGAATTTTATACCATTTTATATCCTTATAGGTATACAAGAAGGATTTATACCCTTTTATACTCTCTACTCTTGTATGAGATATGCATTCGTGTATGTTTTTCCGGCCAAAAAATTCCGGCGAAGTTTTCCGGCCAAAATTTTCCGGTCAAAAAATTCTGGCGAAATTTTTCCGGCCAACAATTTCCGGTGAAATTTTCCGTGTATATGCCGACCCATGATTTTCATATTTCATGTATAATGTTGTTCTTGTATGTTTGATATGTCCTTGTATGCTCGTTTTTGCCTACTATGCTCGATTTTTTTTCCTGTATGCTCTATTTTGTTCTTGTATGCTCGATTTGTATGATTTGTATGAAACTGTTCTTGTATGATATTGTTCTTGTATGCGCGATATGTTATACTGTATGTTAAATTGATCCATGTATGTGTTTTTTCCTGTATGAACGATTTTGTTCTTGTATGATCGATTTGTTCGTGTGTATGAAACAGTTCTTGTATGATATGTTCTTGTATGCTCAATATGTTCTTGTATGCAAGACTAGTCCCTATATGTTTTTTTTTCCTGTATGCACGATTTTGTTCTTGTATGATCGATTTGTTCCTGTATGATTGAGTCGTTCATGTATGATAAATTTGTTCGTGTATGAAATTGTTCTTGCATGAATGCTTTGTTCATGTATGCACGGTTTTGGAAGCCACAAATTCGTGTATGTAATTGCTCATGTCTGCTTGAGTTGGTCTTGTATGCAAGTTTAGTATGCTAAACTGGTCTATGTATATGTTTTTTCCTGTATGAACGATTTTGTTCTTGTATGATAGATTTGTTCGTGTATGAAACTGTTCTTGTATGATATGTTCTTATATGCTCGAAATCGCCGCCGTGCCGGAAAATTGTATGTTCTTGTATGTTCGTGTATGAAACTGTTCTTGTATGATATGTTCTTGTATGCTCGAAATCGTTGTCGTGCCGGAAAATATCGCCGGGAATTTTGGACCTGAAAACTTTCGCCGGAATTTTTTGGCCGGAAAACTTTCGCCGGCATTTTTTGGCCGGAATTTTCACCGGAAATTCATACATGAAGTTAGTGTTCTTGTATGATTCAAATTAAAGTTAGCTTTCTTGTATACTCATTAAGGGTATACATGTCATTTCATAAATTAAATGGCTATTCTACAACTTTTAAAATGTGATGGCTATTTTAACATTTTTTTCCTAGAAAAATGGCTATTTTGTACAATCATTTTTTCAATTATGGTCTTTATAAATTCTAAACGAGTTACATAAATTATGCACTTTTAAATTTATAATTGATTTTTTTTAATTTTTTATAGTATGGAGTGGTTCTGACCCATAATTGTGGGGTAGATGAGACGATTCCGATCAAAATGAGCTTATTAGTCGTATTACTATACGAGTTCAAGACGAGAATAAATATCAAAATTAATTTTTACACGGGTTCAGGGACATACACGTACATATAAAATCTAAACGAGCTTATATTTTGTATTACTGTGTGAGTTTGAGATGAGAATAAATAGCGAAATTAATTTTTATACGGGTTTAGGGACTTGCAATGTATATATAAAATTTAAACGAGCTTATTCATCATATTACTATGCGAGTTTGAGATGAAAATAAATAACAAAATCAATTTTTTACGGGTTGGTGGCATGCATATAAAATCTAATCGGGCTTATTATCAGTCAACCAATATCTGCAAAAGAAATATATAGAAAAATAAGTAGCAAAAGAAACTAAAGATTCCTTAAATTTTATACTTATAAATCACAACATAAAATAAAATGCCGATGAATATATTCGGGTGGGTAAACCCTAACCTAAATATCATCGTTCTCTACTGCAATCAACGACTCAGGATGACTAAATGCTAACCTCATTAATATTATTTTGGTTAAATTACAAAAGGAACTAATAATTTTGGGAAAAAATCACCTTAAAAGAAAACCCATAAAAAATTTATATAACAACCAAATATATTATTTTTAATAATTTATTAAAAAAATAATTTCGTCGATTTTCGACGGGTCATACGCTAGTTGCTATTATTTATTTAGGTTGATTTGAGGTAAACACCTCTATTTGAGTGACTAGAAAGTAAAAAACATAGCGATTATTTATATTTTCACATTTATTTATTTAATTATTTTATTATAAATTAAAATCACAAATAAATAAGTGATCGGGCTATAATCTATAAAATTCATAAGCGACTTTATAGATAAACAATAGGCATTGGGCTCGAGTGATAGTTTGGCAATAATAATTAAGTTTATATATTCTCCAACTACTACATTCTCACCACAAGTACCTCAACCATGTCAACCATATTTGACGGATGATTGGTGTTAAAATACATCAATTTCATGCCTATTTATATACTTCCAATTTTTGGTTAAAATACGCAAACTTTCACAATTAAAAAAAATAAAAATACGAATTTGACTTCCGATGAAATTACTTTTCACGTCACAATTTTTAAATTTTTGGTTAAAATACACAAACTTTCACACTTTTTAATTTTTTTATACAAGTTCGTCTTCTAATGAAATTCCTTCTCACGTGGCTCTAATTGGATGAGTTGTCCACCGCCGACCTTTTGCCATTACCACATGATGTTTGAAATTTCACAATTAGATGTACATAAAATTTTATTTAATTACAAAATTTCAAAATTCGAGTTATGATCGCACGAGAATATATATATCCATATAGTTATAATGGTGATTAAAATCCAATATTTTGTCCACCCTTTTTATAAATATAAATTTTGGTCAATATTTGTACTTAGGATGGATTTATAGTGCGTCGTTTTTCACCAAAAATAATCCGACAGTCAGTCGGTATGCCCACACTGCGCAGACAGTGGCAAGCAAAATCGTCTCCCAAAAAATCGGCGAGAATTTTTCCGATGTTCAGTCTGCAAAGTAACTCCGAATTTACCAACAATTTGTCTGAGTTTAGAAACGAAATTAAAATAAAAAGTATCCAGAGATTAAGTTCTTAACAAAGATGTAAAGTATTCCGGTTTCCAATTAATTCCACCCTAACTCTATTAATCCGATCATTGACGCAAAAATTACTTCAATTCGTGCAACAAATCGGTTATAACCACCGAAGACACTTCTGACGCGATCTTATTTCTCCTTAACTATTCGATAATTAGGAAGACACTTCACCAATTATTTCTCTAATCGACTGACAACCATAAGAGACACTCTATAGATTTAATGAGCCAACAACTTAAATTACTAGAGAAATCCGATTCAAAACCAACAAACTCTGACACAGGAATGCTGATTAGGACTACTTTTCTCTTGACTCTGAAGAATCAATTTACCACTAATTAAACCTAAACCACAATTACGGATGGCAGATTTAATTGGCTACTAATTAATTTCGAACTACCTAGCAGAATCGAAACAATTAACAACTTTAAACATAGAGAATCACAGATGCATGCATAGAATAAAAGTATAAGAACACATTAGATCTCACGGAATAAATAGGCTAGGGCTTCATTAATCTTCATCGGAATAAAAGAGTTTAGCTCGAATTCATAATTGAATTCAAGCTACAAAAGATGAATAAATAAGAGCTAGAAAAGAATGCCGATGAATAAGAGAAAAATATCAAAAATGAGAAACCAAAATCTCTGGAATGAAGTTATACGTGTATATCTAAGTCTGCTCCTTCAAGGAGTATTTATATCTAATAATAAGGAAATAAAAATAAGCAACCCTAATCTACTAGGAAAGCAATAAAATAATCTAATCTAATAGTAATGTTAAATCTAATACTAATATTCCAAGCCCAAAAGATTAATTTCGTGCAGCAGCCTAAACAATATGTGCACAATCAGCTTCCATTTCGTTTTATATCTTTCGCACATCTTGAGCCCTCCAGAATTCCATATGTAGTATGTTCATACTGCCTCACGTCTAGGAACACGAAACCTTCCTCCAACAACTTCACCGCAAAGCCTCCAAAACAACGCCAATTCTTCCAAATCTTCCACCATCACCTATATTCAACCACAAAATGCAATTTTCTCCACAACACACAATCAAAAGACTATTAACACAGGAAATGCATAAAAAATATCCCAAAACATATAGCAAATATAAGCCCAATCAATTTACCCTTTATGAGGAGGGCAGAGGTCGGGTCGGGTCACGGGCAGATATCAGGATTATGGTACTATTGGTAAATCTGGTACAAAAATGACTCGTTTTGTACCAACTTACAGTAGAAATTTTCAACTGCTATCTTTCTTCTTCCATCAATTGATGTTCCGTTTATAGCGATTTAATCTTTTATCTGTTCCGTTCATCACCTTCGGAAGTTAATTCTGATCAATTACATCCCAAAATTCATCCAAATCGCTTGGATTTTGACGAAATTCGGACCATGATTTAATTTATAGGGTTTTTCTAGTCGTCGTGAATTATTCCCGTTTTTCGACGCCGTCGTCGGTTGTTGTTGTTGTTTTTTTTTCCCTTCCGACGTCACAATTGAGGTTGCCTTAATATTGCGACTCTGTTGGTGGTGGTGGTGAAGCCTCATCGTCGTTCGTTGAAGTTATTTCCGATGCGTGTTTTCGAGTTTGCTATTCGCGACTTGGTACTATTAGTACAAATGAACTCCGTTCGTACCAATTGTACCACAACAATAATTTGGCACAAGTAGAACTAATTAGATGGTTTGTCCCAATTGTACCAAATTTGGAAAAATTGGCACTAGTAAAACTAAAATTGTACCAAATGTACCACAAAAGTAAAAAAAAAAAAAAAAAAACCTTAATTGGGTACATTGGGACTAATAAGACTAAATTCGTACTAAATGTACCAACTGTACCAAAATTCTGATACCCGCTCACGACCCGCCTACGAATCGACCGACGAACCGATCCACACGTGTTTATTAAGGGTATTTTTGTCTCAAATTGCAAATAATGGCCAAAATGTGTGTTTATAAAGAAGATGAACCAAAATTTAGATTTTAATTCTTATTGTAACTATTTCAAAAGTTAACTCTAATTGAACATGGTTTAAAATTTTGTGATCTATTTTGCAGTTTCTCTTAATTTAAATGACACTAATAAAAGAAATAATAAGACCTTTTTACCGATCATTTGTCTGGATATATAATTGATTTGTCATTGTAATAAATAAACTCATGACGTTCAAGATGTGGATGAGGGAGAAAAAGAAGAAGTAAACTATTTTCATCCTAAATTTCGTAATTAAAAAAAGACAAAAACTTCCGTGCATATTCTGCACAGTACACATATCCGCCCGACTCGATCCGACTCGATTGACCCGGATCAACGTTCTTTGACCATTTTTTTACCTTTTTTTTGTTTGCCACTTCTTTTTTTTGTTTGTCACTTCTTCTTTAGTCAAGATTCGAACGAGGGGAGCCGAAGGCCTCGGAACGAGCCGAAAAAATCCAAATTACTGCCCGCCGATTATCTTTATATTAGTAATCGGGGTGAAGGTGAAGCTGTAAAATTGGAGCCGAAGGCGGAGCTGGCTTCGCCTAAAATTGAAATAAATAAATAAATTAAAAAAAGGGGCGCATGAGATCCCCGCGCGGCGCATAGATGTCACGCACGGATCGGACGGGGTGCGTAGGCGGGTCGGGTCGGGTCGGGTCAGGATCCATTTTCACGGCTTAGAAATCTCATAGGAGTGTTACTCTTAAAAAAAAGTAAGGATAGAAATGCCCGGATCAAAGGTTACGGGTTCGAGTCCTCCGTCACGTGGTATTTAAATTTCTTGGTTATATGTTTCAAAAAAAAAAAAAAGTAAGGATAGATTTGTTATAAATCTTAAAGTTCAAGGGCTGAACTGAAATTTCGAATTATTGTCATCAACAGTTCAGCTTTCACAGTATGATAACATTCCAGGATTTTCCCCAAACAGGTTCGAACCCTAAACCTAGTTAACTTACAGAAACGCACGCCTGCAAAATCCAAATTCCCCGCCAAAATAAAGAGTAAATAAATAATTAAAAAGGTGATTTTAACCGATCAACCGCCACCGGCCACCGCATGGACGCCGCCGTCAACTCAGCACTAGAAGAGATATGCCGCGGAGCGGCGAACGGGCTCCACCTCAGCGACCTATGGGCGAAAATCAGCCCCACTCTCGTTTCCGGCGGCCTCCCCATATGCCCGAATGTGAAGCGGGAAGTTTGGGGGAATCTGGTGGAGATATCGGGGCTGAAGCTGGTGGCATGCGACGGCGCCGATGCGTCCATGCCGACGGAGGTACTGATCAAGTGTACAGTTGAAGAGTGCGAGCATATGAATGTCAAAATCGTGGCTTCAGAAGGGATGAGGAGGAGTTTTCTCGGAATTTACGATGTGGGAATGTCGGAATCCTCGTCGGCTGATATTCAGCGCTTTATTCTCGAACGACTTGCCGTAGCTCGGTGAGCCTCAGTTTTTTTAATTTGAATAATGTGCATTGGAATTTGTCTGCATTATGGGATTGTTTTGCTATAGTTTTTTGGTCATGCTGTTTATTTTTGTTCGATAATTATGAGTTACGTTTTGCACAATATCTAGATAACTTAGTTGTTCCCAACTTCATTGTTGATGATTTATTGAGCATAACTGTGTGCTGGAAATTACGAGTTCTACTAGAATAGTTGTGTGTGTTTTCATCAGTTTCAAATATGTTGGGATAATGGGAAGCTAGAGATTTTAATATCTATTATTGTTATGTCTGTATCTTCAGGAACAATGGAATTGCTCAGCATGATCTTACTAAGGAATTACACATTCCTGCGAACAATTTATCCTATCAATTTAAAACACTTGAATCCCAAGGATTGATAGTGAAACAGCCGACTGTCATTAGGAAGAATGGTAGCATTGTAAGCACCAATATGATCTATCTTGCTCGTTATGCTAAGCATTTGGGTTCCCAGCAGAGGCTTGAAATCACTAGGACGGATAAGCTGTTCATGGATGGGGAGGCTGCAGATGGTCAAACTGGAACTCATGATGATTTGTTTGCAGGAATTATGGACGAGAATGTATGTGTCACAGATTTTGCACCAGCATTGAAAGCCATCTGCGATAAACTTGAAAAGGCTGAGGGCAAGGTCTGTACTAAATAGGATCTGAATCCACATATCTACTTGTCTGCATAAACTCATGCTTACTATGTTTTATTTCCATTTGCTGTCAAAGGTTCTAGTTGTCTCAGATATAAAAAGAGACCTTGGTTATCGGGGGAAGGATGGCCATAGAAGATGGAGAAATGTGAGTTGTGTACTATTTTCGTTTTGTATCTTATTTCTTTTCTTTTATGAGCAAATCTAATAGTAACATATAATCCTTAGTATTCCTATTTCTCACTGTCAGATGATTTACTTGCAATTTATGGTTAGATATGTCACAGGTTGAAAGATGCTCGAGTTGTAGAAGGGTGTTGCACAATAATCAAGAATAAGGTATGCGACCTGGAGTTGCGGCTTTTTATAGTATGCCAAAGACATATTAATAACAATTGATGACCTTAATCCTCATCTGATCCTTTTCAAACCTTGCTTTGTTGGGCTTGGGAGCCTCCTGCCCCTTTTTTTAATTGGGTCGAATTCCTTACTCTTTTGGTAGATGCATATCATGAGTTGTTACTAAATGGATGTTGGGAGCAATTTCTGTTGTACTATTTATGTTCCTTGGCCAAGAATAACATAGTTATGATTTCACCCAATTTGCTAAAAAAATCTTTTTTTCATATATTTTAGTTGATCCATTAAATAAATGTTGTTAGCTCTGTAAATGTATCTGAGAAGTTAGTCGAAACTTTAAGAAGTTAGCTGAAACATATGAAGAGATATCTGTCTTAGCCTTTTCTCTAATCTGACTTTTATTGTCAAAGGCGCATTGCTTGGCAGATGTTAATTTAACGCTAATACTGTGCTGAATTTTATTGCTTTATAGATTTCTCATTTCAGAACTGACATTGGATGTGAATTTATTATTTTTTTTTAATAAAAGAAATGATAGTTAATTGCAGAGAGGTGATTCAATTTTTTCAAGGTATCAAAATTAACTTCAATTGCGTGACATGGGTGTGGACTTAAGCCTACTGTTGGATAGAATATGAACTATAAAGGAATTTGTGATGTTTGAACATTCTGAAACAAATAGAAGATAAACGACATTCATTATTTTCACATCCACTTAACTACTTATATGGTTCCATTTTAGGAGGTTGATTGTTTACGTCTACTTCAAAGTTTCTCAACATCACTTTTTAAGCCAAAATCTCATGGATGTGGCCCTGATGATGTGGACATAGAACAATCAGAAAATTTGTCAAAAAGAGGACTAGTCAAAGAAGAACTTGTGGAGCTTCCCATCTTGCGTCAGGTCTATGACATGATTGATGCTGCAGGGTTAAAAGGATTGACCAATACAGAAGTAAGTGCAATTATTCTAGTCAAATACTAATGATGCAATTTTGTTTACTTCTTAATTAGGTTCTTTCAAGTGTATCCTTGGTCTTACTGTTACATCTACTTAGGAAGCCTTTTTTTTTTCATGATGGGGTTTAAATTTCTAGTTCCTCGGGAAACACACTCCAACTTTAGTTTTGCATCAATGTGTGTTTTGGACGCATGTGGCGTAGTTTTGTGCTATTGAAGCTTATCACATTCTTGTAGTAAATAGCATCTCCTTCTCAAATTACAAACGGTTGGGTGCTATATTTGGTTTGAAAAGTCAAAATGTGGTATAGTTTGGCTATCAAGAAATGAAGGTTGTTGAATCAATAAGTATAAAATTTTTGGTTGAATAAACATAAAATTAGATATTCATTCTATTTTTAGATGAATGAGCATAAATTATTGTTCACTCTACTAATTAAATTATTAAATTCACTAAAAATAATTTTTACTTCGATTACTTAACATATGGTACATAGTCTAGAGGTCTTTAATTTATAAACTTTTTAACATAGCTTATTCAGGATCACATATAACATGTTGATTATTACATAGGCAATGATGTTACATGCTGCAAGTCTTCATATGCTGGGTGTTGTTGGAATGCAATGAAACATCTCTAAAAGGTGTAACCAGGGCTTGACGATTGTTTGGGACATTAATATAACTTTTTGAGTGTTCACTTTACAACATATTGTGTAAGCAGGTATGTAGAAGGCTTGGACTATGCTCTAAGGAGTACCACAAGCGATACTTTAAACCATTGATGTCCAGGTTTGGTGTACATTCTGTAAAAGAAAGCCATAAAAAAGGCGAGGTCTTTCGACTTTGGACAGCTGGTAACTTCAAACCAGAAGCATCCAACATGACCCTCAATAAAGGAGAAACAGTTCTGCAGGAAGTCGATGTATCTAAATCACTTGTTGTGGATAGGTACCTTTGTAAGGACTCGTCTGAGCCTCTGCAGGAGCTAGATACTTCTGTTTCTGTGGGGAATAATATTGTTAACAATGAAAGTGAGAATGATGCTGCTGGCATAACAGAAGATTCTAACTGTACAACTGTGGATGGATGTTCTAGTGGTCTGCTTGTACGGTGCAATACTCAGAATTCTGACACGGATCAATGCACTGGGGTTTTTGCCAAGGAACCATTGCAAGGAAGTAAATCAGTACCAAACTGTAATCTGCCAGAAACACACTGTCTTGCGCCTGTAAAATCTTCAAGGCGTCGATCACATCCAAGGTCTTCCAGTCCTGCAATGCGTGTATCCAGCTCACTGAGAGAGCAGCGTATTCTTAAGATTTTGGAGGTCTGTCCCCTAATCTGTCAAATTTACATCCTGTTATAGTTCATTGCGTTATTGCCATTAATTTCTGCAAAACTTCTTTGTGTGAAGGAGGAGAAGTTCCTATTAAAACCGGAGCTCCATAGGCATCTTGAGAGTCTTGAGAGGGAAAAGAGCGAAATGATGGATAGGAAGACCTTGGAACGTAGTCTTAACAAAATTCAGCAAGAAGGACATTGTAAATGCATCCATGTGAGTGTCCCAGGCGTGACAAACTGCGGTCGCAGCAGGACAACAGAAGTTATCCTCCATCCATCAGTTTTTAATGTCTCATCTGAATTATTGTCTCAAATTCATGATAAGATGAGGCATTTCGAAGTCCAAATACGAAAGCAATCATATATACGGCAGAAAAAAAGCCAATCAGTTCCCATATTGGATAATGTGCAGAGGATTCCATGTAAAATGCAGAGCCAAACAGAGCATGCAGGATTGATGCGTGCTAATGGATTTGTGCTGGCAAAAATGGTTCGAACGAAACTTCTTCACACCTTTCTCTGGGATTCGGTCCGTAGTTCCCCTGGCTGGGATCAAGCTTTATTCTATAGTGACCATTCTCATGATTTAGAAAATCCACATAGCTCTTGTAAGTTATTTGACTTAAATCTGGCCATTAGGTCAATGCCACTTGAATTATTCTTACAAGTTGTTGGATCTACTCAAAAGTTTGAGGATATGGTCGAGGACTGTAAAAGCGGTCTGTTACTTTGTGATCTTCCTATGGAAAAACAAAATTACCTGATGGATACTCGAGCATCTAGTCGATTGTCACATCTAATTGACACAATGCGGCGTTTGAAGGTATGATGCACAATCCGTCAATTAATATTTGTTATTAATCTCAAATCAATCAGTTCATAAGTTTGTACGCCCTTGTATTAAGCTTTGTGATTTATGATGATGGACCAATATGTGAGGCCTGTTCATTTGTCCTAATCTTTCATCTTTTTAAGAGAGTCAATAGAGTTGTTGTAAGGATGTGGAGTATTCTGCTCTTTTTAAAATTGGCTTTTAAATTGGGCAGAAGAAACCCCAAGTTGTCTTGTGGAATGGAGTCATTCACATTCTCTATCGTTTTCTACTTCAATAAATCATTGTTCATTTTCTTTTTAATGCTGCCAAACTTTTGCCGCTATCAATTGATTAGTTTATTTCTTATTCTGACATGTATTTTATACCACTAGCTAGGAAGAAGTGGCTAAAGAGTTTACAGAAATATTGCAACTCCATCCTAGTACTCCATTCTTTTGGATGAATTTATTACTTATTGTTACTTTTCCAAAATTCTCAGAAGAAGTTACTTTATCATAGATTTATGACTTCGTTTATTTTCTAAGTTATTCATGGCATGTGTGAATTGGGACTTTTGGGCAGTTGATTCGTCTAATGAGTAAGGGACATGCAGAAGAGGGATCCAGCAGCCTGCATACTACTCTTACTTATGCATTGGAATTTAAGCCTTACCTTGAGGAACCAACATCAGCTGTTGCATCATCTGGTCTTGTTTTCGCTGATCTGCGCCCTCAAATCAGACATGATTTTGTCCTCTCGAGCAAAAAAGCTGTTGATGAGTACTGGAGTACTCTAGAGTATTGTTATGCTGCAGCTAAATCAAGGGCCGCATCACTCGCATTTCCAGGATCTGCAGTTAATGAGGTGTGATTTTGATACCAATCATGTTCTTATTATTCATCAAGTTAAACTATGATTTGTTAAGTTGCATTCTCATTGATCGATGATTGATGCATGGACTACGTTTGCTCTCTCCTCACTGAACTTCTCTAATAAGGCGCTGTTGTTCACTTTCTCTGACATGATATGACTGTCTCGAGCAAGTATCACCTAGCACATAGAGCCTTTCTAAGATCATCAAAACTGTTTTTTACCATCATTTAGATTTTAGAAAACTTGTTCACAGTTATATACCCACTGCAGTAAATCCCCCTTTTACCTCGCCTAGGTGCTACTACCTAACTGGTGCCTCTTATGACATTACTTATGCCAAGATATCTTAAATCTAGGGTTTAGGGTTACTGTATTGATCTCTCTTGCCATTTTTTTTATTTCTTTGATGAAGTGTTACTGTACATATATGATGGCAAAAGCCAGTAAAATTGGATAATTAAAGTCTGTCACGCTCACTAGAGAATCAACTTTCTATCATTGTTGCGTTCATTTTTTTTATTCGTTTTTTCTTCTTTTGTGTTGCTTCTGTTATTCCTCATTTATTTTCCTTTTTAATTTCCCCCACTTCCCAAGCGGTGCACATATATAGTTGAAAAAATAAGTTTGGTAGCTTGTTACCTTGACCTGTTTTGGAGTTAATGCTAATTTCTAGAAATTATAGTTTCATTGGCCTCTTGATTGTTTTTTTCCTTGAAAGATGTATCCCCATGTCAAAAAGTTTCACGGGCATTGCTGGATCCATTATCTTAACATGAACAAAATATATTAAAAAGTCGGAATAGATGAGTATTGAGCATGATAACCTTACTTTCATCTGCTTTTTATATTTTTTATTTGTTTAGATATTTCAACCAAAATCATGGGCATCTGCCCGGGTCATGACAGCTGGGCAGAGAGTAGAACTTCTCAAGCGCGTTGCGCAAGATGGCACAAACAAGAAGCTTTCATTCAAAGAATGTGAGAAGATTGCTGAAGATCTTAATTTGACCCTGGAGCAGGTTTGTTCATCTGGGAAGTCATAAGTTTTCTGGTATAGGATATAAAAGATGATTGCTTAACTGCAAAGTAGTATGCTAAGTTGAACACTTGACAAGATTTCATGCTTAGTATCATCATAATTTTTTGACCTCATTTCTTGGTTTCGTACTAGAGTTACTCTGATACGGTTTAATATTATTAACAACATAAAGCTCATGTACTTCCATTCGACTAGCTCCAGTGTATTACACTCTCATTGTTCAGATTAAAATAGTTACAGAGCGAATCTCTACTACTGTAGGCTTCATATAACAATCGTTACTTATGATACGTATAATCTGCTTATATAATTGCAGGTGCTCCGTGTCTATTATGACAAGAGGCAGCAGTCTGCCACTAGATCTACGGGTACTTTGGATGCTGAAAGTGAAGAGCTTCAGAAAGTCAAAGGAAAACGTATTATCTCTCCACGAAAGAAGAGATGTTTATCAAAAGATAGGATTTCCTCAAAGCTTGCAAAAGGACATTCAGGTCTGGAGGCAGCTAATTCGTTATTAGATCCTGTTAACCAATCTACCAAGGAACAAGGTTCTTCGACCCCTACTACTGAAAATGATGATTGCCAGTCTCAGAGAAATTCTGCAGATGATAATAGAGAGCATATGAGGGTGGAAAAATCGAGTGAAACAGATAAGGAGGTCTATTCATTCATCCACAAGAAAGCATTATCAAGGTTGAACCCAGCACGTCAGAAAAAGTTTTCATGGTCAGAAGAGGCTGATAGGTAATATTAACATTTATGTTCATGAAGTTTATCTGTCAATCACAGCTACTGATAAGTATTAATTTTTCAAATTCTGTTTCATTTAATTGCTATATAATTAATAAGTGTTTCATTTCATATACTCCCTCCGTCCCGTTCAACATGTCTCACTTCTTTTCGGCACGAGGATTAAGAAAAGAAGGATTAGATGTAAATTGTGTGTTTAGTGTAGTGAATAAAGTGATATAAAAGTATTTTTTAATTGATAAATTGATATAAAGTGTTTTTGAAGTGACATAAAGTGTTATAAAGTGGTTTTGAAATAATATAATGTGAATAAAGTGATTTCTTAATTATTTCCTTAAAAGGAAATGAGACATGTTGAACGGGACGGAGGGAGTACTAATTGCTTATCAGCATGCTGATTCATGCTTCACTCTACTATCTTGTCAATCTAGTAATTACCTTTTCTTTTCTCCCTTTCTTTTTAGCATTCCATTTAATTCTTAAATATGGAGCCTTTTGACATGGACTATTTTTGTCACAGGCAATTAGTGATTGAATATGCTAGAAACCGAGCTGCTCGGGGTGCAAATTTTTACCGTACGGATTGGGTGTCAATTTCAAATCTTCCAGCACCTCCTAATGCATGCAGAAGAAGAATGGCATTATTGAATACTTTTATCCCTTTCAGAGAGGCTGTTATGAAACTATGCACATTGCTTTCAGAACATTATGCAAAGTATCTTGAGAAGTTCCAGGACAAGATGTTGATTCAGGCAGATTCTGGTGAGATGATTCGGGGTCCTGCATCTGGAGAAGCTGCGGCTGACATGCTTGAGGAATGGGCTAATTTTGATGAGGATATGATTAAGGTTGCATTGGATGATGTTTTGAGATGCAAAAGAATGGCTAAGATGAATGCTGCTCGGGCAATGTTTCCAGAACAGGACAACAGCGAGGATGATGTAAGCTTTATATCTTGTATGCTTAAAAAAATGGTATTAACCTGCAAAACATGCTTTCAAACTAAAATACTTTATTTGGTGCACATAATTGATATATATGTCCTGCCTATTACTATGTATCATGCAGATAAACCTTTTTCATTCATTCTGTATTAGCTGTATGTCTTCACAATACGTTTCCTTCTTGGCTTTTTGCTCAATTTTTCAGTGTTAATTTAATCAGCCTCTCATGGTCAGGACATCGAGGATTGCAGTCAGAGTAATGCTTCTAGTCAAAGATCAAGCTCCCAGCATCGTCTCAGAAGGAATTTGCATGTAATTACAGGTGCAAGAATTTTCGGACAGATGCATGAATCAGTTGCAGTTGCAAATGCTGCGGAGCTATTTAAGCTTATCTTTCTAAGCAAATCAAAAGCTCCTGAAGTACCGACTTTGTTGGCCGAAACACTCCGTCGTTATTCTGAGCACGATCTCTGTGCTGCTTTTAATTACTTGAGAGAGAAGAAAATAATGGTGAGTAGAATTCATGTACTATTCGTGGTTCTTACCCAGCACCATATGGATGAATTGTCATAAAAGGCAATGGTGGGAATGACTTGATTGACTATAATAACTAATGGGAGGGGGGTGATCCAATATTTTGTTATGCTAGCTTATTCACCATATTAATATTGTGGACAAGTGCATTGGTTTAAAATGTTTATACTTGTTTGCTCTCTTATAATGAACCATATGGTTGTTCTCTAGTGGTCTGTTTCATCCTTATCTGTAATTGGTTACAAAATACATCGATCTTATTTCTCCCTTTTGCAGATTGGTGGTAGCAATAGTCAATTTGAATTATCACAGCACTTCTTGCAAAGTATCACGTCATCCGCATTTCCCACTGATACTGGAAGCAGAGCTGCTAAGCTTGCTATCTGGCTTCATGAGAGAGAAAAGGATTTAGTCGAAGAGGGCATTGAAGTTCCATCAGATCTGCAGTGTGGTGAAGTTTTCTCTTTGTGTGCTCTACTATCTTCAGGTGAACTGTCAATTACCCCATGCTTACCTAATGAAGGTGTTGGAGAGACAGAAGATAATAGACCTAAACGTAAAGGTGATAGTGCTGAGCCTGATGGCGGATTATCAAAAAGATTTAGAAAAACATTTGCTGGGGATAGCGAGTTAATTTCTCGGAGAGAAAAAGGTTTTCCTGGCATAAAGTTATGCTTGCACCGTGAAACAATTTCGAGATCACTTGCTATTGACTCGTTCGGAAAGGGGAACGTGTATCCAGCCCCATTTCTCGGTGAAAAAGATCAAAGCAGTACTTTGTCTGATTTGGATATTAATTCAAGTTTATTGCCTTCTGATGTAGCTGATTGTGTAAGTGACGTTCTTGATTCTGGGACGACAGATCGTCTTACTCCCAATTTGAGTGAATCACCATGGGAAGCTATGACCAGCTATGCTAAGCATCTATTTTCTTCATGTTCTTATGAAGTAAATAGTTCGTTGCTTCAACCTGACTTATTCAAAACACTCTATTCAGCCATTCAGAAGTCGGGCGACAACGGTTTGACCATGAAAGAAATCCACAAAGTTCTGAACATTAAGGGTATGCAACTTTTCTCTTGGATACTGTGCAGAGATCCGTTTTCTTTTTTATATTTCCCTTTATTGCATAATTGCCATTGAATTCAAACCATCAACATTCTTTCCAGATGAGAGAATATTGGAAGTTGCAATTGAGGTGCTTGAAGCATTTGGGCGAGCGTTAAAGGTTTGCTCTTCTTGCCCATCTATTATGTTAAAAGATGTTGCTTTGAAGCTCTTTTCTGCAGGTTATGTGTCTCATTGATATGCTCAGAGGGATTATCCTTGCTCAATTTTGATGTTTTTGCGTATTGCATCTTAAATGCAGGTCAATGCTTTCAATTCAGTTCACGTGGTTGATTTTCTATATCGATCCAAATATTTCTTGACCAGTATAGATGATCGTGCTGCTAATCATCTCAAATGGGAAAGGAAAACCGAGGACGGGCCTACACCTCCTAATCTTGATAATCAAAGGGAGAACTTGGTCGTCTCAGAGGAGGAGATCAGCGCGAAGGACAATGAAGTGCATAGAGTCACAATTTTAAATCGTCCTGAAGATGTCACCGATCCTCCTTCAGAAATATTAGCAGAAAACATGATTACAGACTATCAACATTTTGAAGCTGCTTCACCCAAAATAAATAGAGTAGAAGACCTTGAATGCCGTTATACTGATTCTCAGATATGTAGGCCCTTGTTGCCATGGATGAATGGAGATGGTACTGTAAATGAGCTTCTATACAACGGGGTTCTTCGCCGTGTTCTTGGTATTGTGATGCTACATCCAGGGATATTAGAGGTCTGCTATCTCTTCATTCAAGCTTCTATTTCACCTCGTATTAAGTATGCTTTTATGCCATGATATGCAATACGTCTTATATACTCCAGCATTATTTTGGAAATTGTAGACTGTGAGTTCCCATTTCCCTAAATTTCTGCTGCGGGGGTACTGTCTTTTGAGTTTCGCGATTCTGAAACTCTGTTAAATAGTAGTCGATCATTTCGGTCTTCAGTATCCTTACTTTGCATTGTGTGTATCCCTGGTTATTCTTCTTCATGCTTCACAATTATCTGTTGCATTTCGGTCTTCAGTTTCCTTACTTTGCATTGTGTGTATCCCTGGTTATTCTTCTTCATGCTTCACAATTATCTGTTGCATTGTTAGTGAGTTCTTGTGATTTAAATTAACCATTTTTTTGTACGACTTTTTTTAACTTGATTCTCTCAAAAGTAATTTTAGCTTATATTTTGCGACAATCTACAGGATGAAATCATAAATCAGATGCAAGGTCTAAATCCTCAGGTATGCAACTTTCTTCTTTGGGAAATAGATTTGATAATTGTGATACGTAATACTAATACTTTCTCCAATTCTTTCTTGCTCTCAACTTTACAATCTGTAGAATACTGTTTGTCACCAATTTATGATTTCTATATAGTAACAATCCAAAATAAATCTAAAATCACGACATCTCCTAAACTCCCATATAGAATTGAATGCAGCTAGTGGTGTATATGAGCCGAGCTGAGCCGAGCCGAACACTGGTAGGCTCAAGCTCGGCTCGTTAGGAAATTTTAAGGCTTGAGCTCGGCTCGAGCTCGATTCGAAATTTGTATTTCAAGCTCGAGCTTGGCTCGACGTGTAACAACCAAGCTCGAGCTCTGCTCACCAAATATTCGTTTGGACCGAGCTCGAGCTCGACTCGATAAACTAAAATTTTTCAATTTATTAATTTACATTAACGTAAATATTGGTATTAAAAAGTACTCCCTCCGTCCCCACTTAGTATGGTGCTAGGGCCGTTCACAAGTTTTAAGAAAAAATAGATATTTGTTAGGGATATTTTAAGTAGAGAAAGTGATCCATTTAGGATGTGTTGTTAACTTTTTAGTGGATGAAGAAACTTTATAATAGTAAATATATTGAACTATTAAGAGTAAGAAGGTAAAAGAGATGTCCTAAAAATGAAACACCATACTAAGTTGGGACGACTAAAAAAGAAAATTAGTAAACTCGAACGTGTAGGTCAGAATTTTGAGTATTGCACCTCATAGGAAAGACATGTTCGCGAGCTAGCTCGTTCAGCATCGAACTTGAACGTGTTTGCGAGGCTCACGAGCCGAATATAGGTAAGCTCGAGCTCGGCTCGTGTAGTAAACGAATGAGCTTTTTTCGAGCCGAGTTCCGGATAGCTCACGCACCGTTTGACTCGTGTACAACCCACCCTAAAATGCAGCTTGCTCTATAATTTTTCAACAGCTTGTTGCTAACTGCGTTTTAATTTGATGGTTTCCAGAGCTGCAGGCAGCTGTTACAGATAATGATTATGGATAACCACATAACTACCCGCAAAATGCAGCAGATGACATCGGCTCAGCCTCCCTCTATTCTGACTCATCTTCTTGGTGATAGATTCAAAAAATCCAAGTTTATATCTCGAGTCCATTATTTTGCGAATCCCTCAAGCACAACCTTGTTGTAGCGCCATCGTGGTGACTAATTCGGTCGCCGCTATTTGTATAACGTGTGACCAGTAATAGGGATGGAGGCGTCGTAGCCATGGAAAATGTTGAACCCTCCTCTTGTATAGTTAGTTAGAATCATATATCTTCTGGCTCTCAAACTAAATGACTTACCTTTTGAGTAAATACTACTAGTACTCCCTTCTACCCACAATAAATGGCTCATGTTCCTTATTTGAATGTCTTATCATAACTGGCTCATTTTCAAATAAGAAAATCATTATCCTATCCTATCACTTCAACCACTTTTTATCCTTCACGTCAACACCCGTGCCCAAAAGTTTTGTGCAACTTATTGCGGAACGAAGAGAGTAATAGTTATAAATGAAATGCACTTGTGTGTTAATTAACTTTAGTTTGATGGCTTACTAAGAGTTAATAAATTCTAATTGAAAATCAATAAATTCTATTTTTACACCAGATCTTCAGCTATACTCTCCATATATGTTCCTTGCTTGAAAGCACAAAACTAAGTGTTAGTTTCTGCCTTACACGAATTCCCTCATATCGAGGGTGAGACCAGTAGCAATCGCTTGCCATCTTTCTGAACCAAAATCAACCAAATCCATCACAACGATGCCCTCTTAGGAGGAGCCATATTGTGAATGAGGGAGATCGCCACCACGAAAGCAAACATTTGGACCACTACTCCTGCATCCATAGTTTCCAATACAAAGTAAGCTACTTGTTGCTTTAATTTGAGCATTCTATCTCAGATTAAAGAAATTTACCAAGTGAAACGACACCAATTTCTGAAAGTTCGAACTTTGATGTTGCCCACCTACTCAAATCTTTGATAACCTGTTCACATATGTCGTCAGATTATGGTTTTCACATTTTTCTGTATAAAAATGGCCACAATTTAACTTGATAGCTACACCTCTACAGCAATTACTGAAATAATGATCCAGAGAAATCACAATCATAACGTTCACTTAGACAAGTAAATAAATGAATGAATACGTCTAACAAACTTTCTGCACTTCAATTAATAGAGATTCATCATTTAGCACCAGACTTCAACATGCTGCCATGGATCAGAAGATGCGGAGGAAAAGTGTCACTAAGATAAATATTTGAAACTTTTTATGAGTCCGATACTTGACATGAAAAGCCTCAAGATTATCAACGAACGGTTGGTTAATCATTTTCTAAAACAAGGATCCAATTTTTTTTGTCTGTGCACAAATAGTTACAACGTTGAATTTCGGAAGATTTCATATTGATATGTATGATGAGAAATGAATCATGAAAAGCCTCTACAAATCTACTCCAAAAATGAAAACTGTCTTCAGAATTAAGTACAAAAATAATGTACATGCACTGGGAGAAAGCGGTTTTCGCTTTATTAGAATAAAAAATATAAATAATTACCCAGGTCCAGCTGATGGATTTAGACTAAGATGGACATTTCAAAAGGTAGAGTTTCATATCCAGCTTAAAGATGCAAAACTTCTTTATGCTACGAAACTTGATGCTGAGCGTGTGGATGGGGTAAAATATGCAAAATTTGAGCTTAGAATTCAACCAACTAGAAGTATATTCAGAACTGACATTATATTCCACTTACTTGAGTTATTTCATGGCAATAAACATTAGATCTCAAGTTCTTGATTCAATCTTTTCAAGCATAATTAGCATAATCTAACAAGCACATCATATTGAAGATGAAAATGCATCAAGGGATACATCATACATAAGAAGATATTATACCTCAAGTGATTTTTTACTCAGAAGCACGGAGACAACTGAGATAGTAACGGCAACTGATGATCCAAACAAATACAGCTTCAAAAGGATAGCACGGCTACGCTTTCGACCTTCACAACCATCAAATGAGACAAAATACTAAATTAAACCCCGGTATCCGGGACTTACTTATTGACAGAAGGATATTTCAGCTTACCTAATTCTCCTATTAATAGAGAAATAAAGAAAATGACACAAGAAGAGGCAGAAAGCCTATCAAGAGTGCCCCCTTCCACTGTAGGCAAAAATACAACTATCGCAGCCAGCAATTGAATAAAACCCTGCAAGAAACTTAGAAATCAAAATCAGAGATTAAAACAAATCCTACAATTCTACACGAACAAGAACAGCAGGAATCACATTTAAGGCCGAGATTTACAATATTAATTGAAGTAAATCTACTGCTGAATGCTTTAAAAAAATTAACAAAGTAGTGCCAATTAGCTGTCTTGCTAAATATTGTGTATTTGAGACATCAATTTTCTCAAAACGAAAAAAAAAATTCACACACACATACAGTTAAGAAGGATAAATGTCAATCGATTTTTGACTTCTATCTTCTATCTTAGCCCAAATTCTACTCTCTCAGTCAAAATGAAACAAATAAATTGACCTAAAACATAAACCCAGAGTATACCTGGATAAATATCAGTTTGCAGAGGCGAGATTTTCCTTCAGCAACTTTTTTGTATCCTTCAAAATCAACATTGATTAGAGAATAATAAGAATCCACGAAAAAAAGGAATTCAATGTATAGGCAAAGTCGACCGGAAAAAAAAAAGTAGAAGACTTAGAATAGTGAGCGTACTGGAATCAACGACCATTCGGTATGAAAAATCAAAGCCATCCGTCCCAGATGGCCTCCCATTAACAGATTTTCTTTGACTCATTCTTCCCCTTTTCAAGTTTCTGCTTTTATTTCTCTCTTGCAACTTGTTATATAAATATAATAACAGTCTGATTTATAAATACAAAACCAAACATTTATAACCGATCTACCGATAAATGTAGTGCACATATAAGTTATGAAGATCTTCTGGATTTTGAAGAGACGAGTCCAACTTCAAAAAATGCACATATACTTACTGTTATTAGATATTCTTTGTATGTATATCTAGGATTTTAACTTGATTTTGCATCACCAAAGCAGAAAAAGGTCTCAAATCTGCAACTGGAAGACAAAATGTTGAACAATTAGTTTGATTAACAAAAAAAAAAAAAATTGATTTATCATATATACTAATTAAAATTAACATAAAACAATAATATTATGAAACAAACTTGACTCATTTACCGCTGAACCAATGAATTAATCTAAGTGAGAAATTATTAATCCGAGTTCAGCATGCATTTCAAAAAAAAAGAAAAAAAAAACATTAGAGGAAAAAACAAATTCCTATGAATAGGAAAAAGTTATGAATTTTGAGTTAATAGCTTCTAGCAGTAATGTTGGAGTATTTAGAAAACCTCACCCCATCAATTAATACAAGCATCAGCTATTTTCTCTAATCAAAAATTAAATTTGGAGAAAGAATCAATAATCGTCAATGCTGTAGTAATTGCAATAAAAAATGCTGTTTCCTAAAAAAATTGAATCCCGAGTAAGAACTAGCAGAAATAGGGATCAAAGATAATTATATTACTAATTCAAATCCAGATATATATCATTACATAATTAAACTGAAACTGACAATCCATTACCAGATGACTCGGACCTCCACGCCGGACTCCCGAGTCAGCAACTCGTTCAACTCAGTGAAAAATACATCCATTTTGATGAAGGATTCGGGTTTTATTTGGATTTTGCTTTCATCCTTTTTGTGTTGGGCTTTGACCCGAACGAGTTAAGTGTATACAGTTGGGCCTATTTTCCGTATATTTGCTGGGCTACAGCATTTTAATTGCCCACTATCAAATTGTTTTATTTATTTTTTTATTGTTTTTGCAAGACACTATCAAATTGTTTTAATAATGTATACTTTCCTAATAATTATTAAAATTTTGTTTTTATGCCATTTTAACTAAACATATCTAATTTATTTTACTTAATCTACATGTATTTATTTTATTTCAGCATATGAGTTTGAGTAATAATATGTAACCCGTCGAAAATATCGACTAACATGTATTATTTGACACAATCAATATTGTGCTTAATGCTTAATGAATTTTTAATGCTTTGAAGTGCGAATATAGTTTTTTTTTGTTTGTTACTCTCTCTCTCTCTCTCTCTTAGATGTTAATTGTCTAATAAGCTCATTTGGTATTGAATTTTTCTATATCTTCCCGTCTCAAACTCATGTAAATAGTAACACTCATTAATTATAAATTGATGTTACGACAATCATTACAAATAAGTATTACACAAAAAATCATCTCGTTGGTGAAGCCAAAATAACTCTATTCTTTTAAGTTTTGGCACTTTATCTTGCAATCACACATATAAATTTAACAAATAATTTCATACTTTATCTTGAAGTGATATAATTCGACAGTCATCTCAAATAAATATTGCACGAATCATCTCATTTTTGCAAGGATATTTAGAATCCAAAAAAGGTAAATTTGTAGTCGTTCAGAAAAAAAAAATTACAAATTGTATCATTTCACATATATTTTGAATGATAGTAATATGTAGCGTCTTTTATTAGTATCGAGGTACGATTTTCTTGGTCCTCACTTTCCTCAACTTAAATTTGAAATTAGCTCTTTTGAAACAATACAAATAAGAGCTTCTTTTCTCATGAAATGAATCTAAATTAATTAGATTGTTTTTTTTTGTTTTCTTTTTGTATGGTGCGAGGGTCGTACATAAATTTTATAGGAGTAAATATATTAAACTTTTAAGGGTAAAAAAGTAAAAGATATAACCTAAAAAGGAAACATCATACTAAGTTGGGACGGCGAAAAAAGGAAAGTAGTCAACTAACCCGGGATGGAGGTAGTACTACATTTGGTCTCTAAATAACTTCCTATGAGATTGAGTGAGTGACACGAGAATTAAGGAAAAAATTGTTTAGTTGGTTGTGAGTGAAAAAAAAAATAAGGATGAAATAATATTTTATTGTGCACAAAAACTTCCATGCACATGGTTGCATTCTATGCAACCGGTTCTTACCCGGCTAACCCGACCCGGACCCGACCCGCTCCATAAAATATATAAGATATTTTCTATTTTTTTCTGAGAAAATTTTTCTAGGTTTTTCTTTCGTTTCTCCGCCTCCTCTCTTCTTTTTTTCTTCTTCTTCTCTATTTTCTCTCCGATTCTCCGCCGATTTCCCGTTGTTTCTACGTTTCCAGTCATCATCTGTGGTCCCTTTTTGTTTGTAGTTGTTCAATTCCGGCATCGTCTCAAGGTTTGTTCGAACCCTAGTTTTCAACGTTAATGTCTTCGTTATTTTCTCTCGATTTTCCTCCGATTTACAAGTTTTTGATTCTCTATTTTCCGATCTTCAAGAGTTCTACATTTTCCCTTTGCGTTATTTTCTGATTCTCGATTGTCTTCGTTATTGTGTTTTTTTTATGCTTTGTCATTGTTTCTTTTTGCTTTTATATTTCTGGAAATTGTATTTCTTACTATTTGCGATTAAATCTGTGTTCCTTTGCGCTTCTAGGCCGTTCTTCGCCGTCGATTTTGCCGTTATTGTGTTTGTTTTTTTTTTTTTTTCAATTTCAAGTATTACATTTTGTTTTAATATGATTTTAGATTTTGGGTTTTTTTATTCTTTTGAACTTATAACTTGATCTTCATCTGTGAACTATCTTGTTGTTTGTTTGGAGTTATTATCTATTATCTTGTCTGATTCTCAAAAGTAATACTCATATTTACTGAAAGTAAACATTACTGTGATGAAATGTATAATTTGTTTCTGTGACTGTTTTTTTTAGTTTTTGTGCTCCTTTTCCTTTAAACATGTGTGTTTTAGTTTATATTTTCATAATTTTGGAGGTTCGTAAATTTTTATTATGTAGATTAATACTTATAATGAATAAAGTATGCTCTGTTATGAAGTAAATTATAATTTCTATCTGTGATTGTGTTTTTTTGTGTTTTTACTCTGTTTGATTCAAACATGGTTGTTTAAATTTCCACTTTCATTAGTCCTCAGTTTAGTAATTTATGTTATCAAAAGTATTACTTATATGGAATAAAAGTAATTTTCCCTCTGAGATAAAGTATCATTTCTGATTCATATAGAGTGATATATAGATTTTTATTGATCATGCCTTTTATTGTAATTGCCTTTACAGATTTGATATCATGGTGAAGAAGAGATCTACTAAGGGAAAAAGATTGTTTTATTTTCCTCCAGGTTCAATCCTCGTGCTAAGTAATTATTTCTATATTTGTATCAAAGTATATATAGTTATATATATGCTTACTGCTTCTTATTATTTATTTTCAATATTTTGTGTAGTGTGTTTAGTAAGCGGAAGAGGGAATCTGATATTGTAATCAAAAGGAAAGAGGAGGTGCAAGTTGTTATCAAAGAAGAAAGGTATATATTGTTTTAATCATTTCTAGTTTTCAGTATGTTTTGTTGATTTTATTTTATAGAGCATCTTCATATGTTTGATGTCTACATTATTTTTTTTTTTTGCAGCTATCATATTAAAACAAAACCGGCGAAACTATGTGACTTGATTTTAGTGTTGAATGATCAAAAGAAAGAATCAATTAGACGAGTAGGTTTTGGCGGTATTTTGTTTATGACCGATTGGAAATATGTGCGGTGGAGTAATGTGATGTGGTTTGTTGAAAATTTTAACCCTTTTTCTCGTGTAATTAGATTTAAGGGTGGGCACAATCTTGTTGTTAGGCCTGCATATATCCAAGATTTATTTCTTTTACCTATGCCTGTTAATGGTGATTGTAAGGTTATTTCTTATGAGAGGAATGATGAATCGGGTTCTGTTTTGACTGAAAATTTTAAAAAAATTGGTTTGGTAGGTTCAGTTACCCACAAGTCAATCTATGATTTGTTGTCCAATCAAAATGATGCTAGATTCAGGGATGAGGGTGATGACTTTGTGATATTGTTCATCCTGTATGCCTTTTCTACATTTCTTGCCCCTACTGCAAATACTTCTATTGATTTCAATCTTTGTAAGTCTCTTTTCAATGTTGGTAACATTCCAAATCTTGATTGGTGTTCATTTGTTCTTGACAAACTCTGTAAAGCACTGGATTCTTATAAACTAAGTCGTTATAGTGCTATAAGTGGGCGTGTGTTGGTTCTTCCATTGCTTTATTTTCACCAATTCCAGTGGAAAGGTATTCCCGAGCCTTACACCTTGCCACTTATAAGGCATTGGACAAGTACAAAATTTAAAACTAGAATAAAGAATGAGTGCAGTTTTAATAGTGATTTTGGTAGTGGCGATTGGCTTTTAGGTGTCTTTCCTGTTAGTTCTCATGTTAGAGTAGACGAGCATGTTATTGATGGAAGGCCAGATGTTTTTAAGAAAGAAGATCCAGTTCGTGATGATGATGAAGATGTTGCTACAGAAATTCCTCCTGACCATATTATGTACAAGATTCCTCCTGGTGAGAAATCTGACAAAGAAATCAGCTCCATTTCAAACAATGTAAGTTTATTTACTTTTCTAATAATTCTGCTTTTATTTCTATGCTTTTTATATTTAACTTATTACTTCTTTCACTTCGTAGGACTTGCAAAGATCATTTTTTATCTTGCAGCGTGATATAAATGTTGTTGTTTACAAGCACAAGGAGAGAATCGAAGCATTCAAGAGAGAGAATTCTCAAGAAAATACTCAATTTGGAGTAGCTGGCTCGTTTGCAACTTCTTACTCTTGTGATAACGATCCATATTGGAATGATGAAATGCTCAGAATCTGCGATGAATTGGTTGCCCAGCTAGAGAATGTAAGGAAGGAGAAGATGATGAAGAATGATAATGAGACATCTGAGATTCCTCATGTGCAGTCTGCAGAACCAGCACGTGTCGATGAGGTGTTGGTTGAGGATCTTAACACAAATACTGAAGAATGTTTGACAAGTAAGTTGATATTGTATTTTTTTCAATTTTTGTGTTTCTTATTTATCTATGAATTTATTTTTACATCTTTTTTCAACAGGAGATGTTGAGGATGTTCAGACTCATTCTGCTGTTAATAATCAACTTCCAGATGCTGATCAGGAAAAGAAAAAGGTAAAGAACAAGAAGAAAAGGATGAGGGATGCTGACATGCCCAGTTTTGAACTTCTCAGCAATTATTCATCTTCCTCCTCTTATTCAGAGTGTCATGTTCCTCCAATTGGTATTTTTTTATGCTTCTTTATTAGGGGTGTGCATCGGGTCCAACCCGGACCGACCCGCTGGACCCGAAGACCCGGACATTTTTGAAAAATGGGACCGACCCGAACCGCATGAATGGCCAAACCCGGACCGGGACCGGCCCAAACCCGGACACCGGGTTCGATCCGGTTCGGGTTCAACCCGTGCAAAATAAAAAAACTTGGCAGTCTACTGTTATGCATCAATTTTCAACAAATTTTCAACGTACAAACACTAAAATCCACAAATATACATCACCGAATCTCAAATCTTCTCAATCCACAACAAAAATAATTACAAGTAAAATGACCCATTACAAATTAAAAATAATTGATAGTGGAAACCATTACAAATTACAAATAAAATGTCATTCAGAGGAATCACAGTAGTGGAGGGAGGGCTGGAGACGCGAACAACAACATCGATGGTAATGGCTGAGACATCGGAGAGTTGGAGAGATGAGGAGCTCGGGAACAGAAAAAGGAGGGCGACGACGCAAGCTCGTAGTTGGAGCACGGTAGCAGAGTGAGAAGAGCGACGGCACAACGCTGTGAGAACTGCGGCGGCGGCGGTTGGCTTCTAAGGCGACACGCCACCGTGTGTGTGTGGGTGTGGGTGTTGGGTGTGAGAGAGTGAGAGAGAGAGAGAGTGAAAGGAAGAGAGAGAGGAGAGAGAGAGAGAGAGAGAGAGAGAGAGAGAGAGAGAGCTGCTTGAAGAGAGGGAAAGAGGCAGAGAGGGGTAGGGGCTGGGGGTGAGGGTTGCGGCTAAGTGGGTGGAGGGGTAGGGTTAAAACTATATATATATATTCTATTACGGGCCGGGTCCGGGTCAGGCGGGTTTGAACGGGTTTTGACCCGATAATTGATCGGTCCCAAAAAAATGGCCCGACCTGAACCATTATCCTCTTCGGGTCGGTCCCAACCCGGACCAAACCCACCGGTCTGGGCCGGGTTAACGGGTTAGGGTCGGGTTTGCTCACCCCTATTCTTTATTACGTTTTGTAATATTTGTTTTAATTTATATTATTGATATGAATTTCTTATTACAGTTGATCACTCCATTCAAACTGAAATTCATGAGAAGTGTGAAGAAATATCGAAGAATGATGATCACAGTTTGTGCCCCTAACTTTCAGCTTATTTTTTCAACTTATTTTTTGTATTATTGTTTTCAACTTATATTTATATGATTTTTTAGAATTAGCTATAATGTTCCTTGAACCTTAAATTGCAGATGAAAGTGAAGTTGATGACATTGACTTTGAAAAAATTGCAAAGATTATTGATTCAGTTTCTGTTGCACATGAAGATGTGTCTGTTTGTCGTGTTTATGAGCAAGTTTTGCCGCATTATAGGAAATGCAATGCAGATACTGGTATGCTTCATAAATTTAGATTGTAATTCAGTTTATGTTGTTTTTTTAATTGCAATGTAATACTTCTATTCTGAATTTTTGATAAATATTACTTTATGCTTTACAGTCCCCAGTTTGCCTGTTATTGATCCCATAGTATTGAATTCTAGTATTGAATGGCCTTGTGGGAAATCTACATTCAAGTCTAGATTCATGATCAATAATGTCAAGCACTTTAAGGACATTTCTAAGATTGAAAAGGACATTGCGGACTTCTGTTTTCATGATCATCGTACTACTGTCAAGACGTATGTATTTCTCCTTATTTCCTTCTTCATATACATTAATTTTATTTTTTCCTATTATGTTTATACTTTCTTATTAACTATTAATATTGATTTTCAGGATGAACGTATTTAGTCATGATCTTCATTGTTGGAAGTTCTATTTGAACTTCTAATCCATGATCTCTGAATGATGGTTGTTTCATTGATTCTAATGTGATTCATTGTTGGTCTATACTGCTGAACAAGTTCATCAAGTATCAGTCTTCCATATTATCAACTTCCACGAGGAAGTTCTATTTCAACACTCAACATTCGGTATATTTTTATGTTTATAAATTTGAAATTTTTCCATTTTGATTCTTCCTTTTTATAGTAATAATTTAACTGTTCTGTTTTATTTATTCATTTCTTTTTTTAGTCATATGTTGAGAAATTGTTCGATGCAAAGCCTGATGATGATCTCAAAGAAATAGCTTATTCTGTGAGAAGTTGTTGGCATTTTTCCATGAAGTAAATGGTTCAACTCAATGATTTGCCATTTATTGAAACTGTAAGTAGTATTTTCTTATTTTACATATTATTGTTTACTCTATTTTTTCTTCTTCTTTTATGTTAATTTGTTTTTTCTTCTTATTTACAGTTTATAATCCCCATTTGCTTTGATAAACATTTTGTCGCTCTTGCTATCAACTTTTGTTCATCGAAGATTCAGTACCTCGACAATGTTCTTGATCACTGTCCAAAAAATTCTCGGAATTGGAAAATGGTTCAAATTGTTGTACGTTTCTTTTTTATAAATATCTCATCTGCTGTACTTTTATATAATAATTACATCATCAAAAATTGTTTCTGTTCTTATACAGAAAGATCAATTTTCTGTGTTTCTCCGTGATATGAAACATCCAAGAGCTGCAGATTTTTCATCGTTTACTTTTGAAGAAGTTCCATTCGCATGGAGAAGTGACAAGATGAACATTGACTGTGGTGTTTTTCTCATGCATCACACGGAACATTTTGATGGCATCCCTTACATGCACGAAGATTTGGCACAAGTTTGATATTTTCTATTTCTTTATTTTCATTCAAATTTACAAATACCTAATACATTGTGTTATCTTTATTTCTGAACATGGCAGTTTTTAACTTTTTTTACTTTGTTTTTTTGAAGGTTGTTGAAAGGAAAAAGCTTAGAGTTCTTTATTGCTCGAGGATTGTCTTGTCTTCTATCAACAAATGCCAATAAGAAGTGATGGCTGAGGTTCTTCGAGTTGCTAAAAGGTTGAAATGAGATATTTTGAATATGTCATCTTTGGATTGTTACTGATCTGCTGTTTTTGGCATTTAAATACATTAAATTTGTTGTGTACAACCAACCATTGAATACTGTTTATTTTGTTAGTTATGTTGAACTGGTTATATGTATGGTGGATTTTATATTTGAACAACAAAATTTGTCATGAAAATATTGTTGATTTTTATGTGATGTAATGACTTTCTCTCTTAGTATTTTTGTTTATATGAATTTGTGTAGACTGTTTGTTTAAATTTATTTGTGAATTTTCATTTTTTTTTGTTGAACATGATTCTATTTGTTTTTGATTAAATGATGTGTTAGGTGTAATTAGATTTATTTTATGCTTTGTGTTCTGTTTTACTCAACAAATAACAAAAGTATAATTTGCTGTAAACAAAAGTATGTATAACACTTCACAGAAGTAATAGTTTGAAATATTACTTTTTGTATAACTATAATTAATTTTGTCATTTCGAATTCTTATTATGCAAAACTTCGTCATTTGAGCTTATAATATAGTCGCTTAATATTATAATAGATCATCCGATATCTTTTCAAAACTCCCACAAGAAGCTAACACGTGAAATGCTCCACTTCGTTAGAATATTTCTTCGAATTGTTGCTCGTTGGCTTGCAATCCTATTTTATAATATAATAATTTAATAAAAGTGTAATTTATTTTATGCAAATAATACACACTTTGTTACAAAAATAAATTTTTATGATTTCTTAAAAATTATTTTAACGTTTAACCAACATTATAAATTGTCATAGATATTTTTCTTATTAAAAGTAATTATTTACAAACATTACGTTTCGTTGTGACAAATTTTACTTTTTGCACGATGATAATTACTTTAACGTTAAATTGAAAGTACAACTTGTCATGTATAAAAGTTGAAATTGTTGTGATGAAATGTACTTATTGTTAAATATTGCATCTCTTAATGACAGTATTTACTTTTTCTAACGAGAAAAAATACTTTTAACTTTTATTAAAGACGAACTTTCGTGAGATCGGTCTCCTGATAGAGACTAGCACATCCGATCTATAGATTATATGTGCACGCATCCACGTATTGCTCATCCACCCCATGTGCTATTTTTTCATATATTTTTGTTTTAATTCAATAAGTTTTTTTCTATTTTTATTTTTTTATTTTTGTTTATCTCTTCGTTTTCTTGTTTGCCTCATCTTCTTTGTTAAAGATCCGAGCGAGGGGAGCTAAAAAAATCTAAATTGTTTTTCGATGATTATCCTTATATTAGTTAAATCGGAGTTAAAGGCGGAGTCGTAAACTCGGAGCCGAAGGCGGTTCGTAATACACACTTCCACACAAAAACTAACTTTTTTGATTCATCAAAAATTATTTTAACCAAAAGTATAAATTGTCATATTCAAATGTAAATATTTATGTTTTTAAAAGTAATTATTTATAAACATTACATTTTGTAGTGACAATTTATACTTTTTAAACGACGATAATTACTTTAACATTAAACTAAAAGTATAACTTGCCATGCATAAAAGTGAACATTGTTTTGATGAAATGTACTTATTGTTAAAGATTACATTTCTTAATGACAATATTTACTTTTTTAAACGTGAAAAATTACTTTCAAATTTTATTAAAGACAAACTTGTGTGAGACCGGTCTCCTATTAGAGATTGGTGCATCCGATCTATGGATTACATGCGCACGCATGCACGTACGACTCATCCCACCCATGCGACACTTTTATTCAGATTTTTTTTTAATTCAAGAATTGTTTTTCTCTTTTATTTTTTATTTTTATTTGCCTCTTCGTTTTCTTGTTTGCCACATCTTCTCTTATCAAGATTCGAGCGAGGGGAGTCGAAGACCTCGGAGCGAGCCTAAAAAATTCAAATTGTTGCCCGACGATTATCCTTATATTAGTAATCGGAGTGAAGGCGAAGCCGTAAAATCGGAGCCGAAGGCGGAGCCGTAAACTCGGAGCCGAAGGCTCAACCGTAAATTCGGATCCAAAGGCTCAGCCGTAAACTCAGAGCCGAAGGTGAAGCCCTAAACTCTGAGCCGAAGGCGGAGTCGTAAAATCTGAGTCAAATGTTTAGTTCTAAAATTTGAGCCAAATTTATATAAAAATATATTAAGAAAACGAAAACATGAATCCTGTTTCACAATAAAAATATGAAAGTGCAATAAAATTTGAGATTTTCCAATTGAATACAAAAATAGCTAATCTTCCAAATACATCATTAAATAGACTTTGCTTTCAATCCTGATTTCTTGTAGTTGTAAGATCAGTCCCCTACACATTACAGTTAAGTTAAATTAGTATATAAAAAACATATTCTTAATGAATATATGAAGCAAAATATCAATGATTATACCTGAACTCATTGACTGAATTTCAGTCCAGCTTTCTAGAATAAATGTGGATTTGGAGTTTTAGAACCAAACTCGTTTGGCCTAATTGAATTTGATTCCTCTGAACTCTTCATTTTCTTCCTTTTATTTCTTTCAATCTGTCCTTTTATTCTTTTCTTCCTGCCCTTGGTCACTAATTTTAAAGGATCTTTTACACTAACACCCGATACAAATGATCCGACATCCTCTTCACTTTCATTTATTTCAGTTAATGCAGTGTTCAACTCTGCAATTGCTGCTGATTTTGTAGATTGCAAACCATCTTCAAAGATTCTCCTTGCCTTTTCATTTTCCTGCACTTGTAGAATCACATTCAAGCACTATCTCATCATTTCATGTCTCCAAGGTCGAACACTTGTACTTTGCTGGTCATAACTTTTATCCCATAGAGTTTCTTTTGCACTTTTAGTCCACCTTTTGTTTATGTAGCAATCTGGTATTGTGTTTATGGAATGAATGTGTAATTTCCTCAAACAATGACTACACAATATTCCACATTCCTCAAACATCTTGCAGTTACAAGTTACCACAGGATCTACTACATAATAACTGACTTGGTAACTACACTCAGCATCACTGACTTCATATAGCTTGAAATAATATTCATCGCTTAAAAGATAAGATGATTGAAATAGACATTCCATGAACTGATTCTCAAAGTCTTTGAAAAGGGTAAGTATGTATACCTTTGCAACATGTTTGATCATTCCATTCATGGGTAATGAGGAGGCAGGCTGTGCTCTTGAACATTGGAACTCGTCACTCAATTCGGAGCTTCTCCAACGCTTGACTGTCTGCTTGAATATTTCATAGAAGTCGGCCAAGCTTGTTATTTTCTTTGCTTTGAAGCTCAGACATTGGTTAGTACTTTCACTGCGCTGTGATGATAAAATCTCTGCAGAGAAGTACTCTTTGTTGAATGCATTTGGCCACTTTTCTCTCAAATCATAGAGCCTTTGTGTTGGGAAATTTATTAATATAAGTTTTGATGAATTCTAAAACCGACTGACCCCAACCGAGTAGATGTTGCCAGAACCTAATGTTAGAATTTAGGCTCGCTGTTTGAGCAAAGTTAAGATTTTATCTTTACAGGTCTCCAGCTGAAGATGGCAACAAGGCGTCACTCAGACAGAATATCAGTTGTGAAGAAAGACAACTGAGAGTTCATTTGTTCAGATGCAAACAAGGGGAAGTCTTCAGAACATCAGTTGAGAAGGAAACCAACTGAGCGTTCATCAGATGAGAAACAGTTGAAAGGAAGAGAACATCAGATGAAAAGGAAATCATCTGAGGGTTCAAACCCAACTGAGTAAATACAAGGAAGACAACTGAGTGTTCAGTTTCAGAACCTCAGTTATAGAAACCGAACAAGGAGTTCAACTGTTTGAAGTTCAAAGTCAGCTGAGAGCTTGACAGATCGGAACATCAGCTGAAGATCACTCAGATGAAGGCCAAGACTTTCAACCGACAAACCGAAGTTGACTGTCAAAGATTTGAATTTCAAAAGGAAGTCACATGAGGGTTTGACCGTTCAGTCACTACCCCATCTGGCCCAACACAAGGCTGTCTCAGATGGAAAGCAGAAGAGCACAGATGCCATATCAGGAAAGTCTGCAGAAATGAGAGACAAGCCATCGCTTTCAACCGATCAGAGATCAACTGCTCCTCCAACGGCTAGTTGATTCTCTCCGCCTATAAATAGAGGCATTCTCTCATTCGAGAGGGATAGAAGACATAGACGACGAAAATTCAAGAGCTTTCACGAGAGAAATTAAAGCAAAAAGCAATTCTGCAAAATCATCATCTAAGAGCATCAGCAGCTGAGAGTTCCAATTTGAGAGAACATTAGTAGCTGAGAGTTCCTAGAGATCGAAACTGTTTTTGATCTTAGGTTGAGTGTTTATTCGTTCAAGCCTTAGATCCAGCTCTCATTCGTGATCGAGCTGTAGTTGGAAATCCTACCCTTTCTCACACCCTAAAAAGTGTGTTAGGACATTACTTTTCCTGTAATTGAGTAGTCAGGTTGTCAAGTACCCGCAAACTTGACTTAGGCTGTTTAGTGCCCGGAAACTAAACTGTAACGGTTGCTCAGCCCGCGTAAGCTGAGTGGAACTGTCCAGAAGAACTTGGACTGAGGTGTGTGGACTCACATCTCCCCGTGGACGTAGGAGTTCTCTCCGAACCACGTAAATCTTGTGTGTCGTGTTTATTTGTGTTCAGTCTTTATTTGCATATCTCAACTGACAAACTAACCGCATACAATCTGCATACTTTCACATCAACAGTTTTGGTTTTGACCAACCGTGCATAAAAGCGTGAGTTTGATTTTACGAGTACATTTTCCACCACATTCCACACAGCACCACTCTTCCAGCCGAGGTTGCTTACTCAGCTGTGAGATCCCAACTGAGTCCTTTTACTTAGTTGAAGTTGATTTCAAGTGTTAAGTTTTTCAAAAGTTGAAAAATCCTAACTGGTGTATTCCCCCCCCCTCCCCCGCATACACCAGTAACTCGTATCGGGACCATCAAGTGGTATCAGAGCAGTGGTTCAAAAGACTGCTGACTCTGTTTCACGAGGTGTGAATTCGAGAATTTTATTTCAGTGGTCAACTGAACAGATCTTTTCACGCTAGTGCATACTTGCTCGTTTTTTTTGTCCTGTTTTTGTTTGTGCAGATGGACGTCAAGGACAAGATCGTAGTCATGTTCTCTGTTGTCAACTATACATCATGGAGAACTCGAATGAAGAAGATACTTCTGTCAAAGCATCATAGGATGCAACAAGTTCTCACATCTGGACCAATCGTCATACGAGACAGAATACTTCGCACTCCCACAAATCCCAACGATGGAGATGCAGTGGTGGAGTATGTGGAGAAACAGCCAGAAGACTACACTCCGGAGGAGGCCAAAGTGAGCCAGCTGGATATCTGGGCTCAGAGCACAATAATGTCCACGGTTGGACAAGATTATCTGCCCTGGATAGAGGAGTGTGAGACTGCAAAAGAGATGTGGGACATCCTGGCCTCGCTAAGTGAAGGAAGCGACGAGACAAAGGAAAACAAGTTCTCGCATGCATGTCAAGATTTCGACAATTTCAGTCTGCGACCTGATGAGACTATCGATCAGCTAGAGCTCCGGTTTATGGACATCATCAGAAGAATCCAGTCCATCCGGAAAGGAAAATACACTCTAAGAGAAATAAATCTCAAAGTGTTGCAAGCTCTACCGGCTGAGTGGGATACTTTCACAAATATCCACGAGAGCCGAGCTGACCTTGGTGAAATGGGAACTGAAAGATTGTTCTCAATCTTGAAAGGGAATGAGTATAAAGTCAACAGAAGGAGGTCGCAGCCCTCAAGTCAGACAAATAGAATTGAGGATGTCGGCTCAGCATCAAAGTCAGTGGCCCTCCGAGCTGACTACTCAAAGTCGAGATCGTCAAGGCCAACCAGATCGGCTGACACGACTGCAAAGGAGCCGAGCAGAGAGGAACTGCAACAGAACATTGCAGCGTTGTCAAAGAAGTTAACCGATATGGATACTCGGTTCGGCAAATATACACGTTTCTATAAATCAAACCGAACTCGAGACAGTTCGAAGCCAGTCACCAATGGTTGCTTCGAATGCGGCAAGGAAGGACACTTCAAAGCTGACTGCCCAGACCTCTCAAAGAAGGAAAGAGAAGCACTAAGGGCCAAGCAAACTGCAAAGAATAAGGCCATGGTAGCAGAAGAGGCAGCTGACGATATGGACATCTTCACAGACACTGAAGATGAGGATGATCTGACCTCTACCAACAAAGTCATCAGTCCGGATCAATGCCTCATGGCACTTGGAACCGACCAAGATGATATTGAGGTACAATCTAATCCTGCTCGCTTAAAATCTTCCAATTCTTCTAACCTGCAGGAATCTCTGAGCGATGAGTTGGAACCCTCATGGAATGATTTTCAAGAACTCAGTGAGGAACTGCATCAGCAGTCGGTTTGAGTTTAAGAGTCTTCAAGCCCAGTTCGTCAAGCTTGAAGATTCCTTAACCGAAAAGGACGATCTGATCAAGAGACAAGCTGAAGAAATTGACCAGCTGAAAAGTCAACTGAGTACAACCAACCAAACTGAGGCTTCAACCGATGAACAGTTGAAGGAACAGATCAAGGCACAGAACGAACAATTGAACAAGCAAGAGGCTCAGATCGACCAGCTGATGAAGACATCAGATGCCCAGACCGAGCATATAGCCGGTCTTCTCAAGGATCTTCAAACTGAGAAGGACAACCTGACAAAGCTATATCAGTCATCCGAGATCATCGCGAATCTCATCAGATACAGACGGCAAACGGATGATGTGTCTGGACTCGGATACGACGTGGCAAAGGACACTGAAATTCCACCAGCTACCTTCACCAAGGCTGAGGAAGTCTTGGTCGCCAAACCTAACACAGTTGAGTCTGCAACTGAACAAACACCCTCACAACCGACAAAGGCAACTGCGGTTGAGAAAGGCAAAGGAGCTGCAGATGGAGCACCAATGAAACAGTCGGTTAAGTCTACAACCGAGGGGGAATGTTCCAAGACTCAACAGAGGAACCGGAGACGTCGGAGTCGCAATCAGAACCGAGCTCAAAATCGACCACATAACCAAGCTCAGAACCGACGTGATAACCGACCAACAAACCAACCACAACAGAGATGGAACCAACAGAACCGACCGAGCTTCAACCGACATAATCAACAACGGTTCCATCACTACAACAACTAGAGGTTCCAACAGAGTCAACCTATGTGGAACAGTTACGACAGCTATGGTTACTCATGCCACAACATGAATCAACATCCGGGCATGAACAACTATCGTCAACAGCCAGGGCAATGGAATCAGAATCAACCAAGAAGATTCCATGATGGCGTCCGACCTCACAGACAAACTCAACAGGATAAGAATCGCCATCAAAACAGGGGGAAAGCCTCACCTCCTAAAGCCCAACATGGGAGAAATCCAACTCCTCCCAAGAAACAGAACATCACTACTAACAACAAGCCTAAGGATAACCGAGGTGTTGTTATAGTTGATGATGAAGGAAAAGTAATTTGGAATGATAAATCCATCCGAGTTTACAGGGAAAAGCGACGCACAGTTCCAGCGGGAACTGGTTCTAACCCTCCAGGACCCAACTGAAATTGGGGACCTAAGCGAGTTTCTCTTTGCAGGTACAGGAGAAACAGCTGAGGAAGAAGAAGGCGTCTACAACAATGTGGGTGATGGATAGTGGATGCTCGAAACACATGACAAATCTGAAGGATTTGCTTGGAAGTTTCGTGGAGAAAGAAGGTCCATCAGTTACTTTTGGTGATAACTCAAAAGGTTATACCAGAGGTTACGGTACCCTTGAAACCAATCATGTTTCAATTTCTAATGTCTCTTATGTTGATGGATTGAAGTATAACCTGCTCTCCATCAGCCAATTCTGTGATAATGGTTTCTCTGTCAAGTTTGATGCACAGGGTTGCAGAGTTAAAGATGTCGGATCAAAGCAGGTGATATTGTTGGGAAATCGATCTCCAACAGGGAATGTATACTACGCTGACTGGAACAGCAGCCTCCCTGACACTTGCGTGTTATCAAAGAGCAGTTCGGATGTGAGCTGGCTGTGGCACAAAAGGCTCAACCATCTGAACTTCAAGACGATGAACCGACTCGCCAGACAAGAACATGCAAGAGGCATACCTAACCGGGTGTTTTCAACAACACATATCTGCAGTGCATGCCAGCTGGGAAAGCTCGCTAGGTCCTCCTTCCGGTTGAAGACAACTCCTTCAACTGACCGAGCGTTACAGCTGATCCACATGGATCTCTTCGGGCCAGTTACACCAAAAAGCATTAATGGAAACGAATATACTTTGGTTGTAACTAATGACTACTCAAGATATACGTGGACCATCTTCATGCGCCACAAAAGTGAGACCCGAGATGAGCTGCCCAAGTTGATGGATCGGATATCGAACCAACAAGAGATGAAGATCATATCTATCCGATCAGATCGTGGAACGGAGTTTCTAAATGAAACCATCATTGAGTATTGCGAAAAGAATGACATAACCCATCAGACATCAGCCACGCGTACTCCACAACAGAATGGCGTAGCTGAGCGAAGAAATAGAACTCTGAAGGATGCAGTCACATCCATGTTAGCGAGCTCTGCACTGCCTAAGAGATTTTGGGCTGAAGCGATCAACACAACATGCTACACACAGAATCGATCTCTTCTCACCAAGCGGTTAGGAAAGACGCCCTACGAGCTGTGGAGACGCAGAAAGCCAGATATTTCTTATTTTCGTGTTTTTGGATCTAAGTGTTATATTCACAACAATGGGAAGACTCAGTTGAAAACTTTTGATGCCAAAGCTTCGAAGGGCATATTTCTTGGATAAGCAGCTCCGATCAAGGCATATAGAGTTTTCAACAACAGCTCTCGTGTTGTGGAAATAACACCTCATGTTAGTTTTGATGAATCTATCTATGAGTGCAGGGAACAGGTAAAGGAACAACACGCGGATCCAGCTGTTCTACCAGTTCTCACCAGATCGCAAGCACTTCGGCAAAAGAACCGAGCTGAACCTCTAATATGGGCAACTGAGGATGAGGATCCATACTCCTCTGAAGATGAATGCGAAGACCTCAGCTCGTCCCAAGGGGGAACTTCAGCTGATGCCCCTCCAACTGCATCAGCATCCGATGCCCAACCGAGCTCAGTTCAAACTATTGTAAATGTTGAGGATCCAAACTCAACAACTGATCAATCCCCAGCTCTGAAGACTCCAACTCAAATTTCTGAACAGCCACAGTTGGAAGAAGAAGGAAGACGCAACCGAAGATGGTATGAAGTTCATTCCACCGACGATATCATCGGAGATCCAACCGAGGGTGTACGCACACGGAGCAGAGTTGCAAATCCAGAATCAACCGAGGAAGAATCCAACACTTATGCCCAATATGCTGAGGAATTGACAGTTCTAGAAGAGTTCGAGCAAGCTGGAGATGTTGCCATGATTTCTTGCTTTGTAGCTGATGTTCCAGAACCGAAGAATGTTGGAGAAGCTCTCAACTGTGTCCATTGGACAACGGCCATGCAAGAAGAGTTGAATGAGTTTCTACGCAACTGTGTATGGGAGTTGGTAGAAAGACCAAATGGTGTCAAGGTGATTGGACTAAAGTGGATTTTCAAAAACAAGAGAGACGCCATTGGATTCATTGTGAGGAATAAAGCAAGGTTGGTAGCTCAAGGATACTGCCAACAAGAAGGAATTGACTTTGAAGATTCTTTTGCACCAGTTGCAAGGCTGGAAGCCATCCGGATCTTTCTAGCTTATGCCCACATCACAAGTTCAAAGTATATCAGATGGATGTGAAGTGTACATTCCTCAATGGAGATATAAAAGAAGATGTATATGTTGAACAGCCTCCTGGTTTTGAGACTGGAGATGGAAGAGTGTACAAGCTGAAGAAAGCTATCTATGGTCTAAAGCAAGCGCCAAGAGCATGGTATGACACTCTTTGTGGATTTCTTCTGGACTCGGGGTTCAAACGAGGTTCAGTTGATAAAACTCTGTTCACCATTAAAGTTGGAAAAGATATACTTGTCGTGCAAATTTATGTCGATGACATCATTTTCGGTTCCAAGTCGGAGGAGCTGTGCAAGAAATTCTCCGATCTTATGAAGGAAAAGTTCGAGATGTCAATGATGGGCGAGATGAATTATTTCCTTGGATTACAAGTGAAACAGTCACCTAAAGGGATTTTCATCAACCAGTCCAAATATACAAAGGAGCTCATCACCAAGTTCGGATTGCAGACAAGTAAGGCAACGAAGATCCCTATGAACACGAATTGGAAGATCGAACCAGGAGCTGAGGGAAAGCTCATTGATGCCAGCCAGTATAGAGGGATCATCGGTTCGCTGCTATACCTGACTGCCAGCCGACCAGACATTTCATACGCAGTTGGAGTGTGTGCTCGTTTTCAAGTCCAACCAAGAGAAGCACACATGTTGGCAGCAAAGAACATCATTAAATATCTGAAGGGAACTGTCAATGTTGGGTTGTGGTACCCAACTGATGACAATATCCAGCTGACTGGATACTCAAATGCCGACCTAGCAGGAGATCGGTTGGACAGGAAGTCTACTTCTGGACACTGTCAATTCATGGGAAGCAAGCTGGTTTCATGGTTCTCCAAGAAACAAGCGTGTGTTGCTACTTCGACAACCGAGTCAGAGTACATGGCTGCCGGAAGCTGTTGCATGCAAGTATTATGGCTGAAGCAGCAGCTGAGAGATTATGAAGTCTCAACTGGATAGGTTCCCATTCATTGTGATAGCTCGAGTGCCATAGCTATCTCTCTAAACCCTGTTCACCACTCTCGAACTAAGCATATCGATATTCGTCATCATTTCATCCGAAACCATATTAAGAAGAAGGATGTGTCCATGGAGAAGATCCCAACTGAGATTCAGAGAGCTGACATCTTCACCAAACCTCTTCCTGAAGCCCAGTTCAAGATGCTGTGTGATCTTCTAGGACTTTTTGGATCCGAGCTAAAAACTCGTTTCAACTTGTCCAGACGTCTGCGGATGATACGGGTTGCCACCTTATGTACTATGCCGATTTTTGACATTAGCTTATCAAAAAGCTTGTTGCAAAAGTGCGTTCCCCCATCACTAATAATAGCTCGAGGAAAACCGAACCTGCAAAGAATATTCTCCTGCACAAACTTGATAACAACATGAGCATCATTTGTCCTTGTGGGGATAGCCTCGACCCACTTGGACACGTAATCAACGGCAACAAGAATATACTCAAAACCAGCAGACTTAGGAAAGGGACCCATAAAATCAACGCCCCACACGTCAAAAATTTCTACAACAAGATTATTAGTTAAAGGCATTTCATTCCTCTTACTTATGTTCCCTACCCTCTGACACTTATCACATGCAAGGCAAAAATTATGAGCATCCTTAAAGATAGATGGCCAGTAAACCCGATTGAAGTACCTTAAAAGCGGTCTTTCGACCCCCAAAATGACCTCCGCAATGAAACTCATGGCACCATGCCATCACATCTCGCTGCTCCTCTTCCGGAATGCATCTCCTTATTACCTCGTCCTTTCCCAATCTAAAAAGATATGGATCATCCCAATAGTAACTCCTGCAAAATGAGAAAAATCTCTTCTTTTCTTGAGAAGAGAGGTCAGGACGCAAGTATCCACTAGCAAGATAATTCACAATATCTGCGTACCAAGGTACACTTGCAACTTGTAAGACATGCTCATAAGGAAAAGAGTCAGGTATAGTATCATGCTCATTCACTATCTCACTATCATTAATGTTAGGCAAACGAGACAAATGATCCACAACCACGTTTTCACAACCCTTCCTATCTCTGATCTCAACATCAAACTCTTGCAACAACAAAATCCACCTAATCAATCTAGGCTTTGTTTGAGACTTAGTTAACAAATACCTAAGAGCTGCATGATCATTGTGCACAATAATTTTAGACCCAATAATGTAAGATCTAAACTTGTCTAATGAGAACACAACAGCTAGCAATTCTTTTTCGGTGGTTGTGTAATTTACTTGAGTAGCATTCAAAGTCAAACTAGCATAATAAATCACATGCAACATCTTATCAACACGCTGCCCTAAGACAGCTCCTACAGCAGAGTTCGATGCATCACACATTATTTCAAAAGGTAATAACCAATTAGGAGCAACAACAACGGGAGCAGATATTAACTTCTCTGTCAATATATTAAAGGCATCCAAACACTTATCATCAAACACAAAAGGCACTTCTTGAGCAAGTAAATGACACAAGGGTTGACTTATTTTGGAAAAATCCTTAATAAATCGACGGTAAAAACCAGCATGCCCAAGAAAGCTACGAACACCCTTAACATTCACAGGCGGAGGTAATCGTTCAATTACATCTACCTTAGCCTTATCAACTTCTATGCCCTTACTAGAAACGACATGTCCTAGAACAATTCCACTAGTTACCATGAAATGACTTTTCTCCCAACTCAAAGTAAGATTACTTTCAATGAAACTTTCAAGAACAAGTTCTAATTTATGCAAGCAATCATCAAAAGAGGAACCAAAAATAGAAAAGTCATCCATAAAAACTTCAATGAACTTACCAATCATGTCGGAGAAGATGGAATACATACATCGTTGAAACGTTCCAGGCGCATTGCACAACCCGAACGACATCTTTCTACACGCGTATGTTCCAAAAGGGCAAGTGAATGTTGTCTTGATCTGATCTTCCGGATCAATGGCAATCTGATAATACCCCGATAATCCATCCAAGAAGCAATAAAACTTATGGCCCGCTAACTTATCCAACATTTGATCGATAAATGGAAGTGGGAAATGATCTTTCCTAGTTGCAGCATTCAACTTCCTGTAATCGATACACATTCTCCACCCGGTTGTCACTCGAGTTGGTACCATCTCGCCTTTGTCATTTGTAACAACAGTGATTCCTCCCTTCTTTGGTACTACATGAACCGGGCTCACCCATTCACTTTCAGCCACTGGATAGATTATCCCTTCCTTAAGGAGCTTCAAAATCTCCTTCTTAACCACTTCCATCAAGATTGGGTTTAGCCTCCGCTGCCCCTCTCTAACCGGTTTTGCATCATCTTCAAGAATAATCCGGTGCATACAAGTTGATGGACTGATTCCTTTTATATCCGATAAACTCCATCCAATAGCTTTCTGATTCTTCTTCAACACCTTTACCAAAGCTTCCTCTTCTTCCTTAGACAACTCAGCATAAATGATCACTGGTTTCTGCTCTTCTTCTTCCAAAAAGACATACTTCAAATGCTTTGGCAATTCTTTCAGCTCTAACTTGAGAACTGGCTTCTCCTCTTCCCCCTCAATTTGGAGAAGTTCCACCACTCCAATGCTATCCAAAATATCAACCTCGTTGATATCAAGGCCATTTTCTTCAATAACTTCCTCCACATCTTCAAGCATCTCACCCAACCTGTTGTCCTGCAAAATAACCTTCTCGGCCAAGACATCAATAGTATCTATATAAGAACAATTCTCAACAAGTTCAGATGAAGGGATCACACTACTATCACGAACAGAGAAAGAAATTGTCTCTCCTAACACAGACATTTTCAAACTTCCATTTTTCACATCAATCAAGGTGTTAGTAGTCGCCATAAAAGGTCTTCCCAACAAAAGGGTATGTTCTTTCCCCGTTTCCTTAACATCTCCAACATCTAAGACAACAAAGTCAACAGGAATTATCAGTCCGCCTACTTTTACTAATATATCTTCAATTATTCCCTTAGGATAACGAATAGATCTATCAGCTAATTGCAAACACATTCTAGTAGGCTTCAAATCCCCTAACTCTAATTGCTTGAAGATAGAGTAAGGCATCAAATTTATTCCAGCACCTAAGTCTAGCATACCAGAAGCTTCCTTACCATTACCTAAAGCTATTTTAATATTAAAGCTACCTGGATCACAAAGCTTTGGAGGTAATTGGTGCTGCAGAATTGCACTTGCCACTTCGGAGACTATGATCTTTTCGTCCTCCACAAACTTCCTCTTCTTTGATGCCAACTCCTTAAAGAACTTCACATATGCTGGTACATTGCGAATGATGTCAAGCAAAGGAAGATTCACATTCACCTTCGACAAAAGCTTGTAGAACTCTTGGAATTGGTGATCTTGTTTCTCATTCCGCACCCTACTCGGAAATGGAATAGGAGGATTATAGGGATTCTTAGCTTTGTGAAGTGCTGAATCTTTCCCCAAATCAACTTCCTTAGCTTTCTCATTTGCCGAACTTCAAATTTCGACCTCCTCACTTGGACCTTCTTCTATTTCAACTGGCATTTCCACCTTGTTGTCAACCACTTTGCCACTTCTGAGAATAGTGACAGCATGAGCTTGTTTGGGTTGGCTTGGCAACTTGTCTTTATTATTCTGTTGATAGCTGACCAACTTGAGTTTCAATATGCTTCACTGAAGCTTCCATAGACTCGTGTCGTTGGTTGCTCGATTGGATAAAAGCATTCAACGTCTCCTCCAAAGATGGTCTCCTAGGTGGAATCGGTTGACTCGGAAATTGCTGTGGTCTAGGTGGAACTTGCATCCGCTGCTGTGATGATTGATATGGAAGCACTTGACTCGGTCCTTGTTGATTTTTTTGCCTCCAAGAGAAATTTGGATGATCTCTCCAACCCGGATTGTAAGTCTGAGAGAAAGGATCTGAGAGAAAGGATCATATTTAGGTCTCGGCTGAAATCCTTGCAAGGCATTCACATGCACTTCTTCTTCCAAAACGGATTCACTAACCCGTTGACAGACATTTGCACCATGCCCGTATTCACCACAAATTCCACAAGTCTCCAAAGACATAACTTGATTGGATGGTCCATCAGAAGTTCTCAACATCTGCACTTGTCTTGTCAACTCCGCTAACTGCTTAGTCACATCATAGTTCGGAGTTGCCTCACTTGCTGAAATTTTCTTCCCTCTTGCACTTTTTTGTTGAGAATTGGTAGCCAAACTCTCATAAATCTCCGTGATTCTCTCAGCCGTTTGATTCCCAACATCTCCTCCAGCAGCATTATCTACCATGTACTGAAAATTCTGCGACAAGCCATTATAGAAAAACTGATTCAACAGTGCCAAAGGAAGATGATGATGTGGGCATTGTTGCTGAAAACTCTTGAATCTATCCCAAGCCTCATGAAATGGTTCTCTTTGTCCTTGAGTGAATGTAACAATCTGAGCTCTCAAGTCTTGAGTCTTCTGATTCGAGTAATACTTGCCCATAAACTTCTCATATACTTCATTCCAATTCTGAAGAGAATTTGGTTGAAGAGACATTAACCACGCCTTAGCTTTATCTTTCAAAGTGTAAGGAAAATACCTCATCTTCAGCTGATCCTCGTTCAAACCTTGTAGTGGAAAGGTATGAACAACCGAATAAAATTCTCTAATGAAGTTCAATGCATCTTCAGTCGGCATTCCATAGAATGAAGGCAACTGGTTAAAATGAATATTCTTCAATTCATAATTCCGAGCTGCTTCTCCCAACACTAAACATGAAGTTGTCTCCCCAATGACTGGTCGAGCATAATCCCTCATATTCAGTTGAGCTTGTTGAGCTGCTCGCTGAGCTTGTGGAGCCTGCGGTCTCGGTACTGGTGCTGCCATTTCTTCTTGTAAATACTCCTCACTAGAACTATAGTTATCACCTTCCTCTTGAGAAGTTGTTGATTGACTACTAGAACTTAATTCTCTATTCTCCTCCAGATTTGGCAAAATGATTGCCCTTGGTTGATGAATGTTGTCGTATACTTGAGCTAATTTCCGTTTAAGACTTCGGCGGCCTAGCATACACAAACACACAAACAAGAAAATGATCAAACGCACCTGCGGAAGAAATAAACAAAAACAAAAACAATAAGCACTCAAACAACAAAATATTTACAGCACGAAATCACACAAACATAAGCACTAAAATAAATGCCTAAAGCTTTCCCCGGCAACGGCGCCAAAATTTTGAATCAACTCAAAACACCTTTGAATTGCTCGCAATAGAACGAGGTCAATCGTAGAGGAATAAGTTGACCCTAGTCGAATCTCAAGGAAAGCTTAACAGGGCATCGATTCATGCTTTTCACAAAACATTAAATACAACCTACACATTCTAATCCAATAAGTTTTGATTATCGATACTAACAGCTAAACAAAAATAAAGCCAACAAAGATAAATTAATCAAATTAAAACCATCTAGGACAAGGGTTTCGTCTCCTCGAGATAATATAATCAACTAACTTATGTCATGCAACAGATTACTTCATATAATCAACTTTCACCTAGAATTGAAATACTAACTTTCGTATTCATAAATCAACTCTTAGCTAAGGAAATAACACAAAGTAATGTAAAGTTAGATTATACGTTTCCGATTAAATCTAACATTGATTGAACCTAAATCAAGTAATGAAATCTTCCTTCGATCTCAATCATCACTTAAGACAATCCAACTTTGGCCAAAAGTTCGATAGAAAATAAACCAATTCAATCAACGAGCATATACACATGTAAACCGATAATTATCTCGATTCGATCACCCAAATCCTAGACTAAGAAAATTAATTCATAATGCTGGAAATTAAATATAGAAAACTAAAAATAAACATTGCATAAACGAAGAAAAAATCTTACAAAGTATTTGGAAGTAGCATCGAACAACGGGAATGAAATCCAAAGCGAAATATATGAGTTTCAACTAAGAAATTAAAGCAAATCTATCCTACTGAGTTTCTTTTCATTTCTTCTGCTCTAAAAACCAGAAAAAGAGAGAGAGCCCGTCCAAAAACCGCCCGAATTCATTTATATGGCTGGAAATAACCGCCGTCCCGCGCCGGCGGGACCTCTGTCGTGCAAAACAACCCCGCGCCGGCGGGACTCCCGCGCTGGAGGAGATACATTCTGCGAGAATAACTCCCGCGCCGGCGGGACTCCTGCTCCGGCGGAGTTCCTTCAGCGTGAATAACTCCCGCGCCGGCGGAGTTTCTTCAGCGTGGATAACTCCCGCGCCGACGGCTTTTCCGCTCCGGCGGGAACTTCTAACTTCATGCACGTTTTCACTCCTTTAATTCCTTCCCGTTTCCACTCTTTTTCCATCCTTTTGGCTCAAAATACATTACCACCGCCTTCGTGCCTACACACACCAAACACATCAAAAACAACATGAACGGCCACTACTTGCGGCCAAAAAACGAAAAACGACATGCAAACACGCACAAATAAAAACACATAAAACACACAAAAACAAACTAAACATTAATATCAACCCAACAACATTGCATATTTTGTTTGATTTTCTAAAATATATATATATATATATATATATATATATATATAAACGAAAACGAATTTAAAAAGATCCCATGTGGCACCCCTGAAATCCATCTATTCTCATTTATCTAAGTTTTCAAGAAGCCCAACGGAGGCACCCTACGATTTTGTAACTATTTTGATGAGAAACAAGTCGTTCTTGATTTATTTTACATTGAATACATCACAATAAACGAGTGTGTGGTGGTTTTGGATCCAAAAAAATTATATTGGTTGAGAAAAACGCAACTTCGGGTAGCACAACAAATAACATTTTCACAATTTATACTTTCGTTAAGACCATCATGAACTTTTATTCACTGCAATTATTAATTTTCAAGATAAAAAAACTGTATAAAATGGAAGCAGAAATTTACATAAAAACACTATAATAACCAACTCCATCATGAATATCAACCAATCAAAAAATAAACAAATTATTTTCTGATGCATGCATTGATAAGTGTTTTAGAGTATTACCACATTCATTCTCAGCCCTTTCTTTACTGTTTAGATTTCCTGATTCATCATCTCCATCATTTGAATGAGCTTCTATAATGTTTGTATTTTCAATTCTTTCATCATCTCCATCTCAACAAATGAGTGAGCTTCCACAATGTTTGTATTGTCATTTCTTTCATTCATATTATCAATTTCCATTCTTCCTCAAATCTCAATTTATACTGCAGAAACAAAGAAAGCTACATATGTATAATCATCCATTTTGAAAAGTAATTATTCTAATGCACAAAAGTATCATTTACAGTGATACAATGTAATAATTTAATTTCACTTCAGCTTCGAAATTTCTATGAATATAGCTTTAGGATCTAGTAAATTAGGTTGAAATTAAAACCCCCAATTCCATTTCGGATGAATTATTGAACAAAAAAATCATACGTATATTATTTGAAATCAGTAAATTAGGTTGAAATTTCTTACAATTTGTATGTTCTTTGGTTGAATTTGCTGAAAGGATGAAACTTCTTCAATGATTTCGACCTCCGGCAGCCTGAATTCGAGCTTGAATGGTCGGAATTTGTTTGCAAATTTTCGTTTTCTCGGAGGCCCACTGTCGACGACTTAATGCACCTTCGATTTCAAGAACAAAACTGAAGATATTTTGGATGATTTCGACCTCTATGTGTCGAAATTTGAGCTTGAATGATGGGAATTTCTTGCCTGATTATTATCATGGAGCTCGAGCTTTGAGATTGAAAAATTCTTCGCCGTCGAGCTGTGAGAAACTCGATGAAGAAATGAATGCAATTTTTTTTGTAATTGTTAAGTTGGGTCGCGGGTTTGTTATCGGGTAGGGTCGGGTTTTCGTGTGCAAACTGGTTGCATAGTATGCAACTGGTTGCACCCAAGTGCATCTCTTTATTGTGTGAGTGTGCTAAAAAATAGCAGTAGCTATGAAGTTATTTGGGAAACGCTCTAAAAAGGAAAAATATAAAATTATTTGGAAACAATGAAAGCAACTTTATAAAATACGAATAAATTAATTGCATGTCCAATAAATAATACTCTACAGAAATACAACTTTAGTTTGTCCTTATAAAAAGCTCATATACAAGTCATTGATTACCCAAATATGCAGTGAAATTTGGTCTCGATGTGATTCCACCAAATTTGGTCAGATGATGTGCTTGTGTTTACTTGGTTTGCGAGATCGAGATCCTTCAATTCTTTCTTGAAATAGTCTACAATTTTCATTGCATTTTCGGTAATGAGATAGAATTTGTTTTTAGCTAAGTGGAAAACATGTTGGCAGCTAACGCAATCTTGTAGCTTAATTGGACTTGTGTAAGAGAATTGAACATTTTCTACCCTATTCCCCGTGTGCATAATTCTTGGTTGGTTCGGCCACTATTTCTTCATGTTTTTTCTCCTCCCACTCAAGTTGTGTTGTTTCAGATTTTCAAGTTTTTTCTCCTTCTCATCACTTATGTTCTTTTCAGTTTGTGTTTCAAACTAGTATGTGAGACTTGTTTTCAGCTTTTCTCTACCAATCCATAGCCAGTCACAGGATAAGAAAGTTTATAGTTTAACACGTGATCCACTAGTCTAAGGTGTGGGTAGCGGCGCTCTTTGTGAGCGAGCGCTGCCCACTTTTTGGCCACGTGGTCACCTCTTGTGAGCGCTCATTTTTTGTTCACAATGGAGATCACTATTTTTTTTTAATATAAAAATTTTATTAAAAAACATGCATAATACAATAATAAAAAAATTACATTAATTTCCGACGTGCCTCCAAATCTCTTCGATCAAATCATGTTCGAGCTTTGCGTGAGCTCTTTGATCTCGATAGTCTTCTTTGTGCTTCACATACTCTCGAAAGCTTGGAGGGGCTCCTTGACTCGTACCGACTTCAGCTATAGAGGTTGATTCTTCGTCCAAGCTCCAACTAGTTACAAAATCGCTCTCATCTTCAACTATCATGTTATGCAATATAATACAAGCATACATGATGTTTGATAGTGTTTCTCGGAACCAGGAACGCGCCGACCTACTAATTATAGCCCAACGAGCTTCGAGAAAGCAGATATGATCACTTGACAAAAATAATCAAGCGAAAGCCGGCCCGTGCTGTCGTCCATCCGTAGATACTCGTCGTATTGATCAGCACAACCGCCATTTGCAAGTTGCTGCAACGCCATCGTACATTTTTGGAATACGGTGAACCCCATTTTCCCGTTGCATCCGCGCGCTGCTGAAAATAAGGTTCCCGAGCCTCCACCACCTTGTAGATTGTGTTGAATATTTTTTTGCTCATACGAAATTAGCGCCGAAAGACGTCTTCGCCCCACGTTGGAAAATCGTCGAAATAATTCGCATTAAGATGGGCCTCAGCATCAAGGTGGTCACGATGCACAACCGTCCTTTTTCTCTTTGCATTTTGTTCGGCCTCCGCCTCCGCTTCTTAGGAGATCATGGCTTCGACGGCCGCCGTGATAATTCTGCTGAACAAGGTGGTGGTTTTAAAAGCAAAATCTCGAATTTCTTTCATTCTGGCGTTGAAATAATCGTCGTCACTCGACATGATTTGTGAATAAACGAGATTGAAATAAACAAGAGAATTGAAGATTGGTGTGGAGATTTGGGAGAGAGTGAAGAGAATGGTGTGTGAATTGAGTTGGGAAGGGATGTATTTATAGATGAGAAAAGAAGAATTAAAAAGAAAAATTGAACGGGCAACCGTTGGCGATCACAATGGCTAGTGATCTGACCAACAAGCGGTGGCCATGCGTACGATGAAATCTGCGAGCTCACTCGAGCTCGAGCTCGGATTGTAGAGCGCGCTCAAGCGCACCGAGCTCCAGGTTGGAGCTCACAAATACAGCGAGTGCGCCGCTGCGGACGACCTAAGAGGACAATGATGTCATATTTTAAGTATTGCACTTATATTTACTTTCTTTGCAGGCCAAGAGCTTGCGGTCGAAACTTGCAACCTGCCGCAAATAAAGATAACTTACGTCAAGACACGATAAAAAAAAGTTTTATTCACGGAATCTTCCCCACCCGGTTATCACAGGCAAGTTTGGTCTTGGGAAAGCAAGCTAAATGACAAATGCACAAGGTCATCCAAAAAAGAAAATTAATTTTAAAAAAAAAGACGAGACTATTAAATTATTTGAAACTCAAGTGCTTAAAACAAAGTAGAGCTTAGGAAAATAACACACTTACTACCTTGAGCAGTTTGACGTCGAATGTTGATCACTTTTGATTCGTAAAACGTAGCAAAATCTGTTTGAATTCGGCCCGAGCTATTACTAGCGTAGTGCTTCCGTTGCTCTAAAGCCTTCTTAAGATCTCTCTCTATGTGATAAATCCTTGTCCATGTCTTCTTCCCTGTCATGCCTTTTGCATTTTCTCATAATCATACTTAAGAGTTTTTCGTTTACATCCAAAACACACTTATTTAGGCTAAAACGACGACATCTCGTCGCTCGCCTAAATTAAGATGAGTGGTAAAGATTAGTAATCAATTATATTTGGTTCTATGTATGTGCAAAACACTTATTTTAACTACTACAGTTAGTCTCAAAAATGTCAATTTTATTAACGCCTTAATATCAAAACATTTAAGTGGATATCATTTCTTTCTTCGACGCTTGATTTATTTGAATTGGGATGGAATTTGGGATCAATTGGAGCTGAGGCAAATGCATTATTTATTTGTGATTGTGATGTCAGATGATTTTTGAATGATAGAATGTTTGATGATTTTTGAGCATTTGCTAGGGGGTTTTTTTTTTAAATAAATTAATTTATTTATTATTAAAGAATTAAATTTATACTAAAAATAGATTCATTAAGTATTTTATGTTTTTTAACAGATTTTTATATACTTATAAAAACTTAACACACGAAAACATGAAGAACTGAAAAATCTCAAAAACTTTAAAAGACCCCTTTGATCGAATACTTATTCGTTCGATCGAATTCTTCTTCGTTCGATCGAAATCGAGAAAAACCTTCAACAAGGAAGAATCAAATTGCGGATTCTTCTGAAGATGGCGGAAAATTCGACGCCATCGTCTTCCCCACCGAAACCCTTACCGGTGCAGCAGAGCCCCGCCATGATCGAACCTTCCAATTCGCAGCAATTACAGCCGCTGCAATCCCCATCGCCGTCGCTCGACCATCAGCAGCAGCAGTTAGTACAATCGCAGCAGCAGTTGGTACAACAACAACAGCAGCCGCAGCCGCAGATGGTACAACCCCAGCAGCAGCAATTGCAGCAGCTGCAGCAGCAGATAATGCAGCAACAGGGCAACGGAAACGCCAATGGTGGTAATAATTTGATAGGAGTTTCGAATTTTCAGGGTATGCAGAGGAATCCTTCCATGTCTAGGCTTACTCAGATGCAGCAGAATAGTAGTATTAGTTCTCAAATAGGAATGATGAGGCAGCAACAGCAGCAGAATTCATCCGCCTCCTCAATTTACGGGCAAATGAATTTTGGTGGAATGCAACAAAATAGTAATGTCGCTAATGTTAGCAACAATATTAGTATCAATGGCGCTAATAACAACCAGCAGCAACAACAGATGGGGCAACAAAGCCAATTGCAGCAGCAAATCGGACAGCAAAGTCAATTGCAACAACAAATTGGGCAGCAGAGTCAATTGCAACAGCAGCAGATAGGGCAGCAAAATCAGTTGCAGCAGCAGTTGGGACAACAAAATCAGCAGTTGCAGCAGCAACTTGGGCAGCAGAATCAGCAACAACAGCAGCAAATTGTCCAGCAAAGTCAACTGCAGCAGCAACTGGGGCAGAACTCGTTGCAACAGCAGCAGAATCAGTTGCAGCAACTGGGGCAGAGCTCGCTGCAGCAGCAGTTGGGGCAGAATCAGATACAACAACAACAACAACAACAACAACAACAACAATTGGGGCAGAGCCAATTGCAGCAGCAACAAATAGGGCAAAGTCAATTGCAGCAGCAACAAATAGGGCAAATGGCAAGTGGGAATTTGTCGAGGTCTGCTCTGATGGGGCAGACTGGGCATTTGCCGATGTTATCTGGTCAAGCAACCCAATATAATTTGCAAAATCAGTTTTTGAATTCGGTAAGGAGTAAGATAAATGGTGGTTATGATTTTCTAGGTAATTGTTTTTTTAATCTTTGTTTGTATGTGCTGTGATCTTTTGAAGTGTTAAGCCTTATGATTGCATGATTTATGGTTTTATTTGTTCAAAAGGTGATCTTTGCATGTACCTCTCTGTTCTGTTTAATTATGGTTCTCTAGGGAAAATTTGACATAGCAATGCATCATATCTTGAGTAGTGATTGCTAAGTTTTTTGAGTTTTTTTTTTTTTTTTTTGGTCAATAATTGCTAGTTACTACTTTTTCTTTGTGTTTGATTTTTATTTTAATTTCTTTTACTTGAATTTGATTTTATTATTATTTTTGCAGAAGGATGTTTTAGGCTTCTTTTTTTAGTTGTAGTATCTCAGGCATTGCCTATTGATAGCTGAGCTTGGTCCATAACGACCAACATGTTTGATTGATGTTGCTACTATTCCTATTTAAATCTTATTGTTTGTAATAGCTGATGTATTGTTAAATTAGAGATTTTACCCATTTGGGAACTTTTGCTAGTTTTAGTTTTTACTCCATTTCTTTCTTGGGGTTTTATGACAAGTTTTTGAGCAACATGGTGTTTTGAGTGCAGCCGCGTCAGAAGGCGGGGTTCATGCATGGGTCTCAGTTCCATCAGGGTAATTCTCCTGCGCAGTCCCTGCCAGGAATGCAAGCAATAGGAATGATGGGATCAATGAATTTGGCTTCTCAACTCAGACCAACTGGCTCACTTCCGTACGCTCAGCCAAGAATGACGCCAGGCCAACTGAGGCAGCAACTTTCACAGCAAAGTGCACTTACTACGGGCCAGGTATAACTTTCTAGATAATCTTATCTATATTGGAGGATTATCTATTATTGATCTGAAATGAAGCCATAATGGGGATCTAGTGATAAAATATAGCATTATTTCCCTAATGAGACCTCAGGAAAATCTTGAGTGATAGCGTTCTAATTTTCTCTTCACAAAGGAGCACGACTGCAGCTATTTCATTAATATAAAGTTTTATGAAATTCATTTTGATTGTTTTAAAGGCAGTCATTTAAGATTTGTGGATTTATAGAGTTCTCACCTAGTCCTTATACTGTGTCTCAAGAAGTGTGGCCCATGTAGCTCAAATTTTTGTTGATTTATAAATGAGCCTTACATGCTGAATAATACTTTTGAAAATAAGAAAGGGTTTGATCTACCAAAGGTGAACTGTCAACCGTTGAAAGAAATTGATTCTGTAGCTTTGAATACATGTGAACCTTGTTGGTTTCTTGTTGCGTAATGGGCGTTTATGGTTTCTCTCGTCAACCATTAATTTTTCCTTAAGAGATTTTTTTAATAAAACTTGGTGATGTGATATGATTGATATACTTGATAACCAATACTTGATTGTAATTGGAAATTTTGATCTGCTAACATGGCATATATTTATAAGTCATGAAAAGAAATATTAATGTCCAACGAGAAATTTGATCTTCTTTCCCGATTCTATAAATGAGCGTCTGGTAATTAATGGCATATTCTCTAAATAAGAGATGCTACCTAGCCTACTTTATTTTCACGAACTTTTTCTGCGGAATTTATGGGTTTGTCTTTCATTGGTGATGTCAGTCTGTTGAAATTAGCAAATTCAAGTTGAGCTTTGCTTGCTTTCTTTTATGCTGCTCTACCTTTCTTGTATGGTTGCAATTTAATGTTATGACTTACAAGAAATTGCAGGGACAGAATATTACCAGAACGTCATTTATGAACGCTCAAATTGCTGGGCTGGCTCAGAATGGACAATCAGGTCTGATGCAGAATGCTATATCTCAACAGCAGTGGTTAAAGCAAATGCCAGCAATATCCTCCCCCAATACTACTTCATACCGTCTTCAACAACAGCGGCAACAACAACTTCTCATCCAGCAACAGCTTGCTTCTTCGCAGTTGCATCAAAATTCAGTGGGCCTTAATCAACAACAGTTATCTCAAATAGTACAGCAGCAAACGCAGATGCAGCAGCAGAAACAACAGCAGACGCAACAGCAGCTGCAGCAGCAGTCGCAGATGCAGCAGCAGCAACCAGCACAGCAACAACTTCTCCATCAACAGCAGTCGCCAAGAATTGCGGGACTTGGAGGCCAGAAATCTGTAAGTTTGACTGGATCACAGCCAGATGCCACTGCATCGGGAACAACTACACCAGGTGGAAGTTCGAGCCAAGGCACAGAAGCCAGCAATCAACTTCTGGGGAAGAGAAAGATACAAGACCTAGTATCACAGGTTCGTGAGTTTTCATTTTCAGTACTCCCTTTCTCCCTCAAATTAGGCTTCGTCCGATCACAAGAATCAAGATTTGGTGTTATATTATGGTGATGATTTGAAATTTCTCCAATCTATTTGCTAGCAAATCAGGATTAGATCATGGCATTATTTAATGCTTATAAAAAGTTTGTGTATTTTTTTCTAATTTTCTTGTTATGGTTATGGGTTAATGAATATGAAGTTTGATTTACATCTTTTTGTGTTGCAGTTGGATGTAAATGGAAAAATACATCCTGAAGTTGAAGAGCTTCTGTTAGAGATTGCTGATAACTTTATTGATTCGGTAAGGCTCACCAACACCTGCACATCTATATAATAGTGGTTTCATTCCTTTTTTCCCCCATGTTATGCTTCATCTTTGTATTTCTTAATCTTTTCCTAATTTTGAGTATTGAACTAGAACAAAAAAATCCTTTCGGTGGTTTATGGGCAAATGCATTAGATGATTTCTTTGCTTTAAACCGTAATTTTTACTCTTGCTTTTGAGGTATAACGTGTCATGTACAATGCAGGTTACTACGTTTGCATGCACCCTAGCAAAGCATCGGAAATCTTCAACTTTGGAGGCCAAGGATGTCTTGCTGCACTTAGGTTGGTGCTGCATGCAGTGGTCTATTCTGCTAAATTCCCCTATCATAAAAATTTATAACATTTCAGTTCGCAGCTCATCTGTAGCTGCGTCTAAAATTTAGTCACTGTACAGATGCATGTCGTAAACTTTTTTTTTTGTTTGACATTATGCTGACTGGTTGAATTATTTGCAGAGAAAAACTGGGATCTAACAATTCCTGGGTATTCAAGTGAGGAAAAGAAACAAAATCCTGACAATGTAAGATATGTTGTCTTTATAATGTATTGTCCAATATTATATGCAGTATTTGTTATTTGTCAATTTAGCTATAAAATTAGTCTCTATAACTCTCGACTCCTTTAGTCCTTTTAAGGATTTGTGTTACAAGCACTGGATAAGGTTAATTAGTAGTTGCTGAAAAATATATTGAGAAATTAGAACTTTTCCACATCTACAAATAAAAATTTAAAAAGCTGCACAAGCTTGTTCCTTTCAATGTCGCTTCATTCAAGTCCTTGAATGCTTGAATTATGCCACAATGGAAATAGTAAGAATTTACTAATTACATGCGGAAATAATTTCCAGTTATTCTAATAAATATATTAGAAAAAGAATAAATTCATCTATACTGAAACCTACTTAAAATGACATGCAGCTACCTGGTGATGCCCATAAAAAGCGTTTGGATGTGGTAACCTCTCTCTCTCTCTCTCTCTCTCTCTCTCTCTCTCTCTCTCTCTCTCTCTCTCTCTCTCTCTCGTAATGAGTAGAGCTTGATCATGAAATCTATGCTCAGATACGTACCTTGATGGAGCCTGTACAATCTGAGACAAATAGTGCTGCTAAGCAGATGGTGAGGCAGGGATCGAGCAATCAAGTTGGTCAAAACCATATGATGAGACCTTCTCCAAGTTCGGAGCAGTTAGTTTCACAGTCTGCTGTGCCACAGATGATGCAGCAGAATACCAGATTCTGAAGGTATTCCCTCTAGGATATTCATATGCATGATTTTCGCCTTTTATTGATAAGTATTGTTGTTATATGTTTCATATCAAGCTGAATATCTGATGTTCTTTTTTTTTTTTTTTTTTTAATAATAATATTAATAAGTACTATTTTGTAACAAATTAAATACAAACTCTGTGCTATATATATATATCGTTTTGGAGTGTTCCACAGCCTCTCTCTCCTCTCCTCTTCCATCATGTTTAAGTTGTTCACATAAGAGAAGACAGAAAAGTTCTCTTTTTTTTTTAATTATCCTTTGATTTAATTTACCCAAATTCCTTTCCGATGGCAGGATTCATGAAGTGCTTTTGACAAGAAGAAGAAGAGAAGGATTTTATTTTTTTAAGTTATATTATTATACAAGTTGATTAGTTTGTTTATTTTATTTTTAATAACAAGTTGATTAGCAACTTAGTATGAAATAAAGCCTTTACGTGGGGAGTAGGAGTTTTAAGCAGTAGCGTCTACAGATTAGGGTTTCGTCTTTTGGAGATCGTCGTTTTGGTTGGATAGCTTCGCTGTGAACAGGCTTTGCTCGTATTTTCGTGTTTTTTCAGTTAATATATTGATTATTCATACCTTATCAAAGGGTGTTGCATTGGTGAAAAAGCTGTGTGTAATATGATGGACCTAGCAAAAGAGAGTAGCAAATTCACATGAGATGAGGACACCATATAATATATGTCTAATCAAATATAATTAGAACGCAAGTTCATTGACTTGCAAAAACTTCACTAATCCTCATTTTGCGATGTCGAATACTATTATTAGAGGTTTCCTCAGTCTACCATAATCAACCTATCTTTTGCTAATTTGTGATTTGAGACATGAAATTAAAACAAAACCTAGAATAAAACCCTAAAAGAATACACAATATATTTACCCTAAAACGAAACTCGTCTTACATTCACTTCTTTCTTTACCGTATACTTGAGCTGAATATTAATCACAAGTCATGTAGATTAGTTATATTTCTCATGTGTTAATTTCTTGGAAGGTTACCAGACTATGTTATTTGTATCAAATTGGTAACCAAACTTTAATTTGTTTCAAAAAAAGGATACACAACTTACATTTTGTATCATTTAAGGTTTCTTATTAACTTTTAGCCTAATTTAATCCCATGTGCTAGTAAAAAAAATCCACATATGCTATTCTATTTAAGTTGACTAATTAAAATAACTGCCACATCACGTCCTAATCAAATTAAGAACAATATCAAAAAAAAAAAATGAAAAGAAAACGTTATACATCAGAGGAGTTTTTCATCATCACGTTAAAACCAGATTAACACAACATACTTAGTTAATTAAATAATACATATGTACTCATGAAAGCAGATATATACGAATCATCATTATCATTATTATATTACTAAAAGATTCTTGCTTTGAAAAAATCTTACGTGGCACCCCTCATATTTCTCCATTCACATTATCTAAATTCTCAAATTTTTGAATTTTTAAATGTAAAATAATAGATTTTAAATATCTATACTAAAATCTTATGTCCCACATCGGTTTGTCAATGAAACTTCACCTATTGAAAAGCCTATAAATACCTAGAATCAATGTGAATTTTCTCATCTTTTGCTCCACCAGTTTTATTTGGTCAATTTATTTATTAATAGGTCGAATAAATAATTATGTTTTATAGTTTAATTTAATTTCATTTGGTCAATTTATTAATTGACCGAATAGATAATTATTTTTTGTAGGAGTTTTATTTGGCCAATTTATTTATTAATCGGCCGAATAAATAACTGCTATATTTTTATAGTTTAATTTAATTTAATTTGATCAATTTATTAATTGGTCGAATAGATAATTATTTTTATTATGGAACCAATTTATTAGTTGACAGAATAAATGGTTCCAAAATAGTTTGGATAATTTACTGGTTGACCGAATTAAATTTGGAAATAGTCTAATATTTTTTTTATTTAATTTGATAAAAAAAATAAGTAATTTCCAATTTGTCAATTAATTAGGTAGACGGGTCAATTCCTAATTGATGGGTACCTCAACTTGGGATCCCACGTGACACATTTTCATTCTTTATTCTTATTAATTTTAAAATTTTCATTTTATTGATTTTTTTCATGTATTTTCTAAAATCTAGAATAGTCATAAATTGTGCATTTATAAATCAAAATCGTAGTCAACGGGTCAATTCTGACCTGGAACCGTGGCGGTAGACGAGCCAATTCCCAACCGACACTCAAATTTTTTTTCATTTTTGCTTTTTTTCCCAAGTATTTTCTAAAATCAATAATCGTCATCCATGAAATAATTTTTACGTTATTTGTAGTTGGGTTTCTAACTTTGCATAATTTATAATTTTAATTAACGAATATTACTATACGATTAAGGACGATAATGAATAGTACAATCATTATTTTTATTAAATTTTTGGATCTATATAAATTCTAAATAAATTTTATAAATTACGCACTTATAAATCATCATTATATTACTAAAAGGAAAACGATTCTTTCTTTGAAAAAATCCTACGTGGCACCCCTTATAATCCTCCATTCATATTTATCCAAATTCTCAAATTTTTTAATTTTTAAATGTAAAATAATAAATTTTAAATATCTATATTAAAATCTTGTGTCCCACATCGGTTTCTTAATGAAACTTTACCTATTGAAAAGTCTATAAATACCTAAAATTAATGTGTATTTTCTCATCTTTTGCTCCACCAGTTTTATTTGGCCAATTTATTTATTAATCGGCTGAATAAATAACTATATTTTATAGTTTAATTTAATTTAATTTGGTCAATTTATTAATTGGCCGAATAGATAATTATTTTTTGTAGGAGTTTTATTTGGCCAATTTATTTATTAATCGACTGAATAAATAACCGCTATATTTTTATAGTTTAAGTTATTTTATTTTGGTCAATTTATTAACTGACCGAATAGATAATTATTTTTATTAGGGAACCAATTTATTAGTTGACAGAATAAATGGTTGCAAAATAGTTTGAATAATTTATTGGTTGACTGAATTAAATTTGAAAATAGTCTAATTTTTTATTTAATTTGATAAAAAAATAAATAATTTCTAATTTGTCAATTAATTAGGTAGACAGACCAATTCCCAACTGACGGGTCAATTTGTCATTATATTACTAAAAGAAAAATGATTTTTGCTTGGAAAAAATCTTACGTGGCACCCCTTATATTCCTCCATTCATATTTATCTAAATTCTCAATTTTTTTTTAATTTTTAAATGTAAAATAATAAATTTTAAATATCTACACTAAAATCTTGTGTCCCACATCAGTTTTTCAATTAAACTTCATCTATTGAAAAGTCTATAAATACCTAGAATTAATGTGTATTTTCTCATCTTTTGCTCCACCAATTTTATTTGGCCAATTTATTTATTAATCGGCCGAATAAATAACTATATTTTATAGTTTAATTTAATTTAATTTGGTCAATTTATTAATTGGCCGAATAGATAATTATTTTTTTGTAGGAGTTTTATTTGGCCAATTTATTTATTAATCGGCCGAATAAATAACTGCTATATTTTTATAGTTTAAGTTATTTTATTTTGTTCAATTTATTAACTGGCCGAATAGATAATTATTTTTATTAGAGAACCAATTTATTAGTTGACAGAATAAATGGTTCCAAAATAGTTTGGATAATTTATTGGTTGACCGAATTAAATTTGAAAATAGTCTAATTTTTTATTTAATTTGATAAAAAAAATAAGTAATTTCTAATTATTCAATTAAATACGTAGACGAGCCAATTCCCAACTGGCGGGTACCTCAACTCGGTATCCCATGTGACACATTTTTATTTTTTTATTCTTATTAATTTTAAAATTTTCATTTTATTCATTTTTCTCATGTATTTTCTAAAATCAATAATCGTCATCCATGAAATAGTTTTTACGTTATTTGTAGTTGGGTTTCCAACTTTGCATAATTTATAATTTTAATTAACGAATATTACTATACGATTAAGGACGATTAACTAATAGTACAATCATTATTTTTATTCAATTTTTGGATCTATATAATTTCTAAATAAATTTTATAAATTACGTACTTATAAACACAGTCGTGGTCAACGGGCCAGTTCCGATACAGAATTGTGGCGGTAGACTAATATATGAATTTTTTCAGAAAGGAACACAAATGACTAATATTTTAATCGGATTTTAAACAAACACGAGTATATAAATTTCATACAAATTTGAATAATCTTAAACACATCATCTCAAATTGTTTTATTAATCGTCTCCGTTGGAAAACGCAGAATATGTAGGAAAATTGGCAGAAAAATTACTAACGATTTATCAACGAGTCAATTACGACCAAGAATCAAGAATCGTGCGTGTAGATGGGCCAACTCATAAAATTAAGGATATTCATAGTCAACTTTTATCGTATATCATTGACTAAATAAGTTTATGAATCACAATCATTCCACATAAAGTTTTGTAAAAAGGAAAAACTACTAGGTACATAGTGAAACAATTCTTGAAGTTCTATTCTTAGTTAAAAAAGTTATTTCGAAGTTGGTAAAAAAGAAAACGAATGTCATCATTTATTTTTCTATGAATATATTTGGAAGATGATTATTTATATAATACTACAATTTATAATTAAATTTTTACATATTAAATACTGTGTGAATATTTTTTGGAATATAGTTATGTATATAATTAAATATTAATTTCAGGTAAAAAGAAAACAAATGTCATCATTAATTTTTTTGTGAATATATTTGGAAGATTATTATTTATATAATTTAAAATCAGTATTGTAGTCAATAGGCCGATTCTAGGTTGGAACCGTTAGGGTAGACGGGATGATTGTGAAGCGGTGGTTAACTTATTTTTTTATCTTAATCTTGTGTTGAATTCATAATGTGGGGTATTTAGGGTCACTTTCATCTTATAGACAATCTTAACATCTATAGTATTATTCGCTATCTATATATCTCTTCTCTCTCTCTCACTACTCACTCTTTCTCTTGCCTCTTTTTCTTAATAAAAAGCTAAAAAAATCAGCTTAAGAGTCGCTTTCCTTTGAGAGAGAAATATATTTTTGCCCGCATCGGTTTTGTAGAAGAATAAAGTTTTAACAATTATCGAAAGTAATGAGAATATATTAGTTATAATTTTTAACAAACATAACTATATGGGTTTGAGACCTAAACATGTGGTAAAATTACTTTTTAATTGAATTTAAGATGTGTTCAAGGGATATAAATTATAAGCGAGTTTAGTAGATTGCACAATCTAATTATTTAACGCTAAAATAATTAACAAATAATATTTGTTTTAATCTATCACATATTAGTACTATTTTATTATTTTATTAATTTTTATAATTTCCCGTCGATTTTCGACGGGTTATACGCTAGTTATTTGTAAACAAAAATGTGTCATAATCTCGTAGAACAATAATGTACGATTATTTTGGTGAAATGAATGTAAGCATGAGTAAAAGTCATTTAGAAAAGTAATCAACTTCAGTATCTTTCTGAATACAAACGGTTCACCCCATCACTAGGTTATTAATTCCAAAATGACATTGAACTTGTACTACCAATTCTCTTCTGTGCATCTAGCATCTGCATAATGTTAGGAATCGGGTACTCGTACATGTATATTAATGAATATTTGGAACGGAAGAACAAGGTTTTAGACAAATTAGAGATCGTCCGAAGTTAGACTTCTGCCCGCAAGATTACAACGAAACTGAAGAACAAGGTTTTAGACAAACTAGAGATCGTTTGAAGTTAGACTTCTGCCCGCAAGACGAGAATACGCCCCGGTAGTGCTCACGGAAAGGCGGCTCGTCCCCAAAGGTTAAAACGATCTTTATCGTCTCGGCACTAGCAGCACCGCAAACTAGACCGAGCACCGGCGAACTGGAACTGGAACGAGGACTGAACATGATGATATGCTATGCTATGTTTATGCTTTAGAGAGAAGGAGATGCTTTCAAATCATAGAAGAATGCAAATGAAGATCCTCCTTATATAGGCAGCTCAGTCAAGTGGAGGGACTCGTCGCCATCAATTCTGCAATGATGGCCGGCGGTTTCAGACGTCAAAGGTTGCCGGATGTGAAGAGTCTCTGGGGGTTACAGCAGCCAAGAGACATGGGCCGATGGGCTTTATACAACTGGGCTTGCGGATTAGGCTAAACAATTAAATGAATTGGGCTTGTAGAGTTGGTCCAAAAAGATAAGGTCCAAACACCATCCCAAAGCACCAAGATCCAAGATCCAAGTTCAAGTCCAAGTTCCAGGCCCGACCCACCTGCCCAGACGGCGGCGGCGCGCACGTGTGTGTGCGCGAGGACATCCATATACACCAACCCAATAAGTTATTAAGGTCATACAGACATAGCCTTAAATGCTAGTCAAATCATCCACATATAACCGATGTGGGACAACTAACATTTATTATAATTAATAACATGTTAGTTACAACTTCAACATCCAACCTTTAGCATACAATATCTCACTCACCAGAAATCGGTTTAGAGATATTAAATATACCACATTCATCTACTCACGACATAGATTAACATCCAATAAATATTACAATTAAATAATAAATATTTAATTAACAATATTTATCCTCAAATTAATGGTTAACTATAAACCATTTCCAACAATCCCCACATGAGTGAGAATGTCAATGCAAAATGAATGCAAATGCAAAGTTCAGTCCTCAAGAGACAATATTGCATTTGACTAGGTAACTTGTGGTCTTGAACCTATCCATAGTCAACATCATCGAGTATACCAGTGGCATAGTGGTTATAAAAACCTTGAACTAGTCCTCCATGGTGTATACCGAGACAATAATATTGACGCAATATCACCTCAATTCCGTCCATTTTAACGTTTTGTGTCCTTTTTTTATCTTGGACACCCCTTTGGATTCATAAGTGTATCAATTGAAGCGGCCCTCACTTCATACTTATATAGGTGATTCTTATTCCCAAGTATCCTAGAATACTTAACCTCTCCGAGGTATCCAAAAATCATTAAAAATTATAAGACTTAACCTCACCACGTGTAGGTAGACAAACACTCACGGTTCTCAGAGAATAGGTATGTTTGAGTGTTTAACACACGAATTCTTATAACTTTGTTGTCCCATTGAACCAAGCTCTTGGGATCCTCCAATTTATAAGGTTGGGTTTCCGCTATAATCATCCGCTCTTAGTCAGCGGATCCGCTAGATTATCTATTGACCTCACATAGTCAATCGAGATAACTCCACTCAAGATTAAATGCCTTACGGTGTTATATCGTCGACGAATATGTCGAGACTTACCGTTATAAAATATATTTTGTGTTCGTCCAATAGCAGATTAGCTATCATAGTGTATCAACACAGACGGCATAGGCCTCGTCCAACATGGAATATCCTCAAGGAAATTTTTAAGCCATTCAGCTTATTCACCAACTTTATCCAAAGCTATGAATTCAAATTGCATGATAGACCTTGCAATACAAGTCTGTTTCTTAGACTTTCAAGACTCTGCACCACCTCCAATAGTGAACACATTTCCACTCGTAGAAAGCGAGTATTTGGAATCAGATATCCAATTAGCATCACTATACCCTTCAAGTACAACAGACTCTCTTGAATAATGAATCGCAAAGTTCTGAGTATATTTTAAATAACCCAGTACGCGCTCTAGGACTCTCCAATGTTCTCTTTACTTGGATTAGCAGTATAGCTACTCAACTTGTAAACCGAGCATGCTATATCAGGTCGGGTACAGTTTGACAAATACATAAAACTCCCAATGATCTTAGCATATTCATCTTGACCCATAGGTTCCCCCTTATGCTCACTTAGATGAACATTCAGTTCCCAATGAGTCTTAGCAATGGGTTTGTCAAAAGCATTGAATCTCCTCAACACTTTCTCAACATAGTGAGATTGCGACAAAGCAATTCCGTTGGGTGTTCTTAGAATCTTAATTCCAAGAATAACATCAGTCAAACCCATATATTTCATGCTAAAATTCATACTTAGCATCCTTTTCGTTTCACCAATCACACGAGAGTTGCTACCCATAATCAACATGATCTATATAAAGACAAACGATAACGTAATCGTCACCCGTTTTCTTAATGTAAACGCACTTGTCACTTTCGTTGATTTTGAAACCATTTGACAACACCACTTCGTCAAACTTCAAGTGCCAATACAAAGGCGCTTGTTTCAATCCATATAAAGACCGTTGTAGTTTGCATACCATGTGCTCTTTCCCAGGTACTACAAACCCTTCCGGTTGCTTCATATAGATTTCATCATCTAACTCCCCATACAAGAATGCAGTCTTAACTAAGATTTGATGAATCTCAAGATTGCGCAAAGAAGCAATAGCGAGAAGCACCCTAATAGAAGTAAGTCTCGTCACGGGCGAGTAGGTATCAAAAAAATCATAACCGATTTTTTGTCTAAAGTCTTGAACTACAAGTTGGGCCTTATATTTATTAATAGTACCGTCAGACTTGTACTTCTTCTTTAGGATCCACTTGCATCCTAAAGCCTTACAATCCGGTGGTAGTTCAACTAACACCCAAGTGTGATTAAGCATAATAGACTCAATCTCGATGTCTATAGCTTCTTTCCACAAAGCCGCATCCGAACCAGATAAGGCTTCTTTTACAGATACCGGTTCACCGTTTAGCATTAAAACGACATAATCCGCTCCATAAATTTTTACTTTTCGTACTCTAGTACCACGTCTAGGTTCATTCACAGGTGTAGACCTAGGTCGCTTTTTATTCAGTGGTCCAAAGAACACCGGATTAGAACTCAATGCAACATTTTCATCTATGGGTTTAGAACTCATACACTCATCTACAAGTTTAGAACATGTTGCTTCATCCTCAACTCTTTTGCTAGAGTTAGGATCAACTTTATCCTTATTAGGATAGATATGCTCAAAGAATACAACATTCCTTGATTCCATCGCCGTACCCACATGAATGTCGGGTATCTCCGATTTGTGTTCAATAAACCGATAAGGGCTGCTGTTAAGTGCATAACCAATAAAGATACAATCTACCATTTTAGGTCCAATTGTAACTTGTTTTGGTAAAGGCACTTCAACCTTAGCTAAACACCCCCACACTTTGAGGTATTTATACGAAGGTTTTCTTCCTTTTCAAAACTCATAGGGAGTCACGTCCTTCCATTTGAGTGGAATTTTGTTCAAGATATACTTAGCTGTCAAAACAGCTTCCCCCACATGTTCTGGGATAATTCCGAACTATCAACAAGACGTTCATCATCTTTTTAAGAGTACGATTCTTACGTTCAGCAATGCCATTTGATTGTGGTGAATAAGGAGCAGTCGTTTGATAGATTATACCACTTCGTTGCATAATTCAGCAAACGGTGCAACATACTCTCCACCTCTATTACTTCGAACCATTTTGATTCGGCAACCAAGTTGAATTTCGGCTTCATTCTTGAAGTTTCTAAAAGCTTCAATAGCCTCATCTTTAATTCTTAACAAGTAAAGGTAGCAATACCTTGTGCAATCATCAATAAAAGTAATAAAATACCTTTTACCACCTCTAGTTTGCACAAACTTTAAATCACAAATATCGGTGTGAATTAGTTCTAGAGGTTTGGTGCTTCGTTTAACCGATTTAAACGGTAACTTAGCCATTTTTGCTTCAACACAGACTTCACACTTGTCTTGTGTCTTAGATAAATCAATCTTTAACAAGTCCATGTTAGCAAGTCTTTTTATAGCATTTAGATTTACGTGACCAAGTTTACAATGCCATAAATCAGAACACTCAAGCAAGTAAGCAGAAGTAGTAGCTTTATTATCATTAGCAACTGCCTTAGAAGGCTTACAAGTACGAACACTCAACTTGAACATATCATCAACAATATGTCCTTGTCCAAGAATCTTATCAAACTTGCGTATAATTATAAAATCATTACGAAGGTCTATATCAAACTTAGCCCTAACTAGTTTGACACCAGACACCAGATTCTTGCGGATTGTCGGAGCATGCAGCACATCCTTCAGAGTTATCTCCACACCGGAGGTGAGTTGGAGTATAACAGTCCTAACTCCAAGAACAGGTGAGGTACGGTCACTCGCCTCGGTGACAAAACGATCTTGAACTTCCTTGTAGGTATAGAACAAGTCCCAGTTCATATAGATGTGAACAGTCGCACCTGTGTCAAGAAACCAAGTAACAAGATTAGGTCCGAGACATGGTTTACCTCGGTGATCATGGCAACAAGGTCGTCTTTTTCCCAGGTATCGAAGTCCTTTTGGACATGGTTGACCTTGCCCTTTTCTTTCTTCTTCGGCAGACGGCAGTTCTTCGCCATATGGCCGGGCTTATCACAGTTGTAGCACGTTCCAGTGAACTTGGTCAGAGGTGCCACTTCTTTTCCTTTGCCTTTGGCAGGATAAGGACCCTTCTTTAAAGGTCTGCCCCTACCATCGGTCAAATAAGCCTTATCCTCCATTGGAGCCTTGGCCTTCAAATCCTGATCACGGACTTGAGCTTCAGTTTAAAGCTTAGCCACCAACGTCTCAAGGGACATCTCCTTTCACTTATGCTTAAGGTATCCCTTGAACTCCTTCCAACTTGGCGGCAACTTGACAACCAAGAGCGCCACAGTATACGCCTCGGGCAGAGGCATCCCCTCGGAATGAACATCATGTACAAGAGTTTGGAACTCTTGCACTTGGGGCATCATTGGACGAAAATCCACCATTTGGAATTCAGTGAGCCTCGTCACAACGAACTTCTTCGTGCTAGCAAGATTAACACGGTACTTCAACTCAAGAGCATCCCAAATTTCTTTGACAGTCTCCTTGATATTGAACACATTAAACAGGCGATCATCTAGCCCATTCAGCAACATATTTCGACACATATAGTCGGAATGCACCCAAGTATCGTAGTCAATACAAACTTGCACATTTGCCTCATACTCAGCTGGGACAGGAGGTCTTTCGTCATGCAGGAAGCTCGCAAGCCCCATTGTGGTGATGTAGAACATCATCTTTTGGGACCATCTTTTGAAGTCAGATCCCGAAAAAACGGAAGATTTCTCGGCGATGGGCATGAGCCGAGCAGCAAGTTGAACATGAGCCATAGTTGAGCTCGAGGAGCCAATGGTTCCAGAAATAGTTGATGGATTAGTGGCAACGCCGATGCCCGAATTGGTAGACATCTTTTCAGCAGAATTTCATGTTGAACTTCAGTTTTAAGAAGCACACGAACAAGTTGCTTTTGATATTCTCGTCTTGCAATTTTTAGGAATAGGGTACTCATACGTGTATATCAATGAATATTCGGAACTTTATTGATGAAATTGACAGCAACAGAAATTGAGATTACAACGAAATTGAAGAACAAGGTTTTAGATAAACCAGAGATCGTCCGAAGTTAAACTTCTGCCCGCAAGACGAGAATACACCCTGGTAGTGCTCACGGAAATGCGGCTCGTCCCCAAAGGTTAAAACGATCTTTATCGTCTTAGCAGTAGCAGCACCACAAACTAGACCGAGCACCGGCGAACTGGAACTGGAATGAGGACTGAACATGAATGATATGCTATGCTTATGCTTTAGAGAGAAGGAGATGCTTTCGAATCAGTGAAGAATGCAAATGAAGATCCTCCTTATATAGGCAGCTCGGACAAGTGGAGGGACTCGTCGCCATCAATTCTGTAATGATGGCTGGCAATTTCTGACGTCAAAGGTTGCCGGATATGAAGAGTCTCTGACGGTTACAGCAGCCAAGAGACATGGGCCGACGGGTTTTATACAACTATGGGCTTACGGATTGGGCTAAACAATTAAATGAATTGGGCTTGTGGAGTTGGTCCAAAAAGATAAAGTCCAAACATTAGCCCAAAGCACCAATTGTCAAATCCAAATCCAAGGCCCGACGCGCCCACCAATTCGGACGACGGCGCACGCGCGTATTTGTGTGCGCGAGGACATCCATACGCACCAACCCAATAAGTTATTAAGCCCATACAGACATAGCCTTAAATGCTGGTCAAATCATCCACATATAACCGATGTGGAACAACTAACATTTATTATAATTAATAGTAACATGTTAGTTACAACTTCAACATCCAACCTTTAGCATACAATATCTCACTCACCGGAAATCGGTTTAGAGATATTCACGTTCATCTACTCACGACATAGATTAACATCCAATAAATATTTCAATTAAATAATAAATATTTAATTAATAATATTTATCCTCAAATTAATAGTTAACTATAAACCATTTCCAACACATAATTATGGCGAGGTGGCACACACACCGTTCTCTTTTTAGCACTAGAACCCTCAATATTTATTATTCCTGCATTCACATTCTAAACTTGCTTCACAGATTTCGCTACATTTTGCTCAATTATTAGTACTTTTCAGATTCATTGAAGTTGTAGCATCTTTCAAGCTTGAAGTAGACATTTGTTACGTATGAATAAAATTATATGAATATCAAATATGTTAGTCACAATTCCATAATATGAAACAAAACATAACACAAAAATCAATGTTTTAAAACTCAAACCGGACTGGCCAGTTCAACTGGGAACCGGATCTGATACCGGTCGGGTTATTGTCTATTGAACCGGAATGGCCCAAAACAGGTAACAACCCACTCGAAATGGCAAAAACCGATCGGAACATTGTGCCGATTTTTGAAAACTGACCGGAAATTCAAATTGTTGGGTAGGAAGATTGAACACGAGATCTTTAAGCAAAGCCAAAGGACTTTACCACTCCACAACAAAGCTTTTGTTATTAATTTGACTATTAATATTATTATATGATAGTCCCGGTAATGAGTAATTGGTGTATGGGGGGGAAATACACCAGTAGGGATTTTTGACAAAATCGATTTTAACTCTTTGTGAACTTCACAGTTCAAATAACTCAACAACTGTAAAGGACAATTGGAGTGCTTCATTCAATCGAGAGGTTTTAAACAGAGTTTTTAACTTTGCGGAAGTTGGTGGGTTTAAGCCTCGTTACAAAATTGAAAACCTTTTGAGGGAAGGTCAAGTTCCCTAAAACCTTTTAGTGCAGATTGAAAGTTTGTTTTCGTGCAAAGGTCAGTTGGTTAGATAACTGAATATAAAATACTAAAAAGTAAAAAGACAAAGTATTTTTACGAGGTTTGAGGATTGACCTCCTACGTCCACGACTTCCTTTCCGGGGAAGTAATCCACTAGATAAGCTTACGCGTGCTTATCAATGTTCCGTTTGGTTTACGGGTACCAAACAACCTAACGAGTTCAATTACGGGCAATGTTTTAAAAACCGGACCGGCCCGCCCGGTTCAACCGGTTGGACCGTGAACCGGAGCTAAGGCCGGTTCGGTTGGAACCATATAACCGGAGGTCTGAAAAACCCGGATTCAAATCGTTGGAACCGGCCAGAACCGGTATAAACTAGTTAGAACCGGGAACCGGCCACGGTTTTGACAAACCGGACGGTTTCTATTTTTACTAAAAAAGTTGTGCTTTGTGGGACTTTACCCCGCGGACCTCAACCTTAACATGTTGCCTCTTTACCATTAGGCAACTTATATAACTTGAACTATGATCAACGTTCATTATTATTATACGAGAAACTATGAATACATTTCCAAAGCTTAAACTTAACCCACTATCTCTTTAATTCTCAATTACTTTATTGTACATATTGTTATTATATATATTATACTCAATAAATATATGAAAAATATTATATATATCTTATATAAGGATTTTAATGTACATTTTTATTTTATACGTTATTAAGTTATGAATATTTTTATATTTTATTATGTATATTATTATTAATTGAATTTATATTATGAACTATAGAGATTTGTTTTAGTATTATGGATTTCAATGTATGTTATAGATTTTTATGTGTTTGGTCTGTTATGAGTTTTATGGATTCTTAGTTTATAAGTTATGAAATATTAGAAATTATAAATGTTTTTCATATTTTCCAATTAATTAATTATTATTTATTGAATAGTGCACATGAACGGTTTGATCGTAGTTGAACCGGTTGAACCAATCGAACCATGACTCGGAGGCCTCGCCGGTTCAGTCTCCGGGTCGGTTTTTAAAACATTGATTACGGGTTCGAACCAAATCTTACAATACTTTTCCGGGCAAGTGTACAACCTACAACTGTTTTACAGGCAAGAGCAAAGCCTAGGTCTTAGATTGCGGGTTCTAAGGGACATAAGGTTCTTTGATTGTGGGTTCAAAGAAAAACCTAAAGGGTGGGTTGGGGGGTTTCCAACTACGAAGCCTTCTACACTGAGAATAGTGAAATCTTCTTTCTAAGACTTAGAGACTCAATCTACAAGAGAGAGTCTGCTTAGTATCTATGCAAGAACTTACTACAAATCTAGACTCGGTCAACGAATGAGCATTCTGAGAGGCTAGATGGGAAGAACAGGAGGAGGACTTGACACTCTACTTCAACTAGTTCTTCAGTTCGGTGGTTCTTGCTTGGCGAGAGAGAATCTGCTCTAATTTGGTATCTGCTTCTTTGCGCGTGTGTGCTCTCTAATCTCGCAATGGAGAGACCTCTATTTATAGAGATGGAGGTAAACTAGCCGTTGGAAAGAGTCGTTTGACCTCTGCCAAAAAGTATGACACTCCACCTACTCCTCTGCAACATTTCCTAAAATAGTAATTGCGACTCTCGCTTTCGGCGCGTCCCCATGGTCAGTCCATTTATGGAAAGTTACATGTTGTCTCCGTCTTCAAGGTCTTATTTTCTTGACTTTGCGACGTCTTACTTCATCACAACTTCTCGACATGCATGGACTGCATGGATTAACTATGGAGTCAACTGAGCTATAGTTCGACTGACCAGGTTGTCTCTTCAGTCCAAATGACTTCTTCTGCTTGAAACTTGTAAAGATAAAAATCACTACGCTCAAACAGTGAGTTCTATTTAAGTTCAGACTGATGGCTTCATTTATTCGGTTGGGGTCAGTTGGATTTTGGGATGAATCAAAACCTTTATTAATTTTTCAACATTATACTTGTTATAACATGTCCAAACTCCAATTTTTAACTCTTTTTCTCTATTCTATTTTTAATTATTATTATAAATTTTAATATATACTCTCTCCAACCCCCATATTTATGCATAGTTTTGATGGACACGGGTTTTAAGAAAATCCTAGAAGTGGAGAAAAAGTAGATGTAAGTGGAGATAGGGTCCCACATTTTAAGGGTAATAAGTGGAAGAGTTATTTCCTAAAATGAACTATGCATAATTTTGGGGGACAAACGAAAAAGAAAAATTATGCATAATTTTGGGGGTCGGAGGGAGTATATGTATGATGAACTTTTAATTTATTGTTACAAGTTTAGAAATATTACTTATTGTAGGGGACAAAATTCGTCTTCTTACAAAGCCCGCTAAATCAGCCTAACTAGTATGTCGGACTATACGGACCGGGCCAACACAAGTTTAATTAAATTATTAGGCTTAAGGAGCCTATATCTGACTCAGGGGTGTCCAACGGCCTAACAGACACATCGGCATAACTGGCCACGATTTTTGAATAAATCAGCTGGACTAACTGAAGACTAATTCAAATTAGTGTCTTCCCACGATAATCGGAACTACTGGAGAGCACATGGTGGGTGGATAAGGCCGACGACTAGGGTATAGAGAAAACCCTAAGCGGCCAATATAAATAGGTGGCCATTAAGTCTGCTGGATCCATCCAATCATTCACACTCTCACTCTCTACTCCATCTCTTGCCCTATCCGCCGCCATCTTTTTCTCTCTTATTCTCTATTCTTTTAGACTATCGGATCCATCGGCCGCACCGGCTACACCGGCACTACCTACCCTCTTGACGCTCCTACTCTCTATCATCACCAACCGGACGTCCCGGACATCTTAGAATCTATTACTACTGCATTTTACTATTATTCGATTACTTTCTTTATTATTTACATCTTGTTTCCGATAACTGACTTGAGCATCGGAGGTCCATCGGCCGACACCCCCTCCGGTGTTCCATTGGACTCTTACGTGTGTTACTTGTGACAAATTGCTTAGTGCCCTATCAACCACGTCATCCACGTCTTCCGAGTAGTAGGATTTATCTCCTATATTTATCATTTATTTATTTAATATTTATATTTATTTATTGAATGGTTCGATTAAACGGTTCAATCACGGTTGCACCGATTGAATCATGACCCGAAAGCCTCGCCGATTCGATCTCTGGTCCGGTTTTTAAACATTGACAATAATAAATTCGATTGAACTGAGAAAATACTTCCTTTGATGGAATGAAACGACCGTTACAGTACCTAGTTGTTACCTAAGAACAAAAGAGAAGAGAGACGTTGAAAGAATTATGAACCATAATTGAGAAATCAGAACGAAGAAAAGAATTATGATTGTGGTATTTATGAGAGAAACTTATGGATTAATGCGGCTTGGATTAGGTTTTTAATTTGTGTTTTCCTTGATTTGATTAGGAAGTGATGTGCCAATTACTTTTAACAAGAAGTCAACTTAAATAGGGAAGCTTATGTGGTATTTTGACTGCCACATTGGAAAATCAGGCTAAAAATTACTAAAAAATCTTTATTGATACAAAATGTATTCGATATCTTTTTGAAACAAATTAAAGTTTAGTAACCGATTTAAAACGAGTAATATAGTTTAAAGAAATTAACCGCATTTCTCACTTTTATATTCTGTAAAATTATGTCATTGAATGACTTTCTTTATTCAAAAACCAAAAAATCTTATTTATTTTGTTGTTGAAAGGAATTGAAAAAGAAAATAAAAAATAAAAAGATGTAGACGCGATATGTATGTAGGAAACATAGCAAAGCGGTCTAGTATAACCGGAGAAAACTGCAGCAAGCGCACCGTACGTTAAAGTTAAATTAAATTCGAAGCAATAGCGCGTTTGAAGCTTATTTCGTAACAGAGTTATGGCTTCGGATACTCGTAAAGGTTGGCTACAGATACGCAATTGTCCTTTTTTTTTTTTTTTTCTTTTGTAATTCATATATTTAATCACTCGTACAAACGGCAATCCATCATATTATTCTCTTGTAGCAATATTTATTGATATTAATATTCGATATTAAATGGTAAATCTCGATATCTATGCAGTTGTAGTTCATCTAAGGGCCACCGGCGATGCGCCGATTCTCAAGCAAGCCAAATTCAAGGTAATTTACCTCTCAATTTGATTTTAATGCAAATATATTGAGTTTATTTCGTTTTAATTGCATATTGAGCTGCTTATAGTGGCTGGATATGAGTAGTTCAGTGCGATTTAGAGTTGCATATTTTTGAATTTTTTTGTTTGCTATATCTATGTGTTTGAACTAAGCAGGATCATTGTTAAGATGAGACTCAATTTGGAGTAAGAAATTTGCTGATCAGTCACAACTGTTTGACAATGTAATAAGATTATTAGAAGAATCAAGAGGTTGATTGGAATTGAAACTTATCTATCTGTGAAATGTCTAAATTTAAGTAATGCAATTGTTGTTTCGTCAAACCCTAAAAAGATCTGTATAAGTTGATTATGCTTGTGATGGGCTTCTTAAGGAATTTTTTATTGTGTCAAACTTTAGATATTGATACTTAAATTTTGCTATCCAGATTAGTGGAAATGAGAAGTTCATTAAAGTGATAGAATTTCTCCGCCATCAGCTTCATAGGGAGACATTGGTGAGTTATTTTATACCTTTTCAACCTCAAACTTCTCACATCCACTTTTTCTAACAAACATAATTATATGATTCAATCTAAACTACTCACCTTCTTTGTTATATTTAATTATACCTTCTTCCTTAACAAATTTTCATTCTTCTTCTCAGCTACTGGACTTTACTCACTCATCATGTGATCATATAACACGATTGGGTAATGTTGAATCCGATCACATTACACAATCCAATTATACGATCACGTGGTCGGGGAATCTTTTCAATGGCAATAGTAGTTTTGTAACTCAGGCCAAAATGATGTTTTTTTCTTATAATGAAAATGGCAGCAATAATACAATTTACTTGTGGCAATCATTTATATTTTTATCCCTTTTTATAACGTCACTAAGTTTCATATTATCTTGTAGTTTGTGTATGTCAACAGCGCATTCTCACCAAATCCGGATGAGCTAGTCAAAGACCTGTATAATGTAAGCTCTAGTTGTTATGCTCTTTGATGTTTGTTTTTTTTCTTCTTTTAGGCTGATGAACTTGAGATCAACTATTGAAAATTCTTATAGCTCTGTTTGTTATCCAAGAGTTTGCTTACTCTGTTATTGTGGCTAGAATTTATATGCAATGATTTTCTCTAAGGGTCCGTTTACTTTGATGGAATATCACATGTTTACTAGGATGGAAAAGAAAATTATCACATGGTCCCCCCACCCCTTCCCAATTTTTATGTCTCCATTTTTATGTCTTTTATCCATTGGGAAATATTATCACAATTCTCCCACCATGTTAATATTTTCCACAATTGGTGAGAAATGGATGGAAAGGGGGCTGCTCGGAAAGGTTATCCATCATGCCCGAGGAAAATTAACCAACGTAGTAAACGTGTGAAAATGATGGAAAAAGTGTGAAAATATTCCTTTTCCGCCCTTTTCCATCAAAGGAAAATGCACCCTAATTAGATAAACTATTTATATGATGGATGTAGCACATGTTTACTTGAAATCTCTGTAACTATTGTTAATTACTATTGTTGCTTATTAGTCAAATTTATAGAACTGGGAGTTATTTCGTTGTTTAGGACTTTATTATTAACCCTAAATGACAGATGGAATTGTTTGTAGAATCATCATATGCTTGAGTTTGCATTCATAGCTCACACATGAAATATGGATTGTTTCGTGTTGTTTAGCACCTTATTGTTGTGCACTTCTGTCACTAGCTGTGTGTTTTTGCATCACAGAACTTCGGATTTGATGGTAAGTTGGTGGTGAATTATGCGTGTTCCATGGCATGGGGATGACTACTATTGAGATCATGGGTCTTTACATTAGTTCATATGACTGTAAATAAGGTATGCGTCCTGTTCCAGCATCCATACAAATAAACACGAATTGAGTTCGACTTTTATCTTTATTGCTGCATAATATAGTCCATCCAGTCCTTGATGATTGCTACTCCTTTTCTAGATCCAACGGTGCAAGTTTTAGTGTAGTTCAACTGTTGCATTCAGTTGGTTGGCGAAACTCGTGAAACTGATTACGTAGGACTTGTAATGAGGACTTCATGTCGATATTTTTGTGTTTCTTTGCACCTTCTTCTCCATTACTGCAATGGCTGCTATCTCCTAATTGAAGTTAAAAACAAACTCTAAATATTGTGGAATGAATGAAAGTTGCTTGTAATGGAATGGATATATATCATCTTGATTCATGTCCAATTTTTTTATTGACAAAAACTCCTGTGGAAGACTCCACGGTGCAGATGCCCTGGCCCGCGACCTGACCCGACCCGGTTGACCCGGGTTTGACCCGGGTCAACTCCCCTTTCACCAAATTTTTTTTTTCCAGTTTTTTCTTTTAATTTCATTTTTTTACCCCATTTTTTTATTCGCCGCTTCTTCTATGATCAAGATTCGAGTGAGGGGAGCCGAAGGCTTCGGAGCGAGCCGAAAAAGTTCAAATTGTTGCCCGTCGATTATCCTTATTTTAGTAATCGGAGCGAAGGCGGAGCCGTAAAATCAGAGCCGAAGGCTCCGTCGGGACAAAAATCTGGAAATAAAAAAATTGGAAATTAAAAAAAAAAAAAAGTGGGGCGCGTAAGGCCCACGCGCGGGTTGGTTGGAGCGCATGGGCGGGGCGGGGCGGGTCGCGGCCCATTTCCACCAAATTGTCGTCTCCACAGGAGACTTACTCTTTTTTATTAGGTTTCTGGTTAAATTGGAAATCGATGCTCTAAATTGTTGACTAGGTATTTTTATTTCTTCATTTTCTGAAGTTAAAATTTGCAATTACTACTTGTACATTTAGGAAAATCTCGCTCTTATACTAAAGATGCATGCATATATGTCGCGCATTCAATAGAGTCGGACATTCGACATACTCGAGATCGATCTGACTGCACGTGGACAAAGCTGGAAAAAGCTCTGCAGTCATATGAATCGATCCCATCGACTTACATCTTATTCTGTACTTGAGTACTTCTTTTTCTTTTTTTCCTAACATGGTTGAACGGGGAGCTGTAAAGCTTGAACTTGAGATCTCTCTGTTCACAAACAAGATCTAATATTGCTTGAATGTCCCCGAAGAGACTACTCAGTACATTATTATGCAATAAATTGATTGAAAAATTCGAGTTTTTAGTGATTATTGGAGTTACCCCTCTTCACCCTGGTCCAAGTAATTAATTTCTTGGAGGCTCGAGAAAAAAAAACAGTAATGAAAGAATCCTAGTCTTATGGGCTTCCCATTCATTTCAACTCCTAGTATAACCAGATTAATTAAAAAAAAAAACTAAAATCACCACCACATTTGTTTTTTTTTTTTTTAACTACTTAACCTTTTCGTCTAAATTCTATCTGCCTTACGATTCTATTTTTCTTACAACATTCTTTTACTAGTAAGTAGCTCGTCTAGATTCGACGAGAAATAATTTTATATTTTTATCTATATAAAATACTTAAAAAATAGTAGTTTTTCTGATAAATACTACTAATATTTTATTTCACCATAGTAAGCAAGAGAAGATATACAAATATCTAGCAAACGATAAACCATCAAACAACAAATCATATCATTATAATTTTGAAAAAACTTGTTTTTCTCTCAACGTTACCCCTTCACTCTCTCTCTAGAATTTCTCTCCAAAAACTTGGTTATATTTAAAAATATTTTTATTTAGAAGTTATTATTTTTTTGTGGTTAATTATAAATCAAACTTAGTAAATTAATTATATTTCATGTATCTAAACTATAATTATGCCGATGAGGCCTAGCTCTAATGGTGTGGTGTAGTATATTCCTACCATATTTGGTGGTGTAGTAGTCCTGCCTGCGTGCGGAGTAGTAGTCTCACCCTTGTGTGGTGTAGAGGTTCCACCTATATGATAGTGTAGTGATTCATTTGATAATATACACATATACCTCCTTATAATTCCCTAAAAAACCTATAATTTAATAGTACTCGATAAAAATCTGATCAATACAAAGTTAATATTAACTAAAATTAGTAAAAATTATTTTTTATGTCTATTTGAATCATCTCGTTGGTTTGAATCGTCTCGTTGGTTTATGATAAATTGATATCTCTAATCTTAGCCAAAAGTCGAGAAATATATATTCATTTTCATTATATATTTTTCAAATCTAAATTTGTTTAGAATTTTTTCTACATCTCGATTAAAATTGTGACTTTATTGTATATACTCGTCGCAAACCTATTGGGTAATAATACTCGATAAAAATCTGATCACTACAAAGTTAATATTAACTAAAATTAATAATTTTTTTTGTTTTTATGTCTATTGGAATCGTCTCGTTGGTTTACGGTAAATTGATATCTCTAATTTTAGCCATAGGCCGAGAAAGATACATTTACATTTTCAAGATGTTTTTTGTTTTTTTTTAGCCATCTATTCATACATTAGATTCAATGTAATATAAATAATATTTTCGAGCAGGGCACTAATCAAAGATTTTAGAAAAATATGAATGAAAGATAAAGAAAATTCCATGTAGATATGTTGATTAAATATATTTATTTAGTTTTCGTAGATATTTTCGATTATAAAATTTCGATTGGCTTCTTAAATGCTACTAATTTGCTTATTTTGTTGCTTTAAATTTAATTATTTGCACTACTTGTAGACTAACTTACAAAATAATTTTATTTTTCACAATTATTAAATATATAATTAAGAATGAAAATGAGTTATGTAATTTATATTCAGAAAATGAGAATATATATCTATTAGGAATTGAGATATAGTATATAATATTAATATTATGTATTAATAATGCACAAAACTTTAAAAAAGTGTAAAAAATAGAGATAAATATAGTAATAATAGATATACATGATGCATGAGAAATTATTATATAAATATATAATAAGTAATATATGTATGTTATTATGAATTAATAACGCCAAAAATATCAAAATAAAGGAAAATAAGAACGCGCCGTAGTGGGATTTTCATCTATATATTTTAAAAATATTTTTTCTTAAATAATACTATTTTATTTCACCAATGAGACTATGAGAGCAAGGGAAAAATTCAAATATTTTGTAAACGATAAAAACAAAACAACATATCACACCTTTATAACTTTGAAAAAACTTATTTTTCTCTCTCAACACTTCCCACTCACTCTCTCTAACATTTTTCTTCAGAGACTGACTTATATGTAAAATAGTTTTATACCTTATTTAGAAGTTGTTATGTTATTTACGTTAATTATAAATCTAATTTAGTAAATTAATTATATTTCACGTATCAAAATTTATAATTATGAATGACAATAAACCAGATACTTATTCTCATGTATTTTTCAAATCTAAATTTGTTTAGAATTTATTTTACATCTCGATTAAAATAGTGACTTTATTGTATATACTCGTAGCAAACATGTTGGGTAATAGTACTCGATAAAAATTTGAACACTACGAAGTTAATATTAACTAAAATAGCAAAAATTCTTCTTTTTATTTCTATTTGAATCATCTCGTTGGTTTATAGTATATTGATATCTCTAATCTTAGCCTAAGTTCGAGATAAATTTATTTGCATTTTCATTCTTTATTTTCCAAATCTAAATTTTAGAATTTTTCTTCATCTCCATTAAATTTGTGACTTTATTGTATATATCCGTCGAAGACCTGTTGGGTAATACTCGATAAAAATCTGAACACGACAAAGATAATATCAACCAAAATTAGTAAAAATAATTTGTTTTATATCTATTTGAATCATCTTGTTGGTTGATGATAAAGTGATATCTATGATCTTAGCCAAAGGCCGAGAAAAATATATTTACATTTCCAAAAAAAAAAAAAAAAAAAAAGTCTATTTGAATTATCTCGCTGGTTTGAATCGTCTCGCTGGTTTAAATTTATGTATTTTCAAATCTAATTCTTTTTAAAATTTTTCTACACTTTATTATATATAACCATCGCAAACCTGTTAACTAATAGTACTCAACAAAATCTGAACTTCTTAAAGTTAATATTAACTAAAATTATTATATCTATTTGAATCGTCTCATTGGTTTGAATCGTCTCGTTGGTTTATGATAAAATTGATATCTCTAATCTTAGCTAAAGACCGATAAAAAATATATTTACATTTTCAAGATTGTTTTTTTTTCTTTATTTAGTTATTTATTCATACATTAGATTTAATGTGATATGAGTAGTATTTTTAGCAGACACTGATCGAAGAGTTTAGGAAAATATGAATGAAAGATACATAGAATTTCATGTCGATATGTTGATTAGATATATTTATTTAGTTTTCGTAGAGATTTTTCAGTTACAAAATTTCTATTAGCCTCTTAAATGCTAATTTATTTACTTTGTTGCTTTAAATTTAATTATTGTCGCTATTTGTAGACCAACTTAAAAAATAATTTATATTTTTTTCATAATTTCAAACAAATAATTAAGAATGAAAATGGGTTATATAAATTGTATTTAAAAATTGAGGATATGTAACTATTAAGAATTGAGACATCGTATATAATATTAATATTATGAATCAATAATGCACAAAGCTTTAAAAAAGTGTGAAGAATAAGATATAAAGATATATATAATAATAGATATACATGTGAGACATGAGAAATTATTATATGAATATATTAAGTAATATATGTGTATTATTATGAATTAATAATACCAAAAATACCAGAATAAAAAAAATCAGAACGGAGTATTAAGAACGGAGCACCGTTTATTTTCCTATTATTAATAAGACTAGTAAGTAGCCCGTCGAGATTTGACGGGAAATGAGTTTATATTTTAATTTATATGTATATATTTCAAAAATAATTTTATATCTTGTCGTAATGTTGTTCAAAATAATTATAAATCAACTATAAGAAATAAATTTTATTTCATGTATCTAAAATTGTAATTAGAAATGACAATTAATGAACAACACTACAAAATTAATATTCACTAAAATTAGTAAAAATATTTCTCTTTATGGTCATTAGAATCGTCTTGTTAGTTACATTAAATTGATTGTTTATAATAATTAATTGAATTATTTTTACCCATTCTTGTCACAATTTCTATTAAAAATTGTCTCTATTATTAATACTTGTCTCGAATCTATTGGGCAATGCTCGATACACGATGGAAATAATTCTATATTTTAATTTATATGTACACATTTTATTTTTGAAAATCAACTTTAATTATTTGCTAGCTACTTACAATAATAAAACAGCATCACCCCCGGCCTGCAAAAATTCCAATCAACCGCTGCAAATAAGTAATCAAGACAATTAACAGAACATATATATCATTTGTTTTAAAGGAAAAATAGGAAGATTTTCATATTTACCCTGCCAAAGAATGATGGTAGGTGAGCAAAGTCCGTCATTTTGAATCGTCTCGTTGATTTATATTAAATTATTTATTTATAGTAATTATTCGAATCATTTTACCCATTCTTGTCCTGACTTTTATTAAAAATTATCTCTATTATTAATACTTGTCTCGAACATGTTGGCTAATACTCGATACAGAACGGTAAATAATTCTATATTTTAATTTATATGTACATATTTAAAAATATATATCTTATTTAGAAGTCGTGATGTTTTTTGCGTTAATTATAAAGTAAATATTGGAAGTTATTTATTTCATGTATCTAAACTTATAATTAACAATTACAATGGATCAAATACTCATTCATTAAGTATATTTCAAATCCAAATTAATTTAAAAAATACTACATGTTCTCGTCCTAAACTAATGACTTTAGTATACTTATCCGTTTCAATTCATACTTATTCGTTTACAACGGATTAAAATAATAATTTTATTGTACTTATCTGTTTCAAATTCGTTTGATAATACTCAATAAAAGTTTGAACATTAATATTACTGAAATTTGAAAAAAAAATCCTTATTTTTATGTATATTTGAACCGTCTCATTGATTTATGCTAAATTCAATTCTCAGTCTTAGTCAAAAGGCGTACAAAGATATATTTACATTTTTCATTTATTTATTTTCATTTTTTAGCTATCTAATCCATACATTTGATTCATTGTGATATATTTTATAGTGGGTAATCATGGAAGATTTTAGATAAATGAAGATTAAATATATTTATTTAGTTTTTGTAGGAATTTTCTTTTGCAAATTTTCTATTAACCTTTTAAAATATTTATCTGTTGCTTTTAAAAAGAAATGATATTTTAAGGAAAAGGAGAATAAAAAGAAAAGTATAGAAATATCGTGTGTTGCCATCTCCCAATCTACAAACAGAATCAATAAGACACAAATCCATAAATAATACTATTAATTTTTTTTATTAATTTTATTAAATAATAGTTTTTCGTCTAGATTCGATGAGAAATAACTTATGTTTAATTTATGCGTATACATCTTAAGAAAAAGAAAAACTAAACATGTATCTTATAAATACGAATGACAATGGATCATATACTAATTCATTAAGTATTTTCACAAATCATAATTTATTTAGAATTTTCTACATGTTCTCGTGCTAATAACAAAAACTTAAAATAGTAATTTTAATGTACATTTCTATCTTAAATCCGTTGGGTAATACTCGATAAAAAATATGAATACTAAAAAGTTAATATTAGTTAATATTTTACACGATTATGTCTTTTTTTTTTAACACACGATATATCATCTTACGATCAACTTCTAAATGAGTAGTCTATATATTATTATTGAATATATATTGTGAGATAGATTAGAATTTTTATATATATTATTATATGAATATGTTATATGATGGTCCCGATACGAGTTACTGGTGTATGGGGGGGGAATACACCAGTTAGGATTTTTCAACTTTCGAAAAACTTAACACTTGAAATCAACTTCAACTGAGTGAGAGGACTCAGTTGGGATCTCACAGCTGAGTAAGCAACCTCAGCTGGAAGATTGGTGCTGTGCGGAATATGGTGGAAAATAAACTCGTAAAATCAAACTCACGCTTTTATGCACGGTTGGTGAAAACCAAAACGGTTGTTGTGAAAGTATGCAGATTGTATGCGGTTAGTTTGTCAGTTAAGATATTATAATAAAGACTGAACACAAAAGAAAACACGACACACAAGATTTACGTGGTTCGGAGAGAACTCCTACGTCCACGGGGAGATGTGAGTCCACACACCTCAGTCCAAGTTCTTCTGGACAGAACCACTCAGCTTACGCGGGCTGAGCAACCGTTACAGTTTAGTTTCCGGGCACTAAACAGCCTAAGTCAAGTTTGCGGGTACTTGACGACCTGACTACTTAATTACAGGAAGAGTAAGGTCCTAGCACACTTTTTAGGGTGTGAAAAAGGGTAGGATTTCCAACTACAGCTCGATCAAGAATGAGAGCTGGATCTAAGGCTTGAACGAATAAACACTCAACCTAAGATCAAAAACAGTTTCGAATTCTAGGAACCCTCAGCTACTAATGTTCTCTCAAATTGGAACTCTCAGCTGCTGATGCTCTTAGATGATGATGTTGCAGATTTGCTTTGATTTCTCTCGAGAAAGCTCTTGAATTTTTCGTCGTCTATGTGTCTATCTGCATGTCTATCCTTCTCGAATGAGAGGATGCCTCTATTTATAGGCGGAGAGAATCAACTAGCCGTTGGAGGAGCAGTTGATCTCTGATCGGTTGAAAGCGATGGCTTGTCTCTCATCTCTGCAGACTTTCCCGATATGGCATCTGAGCTCTTCTGCTTTCCATCTGAGACAGCCTTGTGTTGGGCCAGATGGGGTAATGACTGAACGGTCAAACCCTCATGTGACTTCATTTTAAAATTCAAATCTTTGACAGTCAACTTCGGTTTGTCGGTTGAAAGTCTTGACCTTCATCTGAGTGATCTTCAGCTGATGTTCCGATCTGTCGAGTTCTCAGCTGACTTTGAACTTCAAAACAGTTGAACTCCTTGTTCAGATTCTATAACTGAGGTTCTGAAACTGAACCCTCAGTTGTCTTCCACTTCTTTACTCAGTTGGGTTTGAACCCTCAGATGATTTCCTTTTCATCTGATGTTCTCTTCATTTCAACTGTTTCTCATCTGATGAACGCTCAGTTGGTTTCCTTCAACTGATGTTCTGAAGACTTCCCCTTGTTTACATCTGAACGAATGAACTCTCAGTTGTCTTTCTTCACAACTGATGTTCTGTCTGAGTGATGCCTTGTTGCCATCTTCAGCTGGAGACCTGTAAAGATAAAATCTTAACTTTGCTCAAACAGCGAGCCTGACTTCTAACATTAGGTCCTGGCAACATCTACTCGGTTGGGGTCAGCCGGTTTTGGAATTCATCAAAACTTATACTAATAAATTTCCCAACAATTTCCCCCTTTTTGATGATGCCAAAACCACTTATAACTTGAAACCACTACTGATCTAAACCTTACTAACTTATCTAAAATCTCAGCTGAAATTCTAGACAATCTATAAGATAAAACATCAAAGGGTTAGCACAGTTATAACATGAAATTGAAAGACTTTGTGATTCAGAGCTTGGACAATGAGGAATTGTTCATCAAGGTGAATCGTATTATATACTTTGAAGTTTTTGTTACAACTGAAGGTTACAAAGTTAAGCGCAAAACATAGAAAGATACAACAGTTGCTTCAAAAACTACAACATCCAAAAACATTATCAGCTCAAAAAAAAACTTTGACAGCTCAGAAATACTGTTGACCGTACTTGTTGAAGATACGGTTGAAGATCTCCTTCTTCGCTTCCGACTCAATCCCAGTGTTGACGCCGTGTTCCTTGCAGACTTGCCTCGCCTCAGCCAAGATCGCATTTCTATTTGGCGTGCTCGTGCCTTTGATCATCGGAGGGCGGTATATGCACTTCTTCGGAACTGGAACAGTGTTGGGATCAAGCTGAGCATTCAGCATAGCTCGCTTGAACTGACTAAACATTCCAGGGTCTCCAGATCTGAGTTCCCACAGGGCTTCCTTGAAGGCTAGCCTTGGGTCTTCAGTCGAGTAGACTTTCCTGTAATAGAAGTCATTGACGAACTCATGCTTGAACTGTTCCCAGTCATCGTTCCACTCCGCATTCATCCACTTGTCAACATGTGGGTACCGAGACAGGAGTGGAGCGTTCTTCTGCAGCTGATGCGTCGACTTTCTAGCCTCAGCCTTCATCTGGTGCTTGTTGATTCTTCGCACACTCCGGCTGGCTTTGTTTCTGTCGACGTTCTTCTCCACCTTGGCGAGCTCCTTCTCGAACTTGGCTACCTTTTTGGCCTGATCGGCAGCGAACTTCTTGATCCAAGAGGAATTCAAGTACTTCTCCTTTGACTCCCCCATAGCTTTGGCAGCTTCAATGCAGTCTTCAACAGATATCCCGTCAAGTTCTGCATCAAGCTCGGCTGTGAGCTCGGCTACAAGGTCGTGGGAGACTTCCAGTTCGGGCTGTGACCCTTCAGCTTCAGCTTCAGCTGGCACTCCTTCTCCTTGCTGGAGAACAGCTTTCCCTTGTCCATCCCCAGCTGCCGGCTCCTTGTCTTCCCCAGTTGCTGGCTCCTTGTCTTCCCCTTTTTTGGCATCATCCAAAAGGGTGGCAACAGTGCCATCCAGAGAGGTCAACTTGGCTTCAGCTTGTTGAATGCGGGAAAACAGTTCTTCAACAACGTCCTTCTCTTCCACCTTCTTCGCCAATTCCAGCTCTTGGCGTTCCTGCTCAGCTCGCTGCACAGCTGCAAAAGTCGAAGAGACCTCTTTGTGGAGGGAGACGAACTCAGCTCGGAAAGAGGCGAACTGAGCCATCCACTCCTGGTCCTGAGTCTGCTGGGACTTTGCGAGGTCAGATTCAGCAACGGTCTTGAACACGTTGAAATCCGAGCTGAGGCTCTGAACGGCCTTCCTTAGAGCCGAGACCTCTGAGCTGGAAGAAGTGGAGAGATCTTCGAGCTTGTGCTGCAGAGAAGAGGAGAGGTGATCTAGCTGATTCTTCAGGCTGGCATTTTCTGCCATCAGCTGCTGCATCCTGTCAGCTTCTTCCTCCTTGCCCAGCTGGATCTTGGACAACATCTCCGTCCTCAGCTGGTTGACCCTCTCCGAGATCAGCTCGCAGATGGCGTCAGTTGAGAGAGCTGGCTGATCGGAGGGTCCGAGCAGAAGCTGTGGTTGTGGCTGGGCAGCAGACTCCACGACAACCATGGCAGATCTGCTAGCGAGGTAGGCCTTGAGCTTGTCTTCTTCTCTCTTGGCCGCCTCATCAACTGCGTCGACGTCGTCCATGCAGGAGGCATTTTTGGCGAGCATGTCATCAAGAAAGTGAACAGCTTCAGGGTTATTGCACAGCTCCCTGGTGTCTGTCCCTTCTTGGATGCTTTTGTCCAGACGTCGTCGGAGCACAGCCACCTTTTGGTTGTAAGCCACCTCCAGGCTCTGGTAGTCGAAGTACTCCCTCAGGTTGGACTCTTCGACCTTTAACTTGTCCCAACCATAAATCCTGAGGGTCTCCTCCTTCACGTACCAGTAGCTGAATATGACACTGAATTGGTATAGAAGTTCCGTCCCGAGAACAGAGAAAATGGGCATCGATGTTGCCTCGGGGAACATACCAATCAGCTTGCGGAAGCAGTAGTTGAGTCTTCCTTCATACTCAGCCAGGATCGCCTGGCGGTTGGCTTCTTCATCGATCTGAAGGGGGTCGATATCGAAAGTTATGGGTTCGGTGGTTTCATCAACGTTGGCCGAAGAAGTGGTCACAACGTTGGCATCGAGCGAGAGGCTTGGAATATCTGACTGAGGACCAGTTGAGAGAACTGGATCCTCTTTGGATGGAGAGTTGGCTGGCTGGAGGATTTCTTCAGTCACAGGTGGGTTAACCTGGCTGGCATCAACTCTAGACCGACTGTCGTGGGACTCCTCAGATGAAGAAGAGTCATCTGAGGAGGAGCTGGTATCCACCACTTGGACCTCCACGTCTTCACCTGCCTCCTCAGCCACGTCCTCCTGGCGAGGTTGAAGAATAAACCCAGCTGGGTCAACCGATTGACTGGATTCGGTTGACTCCTTCGCCTCAGCCGGCTTGACCACCACTGGACTTGTTGTGGATGGTTGAGCCGCTGGCTGGATGATTCTTATCCTTGGCCTCTTCTGCAGAGGTTTCTCCTCTTCCTCCTCTTCGTCTTCTTCCTCCTCAGCTACCTCTTCCAGCTGGCGCTTCGCCGACTTAGTCCTCGAAGGGCGACGAGCAGCTGCCTCCACAGCTGGCTTGGGGACACCCTTGGGGGTGTAGACAGCTTCTACAACATCCCTGGCCTTCTTAGCTTAGGGGAACAGTGACAGCTTGCTGACTGGAGTGTCCTCACTCCCTTCCCATGTCAGCGGCAAACCCTTTGTGGCTTGGAGGATGAGGGCTGATATCTTTGTCCCGAAGTTGAGAGTCCCCTTGACACTCAACAGAACATCTCCGGACTCAGCTGTCGTCTCGGATATCTTCTGCTTCTCCGAAAACAGCTGGGTCTCTATATATCCCAACCAGTCGACCTGGTGCATCTCTTCCAGGGCCTTTTGCTGCTTGAGCTTAGGACGGCTTATGTCCCCGAAGGCTCCACCATATGCGAAGATGCATTTGGAAATTACATCAAAAAGAAGTCGGTGCTCCGGCTTCAAATTTGTCCTTTGCATGCTCCCCTTCAATGGTTCGGGAACAAGAAGAATGGTTTGAAGGAAGGCATCAACTTCCTTGTCAGAAAAGTTCCCCACCACATCTGTGGCTCCACGGTTTCTGGGGATGAGCTTCTCCAGCTCTTTCGACACCTTTATCTCCACAACGGAGTCTTCTACTGTCCGGGAGGTTCTGTGGCGTTGCTTGCACGGGATGATCGTGACAAGCCCGTCATTTACAACTCGTTGCAGATTCCGATAGAAATGTATGATCTGCTTCCTGAGCAACAGGGCCGGAGAGAGGGTGGCCCAATCAAGCAGATGGTGGTCGGAGAGGATGGCGGCGATTGGAGCGAGCTCAGGCGATGAGAGAGCCGCTCTGGATAATATCTGTTCGAAATGAATCTTCGACATCACCATGTCGAACGATTCCTGGAACGTTGCAGGCTCTGAGGAAACCATCTTCTTAGAAGTTTTTGACTTGGGCGCCATCTCGATGAGATATATATGCAAAGAAAGAGCGAAAGACTTTACTGGAAATGGCGAAACAAGATTTGAGAAGATGATGAATAGAGAATAAAGATATGCACGAAAAGAGAAGGTAAGGATCACTTCCTGATTTGCCGTATTATATAATCTTTGACTCGGATAAAATCAACGGCTGAGGTTAAATGGCGCGAGTCTATTAACGGCTAAGATTACGCGACTGTTGGTTAATTTTGACTGATATACCACGCGCGCGAGTGAGAAGATGAATAGTTTAGGGTGTCAGCCCAGTCGCACTATAAAGTAAGGCTATAGATGTTCAGCCAGACTTTACATTAAATGCGATATGATGGCTTGTTTAGTCTAGCTGACATGTTCAGGAATGTTTGAATTTATTTCAAACATTCTTATTTATTATCATAACACCTTCAGTCATAAATTATACCTGTCAGCTGATGTTGATATCAGCTGTATACCACAGTTGTGCTCCTCAGTTGCCGCATACCATCAGCTGACTTGAGTTCGTCTGTTCAGCTAACGTCTGTTCCATTGTTGCAGCATACCATCAGCTGACTCAAGTTCATCTGTTCAGTTGACGTTTGATGTCTTCAGTTGGCAATTCGTATCTGAGATTCCCCCTTCATCTGAGCTTCCCCCTTAATTCGATATCCGATTCATCAGCTCGGATGAATCCTTATCAGCTCGGATGACTCTTCTGCTCGGATGACTCTTTAGCTCGGATGAGTTTTTAGCTCGGATCCAAAAGTCCTAGAAGATCACACAACATCTTGAACCGGGCTTCAGGAAGAGGTTTGGTGAAGATGTCAGCTCTCTGAATCTCAGTTGGGATCTTCTCCATGGACGCATCCTTCTTCTCAATATGGTCTCGGATGAAATGATGACGAATATCGATATGCTTGGTCCGAGAGTGGTGAACATGGTTTAGAGAGATAGCTATGACACTCGAGCTATCACAATGAATGAGAACCTGTCCAGTTGAGACTTCATAATCTCTCAGCTGCTGCTTCAACCACAATACTTGCATGCAACAGCTTCCGGCAGCCATGTACTCTGACTCGGTTGTCGAAGTAGCAACACACGCTTGTTTCTTGGAGAACCATGAAACCAGCTTGCTTCCCATGAATTGACAATGTCCAGAAGTAGACTTCCTGTCCAGCCGATCTCCTGCTAGGTCGGCATCTGAGTATCCAGTCAGCTGGATATTGTCATCAGTTGGGTACCACAACCCAACATTGACAGTTCAATTCAGATATTTAATGATGTTCTTTGCTGTCAACATGTGTGCTTCTCTTGGTTGGACTTGAAAACGAGCACACACTCCAACTGCGTATGAAATGTCTGGTCGGCTGGCAGTTAGATAGAGCAGCGAACCGATGATCCCTCTATACTGGCTGGCATCAATGAGCTTTCCCTCAGCTCCTGGTTCGATCTTCCAGTTCGTGTTCATAGGGATCTTGGTTGTCTTACTTGTCTGCAATCCGAACTTGGTGATGAGCTCCCTTGTATATTTGGACTGGTTGATGAAAATCCCTTCAGGTGACTGCTTCACTTGTAATCCAAGGAAATAATTCATCTCGCCCATCATTGACATCTTGAACTTTTCCTTCATAAGATCGGAGAATTTCTTGCACAGCTCCTCCGACTTGGACCCGAAAATGATGTCATCGACATAAATTTGCACGACAAGTATATCTTCTCCAACTTTGATGGTGAACAGAGTTTTATCAACTGAACCTCGTTTGAACCCCGAGTCCAGAAGAAATCCACAAAGAGTGTCATACCATGCTCTTGGTGCTTGCTTTAGACCATAGATAGCTTTCTTCAGCTTGTACACTCTTCCATCTCCAGTCTCAAAACCAGGAGGCTGTTCAACATATACATCTTCTTTTATATCTCCATTGAGGAATGCACACTTCACATCCATCTGATATACTTTGAACTTGTGATGTGCGGCATAAGCTAGAAAGATCCGGATGGCTTCCAGCCTTGCAACTGGTGCAAAGGAATCTTCAAAGTCAATTCCTTCTTGTTGGCAGTATCCTTGAGCTACCAACCTTGCTTTATTCCTCACAATGAATCCAATGTCGTCTCTCTTGTTTTTGAAAATCCACTTTAGTCCAATCACCTTGACACCATTTGGTCTTTCTACCAACTCCCATACACAGTTGCGTAGAAACTCATTCAATTCTTCTTGCATGGCTGTTGTCCAGTGGACACAATTGAGAGCTTCCCCAACATTCTTCGGTTCTGGAACATCAGCTACATAGCAAGAAATCATGGCAACATCTCCAGCTTGCTCGAACTCTTCTAGAACTGCCAATTCCTCAGCATATTGGGCATAAGTGTTGGATTCTTCCTCGGTTGATTCTGGATTTGCAACTCTGCTCCGTGTGCGCACACCCTCGGTTGGATCTCCGATGATGTCGTTGGTGGAATGAATTTCATACCATCTTCGGTTGCGTCTTCCTTCTTCTTCCAACAGTGGCTGTTCAGACATCTGAGTTGGAGTCTTCAGAGCTGGTGATTGATCAGCTGTTGAGTCTGGATCCTCAACATTTACAATAGATTGAACTGAGTTCGGTTGGGCATCGGATGCTGATGCAGTTGGAGGGACATCAGCTGAAGTTCCCCCTAGGGACGAGCTGAGGTCTTCGCATTCATCTTCAGAGGAGTATGGATCCTCATCCTCAGTTGCCCATACCAGTGGTTCAGCTCGGTTCTTTTCCCGAAGAGCTTGTGATCTGGTGAGAACTGGTAGAACAGCTGGATCCGCTTGTTGTTCCTTTACATGTTCCCTGCACTCGAAGGTAGATTCATCAAAACTAACATAAGGTGTTATTTCCACAACACGAGAGCTGTTGTTGAAAACTCTATATGCTCTGATCCGAGCTGCATATCCAAGAAATATGCCCTTCGAAGCTTTGGCATCAAAAGTTTTCAACTGAGTCTTTCCATTGTTGTGAATATAACACTTAGATCCAAAAACACGAAAATAAGAAATATCTGGCTTTCTGCGTCTCCACAGCTCGTAGGGTGTCTTTCCCATCCGCTTGGTGAGAAGAGATCGATTCTGTGTGTAGCGTGCTGTGTTGATCGCTTCAGCCCAAAATCTCTTAGGCAGTGCTGAGCTCGCTAACATGGATGTGGCTGCATCCTTCAGAGTTCTATTTCTTCGCTCAGCTACGCCATTCTGTTGTGGAGTACGCGCGGCTGAAGTCTGATGGGTTATGCCATTCTTTTCGCAATACTCAATGATGGTTTCATTTAGAAACTCCGTTCCACGATATGATCTGATAGATATGATCTTCATCTCTTGTTGGTTCGATATCCGATCCATCAGCTTGGGCAGCTCATCTTGGGTCTCACTTTTGTGGCGCATGAAGATGGTCCACGTATATCTTGAGTAGTCATCAGTTACAACCAATGTATATTCGTTTCCATTAATGCTTTTTGGTGTAACTGGCCCGAAGAGATCCATGTGGATCAGCTGTAACACTCGGTCAGTTGAAGGAGTTGATTTCAACCGGAAGGAGGTTCTAGCGAGCTTTTCCAGCTGGCATGCACTGCAGATGTGTGTTGTTGAAAACACTCGGTTAGGTATGCCTCTTGCATGTTCTTGTCTGGCAAGTCGGTTCATCGTCTTGAAGTTCAGATGGTTGAGCCTTTTGTGCCACAGCCAGCTCACATCCGAACTGCTCTTTGACAACAGGCAAGTGTCAGGGAGGCTGCTGTTCCAGTCAGCGTAGTATACATTCCCTGTTGGAGATCGATTTCCCAACAATATCACCTGCTTTGATCCGACATCTTTAACTCTGCAACCCTGTGCATCAAACTTGACAGAGAACCCATTATCACAGAATTGGCTGATGGAGAGCAGGTTATGCTTCAATCCATCAACAAAAGAGACATTAGAAATTGAAACATGATTGGTTTCAAGGGTACCGTAACCTCTGGTATAACCTTTTGAGTTATCACCAAAAGTAACTGATGGACCTTCTTTCTCCACGAAACTTCCAAGCAAATCCTTCAGATTTGTCATGTGTTTCGAGCATCCACTATCCATCACCCACATTGTTGTAGACGCCTTCTTCTTCCTCAGCTGTTTCTCCTGTACCTGCAAAGAGAAACTCGCTTAGGTCCCCAATTTCAGTTGGGTCCTGGAGGGTTAGAACCAGTTCCCGCTGGAACTGTGCGTCGCTTTTCCCTGTAAACTCGGATGGATTTATCATTCCAAATTACTTTTCCTTCATCATCAACTATAACAATACCTCGGTTATCCTTAGGTTTGTTGTTAGTAGTGATGTTCTGTTTCCTGGGAGGAGTTGGATTTCTCCCATGTTGGGCTTTAGGAGGTGAGGCTTTCCCCCTGTTTTGATGGCGATTCTTATCCTGTTGAGTTTGTCTGTGAGGTCGGACGCCATTGTGGAATCTTCTTGGCTGATTCTGATTCCCTTGCCCTGGCTGTTGACGATAGTTGTTCATGCCCGGATGTTGATTCATGTTGTGGCATGAGTAACCATAGCTGTCGTAACTGTTCCACATAGGTTGACTCTGTTGGAACCTCTGATTGTTGTGGTGATGGAACCGTTGTTGATTATGTCGGTTGAAGCTCGGTCGGTTCTGTTGGTTCCATCTCTGCTGTGGTTGATTTGTTGGTCGGTTATCACGTCGGTTCTGAGCTTGGATATGTTGTCGATTTTGAGCTCGGTTCTGATTGCGACTCCGACGTCTCCGATTCCTCCGTTGAGTCTTGGAACATTCCCCCTCGGTTGTAGACTCCAGGGACTGTTTCGTTGGTGCTCCATCTGCAGCTCCTTTGCCTTTCTCAGCCGTAGTTGCCTTTATCGGTTGTGAGGGTGTTTGTTCATTTGCATACTCAACTGTGTTTGGTTTGGCAACCATGACTTCCTCAGCCTTGGTGAAGGTAGCTGGTGGAATTCCAGTGTCCTTTGCCACGTCGTATCCGATTCCAGACACATCATCCGTTTGCCGTATGTATTTGATGAGATTCGCGATGATCTCGGATGACTGATATAGCTTTGTCAGGTTGTCCTTCTCAGTTTGAAGATCCTTGATAAGAACAGCTATATGCTCGGTCTGGGCATCTGATGTCTTCATCAGCTGGTCGATCTGAGCCTCTTGCTTGTTCAACTGTTCGTTCTGTGCCTTGATCTGTTCCTTCAACTATTCATCGGTTGAAGCCTCAGTTTGGTTGGCTGTACTCAGTTGACTTTTCAGCTGGTCAATTTCTTCAGCTTGTCTCTTGATCAGATCGTCCTTTTCGGTTAAGGAATCTTCAAGCTTGGCGAACTGGACTTGAAGACTCTTAAACTCAACCGACTGCTGATGCAGTTCCTCACTGAGTTCTTGAAAATCATTCCAGGAGGGTTCCAACTCATCGTTCATAGATTCCTGCATGTTAGAAGTATTGGAAGAATTTAAGCGAGCAGGATTAGATTGTACCTCAATATCATCTTGGTCGGTTCCAAGTACCATGAGGCATTGATCCGGACTGATGACTTTGTTGGTAGAGGTCAGGTCATCCTCATCTTCAGTGTCTGTGAAGATGTCCATATCGTCAGCTGCCTCTTCAGCTACCATGGCCTTATTCTTTGCAGTTTGCTTCGCCCTCAGTGCTTCTCTTTCCTTCTTTGAGAGGTCTGGGCAATCGGCTTTGAAGTGTCCTTCCTTGCCGCATTCGAAGCAACCATTGGTGACTGGCTTCGAACTGTCTCGAGTTCGGTTTGATTTATAGAAACGTTTATATTTGCCGAACCGAGTATCCATATCGGCTAACTTCTTTGACAACGCTGCAATGTTCTGTTGCAGTTCTTCTCTGCTCAGCTCCTTTGCAGTCATGTCAGCCGACCTGGTTGGCCTTGACGATCTCGACTTTGAGTAGTCAGCTCGGAGGGCAACTGACTTTGATGCTGAGCCGACGTCCTCAATTCTATTTGTCTGACTTGAGGGCTGCGACCTCCTTCTGTTGACCTTATACTCATTTCCTTTCAAGATTGAGAGCAATCTTTCAGTTCCCATTTCACCTAGGTCAGCTCGGCTCTCGTGGATATTTGTGAAAGTATCCCACTCAGCCGGTAGAGCTTGCAACACTTTGAGGTTTATTTCTCTTAGAGTGTATTTTCCTTTCCGGATGGATTGGATTCTTCTGATGATGTCCATAAACCGGAGCTCTAGCTGATCTATAGTCTCATCAGGTCGCAGACTGAAATTGTCAAAATCTTGACATGCATGCGAGAACTTGTTTTCCTTTGTCTCGTCGCTTCCTTCACTTAGCGAGGCCAGGATGTCCCACATCTCTTTTGCGGTCTCACACTCCTCTATCCAGGGCAGATAATCTTGTCCAACCGTGGACATTATTGTGCTCTGAGCCCAGATATCCAGCTGGCTCACCTTGGCCTCCTCCGGAGTGTAGTCCTCTGGCTGTTTCTCCACATACTCCACCACTGCATCTCTATCGTTGGGATTTGTGGGAGTGCGAAGTATTCTGTCTCGTATGACGATTGGTCCAGATGTGAGAACTTGTTGCATCCTATGATGCTTGGACAAAAGGATCTTCTTCATTCGAGTTCTCTATGATGTATAGTTGACAACAGAGAACATGACTGTGATCTTGTCCTTGACGTCCATCTGCACAAACCAAAACAGGACAACAAAAATGCGAGCAAGAATGCACTAGCGTGAAAAGATCTGTTCAGTTGACCACTGAAGAAAATTCTCGAATTCACACCTCGTGAAACAGAGTCAGCAGTCTTTTGAACCACTGCTCTGATACCACTTGATGGTCCCGATACGAGTTACTGGTGTATGGGGGGGGGGGGGAATACACCAGTTAGGATTTTTCAACTTTCGAAAAACTTAACACTTGAAATCAACTTCAACTGAGTGAGAGGACTCAGTTGGGATCTCACAGCTGAGTAAGCAACCTCAGCTGGAAGATTGGTGCTGTGCGGAATGTGGTGGAAAATAAACTCGTAAAATCAAACTCACGCTTTTATGCACGGTTGGTGAAAACCAAAACTGTTGTTGTGAAAGTATGCAGATTGTATGCGGTTAGTTTGTCAGTTAAGATATGATAATAAAGACTGAACACAAAAGAAAACACGACACACAAGATTTACGTGGTTCGGAGAGAACTCCTACGTCCACGGGGAGATGTGAGTCCACACACCTCAGTCCAAGTTCTTCTGGACAGAACCACTCAGCTTACGCGGGCTGAGCAACCGTTACAGTTTAGTTTCGGGCACTAAACAGCCTAAGTCAAGTTTGCGGGTACTTGACGACCTGACTACTCAATTACAGGAAGAGTAAGGTCCTAGCACACTTTTTAGGGTGTGAAAAAGGGTAGGATTTCCAACTACAGCTCGATCAAGAATGAGAGCTGGATCTAAGGCTTGAACGAATAAACACTCAACCTAAGATCAAAAACAGTTTCGAATTCTAGGAACCCTCAGCTACTAATGTTCTCTCAAATTGGAACTCTCAGCTGCTGATGCTCTTAGATGATGATGTTGCAGATTTGCTTTGATTTCTCTCGAGAAAGCTCTTGAATTTTTCGTCGTCTATGTGTCTATCTGCATGTCTATCCTTCTCGAATGAGAGGATGCCTCTATTTATAGGCGGAGAGAATCAACTAGCCGTTGGAGGAGCAGTTGATCTCTGATCGGTTGAAAGCGATGGCTTGTCTCTCATCTCTGCAGACTTTCCCGATATGGCATCTGAGCTCTTCTGCTTTCCATCTGAGACAGCCTTGTGTTGGGCCAGATGGGGTAATGACTGAACGGTCAAACCCTCATGTGACTTCCTTTTGAAATTCAAATCTTTGACAGTCAACTTCGGTTTGTCGGTTGAAAGTCTTGACCTTCATCTGAGTGATCTTCAGCTGATGTTCCGATCTGTCGAGTTCTCAGCTGACTTTGAACTTCAAAACAGTTGAACTCCTTGTTCAGATTCTATAACTGAGGTTCTGAAACTGAACCCTCAGTTGTCTTCCACTTCTTTACTCAGTTGGGTTTGAACCCTCAGATGATTTACTTTTCATCTGATGTTCTCTTCATTTCAACTGTTTCTCATCTGATGAACGCTCAGTTGGTTTCCTTCAACTGATGTTCTGAAGACTTCCCCTTGTTTACATCTGAACAAATGAACTCTCAGTTGTCTTTCTTCACAACTGATGTTCTGTCTGAGTGATGTCTTGTTGCCATCTTCAGCTGGAGACCTGTAAAGATAAAATCTTAACTTTGCTCAAACAGCGAGCCTGACTTCTAACATTAGGTCCTGACAACATCTACTCGGTTGGGGTCAGCCGGTTTTGGAATTCATCAAAACTTATACTAATAAATTTCCCAACATTATATATGATGTGTATATATTGCGTGAAATTAGATAAATCTAGATATAATAGATATACATATTAAGTGTGAGGAATTATTATATGAATATAATATATAATATATGTGTATTATGAATTAATAATAACAAAATTACCAGAATCAAGGACAACTGGAACGGAGTACTTTGAAAGTAGCACCGTTTATTTTCTTATTATTAATAAGAAGATATGGTTAACGTATACTCAGTGGACTCTAATAATTAATGCTAGTGTGTATGATGCAATATACAAAAAGTTGGAGATATATATCCCAACATTTCTTCAATAGGCCAATACTTTCTTCATTGGACCAGTTTTGTTTTTTGAATTGAAATTTGGAGGCTTTCATCAATTTTTTTTTTATACCGTGGGAACCCGCAGCCGCTATATTCGGTGTGTACTGGATAAATTTTCGTTCCTTATACAGTAACCTGTAAATCACACAGAATAGGTAAATCACATTTCTAATACAGATATAATAGACTCGATCTATAAAGACACTTCATAAAGTTTGAATCTAAAACCTCTCAATTTCAAGTGCTCACTTTTTATTACTAAGTCATCCAGGGGTAAACTGACCATGTTTTTTCTAATTGGTGGCATGAGAGAGAGAGAAAGCGAGCGAGCGAGCGAGTTCCACCATTTTACTTTTAAAACACTATTTCCGAGATTTGACGAATGTTTTCTATCCTTTGTATTTTGTTATGCAAGTAGACAAAAATAAGGGCAATACAGTCTTAGAAAAACAGGGAAAATTAGCTATAATACACCCAATCAACACCTATTTCAACAACCAGTAATATAAATCCACGCGTCACGCCCATATTTATTTGCCTTCACTCATCCTTTTTTTCTTTTCTTTTTTTCTATAAATAAATATTAACTCAGACTGATTTTGTCGTCATCCCGACGAGATGTTATAAGCAAACATACATACACCTTCTAAAAATAAATGGGAGATAGTACTTACTATATTCAACATATTTAGTTAAAATTAGTATTTTTATTCAAATGAATGACATTTTATATAACACAATCTACGCAATTAATATTCATACACATCAAATATGGATACCCCAATATCCCCAGTATCAAATAGGGATGGCAATGGGTCGGGTACCCACCCATTAAGCATTTCCCAAACTCAAATTCATGAAAATTTTCAATACCCAAATCCGATTAAAAAATAATTTTAAAACTCATACTCGACCCGAATCCGTTGGGTAATACCCGTTTATTACCCACTAAAAATCCGAATACTAAAAAGTAAACATCAAATAATAAAATATTATAAATATGATTAAAACATAAACATCAGCAGAAAAATTCACTAAAATTAATCTCAAAGCAAAGTACTACGAACTTACAAAATCTTAAAACATAACTAGAAGTATGAATTATTGATGTTACGTTGTCGTTGTGTCGTCATATTTCGAAAGTAGATTTACAAAAATATAGGAGAAACATTAAAGACTTGACTCTTACGGAATGTGTGTGTAGGTTAAGAAAATGAGATAAAACCCTAAATCTACTAATATTTATAATTATATAATAAATTATACATATAATACTATCTTTTATCTTATATATATAAATGGGTTTGGGTAGCGGGTACCCGGAAGTAATTGCTCAAACCCGACCCAAACCCGTGATGGGTTTGCATGTTTCGACCCAAACCCGTCCCAAAACCATTTAATATTTCCCAAACCCGTCCCATCAGGGTTTGGAAAGTGCGGGTACCCACGAAAACCCGACCCGTTGCCATCCCTAGTATCAAATAAATGTTTACTCCCAACATCCATGAATGAAATCTCTATTTGGATTCCGACATGCAAAATAAAAAAACTGATAAAATTGTTTTAAATTGGATAAAAGTTAGAATATAGAAGTAATATAATAATGACAAAAATAGTGGTAATGACAAAAAAAATGGAAATAAAGTTGTTGTGATGACTAAAAATTAGGAATAAAGTTATTGTAAGGTGGGACCATTAATAACAAAGGATAGTAAATAAAGGGAAAGTATGAGGGTATGATTATATAAAAAGATAAATAGAGATTTGATTCATGGGCAAAAAAATGTGGGTAAGTGTGGATTTGATTCGTCGACGGAGGGAGTACTATCACAATAAATGTGTTTCGATTTATTTTTTTGACTGTTCACAATAAGTGTGATCAACCAAAAATGATCATGACCTTTACTCATTTATCCTTAAAAGTCTCTTTATTTACCTAATAATATTGAATTGATTGATTATTCACCCCACATAACAAAGGCGTGTGAGGGATCTGGGTCTTGAGGTGGGGGGTGAATGGGTTGCAGACCCAAGGCGAGTTAAAGCTGAGGTTTTTGAGTTTTTTAGGAGTCATTATCAGGGACGTGTTGCAGTGGAGTTCGAAATACCAGAGGATTTCGTTGAATATGTGTTAAGTAAGTCGGAGGGAGAGGGTTTGATAAGTAAATTCTCGGAGGAGGAAGTTAGACAAGCTGTGTGGGAGTGTGATCAGTCGAAGAGCCCTGGTCCGGATGGGTTTAATTTTGAGTTTTTCAAAGGCTGCTGGAATATTATTAAATCTGATCTCCTTAGAGTATTCCATGAATTCTATAATTCTGGTCGGTTGGTACGCGGATGTAATTCTTCTTTTATAGTGCTAATACCCCAAAAGGGAGGACGCGACTCGCCTAAACCAATTTCGTCCTATTTCTTTGGTTGGCGGGCTCTATAAAATTATTTCGAAGGTATTGGTTAAAAGGCTGAAATGAGTGGTGGGACAGCTTATTGGCGAAAACCAGAGTACTTTCATTCAAGGACGAAATATCCTCGATGGAGTAGTTGTGCTTAATGAGGTGATTGAAGATGCAAAGTTGATGAAGGAAAGCAGATTATTTTTTAAAGTGGATTTCGCCAAAGCCTACGATTCGGTAGACTAGAATTTTCTTCTGGAGATGTTGACAAGATTTAAGTTTCCAGGAAAATGGAGGGGTTGGATCCAAGAGTGTTTGTCGACTGCATCCGCTAATGTGTTGGTCAACGGGAGCCCGTCTGGGGATTTCGAGCTTAGAAGGGGAATGCGGCAAAGGGACCCTTTATCTCCTTTCCTTTTTCTTATTGTTGCTGAAGGGCTCAATCTTTTAATTCGACGGGCGGTTAATGAGGGCCTTCTCGAGGTGGCGACAGTAAGTATCGAGTCGATGCAAGTATCTCACATTCAGTATGCGGATGATATTATATTTATAGTTAAAGGAAGTTTTGAGAATAAGAGAGCAATTAAATGGTTACTATTGAATTTTGAGTTGATCTCTGGTATTGCGGTAAATTTTGATAAGTGTAGTGTCATGGACATCAATGCTGAGGAGGAGGTATTGGTTGCTTCGGCAGCTGAACTCGATTGTCAAATTGGATCAATGTCATTTTCTTATCTTGGTATGAAGGTGGGGGGGGGGGGGGTTGAGAGGGGTGAGCGAGTGGGCGGACGTCGTGGAGAGGGTTGAGAGGAGATTGAAGGAGTGAGATGCTAAAACTTTGTCGTTAGGTGGTAGAATCACACTGATCAAATCTGCCCTATCGGCCTTACCTATTTATCGGATGTCTTTTGCTCCAATACCAAAGGCGATTTGTAAAAAAATCAGATCTCTCCTATGTCGATTCTTATGGGGTGGTAATGAAAACTTTCTGAAGATGGCATGGATCAAATGGGAGGCGCTGAGTAATCCCAAAAAGCAAGGGAGTTTAGGACTTGAGAATCTGGGATGCTTCAATTCGAATCTTCTTTGTATGTGGATTTGGCGTTTCTTGAATGAGAGAGAGAGATTATGGGCCCGGGTAGTGAAGGCGAGACACGGAGAGATTAGATGGAGGAGGGAGGGACCAATTTGTTTAATAAGGATGAACTGCAAGGGGTGGTGGAAGAAGATTATCTCTATGGTGGAAGGGGATAGGGGTGTGTGGTTTAGGGCCAAGCTTATGAAGAAACTTGGTAACGGAAAATCTGAAGGTTTCTGGGATGGCGTCTGGGCAGGAGAGATTTGTATGAAGGATAGATTCCCAGGACTTTTTCATCTGAGTGTGAACAAAACGGGATCGGTAGCAGATATGGGGAAGTGGGAGAATGGTATATGGAATGGGAACCTATGTTGGAGAAGAGGAATTCTGGAGAGGGAGGAGCCGTTGGTGAATGAGCTGCTTAACCAGCTACAGGATGTTCCATTGACTGAAGGGAGGGTGGATGTTTGGAAGTGGAGAAATAGGAGGGAAGCACATTACACGGTAAAGGAAGCTTACGATGATACCATGAAATTGGCTCTGAACAGAGGATAAGTTATGTCGGGAAGGAATTTGACTTCATTTGGAAAGTGATGGCTCCCCACAAAGTGAAGGTGACAGTTTGGAGACTCCTATGGAATCGGCTCCCTACAACTGATAAGTTGAAACGAGCTAGTGGCAATAATGGCGAAGAGAAGAAATGTTGCAGTTGCCAACTGGAAGATGAGTCAACAATTCATTTCTTTCTAAGGTACGCAAAAACTGAACGGATTTGGGCATGTATGGCCGAGTGGATTGGAATTCAATGGACTTCTCCAAGAACAATTGAAGGTCATTTTCTATCCTTTTGTTCATTGTTGGGGGGAGGTGTTGCCAAGAAAAAGTTGGGAGGTTTGTGGTCTTGTATGACTTAGGTGATGTAGAAGTGGAGGAATGGAATTATTTTCGAAAAAAAAGAGTGGGATGCAAAGAAAATAGTTGATGAAATTAAGTGTCGATTTTGGTGTTGGTGTAGAGCAATTCCAGGGACCTCAGCACAAGTGAGTATGAGAGATTGGTCTTTGAATAAGCTTTGTAACCAATTGTGAGTTAGTTTTTTCTTTTGCATTGTAATGGCATCTCTGGTGCCAATATGTTTTATCTTCAATTTGAAATAAAATTTTGCATGATAAAAAAAAAACCAAATAATAGTGCATCTTATTCTCCACTCACAATACTTTTGTTCTTCCCACTCTCTGTTTCTTAAAACTTGTGCTACTTGCTGTGAACAACACTTATCGTGGACAGACATAGTATTATAACACATATTTTTATATAAAATTTAGGTTAAATTGCCATTACCCTTTCACTTAAAATAAAAATTATAAGTTTATTTTCAATTCACTCAATAATTAAGGATGAAGATTTCATGTAAAAACATTAGCCATGCTCATCTTAAGTGAGAATGTTATTATCTTTGCATCTGAAAATACACAGTTGATTTATCAATAGAAAACTTATCAGTTCGTATTTATTTTGCTCATTAGTATATTATTTTTACAGCTCGAAACACTTATTCATGAATGACAAGAGTGTATTTAAACAAATTTAGTACTCCTTACGTCCATGATTAGAGTCCTTCAACGTCTTTCATGTGCCGTTCTTCAACGTCCTCCAACGATACTAAATTAAGCATGACGGAAATAGGGTCGTCCTTCAATGTCCTCCACGTGTCGACAATCGTGAACGGAACCCTTTTGAAGGATGCATAGTCCTCCTTAACTCAAGTTAGTATCTGCTCGACAGTAGCGTTTGGATTTTGCTGGCGGCGTGCCTGGTGGAACCCGTCAAAAATGAGGACGTTACTCCTAGTCCGCTGTCAATGGTAGTTTATCTGATTTGCATTCCTCACCTCGGTGACCTCAGGGCGAGTAGCGTTGTATCGACTAGTGATCTGATCCCAAAATCCGCCACCATCTCCACGCGATGACTGGCTGACCTCGAGCCAAATGTCGATGAGGTTTTAAGTCTCGGCATCAGAGTAACCATAGTGATGAGGCATTTGTAGAAGAAGAAGTGAGAAAGGTGTGATAAATAAAGTGAAAATGAGATGTTTATATAGGAGAAGAAAATGAAAAAAAGAAAATAAAAAAAAATTGACATCATAAATCACAACGCACTAGGAAGCCGACATGTCGGCCACTGGTTGGCGCACCAAACTAACAGAAGTGCCTCAATTCACTCCGTCAGGCCGCTGCAGCGCCTGCCGATAATTTGTCGCCCAGAGTAAGGGTTAGTGGCTAGCTGGCGCTGCTGTGGGTATTTCTATTATGGTTCGAAAGGAGTGACATGAATTTTAAGAATAGAGAGTAGATGGTAAAAGTATTGTGAGTCGATGATGTGTTACATTTTTATTTTTAAATAATAGATATAAATAAAAGCAATAAAAGATACCCCCTCTGTCCCGCTCATTTTGTCTCTCTTTCCTTAAACGGATGTCCCACTCATTTTGTCTACATCCAAATATAGACATAATGAGTGGCTATAAGACGACCCACAGCGGGTGTCTCGTCGGCGGTCTCGAGACACTGCCGTCGACGAGACACCCCGATGCATCAGGTGGTGGCTCGAGACCGTCTCGTCGCGACGAGACAGTCTCGAGATGGCGCGTGCATCTCACGCGATTCCGATTTTTATTTATTTATTTTTTTAACATGCGCGTGCACGCGCCAAAAATAAAAAAAAAATAAAAATTGGCAGAAAACGGTAAAAATCCAACGGGCAAATGTTTCAAACGGCTATATAGCCGATTTTTTTTTTTTTTTTTTTTTTTTTTTTTGCAATTCATCCCTATAAATACCAACCTCCATACCACAAATTATTCCACACCAAATTTATCTTCCTCCTCTTTTTCTCTCTAATTTTCGCTCAAATTTCTTGCAAAAAAAAAAAATGTCTTCGTCGTCCGACTCGTCAACCGGCTACTCTTCCCATGGCACCGACGACGAGGTTATGTCGATGGTGACCAACCTCCAAGCTGCTGCGGCTCGGCTCATCGCCAAAAAGAAAAAAAAGAAGGCAAAGAGGACGGTCGTAAACCGCGATCGGGAGGCGGCCCTGCAGCAGTTGATGACCGACTATTTCAACGACAACCCGACGTACGGGCCAATTTTTTTCGCCGGCGTTTTCGGATGCACAAGCATCTGTTCTTGAGGATTTGCGAGGCGTTGGAGCAGAATGTAAGATATTTCCAGCACAGGCAAGATGCAACCGGCAAATGGGGCCTCACGTCGGTGCAAAAGTGCACAATGGCCATTCGCCAACTAGCCACCGGTGGAGCGCCAGATGTTTTCGACGAATATTTGAAAATCGGCGATAGCACCGGCCGTCTTTGCCTCCGGAAGTTCTGCCGAGGTATCATCGACCTATTCGGTGACGTGTATTTGAGGAGGCCAAATGCACAAGACACGACTCGGCTGCTGCAAATGCACGAGGAGAGGCACGGCTTTCCAGGGATGCTCGGTAGCCTGGACTGCATGCACTGGATATGGAGGAATTGCCCGAAGGCGTGGTCGGCTGCCTACACTCGATGAGATATAGGTGCGCCTTCCTTGATTCTTGAGGCGGTGGCGTCTCAAGACTTATGGATCTGGCACGCCTTCTTTGGAGTAGCCGGCTCCAACAATGATATCAACGTGCTCAATCAGTCTCCCATATTTTCGGACGTGCTTGAGGAACGTGCTCCGCCGTGCAAATACACAGTGAACGGAAGGTCCTACGACGGCGGTTACTACTTAACCAATGGGATCTACCCGGAATGGGCTGCCCTGATCAAGGCTCCTCCGATTGCAGTTGATGACAAGGCGGCGCGCTTCAAGAAGATGCAGGAAGCGGCGAGGAAAGATATCGAACGGGCCTTTGGTGTTCTTCAGGCCCGTTGGGGAATTATCCGGAACCCGGCGCGGGGCTGGTACGTACCGCACCTCCGCAGCATCATGTTTGCGCGCATTATTTTGCACAACATGATCATTGAAGACGAGAGGGGGGATGCCGAGAACTGGAGAGAGGACACAGAAACTAGTTTGAGTAGTAATGTTACTCATGTCCCCTACCCGCAATCATGGAAGAATTTCATCAAACGGGACGCCGCATTAAGAGATGTGAGGAGGCACCATCGGCTCACAAATGATTTGGTCGAGCATCTTTGGAGCCGATTTGGAGCTGTTGACGAGTAGGATGTTTTTATTTTTATTTTATTTCAATTAATGTAATGTTTTTATTTGTTTTATTTCAATTAATGTATTGTACTAGTTAATAGTTTAAATTAATGAAAATTTCAACTTTTTTTATTAAAAATAATGCAAAATAAAAATTCAGATAATCCTTAGAGACAACCCTTAGAGACAGCCCCACTGCAGCTCACTGTCTCTATCTCCAAAAAATCCTTAAAGACATCCCTTAGAGACACTACCACTGCAGGTAGTCTAAGAGTTTCTCTCTCATCCCTTTCCAATCTCATCCACTAATTTATTAAACAAACAACTTTTTTTAATCTCCGTGCCCAATAGTAAGGAAACAAAATAAGCGGGACGGAGGGAGTAAAAGAATAATATTTTAAACAGAATCAAGTTCATTTATGATAGGACCATACTTATTAAGTATTTAGCAGCATTAAAATGGTCGTTTATAAAATATACTCCTAGCTTGCTTTTTGGACCAATAGCATCAGATATTTCATTTCGAGTACATGAAAGGCACATGCAGCCGAGACACATCTGATCGTGTCCCTTCTCATAACCACGAAAACCTGCAAAACCCACAGAGAGGAACGAAAAACGAGGTTTCATGTTGCAGAATGGCGCAGAACAGGAGAGAGAGACAGATAGAGAGAGGGAGAGGTGTGACTATGTTCACTATAGACGATGATATTTTTCATAGATTCTGAAGTAATAAGTATAAACAAAAGCAAAAGAAAAATTCTAAAAGAAAAATCTCTTTTCTTTGCATGAGGTGTGGGTTCTTGATGACACACACACATACACATACACCCTCCACACTCATCCGATATCTACTGTGTGTAAATATAGATAAATACAAAGACAAGCCTTCGCTCCTTCAGCTTTGAAGTTTGACCTCCAACCCCACAAAAAAACCTGAGTGTGAGTGTGAGGAAGAAAGGGAGGTTTCTGTTTGTGCTTAATTTTTGAGAAAAAACAAAGGACTTTTCTCAAACAGTTGGATTATTTATTATGAGTAATTGGTTGGGGTTTTCTCTCACTCCCCACCTCAGAGTTGGTGGCGGCGATGGTGATATCAACGGCACCGCCACCGATCAAGCGGCGGCGGAGGATACCAATGGCGGCGGTTGCTTCCCTCCTCATATTCCTGCTATACCTCTGCGCTCTGACCATTGTATATATTTCACCTTCTCTTGAATTCATATTTTTGTTTCAGAATAATTCTTCTGTTTCATTTCTTCATTTTTATTTTTATTTTCATCATTTTTTTTTATTTTTTTTTTTTTTTTAGATTGGAGATATGACAATAATGAAATGAATGAATCGAGCCCGAATGAAGAAGGTCCAAAATTCGAAGATTTTCTTGGATGTTGCTACTCAAATTCACCACAAAGTGAAGCGGGAGAGATCAACATGAACATGCCACCAAATTTCGATGATCAAAAGACAGAGGATTTCAACAACCCATCTCTCTTCTACCCGCCATATCAGTACGCCGTAGTCCCAGCTGCAAATCCCGACGGCGGTTACTTCGGAGGTGGCGGTGGCGCCGCCGCTTCAGGGTTCAAGTCTTGGCTGCAGCAGCCGGAGAAACCGGCAGCGGAGGGAGGCGGTCACTGTGATCTTCAGGCGCTTTCTCTCACCGTGACGCCGAGCTCTCAGCCGGATGTAGAGGCGGTTGCGCCGCTGCAGGCTGTGGCGGACGGGAAGAAACGGGCGGCAGCGAAGAGCGGCGCGGCCAAGGAGCCTGTGCCGCGTAAATCAATCGATACTTTTGGGCAGAGAACTTCTCAGTATCGCGGCGTTACTAGGTAGAAATTTGAACTAATTTAATTTGATTAAAATTTCAAATTAATAGTTAGTTATTATTATTATTATTAGTAGCTATTTATGGAAAAAGAATTGTGTTTGATTATAGGCATAGATGGACTGGTAGATATGAAGCCCATTTATGGGACAACAGCTGCAGAAAGGAAGGGCAAACAAGGAAAGGAAGGCAAGGTGAAAATAATTTCATCTTTTCTTTTTTCTATTTTTTTTTGTATGTATGATTTTGCATTTTCAGTTTCACAATGTTCTTACATTCTTGTTTGATCTGTTTTGTTCTGTTCCGGCCTCATTTTCGTGAAAACACAGTGTATCTTGGTAAGCTCCTGCTCTCTCTACAATTGTATTTACCATTAAAATTAGTTGTTTGTGTGTTTAGATGCTGTTCATGTTGCTGTATTTATATAGGGGGATATGATAAGGAAGAGAAAGCAGCTCGGGCTTATGATTTAGCTGCATTGAAATATTGGGGACCAACAACACACATTAATTTCCCTGTATGTTGTTGTTTTTCCTTGGATTTTATTTTGTCTCTACTTATGTGTTGACGATGTATCGTGAATGAACGAGTTTTCGTGTGTTTGAATCAGCTAAGCGATTATGAGAAGGAGCTCGAAGAGATGACGAACATGACTAGGCAAGAATTTGTGGCCCATTTGAGAAGGTGATCCCATTTCTTGCCCCTCCAAAGTGTTTTCATGTCACGATCTCAAATTTGAGTTTGAGTTGGATTTCTTGCAGGAAAAGTAGTGGATTTTCAAGAGGGGCATCCATGTACAGGGGAGTAACAAGGTGAATTTCTCTATGTTTTTATTGCAATAATCACGTGCGACAAACTATCAAGAAAAGCAAGAATATATAATCATTCCTATGCATGTGGACATGACATTGTTGAGTTTAAGACATGCAACAATTAAGTTTTTATTGCAATAGTTATGTGGAACATGCATTTTTGAGTATTATTCAAAACAATCAGTATAGATTTCAAGACAATGTGACAAATAGGTGTTTATTGCAATAATCATATGTAACAATCAAGAAAAGCAAGAATAATAATTTATATGCATGTGGACATGACATAGTTGAGTTAGAATAGTACTATAATAATTCAATAAATTTAGTGTAGAATTTAAGACACGGCAGATTGGTCTGGTCTGGTTCTGGTTCTAATATACATGAATTTGGTTTGGTCTAATCTTTTTATGTTTGCAGGCATCATCAACATGGAAGATGGCAAGCCAGAATTGGAAGAGTTGCAGGCAATAAGGACTTGTACCTTGGTACTTTTAGTAAGTGGGCTGTTATTATCTAATTCAACTCTCATTTCACCTTCTGCTCTTTCACTGCTTGTACCTCAGAAGTCGACATTGAAACATAATTGCTCCTCTCATAACTTGCTGTAAATAGGGCTCTGATTCATAAATGCTCCGCGTTTGAACAACGCTCTTGGCTTACGTTCTCAACTCGAAATCCCTAATACTTTTTGTTGGGCCGTCTGATGGTCCCAGTCGGATAGTACTCGTATACGATGGCGTGTTTTATAAATTTGCTAGTGTTGCATCCGGATCGTGATCCGTTTGACTCTGTCTATTTGTTTCGTCAATTTTTATGTAGGACTAGAATTTCGACTTTGACTTAGGTATTTGATAGTGGATCTTGTGTTTCGCATATGGTTACATAGGACTAAAATTCCGACTTTGGAATTGTCCGATATGACATTACATCTCGTATTTTTCACGTACTATTACGTAACGACTAAAATTTTGAATTATACTTTAGGCACGCAGGAAGAAGCTGCGGAAGCCTACGACATTGCGGCGATCAAGTTTAGAGGGACGAGTGCGGTTACCAATTTTGATATAAGTAGATATGACGTGAAACGGATCTGCTCGAGCTCGACTCTAATAGCGGGGGATCTAGCCAAACGGTCCCCAAAACACTCGGGCCCTTTGGCCCTAGATGACTACAATTCTTGTGCCTCTTCAGCCTCCCCACGGGCTCCGTTGCTAATAACCAACGGTGAGGCCAACTCCGATGAGCTGGCTGAGATGATGTGGAACACCAACCCGGATGAGCAGAGCCACGGTCATGCCACCAAGGGCAATGTGCAACCGGACCGAGCACATGGCAATGGGGGCTTGTCTAGCCCACCAAGGCCACACTTGAGCCCGGCCCGGATGGATCAAGTGATTGGAGATGGGGGTGGCTATGCACAGGGTTATTTCTCATTGGAGGGACAGAAGTACGATGATGACGGGTGTGAGCTTGGGAGTTCGGGCCGGGCCGAGGTGGGATTGGTGCATCAGGCACCTACTTTTGCTTTGTGGAGTGAGTGAAAAACTTAAGGATGGGGATGGGGAAATGAGAATGATTTTCGGACAAGATTATTAGGTTATTACAGTGTTGGTCTCTTAGGATTTTGAGAACTTTTGTAGGAAAATACAACTTATTGTGGCTCATCTTGTAGAAACATCAAAAGAGTAAAAAGAAGTTGATCTTGCAACGAATTCTGATTTTCAGTCTTTTTTGTATGGGTTAATAATTGAGAGCCAATATAGCATGAGTGAAGTGTATATATTCAAAATCAAAGTAAATGATTAATCCTATACTGTATAATTAAGACAATTATTATTAATCTAGCTACAATAAAATCTATATTGATAAAATTGGCATTGATTGCATCTTGAGTTATTTTTTTTTTTTTTTTCAACAAAAAAAAGGGAGTATATAAGAATCCTATCCTACTGTTGTTTTTTTTAATTCTGCTATTAATGAATGTTCTTTTTTCTTTTTTGTTTCTATGTTTAAAAATTCATTTGACTTGAATCTGTTTTTAATAGGGATGGCAACGGGTCGGGTTTTCGTGGGTACCCGCACTTTCCAAACCCTGATGGGACGGGTTTGAGAAATATTAAATAATTTTGGGACGGGTTTGGGTCGAAACAAGCAAACCCGTTACGGGTTTGGGCAATTACCTCCGGGTACCTGCTACCAAAATCCATTTATATATATAAGATAAAAGATATTATTATATGTATAATTTATTATATAATTATAAATATTAGTATAAATATTAGTAGATTTAGGATTATATCTGATTTTCTTAACCCGTCAAGTCTTTAATGTTTCTCCACTACTTTTATAAATCTACTTCCGAAATATGACGACACAACGACAACATCAATAATTCATACTTCTAGTTATGTTTTAAGATTTTGTAAGTTCGTGTACTTTACTTTGAGTTTAATTTTAGTGAAATTTTATGCTGATGTTTATGTTTTAATCATATTTATAATATTTTGGTATTTGATGTTTACTTTTTAGTATTCGAGTTTTTAGCGGGTAATAAACGGGTATTACCCAACGGGTTCCGGTCGGGTATGGGTTTTAAAATTAATTTTTAATCGGGTTTGGGACGGGTTTGGGTGTTGAAAATTTTCATGAATTTGAGTTTGGAAAATGCTTAATGGGTGGGTACCCGACTCATTGCCATCCCTAGTTTTTAATACATTGACTTAAGAAAATATATGTGATCTAATTCCACAAACCTCCAATCATTTATTTTATACATGATACATCATCTGATTAAAAATTGATAGTAATACAAAGATTTCTAGGAAAATTACCATACTAATCGATCCACGCTATAATTTAAAATCAACTGAGAACAAATCCATATAAAATGGAACAACAATTCATAATTTAGTGAGAAATTTAACATCATTTCAACCTGCTTAATCATTTGAGCTAAGACGTCATTGACAAATTACAGTCATCCTAAACAAAACATGTACGTATAAATTGTCGAATTCAAAGATATAATACTGTATAACACTATATAGTCAACTGTGTGTATATTAATGTGTGCGTGTGTATTTGAGAGAGAGAGAGAGGAGAGAGAGGAGAGAGAGGCGCCTTAATTTGTGTGCCGTCGGTCATAAACTGTAAACCCATTCCTACAGAAACCCATCATTCTTTCTTGTCGACTTTAAAACTCATTAAAGAAAATAAGACAACTGATTACGTTCTAACAAATCATTGTTAATTTGGTTAATTCATCTTAATTGTAGCGTCTTTACGTATCATACTTTTCGGACTCTCCAAAAAAAGAAAAAAAAAAGCACAGACTCTACTACTTTTCTATCCTGTATTACTATTTTCTATCCATTGAAATCGTCATACTACTTTTTAGCATGGAAATTAAAAATAAACGTAAAAACATAAAAATTGAGTAGGTTCAATCATTTTTTAAGAATTTTAAAAAATTAAAATTTTCTTTATTTAAAAGATGACAATATAAGTGAGACAGTTAAATAAAAAAATAATAACAATATGAACGAATACGTTATTCTTAATTTCCGTAGTCAACAGGAAAATTCATTAATTGCTAAAGACAAATAGAGTATTAAATTTCAAAATATACCATAACGATATTTTGGATAAAATATTTCTAATCTAAAGTGAAAATTTTTTTGGGTGAATGTGATGTGTGTGCAGAAGTAACTTTATACGAGTAGAAGGAATATGTGTACGGATGATCAGAAGGGGTCAGCTTACACTTAATTTCAACTCAAAAAAAGTTGAGAAAATTAAAGGATAAGATTCTACAAATTTTATTTTCAAATCTGGATGTGATATTTTCTGTGCACTAGTCTGCAGCAAAATTGGCATGTTTCTTTTTCATGCTCCAATTTTATAACAAAACTCAAAGATCCAATCGCTCAATTATTTTCGAGAGAGCGCAATTATTATTGTATCAACTTGAAATAAATTAAACGTGATCGCATGTGTACTAGTTAATGATGGAGTGACAAATTTTTAATTGAGTGACCACATGTTCTAATCACACAATTATTAGCGTTTACAAATATTTGGAATACTAAAAAAAAAATCATATGCACACACAAGACTTGATATTATAATACTTTTTGAAAGTGAAATAGCGAGACGAACAAGACTTTGATATATTGAGAGACATACTTTTTCAAGCTCGCTCAATTGGTATTTTGTTTAATCATGTCATTTTCCAGCATTTCAGTGGCTGAAACTACATTTCAATTATAAATAGAATAATCGTTTTATTTATTTCCTTTTTTCGATATCTATGCAGGTTGTAGGATTTTAAATATCAAGATGTATAGTGTTGGACAATTTTGATATGAAAAAAAATTAGAAGTACACTATAATCTCTTTAAATTAATACTCGATAAATTAATAATCTCTCTAAACTAATAATTTTTTCTGGTCCCAAGTTGGGCCTTGGACTTAAATTAATAATTTCGATAAATTGATAAGATAATAATTTTTCAGAAGACCCTTATATAAATATAAGGTCCCAACAAAATCATAAATTAATAATTTCCTAAAATTACATAGATAAATAGGACGGCTTACTAAAATAAATATTTTTGTTTGCTTTCTATTGAAATTTATATCAAAATGAATTTTATTTTTAACTTTTCTCACGACACTAAAAAACTCCGGTGAGACATTTTTGAACTACAACAAAAAACTGTGAAGGGTTTTTTATGCCATTATTGATTCCTTTCACGTAACATGTTCCAATGGCACTATATCATCTTGAGTTTCATCTTCAATTGGATTTTCAATCATGGTATCAAAAAATTTTCCTAAGCTTTTTTGGATCTCCAAACATGTTTCATACTTAGAAAACCTCTTGAGTGTGTTTGAGATAGTACCTTGATTAACTTTCAAATGGAAATTTTCCCTTAGCCAAAGTTGTAACTCTTTTCGTGTGCAATTATCTCTTTTGTACCGCACAGTACCTTACGTATTTGGTCTGTCATGGTTATTTTTTCGACTCCTTTTAGATGAGAAGCCATTGTATTTTTTGGAATAATTTTATAAACCTTCTATTTTGTTTATATAGTAGTTCTTTCATTAATATGAAACATTGAACGCCGATATGTATATAGTTTTAATGTTGTTTGAATTAATTTAAGAACATAATTCGTTAAATTGTACTAATGCAATACATGCATCTAGTTTTCTAATACATTCCATTTATCATTCGTTGAATTCATGTATTGTAATTCATCTCCGTTTCACTTAATATGAGTTACCTCCTTTAATTAATAACTTATTACTTTATTGATTAATTAATACCTCTCTAAGATAATAAAATTTCACGATCCCGAAGGTATTAATTTATAGAGGTTCTACTGCAACAAATTTACCTAAAATAAATCTTTAAAATTTTTCTCTCAAAAAAAAAAAAAGGTTTTAAAAATATAAAATATTGAAATCTTGTTCAGCAGTAAATTTGTAGTAGTAGTAATCTATATCTGTATTAAAATAGAGTTTTAGAGATAAAATTGGAATTAAAATTTTCTGCAAACTAACACTACGCAAGCAGTCCATCCCCTCTCGAGACGTCCCCATTAGAAGTGCTACGAAAAAATTGTTTCTATTGAATTCCAAACGACGCATTCCTTGGATTTAGTCTAATGTCTTTCTCTCGCTCTATAAATATAGTACTCCTTCCATCCATGAAAAAGATGCATTTTACCATTTTCGTCCGTCCACGAAAAAAATGTGTATTTCTATTTTTAATTACTTGTTCCTTAACATTTACTCTACTTTTATGATTTATTCGCCATATTGCCATTATTGAGCCCACAATTAAAAACTAATCTAACTTACTTAACATTAAAATAAAGTTGATTTAATCCTAACCCTACCCACTCTAAACCTCCCCAAATCATCTGCCACCCGCATTCTCCTCTTACTTCGTGACCTTAACAACAGAAATCCCTCTCTCTCGTTCCTTGTCTTCTCCGTCGAATCCCTAGAAATTACTCCCTTCTCCGTCGATGGTCCCAGAATCGATATCGACAATGGCGGAAGCTGAGATGGTAGTGCAAGATTCTCAATCTCCCTATGCCACCTTCTATGATGAAACAGTGGTGTCGGAGATATCACCACATATATCTACACCGGAAATTCAATCGGCAAAGATATGGTGGAGAAACGAGGAGGAGTATCTCCAGTGGCTGGGTATTTTCTTTCCTTCCGTTTTGAGACTCCTTAACTACGAATCGATGGATTCAGATTCAGCTGCCCCTACGCCGGAATCAAATCCGGTGATGCACGATGTGCAATCACCATTCGATGCAGAGTTTGAGATTGACACGGTGGTGCCGGAGACACCACTGGAGATCTCGGTGCCTGAGACACCACCTTCTATCTGGAGAGATAAGAAGAAGTATCTGGAGTGCTTGGGAATATTTTTCCCTTCCGTGTTGAGGCTCGTTGGATCAGGTGATTCTGTTCTTAAACTGACCCTTCTCTAAGACTAATTTATGATTCTGATTATGATGAGTATTTTCTGATGATGAATCTGCTTCCAATGAATTAAGTATTGAGCTGCTGAGTATTTTGTGATTTGGGATTGCTTAGCTGGTTTAATTGATGCACAAAAACTGACCCTTTGATCCGTGTAATTTCTGATTGTGATTGTGATGAGTATTTTGTGATGATGAATCTGACTCCAATGAATTAAGTATTGAGGTGCTGAGTATTTTGTGATTTGGATTGCTTGTGTGGTTTAATTGATGAACATATGATGAAATTTCCTTGATGTTCATGGCAATGAATGTCTTTGCCCTATTTATGCCATAACTTTCATAGTTTTGGAGGCTAAATAGTGAGATGTAGAGGCACCAATTGAACTATGCTATTGCATTTGGTCTGTGCTTATGTGCTTATGTGGTTTAATTGATGAACATATGATGAAATTTCTCTGATGTTCATGGCAAAGTATGACTTTGCCCCATTCATGCCACCACTTTCATAGTTTGGAGGTTGATTTAGGGGCAGTAATTGTTTTGGATTGTCATAAACTGACCCTAAGTTGTCCTCGTTATGAGTCAATGATGCAAAGTAGATATAAACACTTCATTGCTGAGACATTACAAGCCAAAATATGATACCAAAAATATGTTTACATCCTAAACAACAACCTCAAAAGTGAAAGTCAGTTGCTTATATTGTAAACAAAGCAAAAAATCATTTGTGCGGCCACTATGTCTTCAAAAATCTCTGATGTGCAGCCATTTTTTCTTCAAAAATTCTGATGGGCAGCTTCTTACTCCTAAATTCCCATATCATTGAAAGCAGTCACTATGTCTGAGAAAATGTATGTGCTTTGATGTCCATGTGCATCATGGTTTAGATGATCTATACACTCTCTTACAAGTTTTGAATCCACTTCCAAACATTCTAGAAGAGTCCCTTCTCTAATGTGTTTTTCCTTGTTCATATGTGGCACTTTGTAGTTATTCCCTCCCTTTTGCTTCATGATTTCAATGCAGCATCCTTGTAGGGTCAGAAAAACATTGTTTAATTTGAATGTTTCAAATTCTTCAAATGCATCAGTGACATTCTTCAATAGCTCATCCACTGCCCTTGCCATTTTCCTGTCTTTGAGTGTCTGTATTGATCTGAAAAATCTAAGATCATTGACATTTGTATATGGGGAATTTGCTAGTTGACAAACCAGTTCTATGTGGAATCCATTGACATTTGCTGAATCTGGATCATTTGGCTCGATATGGGGTTTGACATTGTCTTGTTGAATAAAGATATGCTTGCTTGCTGATTCTGGCCATTTTGCCATGATGGTAAGGATTATCTGTAAAATAGTTAAGTGATGAATTAATAGAACAATAATTCTGATAGCACTAAGTAGATAAAACTGATCTTGTTTATCATCACATCCTTCATAACATCATGATTGATAGATTGAATTGACTTGGTTTCTAGTGTGTCTTTTGATCTGTTTTTGGAATTTCTGATTGCTGGCTCAAGTGTGGTGAAGGGAAAATGCCTATTTTCCCATCAAATATACAGCTGTCATCCTCTGCATATTGTGGTCTGCTCACAACAGACATGAACATTATTTTATCTATGAACCGCTTAGACTTGCATGTTCTATATGGTTCTTTCTCATCTTGAAGCAAATAATATCTATCTGCAGTTTTAGTGAGATTGAACCACTTCTCATCAGTGTGAACTACATTGTAGATCTTCTTGAATTTCATTTTGCCATCTGCAGTTTTAGGCTCCATTGCAACCTATTGAACTTGTTTTCCTCTGTTAAGGCCAGTTTGATTGATGAGGTATGAGGCCTGATTTTTTTTTGCTTTATCCATATTCCAACCAAAGTTTTGCTCACATTTAACTTCTCAGCAATAATTCTATATGAAGTCCTTTCTAACACTGACAGATTTTTAAACTTTTCCTCATCCATCTCTTTCCTATCTTTATGAACTGTACCTTTCTTTTTTGAAATCAATTGGACAGGGGCTCCTGAATCCAACTATTGACGAGCTATCTTCCAGATGTTTTGAACGATATTTCTGTGGCATCCAAACATAGTTGCTGCCTCAGCCATTGCTCCATGCCTAATCTTCTTGTCTTTGCAGTTTTGAAGAAGCCATTGAGCCACCAAGTTCCTTTCATCCTGTGTCAATTCAGCCGCCCCTTAGAAGAAACCATTTTGCTCGTTTTATGCTCTCATCAATGAATCTGAAATTTGTAGTTTGTGATGTAATTTCTGAATGGTTGTAGTCTCTTTATAGTGTAGATTAGTTCACTGGTTTTCCCTCCTAAATTTTGATCACATCATGTAAACAAAAGTGGTGTCTTTTGGGATTTTTGGAGTTGTTTATTGTAATTTTACTGAGATTCTTCTGAAAATGGCTCCTGTGCTAATAAAGCTTGATTTCCCTCTTTTTTGCCATTTCAAGTTTTTCCTTATTCTAATGCACAACTTTAGTGTTAATTACTGTTGTTTCATTATTGTTGTTGGAATGCAGTTTTCATTTTTCCTTTCCACCGTTTTTTTTATTCAATGGTGTACAAAATCTCAAGGCAAATTTCGCTATTTTTCAATCAATACAGAGTTTAGAAAAAAAAAAATCATATGAAAGCCTACAATAATTTAAAGGATAAAAAGAAAAAGTAGTACACTTTATGAATAGGAGAGATTAAGAGATTAATCCTTCAATTTAATCACACTAAAAGTCGGACCCTTACTCCAGTCACTACACACTTTACCAACTTTTTTAATCTCCGTGTTATTATCAAATGCACAAGTTTTTGGTGGACAAGGGGAGTGTATGAATTCCTTTCGCACCTAACCTAGACGATCTCTACCGGGAGACGTCCTCAATAAATTATATAAAAAGAAAAAGAAAAAAAATTGAAGTCGGCGTTAAATTCATTATTATCCGGCCGGTGGTGGTGTGGTGGATGTAAAGTGGGGCTTGTGAAGTAGAAAAGCATGCTTGTATCGTAGTAAGGTATAAATAAATGACGATGCAAACAATGACTAGGGTAATCTAGAAGATGGTAAGATAATCTGTGCATGTGTATATATATATATATATATATATATATATATATATATATATATATATTATTTCTTTGAATATATATCGTTTTCCTTTCCATCGTCCATTTAAAGGTTTGTTAGTAGGACGGGGCGTTCCTTGCGCTCTGGCTGGCCAGATGCAATATACATTAAATGTACACTATTTGCAGCAACCTACGATATGCAATAGTACAACCCCAGCCCTAATATTTGTTCTGATTATTTATCGGATTAACAACCCCTTTTCTATCCATAATTTTACACCTCTTTCTTAAAAGTTGTATAACATCTCTTCTATCCAGATCTCTTCATCCTTTTGCAAATAAAACTGACGCAACTCTTCGCTGTAATCTCTCTCAATGCATTAGGATTAGCCACATTCTGCTTCGAAATCGGACACCATCCCATATAGTAGCATAACAATGCATTAGGCACATTCTACAAAACCCATAATGCATTGCTCACAATTCACAAAATGATATGCATTGGGTAAAATTATGCAACAATTAAATACTAGTATTATTTTCTTCTTTTTCGAACATACAAACTGTTCAACTACTTATTACCTCTTACAAAATTGCTTCATGACTTCTCCAATTGATTTGAGGACAAAAGGTCTCGCGATTGAAGACACCAACGAGAATATGAATGGCAGAGCAAACAGAATTGAAGAAACAAAAAAAAAAAAAAACAATGCAATCTAATTCCACTTTTAAGTTTTATACAACTAACGTAATTGCAAAATCTATTGCCAAGTCAAGATTGATGATTTTTTCTGAAAAATTTACATGAAAAATTTACATTTAACTTAATATGATATATCTTTAAAGATTTATACTGGTACATTTTATGCTTTATATTTATGAATTCGTAATTTATTAATTTGAATTGTTTGTTACTATTTTAATTTGATAAAACCGTGCATCCCACGAGACACAAATTCTAGTTATATAATATAAATCCATTTTCTATTTTTCAATCATAAGACCTGCATCTGCATGGGGTTAATTGGGCCTGCCAGAGGATGAAACCCACAACATTTTCTCGAAGTTGAAATTGCGAATAGAAAGCCTCAATTATGGGCTTTTACTAAAACCTAAAATTTGGAAAATGTATTAAAAAGATGAGCTTTAATTTTTGGGTGAGAGACCGATGAGGTTGATTATTTTATCGCGTGGTTGAATTTGTATTGGCTAATTTTCTTTAAGAATAATTATCATTTTTGTTCATAATAATTATACTCTATTTTTTTTAATGCATTGTGTCGTCGACCGTACCGAAGAAATTCTTTACTCTAGCCTCCCACCCACCCCCCCCCCCCCCCCCACCCCATTTATATTCATTAGACTTTGGTTCAATTAAGAGCAAATATATCTTCATAACTTAATTAATTTACACGAAATGAATCAATACTCTCCTTGTATCCGGATTTGATCCAAATATTATGTATGGGAATTTTTAGACGAAGAAATGGATTGATTTAGGATGTATAGTTATTTTTTTAATGGGTGAAGAAAGTTTATAAAATTAAATATATTAAAAGAGATAATAGAAAGAGTAAAAAGTAAGTCCAATGAAGGAAACATCATACTAACTCGCTAAAAATAGAAAGAGATCATACTAACTCTGAGTATGACATTTACTACTAGTTTGTCAATTGACCTAGAATAGCCTTGTTGATGTGAACATTTTCATTTAATAAAACATCATTATTCATATTTAAATGACGATGCCGTTATTTAGTTCCATAAGACTATCTGTAATTTTTGGAGACTATTAGGTATTTCCAAGGTATTTCCATCTCCACTTTCTATATTAGAGACAACTTAGATATACATACCCTTACAATCCACCAGTCTTTAAGTTGTCATTAACTTTAATATTAAACAATTCTCTATTTCCATTAAATTAATTCATAAAATTAAATTAATAAAAATAACATACTAAAACAGTAAGGTAGTTCAAATAAAATAAAAAATTACATTAATTGAAATAAATAAAAAAAGAGTAACGATATTCGAACACACTGTGGCCGGCCACACGCGCTAAAAATGGTAATAAAGGTTTTGAAAATGGAAATATACCTTAATTGGAAAGCATAAATCTTAGGGGGAAAATGTGATTATCTTTATTTTTACAGTCAACTTTCCATTTTTTCACGCGTGAGCCTGGTCACAGTGTGTCCGAATATCATTACTATAAAAAAAATACATTAAATAAAATATGGACTACTCGTGTAGAGGTCCAAATCGGCGCCAAAGGTGCTCGATGAGATCATTGGTAAGTCGATGGTGCTTTCGTTAATCTCTCAAGTTGGCTTCCCGTTTGAGATATTCCTCAAAGGCAAGCGGAGCGGCCCTCTGGAATATCCCTCTAGTGGATGTCGCATCGGAGTCGTCTCTCCAATTCTCCGCATCATCTCGCTCGTCTTCGATTATCATGTTGTGCAAAATAATGCACGTGAACATGATATCTCGAAGATGCCTCGTGTACCAGCACCGTGCCGGATCCCGAATTATTCTCCATCGGGCTTGAAGAATTCCCAAAACCCTATATATGTCCTTTCTGGCTGATTCATGCATCTTCTTGAACCTCGCTATCTTCGGGTCAGTTTCAACCTTAGGAGCCTTGACTAGTGTTGGCCAATAAGGGTAGATCCCGTCGGTCAAATTGTATCCCTTGTCGTACTGCCGATCCATGATGGTGAAGTTGCACGGCGAAGCCTTATCCTTAAGCACGTCGGTGAACAAGGACGACTAGTTGAGAACGTTGATGTCGTTGTTAGAGCTGGCACACCCAAAAAAGGCATGCCAGATCCACAAATCATGCGACGTCACTGCCTCCAAAATTAAGGTAGGCTCGTCGTGATCGTCGCGCGTGTAGGCAACTGTCCACCCTTTTGGGCAGTTCTTCCATGCAATCCAGGCTCCCAAGCATCCCTAGAAACCCATGCCGCGCCTCGTGCATTTGGAGCAGGCGAGCGGTGTCGGCAGCGTTTGGCTTCCTCAAGTATCTGTCGCCGAAGTGCTCGATGACTGCTAGGCAAATTTTTTTGAGGCATGCACAGCTGGTTCTATCTCCAATCTTCAAGTACTCGTCGAACACATCCGCAACACCACCGATGGCCAGTTGTCGCACCGCCATCGCGCATTTATGCACCGACGTCAACCCCATCGTCGCAGTACATCTTGCGGATGCGTGAAGAAGTGGACGTTGTCCTCCAACGTCTTGCAGATGCGCACAAAAAGATGCTTATGCATCCGAAAGGGGTTGTCGGTGAAGTAGTCGGCGTGTAGGAGCGCACACGCCGCTTCATGGTCGCGGTCGACAGACGACCTCGGCCTCTTCTTCTTCTTCTTCTTCTTCTTCTTCTTCTTCTTCTTCTGCGCCGCTACGTGTGCACGGACGGTTCGTTCCACGTTTGCCATCATCTTCAGGACCTCGTCGTTGGTGTCGTGCTCTTCATATTCCACCAACGAAATTGAAGTGCTCGATGAAGAAGACATCTTTGAGATATGAATTTGAGAGAGGAAATTAGAAATGAATTTTTTGTGGGATGAAATAAGGGATGAAAGGTGTATTTATAGTGTAAATTTTGAATAAAAAAAGGATAAATCGGCTAAAATAGCCGTTGCACACAACGTTCGATTTTTATTTTTTTTTCGTTAGGCGCGTATAAAACACGCGTCATTAATTTTTTGTTTAATTTTCTGGTGTGGCGCGTGACTTGCACGCTCTGGCTCGAGCCGGTCTCGAGCCCGCAACGCCTGCAACATGACCGTCTCCATCGCCCCCATCTCGAGACCCCTTCGAGCCCGTGTTGCGGGTGGCCTAACAAAATACTAATACTCCCTCCGTTCAATTTATGTCTACCCATTTGGGGTGGGCACGAGTTTTAAGAAAGCTGATAAAGTGGTAGTTGGTGGAATAAAAGTGTATTTGAGGGGTAGTGAGATAATGACAAAAAATAGTGGTAATGACAAAAAAAGAGGTGATATTGACCAAAAAGTAGGAATAAAGTTGTTAGGATGATAAAAAAGTATAAATAAAGTTGATGTGAGGTGAGGTCATCAATGATAAATGGTAGTAAATAGGGAAAAGGGATGAGGGTATAGGTGTAAAATTCTTTAATTAGGTAGACATAAAATGGACAAATTTTTTTGTGGTGAGTAGGTAGACATAAATTAGACGAAGGAAGTATCAAATGAGTGAAGTTTCTATTATAATTTGAATTAATAATTTAAAAAAAAATGAAATACATAAGATAAAACGTAGTCAACAAACAAATATATGTAGGCTAATTTAAAAAAAAAAAAAAACTATTTAACCATAAAATATGGGTTTTAGTTGAACCCCGTCAACATTGTGAAGAAATCTCCTTCGTATGAAAAATTACTGACGGTACCGTAAAATGAAATGAAATCCATAAAAAATATTCTACCGTCCAGTTTATGTCTACTTATTTATTACAAAAAAATTGTTCATTTTATGTCTACCTAGTTTAAAAATTTTATATTTATATTTTCATCCATTTTTTTATTTACTACCCTTTATCATTGATAACCTCACTTCATATCAACTTTATTTTCACTTTTTTATCATCTCAACAACTTTATTCTTACTTTTTGGTCAATACCACTTTTATTTTATCATTACTATTATTTTTTTTGTTATTATTTTACTACCCCTCGAATACATTTTTATTTCATTAATTATCAATTTATTAACTTTCTTAAAATCAGTATCAACTTCAAATGGATAGACATAATTTAAGTAAAATATAGTCAAGAGTCAAGATATACCTGTGTCAAGTCTACCGGTTAACTCTCTCTCTCTCAATCATTCTCCACTCCAGCACGTTAGAATCACGAAGCCAAGAAATAGGAAAATTCTTGGAACAAATTATTATCTATCTAAGTATACTTCACCTGCTGTAGCTTGCTTAGATTCAAGAATCCATAGCCATACCCTAATTCCTAATTTTCCCCCTCGGATAAACCCTAGCTCTCAATTTGTTGAACACTTCTCTTTCTTTTTTTGGGGCCAAAATTCTTAATTTCCCCGAAATTCGAAACCCTGCTTGATTCAATTCCCAAATTTCAACCTCGATTACTTAATTTCCCCCCTAATTACTCTTCTTCTTCTTCTTCTTCTTCTTCTTCTTCTTCTTTGCGATTGGAGCATAAAGAAGCAATTTCGCTCAATATAACAGTTAATTCGAAAGTTCCTCTGATGTATATGGATTCACCGGTTTTGATTTTAGTCATCGTCGCTCTTTTCTATGCATTCACCGTTGAATCTCAACAAATTGTCGGTACCCAGCCGCAATCACCATCTCCGCCTTTATCGCCGCCGCCGCCGCCGCCGTCTGTTGTATCGCCACCATGGAGGCCGCCTTCCCCTCCGTGCCATCCGCCTCCACCTCCACCTCCGAAGAAACCCCGAGCTGCTCCTGCTCAAGAGGGTGGCAATCATAAATTGAATAAACATTTGAATCCTCCGCCAGTGAAAGAGAAGACGAATTTGGGGAAGAAAATCGGGTTGATTTTCGTTGGAGTTGCTTCAGTTTGGCAAGTTTGTGTTGTGGCATTCTTGTTGATCAGCAGAAGACAGCTCTTAAAATCCCAAAATGGCTATCAAAGAAATTGAACAATTCATTTCCAAAATCCAAATACTTGTATTTAAAGTATTTTTCTTCTTCCTTTATTTGATGGAGATTGCTATATTGAGATTCTCGAGACTGAGTTGAGGCAGCAATATTGCTGAGGAGGAGTGAGAATGAATGGCGCTGCCTCCGATTTACAGAACTTATTATACTCGGTAAATTTTAATTGCTTTTGTTAGATTTTCGATTTTTCATTGATTTTTATACCTTATTTGATTTTTACAGAAGACATGATTTTCTTTCCTTTACTATCTGTTGACTGTTTAAACTATCTTGTGATATTTGTTTGGTGGAAACTACTCGAATTTCGCTCTTCTTTTGGATGACAAAGAACTTGATTAACATGAAGAACTAGCCGTGTAGTTGGAAAACTATGTAGTGTAGTTCGTAAAAGGTGAAGAGAGTGTGAATAATAAAGAGTTCGGTGAAGGGAATGGTGCTCGTAACTAGAGGCTCGTAAAATCAGCTCAAAATCTTGATTTGGATTTTTACTTGCATCTGTTGTTTGTGATGACTGTAAATGAAAGCTGTAATTCTTAAACTGCAAATTGCTAGTTGAATAAAACACCATCAATGTGCTTGTGAGAAATTTATATTGGGAATTCATTTCCTTGCATGTTGCATCCATTCACTTCTGTAGGTGCCGTCAAGTATTTAAGTTTATATTTGAATTGCCAACTTGATTTTTGATAAACCTTTTTAAAATTGCACGTTCATGTATAGTACGGACAAGAAAAAATTTATGACAAAGTTTTGATGAATGTCCTATTTTTCAACAATTGGTTACTTCTTGTTTGAACTGTTTTCGCATTAGGCTTTCGGTATCTACTTTTCTCATGCATTAACCTTTTCACTTTCCAGCATTAGAACCCTAAAGATTTTGAGGTTTCAGACTCTGGTCTGTTAGATATTGAAATTACTATAGCTGGTACACGTATATTATTTGATAATAATTATAGTTGATCTCTAAAGTTGGGATTTTTTACGCCTTGAATGGCATCAAAGAAGACATTCCTGTTGCATTGAACATCGATAAGGGGCAAACTTGTTAGATTCGAATTTGAATGTTGGTGTTGGCTGGAGAATGGAGATGGATGATTTTAAGCACTCTTACTGTGATTAATACTTTTATTCCATAATTTATAGTAATATTTATTTAATTTCGTGTGATCAGTATGTGCATTGTATACTTGGCTGGAAAATAATATTTATGTTGTTTTATTGAATAGGCTCGAATTGGAGATAGCCATTGTTGTTCTATCGAAGAGCTACTGGTCCTCCCTGCACATCGAATACTCAAGTTGTGCACCTGCCATTGATGAACAAAGTGCCTTCAATACTATATAGAGCAACTGAATGTGTGATGATGAATCGACTGTTGCAACTTGCAACTGGAGTTCATCTTTCTGGCATCCTGTAATTCTCTCTCTCTCTCTCTCTCTCTCTCTCTCTCTCTCTCTCTCTCTCTGTATGAATGATTGTTCTGATTCACAAGTGATTTCCCGTTATCATGTCTTCCATTAATAAATCTTAATGGATGATTAATAAACTCTAACTGGTGACCAATAAGTCCTAATTGAATTTGCCACACTGTGTACTAGAATCTTTGCCTCTGATGTTAGTAAATGAATAACTGTAAATATTTGCAATGTCATGACATCAAGGCCGATGGACTTGGGGCTGGTCCGAACAAAAATTAGTTTATCGGGCTGGGTTGGGCTTTCATTTTTGGCCCTTAACATATTTTTGGCCCCATAGGTCCGAGAAGTTTGACAGCTCTAATAATGATAACAGTAAAAATAAAGTGAAGATAGACTTATAAATAAAATAAGTCGATATTTATGAACTCATAAACTATGTAGTGATGATCACCCTGTATTTAAAAATCAACAAGGGTTGGTAATCTTCGTTTTCAAAAATCAGCTCGTGCACGAGCACGAGCTAATTCCCTTACTGGTATCGCGTCGCTTACACTACAAGGTACGACGATCAAATTTTCAAGAGCTCTAGCACTATTGATGACATCCAAAGCCAGTTTCCATTCCGCACCAGTACCTACGTAGCCAGTGATTTCCAATTCTTCACCCCATCACTCGTGGTCGTGGTGGGACGATATTTCCATGCATCTACTCTGTCGAACAGTTCATTGAACTGCGTCCAAAGACGCCCTTTCAGAACATCAAAAGATGCATCACTCGTCTGGAGACGATAACTTGATGATATGAATTTGTCATCGTGCAAAAGCTGCAAGATAAATTAGTCCAACACAAGAGAAATTAATTCTATCATTCATAATTCACATACGTGTAATGTGCTCCGTTTTTCATTTTTCTATATACCTTTATCATAAGTTTTTCCAAACAAGGACACGCTTCAAACAAAGGTTTGAATAGAGAAAAGTAAGGGTACACATTGTTGTGAAGCACCAACTCTAGATGTTTTACGTTTTCAAATGAGAGATGGAGTGACTGTAATTGATTATTTATGCCATATGGCATTTTGGAAATGAGCTCACCATGTGAAACTCTATCATAATCTCTAACATCAAGTTTAATAAGATTACTAAGTTGCAAGGCACAATCACGTCTTAATTCGTACAATCTCAAAGAGACGAGGCTAATCTCAATGAATCCAACTCTCCACAGGTATGATATATCTAAATGCTTCAATTCTGAATGGCCAACGATTGAGATCTTTTTCCACTTGGTAGGAAACATGATGGATAAACTTGGAAGAGAGAGAGACAGTAGGAGACCGAAAGGTCAAAGTCTTCATCACTCACATGAATCATAGATAAAGATAATTCTGTAAGACATTTGAGACCGTGCAATAAAATCGAATTTGAAAATTGAAGAAATTGACCCCTGTGAACCATCTTTCTATGAATGACTTCAGCTTCCTTAGTCAATGCAAACTTGAACCACTCCTTAAAATTGACTCCCTCAAAATCGGAGATATCTACCTTAAACTCCTTTATTCGACTGCCTCTATGTGAATCCAAGAAACGATTGATTATTTTTTCGTAATTTGAGAATCTTATCATAAGATCAAGACTAGGAAAATCATGACTAGGAAAATCATGAGAGTAACTCAATTTATCATAAGTTCGTCGTCTAATCACATTATATTCACAGATTAAAAAAATTATTATTAATTGCTAAAAATAAAGTATGTGCCACATTAGAACATTAACATCGAGGAATAGGATTGATGAAAATTTACCTCGTGCAGATTACGCTTCGTCATATAGCTTGTATAATCTGAAAAAGTAGTGTATAATATATAAATCTAGAACTAAACTTTTACAAATTTTGAAAAATAAACAGAAAAAAAATATAAGTACGCTGATATTAATCTAAGCAATTAAAGGACGAAAAGAATAAGAAGCCATAATTCATCATACCTTTAATAAAAGGATGCAGCCAATCGAACTCATATATTCTTACTTAGGATGTGGATCGGGCCAATCCACAAATTATAGCTATTAAAATTATTCTAAAAATAAAATTAGCGATTAAAACTAAAGGGAAAAAGCCTATACTCTCAATATCGACTACCGATTACTATTATTACTACACCATGCAAACTCTTCTTGAGTAAACGGACTTTATCTTCATCTCCTGGTTGAACAAAACCCTCTAGCTGAATCATGTAAGTGGTCTCTTCTAGATCTCCATCGGGAGCGGAGCCAGAAATTTAAAATTGGTCAGGCGAGATTCCATTGAAAAATTCCAAATAGTGTTGTTTTTTTAATAACAATAGAGAAATAAAATTAAGAACTTGAAATATTTATCTATAATCATACAATCAAAATAAGAAATAACATCCAACTTCTATTATAAAAGAATCAAAAAATGTTTCAAGATTTGAAGAACCATGCACCAACTTCTGATTGAGTGATTAAGCAGTTCTTTTCTTCTTTTCAGAAAGTATGATTCAGTCCCTCTTTTGCCCATTAATCTAGCACCAAGAGTCAATTAATTAACAAAGCTCTGAAAAATGTTGTGAAACAGCAAACAATTAAATATGTGTATCAACCCTAACAATTACATAAGTGAAATTACTTCAAACTTTTTCAATTCAACTCACAAGGAAATAAATAACAATATCAACATTGTAGGACAAATAGCATTTGAAGACACAAATAGAATTAAAATACAAATAAAAAAGTTAAAGTACATCCTAAATTTAATCTCAAGAAAACTTAAATAAAACACAATGCGATACAAAGAATTTAAACTTACAAATGGATGATGGAAAAACTGTTAATTTCACTTCAATGTATGTTTTTAAAAATTGGCTCTCTATTGTGGAAATAAGAAGGTTTCTGAGGAAGGAGAATGGAAACTCTGTAGCCTATAGTGTATTCTCGATTTTGTATGAAGGTAAAAGAACGTTGATTTTCATTTTTTTTCTACTCCAATATTCATAGTTTGAAGTCAGGGGGCCACACAGAAAAATTACATCTGTAATAAAAAGAAGGGGGAGAGGGACGAATAATTAATGTTATGTTTAGGGGTGGATCGGTACGGTATGCCGAAAATTTTCTGGTCTAACAATTATACCGTTATTATACCGTTTTTTCCGGTATATCGAAAATTTCGGTATGAAAAAAATCATACCATTACCATACCGTTTGTCGGTATACCGAAATTAAAAAAAAAAATCCAGAAATAAAAAAATGATATCTGAAGTCAAGTTAACAATAAATGACATCTGAAGGAAAATGAATGACAAAATACTCCACAGTTTGGATTTTAGGAAAAGGAAAATGATATCTGAAGTCAAGTTATCATCAACTTAAATACCAAATCAAAATCTCAACCAGCTTCTCTAAGAATCTGAACAATCGAGAACCAACAATACAAATACTATCACACAGTATAATGAAATAACTTTGAGTATACTAAATAAAACAGACACTATAGTCTTAAGAATTTATTATAAGAGGTTAAACCATGAAAGCAATTCTCACCAAATTTGTATGAAGTGAATATGAGATTACAGAAGAAAAATAAAATGATGTAGGGAAGATGATTGCTGAAATTTTGAACTAAAAAATAAAAACGAAACACAACTGCCCATCTTTCTGTTGCAAAATTCGATTTTGCAGAGAGTACTTTCAATCACAGTACTTTCGAGATTTAGTAGAAACCTTCCTAAGATGAAATGAAAATAGAAAAATTGAGTGGGCGCAGGAGAAATGGAAAATAGATTTACCTCATCTACTCGATAGATTTAGATGGATCGTCTGATACTGACATCCTTTAATCTCGGTAGGAATCCCTTAGATGACCGATGTAGGAGTAGGAGCAGAGATTGGGACTGGGACTTGGGGGAATTGGGAAATTGGGAGAGATTTAGATGAATTAGAGGGTTGGGAGCGGCGGGGCAGCATGAGTGAGAGAGTGAATGTTATGTACATAGGTAATTAGGTATTGATCTAGTAATTTTATTTATAAATTATAAATTATACTAATAATTTACGGTATTTCGGTATATATCGTTAATTTACGGTATGTACCGTTTCGACATATACCGAATTTTCGGTATGGTACGGCATACCGCTGGTATACCAAAAATTGTATTGTTATTGTACCAAAAACATTCGATACGTATAATACAGTATTGAAACTTTCGGTATATTGAAATTTTCGGTATTTTTGGTATGGTACGATAAAATAACTTCGGTATACGGCAGATTCGGTATTTCTATCCACCCCTAGTTATGTTGAAGGGAAATGGACCACACAGAAATATAAAATACTCCATCCATCCCAAGATTAATGGCCTAGTTTGGCTCAACACGGAGATTAAGAAAAAATAAATTAAAGATGAAAATGTGGTGTCCCACATATTTAGTGTAATTTTATAGAATATTTAATTCTTATTAATAAAATGATTTATAAGTTCATAAAGTACTTTATAGGTCCAATAAAGTGGTTTTAAATAAGTTGTAGGAAGAAAGAGAGTGAATAGTCTAGAAGGTAGGTAATGATGTTGGATGATTAAAAAACTTAATTAGATTATAATTTAGTCCAAAAAAGGAAACATCTCATCAATACCGGGACACCCAAAAAAGGAAAAGAAGCCATCAATACCGAAACAGAAGGAGTAGTATGGATGGGATGATAATAATAATAATAATAATAATAATAATAATAATAATAATAATAATAATAATAATAATAATAATAATAATAATAATAATGAATTGATTCAGTTCACCCAGACGATGGCCTGGGCAGCCAGAGTGCTGAATTCGCCCCTGAATTCTCCATGTAAAAAATTTGTCTTAACATCTAGTTACTGTAACTTTTAATCCAAATGAGCCACAACTGCCAACATAATCCTGATAGAACTATATTTCACCAGAGGAGAAAAAAGTTCAATAAAATCAACTCCTTCCTTTTGGGTAAAATCTTTAGCAACCAACCTAGCTTTAAATTTGATTATGTTATTCTCTACATCTTCAATCTTCTTCTTAAAGATCCATGTACACCCCACTCCTTTATGAGAGATAGGCTTCTTCACCAAAATCCAAGTTCCATTCTTGAGCAGTGATTCAATCTCCTTTTTCATACAATGTAAAGTCAAAGCAAAAACTCTCTATTATGATCGGTTCTAATGAAAATGGTTTAAAAAAATGTCAAACATTTCTAGCGAGTACCAACCAAGCCATTAAGGTTGTCAAAATTTATTACTAAACAAAAAGGTTGTCAAATTTTATTTAAAGACATGTTTCTGTGGATCCGAAAAGATGTTGGTACGGCCCAACACGATTCCATGCGATAGTATGGTTTTGGGTCTTTTGAGTTTTTTAGTTTAAATTTACGAGCAGTGCGAAAATGTTCGGTTCTTTTTTTTTTTTTTTTTTTTTTTTGACACATCTATTATATCCCTCCCTCCTAAAAAGAAAACAACTTGATTGATTTCCAGGCAAGTTCGATATTGGCCATCCCATGCATTTGACACAAGTCACCATTCACTAGGTTTTGAATATTGAAATTTGAATTATTCTAAGCTGACAATTTAGTTGTTTGCAAGTCAATTATATCCTCACATAAGAACAAATCTCCACTAATAAAAAAAATGTTGACACATTATCTTCATAGTTTAAATCTAAAGTCTCAAAGAGAGTGCCGTCTAATGAAAATTTTAAAAAACAAATCAATATCCCAAGAATTTCAAAATCCTTAATTAATGTTTAATTGTCTGCAACTCTTGCCTCTTTGTCCCAACAACTATGACGTAAATGCGAATATTATAAATAAATAAATAAATAGTCTTTTACTTATCAGTTATCACCAATCACAATCAAGAAAAGCTTAATGAAAACATCACTACTTCCAAAATAACAGCACACCCTAAATTTGAATATTCCTTGAATTGTCTCTTCCTAAAATAGACTAATTCTTGATGTATTATTATAACACATGAAATAACGTAACTCCCCATGTTATGATTCCTACCTTAGGCCTCATTCTCATCAAATGATCAACAAAACTATCAACATTTTCTCATCTTCTCTCTCCCTTTTCCCCCTCCATCGATCACTAATTGCCAAATAAAAATCATGACCATCGACGGATCCGAGACGGGCCCGCCTCCCGACCACATCGTCGGATGGATCGAGGACTCCATATCATACTTTCCGACGATCTTCGACGACCCCTATGAGCCCGGAGACTTCAGTGGTGACTCATGGTGGGATCACAGCCAAAGTCTCGAACACCTCATCAACAGTAGTTTCAACTCTTACAACACTCCGGCCACGGCGGTGGAGACCGCCAGCACGGCCCCGACTCCGGCCAACTCGTTAGTATCCGACCAGTCACTCTCACAAGATTTGAGTAAGAAGAGAAAGTTAACTGATGACTCGAGCCCCAAGATGCCACGCAAGAACACCGGACGACGAGCGCACGAGGCCGGTGCTACCGAGCACGACACAGCCACGGCGGCGGCCCAGAGAAAACTGGCGGGAAACAAGAAAGGGAACAAGTCAGCAGGGAACAACAACGGCAACAACAAGGACGGGAGGTGGGCAGAGCAGCTGCTCAACCCTTGCGCCGCTGCGATCACCGGCCGGAACCCGTCCCGCGTGCAACACTTCTTGTACGTCCTGCATGACCTCGCCTCCCTTAACGGCGACGCCAACCACCGGCTGGCGTTCCACGGCCTCCGAGCAATCACACACCACCTCTCCGGCGCCTCTGGCAGTTTCTCGTCGTCCTCCGGCAACACTTTCGCATCTAGCAATCCCAGATTCTTCAGCAATTCTCTGCTTAAATTCAATGACATCAACCCATGGTTTCGAATCCCAAACAATGTTGCAAACACTTCAATCCTTCAAATTCTTGGCGAGCAGCATCACTCAACCAATCTCCACATTCTTGACATTGGAGTCTCACATGGCCTCCAATGGCCTACTCTCCTCGAAGAGCTGACTCGTCGCGCAGGCGGGCCACCGCCTCTAATCCGCCTCACGGTGGTTCCTCCACTCGCCAGCGGCGACGAGTCCAGAAATGCCACTCCCTTTGCTCACGGTCCACAAAACTACGACTTCGCCTCAAAACTCCTCAGCTTCGCCAAGGACATGAACATAAACCTGCAGATAAACAAATTGGACAACTTCCCCCTGCAAAATCTCAACACACAAGTCATCAACTCCACAGCAGAAGAAACATTAGTCGTCTGCGCGCAGTTCAGGCTGCATAACCTGAACCACAACGCCCCAGACGACGACAGAACAGAGTTTCTGAGAGTGCTAAGAAGCTTGCAGCCAAAAGGAGTAATCTTGAGTGAGAACAACACCGACTGCAGCTGCATTAGTTGTGGAGATTTCACAACAGCCTTCTCAAGGAGGGTGGACTACCTATGGAGATTCTTGGACTCGACCAGCATCGCCTATAAAGGGCGAGAGAGCGACGAGAGGAGGATGATCGAAGCAGAGGCAGCTAAGGTGCTGATAAATGTAGTAGAGATGAATGAGAGAAAAGAGAAATGGTGTGAGAGAATGAAAAATGCAGGATTTAAAGGAGAAGTGTTGGGAGAGGAAACCATTGATGGAGCCAGAGCATTGCTGAGGAAGTACGACAGCAACTGGGAGTTTCGGGTCGAAGAAAAAGACGGCTGCGTCGGGTTATGGTGGAAGGGGCAGCCGGTGTCGTTCTCCTCCCTGTGGAAAACGGATGTGAGAGTGAAGGAGTGTTTGACATAGTTGTGTTAGAAAGCATTTTGCCCTCTGTTTTTCAATGAATTTGAATCTTCTTTTGTAGTGCTGTCGCCTGTGATTGATTTCTGTCCAGTATATAAAACCAGCAGCAATTTTTTCATCCAAAAAAGATAAATAATATTAAAACCAGCAGCAATTTTATACTAATAGTTTCATCTAAGAAAGCAGCGGAAAAATAAAATTAACAAGAAACAAGAATGGAAGAGAAGATATCACAGTATTATGTGCTCAATTATATATACAAATATTCTGTTAATGAATCTACAGTCAAAATGTTGTTAATCTCTTTACACAGTAGCAAGAAATGCTAGCAAACTAATCCCAACTGCTAAAGCTGCAACCATCTCGAATACTCTCACGAGTCATATATTCTTACAGAGCTTCTGATCGTCTGTCTGCATAAGGGACACTTCGGAGACGTCTCGCGCTCGACAGCAAGTGCACAACGCGGACAGCAGACTTTATGTCCACAGGGGACAAAGGCAGACTGACGTCTTCTCATCAGGCAAATCACACATAGCTCGCCATCAGGAATATCTTCAGGTTCATCATCCACCATTTCATCATCCTCGCTAGTAGAGTTATTTTGCTGCTGGGTTTGACGCCGGATTCTCCACTCTTTCCACTTAGTCCAGTTCCTACACAGAGTTCGAAGTGAACCTATGAATAACACAATACTTTGCCCTGTGCAATGCAAAAGTTACACCAACAAATATGCATATCCTCCGACAACTAGAAGTGCAAATTATGTGCGATTCAAATGAAAATTTCACAGAAACAACGGAGGTGAATTTGAAAGGGATTTTACAAGAGAAAATGCTGCACAAGATTTACAGTCCCAGTAAGTACAGATAAGCTTCGAATAAAGTTTTATTCTGGTAACAACTGCGCACCGGAAAAATGTATAAAACTAGCTGTGATTCTACAAAATATATATTTTCAGATACCAAGGCAACTGGCTCATGTCTAAGGCGAAAAAAGAAAATGAAATGTCAATCCACAAGGACAACAGAAGATACAGTGCCCGATATAATTTTTCCCATCAAGATAAATATTGCTGTACTTTCTAGTATGTATGTGTTATTGTGTTCGTGTACATATAACTTGTACATATACAACGCAAAATTCGGGAAAATGAAAAGCAATAGTTTGATCCACCATGTAACTAAGAAAATAAAATTTTCTTAAAGAAGGTATTGTTTTCAATGCAAGCAAAGAGATCTTCTAAAAGGAACTTGCTTAGTTAGTAGAAGTATTCTTGAAGATTAAAACCTATTTGAGTAGGACACATGTTGGAGAAACGTACCTTGCAACAGAATAACCAAGAACACCTATAGCAATTGTACCAAAAACAAGTCCACTCCACATTAACACTTTTGTCCTGAAGGAAAGATCTGCCAAAAGTTGATCTTTGGTCAAATCAGACCTACAGATAGAGCCCCAGATTGGTCAGCTTTCTAGAATATCTCTTGCCAAGGAAGAAGAATTAACACTAGAGACTAATGTAGAATTCCTGATAAAAATACTTCACCAGAATAAAAAACTTTGGTTTCGATCGGGAAATATAAGATAAACAAGCTTTTCTTAAATCCCCAACTTGAAGGTTTGCTTCATAAAAGTTACGAAATTATGAAACTTTACAAAAACCATGTAACAGTTATAACACAGCTTTTGGCGTGTAATACATATTAGTTTTCATGCTGAAGAAACTGCATTTGAATAAGACAGACATATGGGAATACCCCCTCCGCCTCTCCACATACACACACACACACACACACACCAAAAAGATGAGTGGGAACCAAAACAAACACTCTCACACACACAAACACAATAATATATTTGTCATACGAGCGATAACTAAAATGAGCAAATCATGAATGCATAAAAGGTGTGACCATATCTTTGTAATATAAAGTAAACTTGAAGAATATCCACATACAGGAAATAAGGAAGATCTTTGCAGGATTTAATCTCAAAAGTCCCATTTTTCGAACTGCAAATTCCAACAGCAGTTATATCCTTCCCGCAAGGGAGAATTTTCTCTTCATAGAGAATTCCAACCTGAGGGAAAATAACTTTTTAAGTAATGAAGAACAGCATTAAACAACACAACAAGGTTATATAATAAGAAACTCACAGGATATTCAAGACCACAAATCGCCTGAAGCAAAGTGTACGGAGTAGCAGTAATAGGCTGCAAGTGCTCATAAACTGTTTTCAGAGGTAGCGGGTGATTTGATCCTTCCATGTTGACAATGAGATAATCAGATTGTGGCCATTTCCCACCTTCCACAAGAATAAAAGGAACCTGAGGGGAAAAAATCCAATAACATGTCATTGGGGACCAACCTATATTATTGTTGCGAAAACAGAAAATTGTTATTTATGATTAGTCCAGTGATGAAATACTATAATGGAGCTATAAAGATAAATCGCTTCCAAAAGAAACATGTCATTCTAGAGGAAACAGAACACGTTTATCTGTGAGTCCCTCTATGCATCATGTGCTAATGACCATGCAATGTAATCCAATTTTTTCAGAACATTTCAAAATCAGGTATCTGATTCATTAGAAGCTTAGTTCATACATCTAATGCTTGATGATCTTTAACCAACACAATTAGGGAAAGAGAGAAGACTAATGCATTCAGAAAGCAGACAAAGTAAATGACTTAAACTGATATTTCTGGAATTATAAAAAAGTGTAGCAACAAGCAAGAGCACATAAAACATAAGATATCATGTTTGTAACTAAAATATTTTCACTTATAACATAATACAACAGCTGCAAATGAAAGCAGATATCACAAGTCTAAGTCAAGTGTTAAGATTTCATGAATATTGAAAATATAACAGGTTACCATTCTCATAGACATTGTCTCGTGCTGCGTAGATCCAGAAATCATGTTGCGGAGATCAACAGTCCATCCAAAGACCCCCTTCCACTCATGGTATATACACTTCAAGGAAACAAATGAAAGAAAATACAAATTGAGTAAATAATTTGATATAACTAATCAAGATTCTTAGTCAGTGTGATGTAAGGGATTATAAGACAACTTGGTACACAAGAACTTGGCATAACAAAAAATCATCTACTACAAATTTACTATTAGAGCTTTCTCAGTTCATGCTTTTTCAAACAGTTAAAGAAGGCATGAGGGTATAAATTATTAAATTTCTCTAATAAAATAGGCTAACAAAGGAATAGCAAGATAAGGTAAAGGTTAAAGAACGAAGATGAAATAGCCTACGGTTTGAGTTCTCTGCAGTATGACCCCTTTCTCGCCGGATGCCTTCGAAGTGACCAAGTTACTCCCAATCAAGTTCTTCCAGTTCCCCTCCGCCGCCGATTTCACCTCCACGCTACCCCTAACGATGACCAATTTCTCGCCCCCACAATTCGAAGTCGACGCACCTTCGTCGTCTGGACGCGAACCACTAGAATCATCGCCGTCGCTGAGAATAGACCGGAGATCGGACGGAAGAACCGACGGCGCGTCGCGGATTTTTTGGAGGGCTGATGCATTGGCTGTGTATTTGCGGATGCTGCGATACGCCACGTAGGCGACACCGATGCCGAACAAGGCGCCGTCAGCCGCCATCATTATCTGTGTGAGGACCGCCGCCGTCGCGCGGTCGTGAATCGACATCTCTTCGGCCGCTGATTTCTGCCAATCGGAATTTGCCGATTTGCGCAGTGGGTTTGAGAATTTCTCTTGTTTTCGCCTTATTTCTCTCCCCGAAGAGATGGATACTTCTTTTACTTCTAATTACTTGATTATCACAATTTTATTTAAAGCGATAATTACCATATTTTTTTATAAGGATAATTATCATAGTTTTAACTTTCAATACTCTATGTTATTACTATTAGTATTTCAGAAAATTTCGTTAATAAATAATAACGTAGGGCCCAAAATATTAGGGTACTCCGACTATAAATATTGATTGATAAAAGTGGACACAATCAGTAAAATTTTCATTTCTATTCAATAGTGCTAGATCGTCGAGTTGGCAGTTGAAAAAGTGACGTGTTTTAAGTTCGAACTAAAGAAAATGATGAACAAATTTTTTATTATTAAATGGGTAATGATATTCGATTACACGGTGGCCAGACGCGTAGAAAAAAAAAGTTGACTGTAAAAATAGAAATAATCACATTTTCAAAACTTATATTAAAGTACAGCGTGACCAAATAACAGTACCCTAAACTTCTTAAATATAGAAAACAACGTTGTTTTTCGTAAATTGAGTTTGTGGCTTTGTTCTATATTTTAATTGAATTGTTCGTTTTAATTAATATTGTGAGTCCAAAATAAAATCAATTTTATAACAAAATAAATAATATTGAGGGTCCAAAATTGTAATTTACCATATTTTTTTTCTCTTTTCTTTTGATTACTAATTTTGTTAGGATTTATAATACTAACATACTCATTAAAGAGGCTGATATGATTTATTTGTAATGGAAAGTTTGATATCATTAATCTATAGAATTCAGAAATATGACACTCATCAAGTGTAATTCAAAATTCATATTAGCTGCTAGTTTTCAACATAGCCCCCACAATATGAAGATATGAACCAACAAAATGTTGCAATACAACTATCATACAAATTCTACAAAGCTACTTCTTCAGACCAAGGAAAACAAGCAGCAGCCTTACAGACAACACTACAGCTGCATTTGAGACACACACACACACACACACAACATATATACTATGCCTGCAGATCCAAAGGGCACCCCAACAACTGCAATCGCGCAAGAACGCCTTCTTAAGAAGATTTAATCATGTATTTAAACCATAACGGATACTGAAGGTAAAACCATATTCCTATCTTGATGTTATGAACCAATGCAGCTAAATTTATGAGGAATTATAACCTGTTTTGGCATACTGCTTGGGGTGTCACTCTAAGATGAATCCTTTTATCAGATCATTCAAGGAATCAGGAGAATCAAAATTCACTGCATGTCCTGTATCCCGGAGAATTTCCAAACTAGATTTCGGGCCCAAGTTTCTGCATTAACAAAGATGGATATATTATATATGTTAGTGTTACTAGAACTAAAGCATGGAGATTTTTGCCTAAACTGAAAAATTATGTACCTTTGCAACTGATAGGCGAAGCTTAAAGGGAAGATCTTGTCCTTGTCGCCCCAAACAAGCAATATTTCCTTCACCAATCACATGTAACAAGAGAAGAAATATTTAACAGCAAGATGTCATGATTGTTTACCAAAGCATACGTCCTATTCTTTGCAGCTCGTTATGTACCACAAACGCGATGCAATGTCGACTTACCTGAGTGAGTGGTTGAATCTTGCATTTCTCGCTATTGGCCAACAAATGCTCAACTAGCTCTTGTTTCTCTTTCCTGTTAGTGTTGCACATTGTCTATCCAAAAAATGTGGCTTGTGAGATCTCATGTTTATAGATCAAGCTAGTTAATTTTAAACCAATCATTCGGAAATATTGTGCTGTATACTTCACTAATGCATACAAATAACATAGTAAGAATAATGCTCTAAACCAAATCACCAACATTTGCAAGAAAATGCATTGTAGAGTCGATCAGCAAAGCATTTGCAAGGTTTCAGAAGCTCGTTTCCAGCTCATCAAATTCCAAGAAAATATAAAAATAAACATTTTTGCATCATAGATACATCTTCCAGAAAGAAAGCAGATACTAGTCTAAAAGGGCCAGCAACCACAGTCTATCAGGATGTGAAATATGCAAGTTGTTTAAGACTTGCTGAATCTCCGGTTACTATAGATATGTTGATTTTGACATCCAACCGCAATGAGCTAAATATGTCAATGAGAAAACAATGCACCCTCATGACAAAAATTACATCGTCTACGTAACCAGACCTTTTAGCAACTTCATTTTGATTTCTTAATAAAGAGCACCGATTGTGACATGTTTAGATCAAGATCATAATTATAAGATGAATATGAACTGCTTAACATTACAGCAACGTATAACTTGTAAGTTACCACTTCCATGTGTAGGACCTTACATGATAAAATACATATTACTCCTAAATATATGTAAACAACCAGATCAAGAAAACGAAACCAAATTCAAAAAAGTTCACTCTCCTCTGGGTAGTATAACTTATCACCAACCACAGAGACAGAAAAGTCATTGCCTTCAATTTGCAAGAAATATCAACTTGCAATATCGTCATCAAATGGTCTATGACGATACAAAGACTTGACGACAAGGACTGCTCTTAAAGAGCAGCCAATTGTTGAACACTGTATGAGCCACAGATCACATCCTACCTACACGATCAACAGTTGATCCACCGTGTCACCTTATCTTCAATGTGAAATCATCCAAAAACTAAGGCACGCTCACCATCTCAATCATCACAACTACCTTAGTCGCATTAATCAATGAAACAGTGTGAAAGGGCATACTATCATCAAACATCACACAAGATCAAACACATCGTCAAATTGCAGAAGAAATCACACATCAATTAGAGCTGCACAATATTGAAAATCTGTTTAGAGCACTCACATCAATGAACTCTTCGAGCACGAAATCCGGGGCCCACCTCAATGGATTCGACTTGTGGACGGAGAGCTCCACCAGCCGCCTCATCCCGGCTGGCCTCCGCGGGAGGAGAAGATCCACTACATCGATCCCCACGCTCTTAAGCTGCTCCCCTTTCTGGCTCTGCGTGCACCCGACCCCACTGCTCACGATCACCGCCTTCTCCACCAGCTCCGGATGCATCTCAGCCATCCGATAGCACACGAACCCGCCGTAGCTGATTGCGTACACCGAACACCTCTCCACACCCAAACGCCTCAGCCCCGCCGCCACGCACTCCGCCTGAAATGCTTCGGTGCGGTTCGTGCGGTTCGTGTAGGATTTCCCGAAGAAGAGGAGGTCCGGTATGTAGACATTGAAGGATTCGGCTAGTGACGCCACCTACAAAAATTTCAATCGGAATCAAAACTTTCAAAATCCAAACACTTTCGCTACAATTCAGACGAAAAAAAATGCATCGAATATCACTACAAAATCAGACAAAAATCGGACGGCATTTCCAGTCGACTGAAGTGCGACTTTAACCTAAATTTCAAGGAATCGAGATCGATAAAAATGACGACAAAATCAATGCAGGCAACCTGGTAGACGAATTGCCACTTAGAGTTGCCGCCGTAGCCATGGATCATCAACAGATTGGGCTTGTTGAATCGGCGGTGGGCGGGGGCGAGGAAATGCATGGTGGTCTGATCGTCCAAATCGACGGCGCATTGGATCAGGTTGCATGCGAATTTGAAGTAGACGGAGAGGATCCACTCGAAGGCGGGAGTGAAGATGGGGAAGCGGCGGATTTTGGAGAAGGGAGAGAAGAGGTAGTGAGAGATGGTGGCGGCGAGGGATACGTGGAAGGAGAGGAGGTGGTGGAGGAATAGGCGCAGAGTCTCCATTGATGGAGGAGCTAGAGCTCGAGAAATTGAGTTTGTGTAAGCGAATTGTGGAAGTGGTGATGATTTTGATTAAATATAAGGATTCTATTTATTTTTTGTATATGTGGGCCCCGAAATTTAGGCTTGTTTAGAGAGTTTGTGTTTGGGTCCCATCAAATACTACTACAATACTACTACTTTATCTTATGTTCATTTCAAAAAAAAAAAATTGTGTGGTTTTATTATATTCGGTGCAATTATTAATGCAATGTGCATGTCTTCCTAATTTTAGTGGGGAATTAATTTTAGTGGGGAATTAAGTCCTTCTTTCCCAAGGAGCATGCAAAAAACAAAGTTTTTGTAACTTTGAGCTTGGAAGATGAATTAAATCTAGGGCCCAAACAATCAAGATAATCAAGTTTAGACTACACTTTTACAGGAGTCTATGAAATTTTTAAGGAGTTTGAAAGTTGAAGCATATTCAATTTAGACTTTTCAAATTCTTTTGAAATTTGGTGGTATTCAATTACGATTTTGAAAACTCTTTTAAAATTTAGGGGTATTCAATACTCCATGGAATTTCTATCTCCGTTGAGTCTGACCAAATTCCATCCAAAATTTGTACAGGACGAAATCCGACCTTCGACCACGAGATTTTGAGATTCTATGAAATACCAGCACCGGCGACAATCCAGAAACCGCTGGAGGTGAAAGGTCTCCAAAGGCTTATAACCCTCCAGCTTCACGTATTATCAACATTTTCCTTCATTTTGCTTTGGTGCAGACTACTTGTTCCTTCATTCTTCTTCCAACAACAAAGTCCAACAACAAAGACACTATTCTTCAACTTATTTTCCATTATTTTTTCTCTTTATTTTGTTTGTGTACTGTATGTGTATGGATTGTGTTATGTTTTTTTGTTCTATATATTTTTTCAACCATGATTGTTTGGAGGTTTGGAACTAGATTTTTCCCCATCTTTTGCTAATTGTTTATTGATTTTGGTTATAGATGTTATGGATCTTTGTTATATAATTGTGTTTTCCCGTCTATTGGTTTGGATTCACGCATTCGTTTGGTTGGATTTCTAGTTCATATTTCTGCATTTCAATATACTTGTTTCGCCGATACCAGCGCCCGCTGGGTTATAGCGCTCGCTGGAAAATCTTGTCATATAGCATGCCAGCGGGCGCTGGATAGCAGCGTGAAGGGTTGTATACGAAAGCAAGACTTTGGTTTATATACAATTGATATTTATTTCACTATAATTCTCCTATCTGAAATGTTTATTATTGCATAATTATTATTTGTCCAAATTATCTCAATATCATAGATTATATAGTGTGTTGTAGATCACAGAAGATTATATAATCGGCATTTTATGAGATATAAACTAATATTCACAATCGAGACAACTTGGACGAGTTGTTGGTTTAGATTGTAGCATAATAGTACTAAATAGTTGATCTTGGCTATTTATTTATGCTAGTACGTTAATCGTATTGAAAGGATCACAGTGAGATTAATTCTCTGTTCTGAATTATTGAGAATTAAAGATCTCGGTGACTTAAATAGTCTTAACCTTAATTGGGCTTATCAGTATGAATAAGTGTCTGACTATTGCTTTGATCTATTATACATGAGAACTTAATAGTGGTTCGAAATTTCGTATTTTGGGCGGTAGCAGTTCTTATTTGATATTGATAGAGCTGCAATAAGGATCCGTGTCCTATGCATAATGGGATGATGATATCCTCTCGAGGAACTTAATAAGTTTATCGTATTAAACCCTGCAGGTGGAATTAGTTCCGATACGATGATAAGTTTAAGTGGTAGCACTCGAGATAGTTATTTATTAGTGAATAATTAATTGGTTAATTAATTGCTGTCAGAAGTATTTAATTAATTAATGGATATTCGAGAATCTTAAACACGGAGATTAATTAAGTCTAATACTAGCCCCGACTCAATTAAATAAATAAGAGGGTAAGTCAGTATTAATTCTTTAGTGGAATGAATTAATATTTATATCTGATTTATATTTATGGGCTGAATAGATTAAATCAGATATTATCGGACCAATCTTATTTAAGCTAGTAGATCCCTTAACTGGCCCAATGGCCTGTGTTTCTAGTGGGCTAGGCGCCTGTTTCCTACGGCCCGTGAGGGTTGTCTAGGTTCGATGAATGTGAGCAGTTATTTATCTATAAATACAAGGCTCATAAGACTCATTACTTACTTGCATTCTAAGCAATAAAACCCTAGAGAGAGAGAAAATCGGTGCCTATCCCATAGCAAGAGAGAGGGTACGAGGTCGATCCCATCCATCGTCGTATTCTAGCCGGGAACAGTTCAGAAGGTCAACTCTGGAGTCGTTGTGCATCAAATTCGCAGGTATATCGAATAAACATTCTATGATTGCAATTAAATTCATAGGAGCATGCTAGATATGGATTTTGTATGTGTTTGTTAGATATCCATAATTGATCCATGAGTAAAGAACGAATTAGTTTTCAATAACCAGTTCCTACACAGCGATGGCTGATGGAAATGAGGCCGATTAATAATGGTGATGGAAATGAAGACGATGAGAACGAAGATGAGAATGCGGAGTAATGTATATTGTTAATTTTCACTTTTGAGACTAATACATGTTGTTATTTTTCACTTTTGAGACTAATGATTGTTGTTATTTTTCACTTTTGAGACTAATTTATGTTGTTATTTTTCACTCTTGAGACTAATGCATGTTGTTCATGTTTGGTTTTCAATTTGCATTATTCTCCTAAGCAAGTAAACAAGTAAAACAAACAAACGGTTCAAAACATATTGCATCATCAAAATACAATAATCCAAATTGTTCATCTAAATTCCTAAAACAAACGGTTCAAAACACAAAATTAAGCGAAATTGTGCAACAATCTTACAAAAACATATTGTTCGACATAAAAATAAAGCAAAACAAATTGTTCAACACGAAATAGGTAATTGTTTGACATAACCATTCCCAACACCGGCTGGGTTCCAGCGCCGGCTGTGTAATACCCCATCTCTCAAAGTTTCCTAAAGTAGAAAGTTTCCATAAAAGGAAAGTTTCCATAAAAGGAAAGTTTCCCAAAAGAGCAGTTTTCCGAATTTGTGAAATTCGGTGAATGAAAGCAAGATTATGTGAAGTGCATGTTTATATGATCTTATGTGACTAATGTGTGCATGAGAATGTGAATTATTGCAATGATTTGCATGAAATGTCGAAACTCTGGTTTTTGGGTCAGAAACGGAGTTTTTCGTCTTTTAGTGAAAAAAGTTTCTATTTTTCACCAAATTTTAGTATGTTGTTCATGATGGAATTTCATGAACTTTGGTGTAAGTTTTTAGTTCAAAATCGTTCATGTCGGAAAAAGAATGTGTATGTTAGCCGATTTCCAGTAAAAGTACATTGTGTAGTTAGACTGCATTTAATGTGGGGTCCACAGTCTTCTAGAAGGAGGACACTTGTCACTCTCTCAACTAGTCCATCCATGGACACATATCATCTCCTCATTTCATGTAACAAACTTGGCTTGCAAGTTTCGATCTTAGCCTTCCATGTTGGAGATTGAAATCTAACCATTCATTTTTGACCTAATGTCACCTATTTAAGAGAAATGAACTCCATTTCTCCCCCTTTACCCCTAAATTTCGGCTGCACCACTTCTCCATCATCTATCCATGATTTCTTCAAGATTCAAGCTAGAATCATCAAGAATCAAAGTTTCATTCCATAGAATCCCTTCAAGGAGGTTAGATCATGTCTTTCTAGCTTCAATTCTTTCAATTCTATGGTGAAACAAGTTGTAATCTCCTCTCTTCTACACACTTATAGTTTCGTTCATGGTGAACGATCCATGGGATCCCTTGAAGCTTCAATTATGTTATATTCTTCATCTAATAGACCTATTAAAAGCTTTCAATTGAAGGTAATTCTCAAAACCCTAGCCTTATCTCTTCATGAACAATTTAGGGTATAAATTGGGGGGTTTTTTATTCATGTCTTCTATGATGAAATTGATGTTTGATTTGAGGTCTAAGGAGTTAGATGTATCTATCCATGTATAAATTTCATGATATGAAGCACCCTTGCTCATTAATGGGTATTTTTCAAAACTTAAGGGGAATAATGAAGTGAGATTTTCATGGGGATGATTTTATATGCATGAATTGAGCATAGAACCTTGTTCTTGGGTAGATTTGGAGCTTATATAGAATTTTTTAGAATTTTTGCATGATTATTTGATGAAAGTCAAAATTTATGCAAGTAGTATGAGTTAGGGCATTTTGTTTATGAGCTTGTATTGATGAATTGAGGATATATGATTCCTTTATGATATATTTGAGCATGATTGGAAGTGGTTTGCATGAAAATGATAAACCCTAGCTCTAAGCCCTATAATAGCCGAAAATGTGTATGAATAAAGTGAGTATAATTGCTCCAAGTATGTTATGATAATATGATGCAAATATGATTGATAATATAGACAAGCATGATTAGGACTTGTTTGGATTCCTAATTATTATGTTGTCTTGAAAGCATGTTGTCATAAGAGACTAAGAAAAGCGAAGTTAAGTATGAAGTGATGAAGTAATAGCATGATATGATGAGAAATGAAAGTAAGCATGATGTAGAAGTATTTATACTTGCTAGATTGTTATAAAGCATGAATCTTTGCAAGTTGTGTGGTCTTAAGAGACCAAGCATGTTGAAGTTATGCATGTCATGATCATATCAAAGCATGCTTAGATGCATAAAGTTGTTAAGTAAGTTTAGTAAAGAGCAAAGAAGTAGTGGGAATCCGTTGAATTCTTTTGTTGTTAAGATGTCTTCATTAAGAGTTAAGAATTATCCTTTTAAGATAAGTTAAGTTGAAATGATAAGATTCGTTTCTCGTATTCCGTTGTTCCATTGCTAAATCGTGATCGATTGAAGGAACTTCCAGAAGAGAAGTGAAGTGAAGGCGAGGAAAGGAAGCAAGTAGAAAGCAAGGAAAAACATCTCTTAAGGTGGGCTTTTCTAAACAAAGGACTAAGGGTGAGCAAAAATCGAATCAAACCGAAAATTTGAACCGCACCAAACCGCAATTTGCAGTTTGGTTTGGTTTTTTAATTTAACGGTTCAGTTCGGCTAAAGAAATAAAACCCGAAATTATTTTGGTTTGGTTCGGGTTTGGGCCAAAAAAAATTGACTTCTACCCGAAAACCAAAATATTTTTATATGTTAGTATTTTTTTTAATTATATTTATATTAATGTTTAAAAGTAATTTAAAATTTATGATTGAAATTGTGATAATCTAATCATCAATTTTACAAAATCATGTGTCAAATCATAAACCCATCTTGATATCCCAATCATAAACGATAAACTCTGTCCCACCTCCAATTGCAATGTCGCGACGCATGTCATCAACGATATTGCTTGGCTTTGGTTGAACCAATATATTTGCTATATTTTGTGCAAATGTATTAGAAAATAGGAAATAAAATAGGTCCAAATGTTGTGAAAAATATGCACTTAAAAATATGTAAAATTTTCGGTTAAAACCGAATATAATCGAATCTGAACCGTAAATTACGGTTTGAATTCGGTTTGGTTACACATGTAATACGATTTGGTTTGGTTTGGAAAAAAATATACTATTCGATTTTCGGTTAATCTTGGTTCGGTTAGGGTTGTGCCTAAACCGCCCGAATGCTCAGCTCTACCGAGGACCTTTATGGCCTCCATACATGTTGATACATGTTTTATAAATGTTTAACTTGCCTTTTTCTCTAAATTTGTGTGTGATCCATCTACTAGAAAGAAGAACGAATTCGGTCTCACACAAGGTGAGATTTGTGCACAATAGGAATCATGAGCCTCTGGCCGATTCTGGTGATTAGAAGGAGGCCTCCTTCTCTTCACTGTTAAAGTAAAGTTTGTAGACATTTTGGATTCACTCACTTATGTTTTTACCAGTCGATTAAGAAAGAAAATATTTTTGGCTTTTGCCCAAGGTAATTTCTTTATTAAAAACCCTTGGTGCTCAAACTCAAGTGGCAAGATTCATTTATTCGATATGGTTGTAACCTTATTATTTTATTCGGGTCTGTAACTTAATCCTTGATGCATGCATTCTGAATCCCTTTGACCCCAAATCCCTTTGATGCTTGAACAAGCATCGAAACATGAATCTCTTTCTTCAAACTAAAAAGTAGTTTTGGGCTTCCAACTGGCCTCTTAAAAGTCTTTTGATAATGATTCAGTTTTTAGTACTTTGGCCCTTGGTGTTGATTCAAAGCTTTAGATCCAAGCATGCTAAGATCCCTTTGATATTCGAACATTCAAGTTCTTCTGATGTCTCAAAGATTGAGTTAGTTTCAAGCATGCTAGTACTGTTTGACAATCATGACTTTTATTTCTTCAATGCCTCAAAGTCGTGAGAATAACTTATACCCGAGCATGGTAGGCATCCTACTTATATGTTCTTCATTTCTAAAAAGGGGGGCCTTATCAGTCAAAGAGTAAGGTTAAAGTAGACGTCATGGTTCACTCGTTCTAGTCATCTTTACTCTAGAACCGGCGTAGGATAGTGATATGGTTTCAGTCCACCCTTCCAAAAACAGTAGTTAGGCGGGGTGGGTTGTTACAGGCTGGGAACTGCATGGCGTAAAAATTCCAGCGACGGCTGGGAATTGAAAACTCCTTTTCCTTTCTCACTGCCTCCTACTCCGTACTCAACACCTTCTCCATTTTTTCTCACCACAATACACCTACACACATATTTCAAACTAGATATCAAATACCAAGCAATATAACAACACAACAAAAAAATGAGGAATGACAGAAACAGTAATAGCATACGCAATAAAGTCACTACTGAGGTGGTGGTTGCGGTGGCGGGTAGAAAGCAATCCATGCATCCCATTGACTCTGTAAAGCCGCAATTTGTTGATCTTGCGCATCAAATCTAGCTACAATTTGTTGATCTTGCGCATCAAATCTAGACTGCACCTCCTGCCTCAATAACCCAAAGGATGTGTCGAAGTGATCCCGAAATGATTGTAATCATTATAGAATCGCTGATACACATCTCCCGATATGGGTTGTTGTTCAGGAGACAATGCATCCTCCGTTACCAATAGTGGATGGGCCGGCTTCAGGATTATTGACTATGGGAGGAAGATTGCCCTTAGCAATTTGAGAGTTTACAAACTCCCAAACACAATGCCTCTTTGCCGAAGGAATCAAAGTGTGTCGATCAGAAATAAGTTGGGCTCCTTTTAGCTCACTAAAGTCAATGAAGTAAGGCCTAAGTTCTTGGTAATCCTCCTGGGGACCCGTGGTGGCAGTAAGAACTCCTAAATCATATGTTAACTCCGTAACAATGGGACACAGAGAAGCAGTGGCAGAAGGACGATTCTGCATATTAGTCATAACCGTCCAAATGAAGTTTTGTAATACAAACCTTTGTGCCTTTTAAAGCACAACACAACAGATACACTTCAGTGGAATTTACTTTCTTCGCCTGCTGCTTCCCAGAAACATTGTACGCAATAAATTTGTGCACAATGGCCAATGCCGGGTTTGTAATGTACCAATTCGGCATACCAGAAGAGTTCCAATTTTTAAACCCAGTCAATTCCTCCCAACCTTCATTAGTGTTTCGACTTAATTTATCCTAAAGTCGTCCGCAATTAAACATGATTAAAGTAGCATAAATTAATCAACCCAAGTCGTCTCTCAAGGAAAACTTAACTCGGAAATTATTTGTATTGCAAAAAGAAAAGAAAAAGAAAGCAGTAAAAAAGGTAGGGTTTTGATGTGTTTATAACTAGGCGAAAAGATAAATTAAGCATAAATTAAGCATAAACTAAACCTCTACACGTCGTGCACGGGTAGATTTTTGCTGCAAACTAGCTGCGTGGGTTTCAAATATATCCTTAAGTTGGTCAGCAGTCTTCACTGCTATGTTTTCTCCAGCTGTGCTATCTACCATAAATTGAGAGGTGTGCTGCAACCCATCATAAAAGAACTGCCAAAGCATTTCTGGTACCATCTGATGGTGGGGGCATTGTTGAAGCAACTCTCTAAATCTCTCCCATGCCTCATGGAAGGGCTCATCTCCAGCTTGACTGAAATGCATTATTTTTGTCCTCACTTCTTGTGTTTTGTGGTTTGGACAATACTTGAGCATGAACTTCTCACAGACATCCTTCCAAGTGGTAAAAGAGTTTGGTGGCAATGAGAGGTACCACGACTTGGCCTTGTCCTTCAAGGTGTGCGGGAAGCATTTCAGCTTCAGTTGATCCTCAGTAAGTTCTCCAAGAAGAAAAGACTGGACCACGGTACAAAATTCTCTGATGAATTGCAATGCATCATCATTTGCCATACCATAGTATAATGGCAACATATTGAGGAGATTATGCTTCAAATCATAATTCCTTGCTGCGGCTGGCAGGACAATAGCTGCAACAGTAGTCTCAAAAGTCGGCCTAGCAAAATCTTCCATAACTTTCTGCGCCATTTTGATAACTACGACTTCTTTTTCTAGTTGATCACTCTCAGAGTCGTCTGACTGATCACAAAAAATGTTGCCCAACAAAGCTTCTTCTTCAACTCCGTTAAGGCTTGGTTCGGTTACCTCCTTTACTTTTTCCAGAATTGCACTCTTCCGATTGATGTTGTCAATATACGGTGCTAATGGTTGATTCTGACTTCTGCGACCTCGCATACACAACACTAGCAAACGAATTACACGCACCGGAGGGAGAAAAATAACCAAACAAAAATAAAAAGAAAAAATAAAATAATGCAACACAAATAATCGCCTAAAGCTTTCCCCGGCAACGGCGTCAAATTTGTTTCGACTAAATTTATCCTAAAGTCGCCCGCAATTAAACCTGATCAAAGTAGCTTAAATTAATCAACCCAAGTCGTCTCTCAAGGAACTTAACAGAGAAATTATTTGTATTGCAAAAAGAAAAGAAAAGGAAAGCAGTAAAAGGTATGGTTTTGATGTATTTATAACTAGGCGAAAAGATAAATTAAGCATAAACTAAACCTATGCAAGAATGAAAATCAAATCTAATGAATGCAATAAGAATAGCGGAACTAAACATGAAACCAAAGAAATTAATTGCATCTAGAATTTGAAATAACAAGAATAAATAAACTCATAAACTTAACTTGAATTGAAAGAAATCTGAAATTGAAATTGAATCCGTGGTGTTGATGTTCTTGAATCCAGAATGAAATTACTAATCTATGAAAGCAATAAACTAAGAACAATCTAAAAAGTATTTTGGGTGCTCAAAAACTGGAGAAAATCGTGTCAAAGGGGAAGAAGAGGCGAAAGGAAATAAATCTATTTTACTTATAGTAGGTTTCATGCCTTCACGCCGCCATGTGCCAAGCGATCGCTTAGAGGGTCAAGAGATCGCTTGGCCCTGTTCTCTGTCAGCCCGAAGCACTTCGTCAAGCGATCGCTTGTAGTTCTGAGCGATCAATTGATCCAGCCTTGTGCACCCTTTTTGTTTCGATCATATCTCTCTCGTCCGAACTCCGATTTGCGCACGGTTTTTGCCTACGAACTTATATCGAGACGTACTTCAATACTATCAAGTCAAACTCCTCAAATATTTGTCATATCATTTCTCATTTTCGTCCATCTCTCGTCTATTCTCGTGCAATTCTTACAAAACCAACATGTTAGCGAGATTAACTAAAATCAATGAATTTAACAATAAAATCCGACAAAATAATGATGGGCAAGATCACTTGACACATAAATACACAATCAAAATGAAGCACAAAATGAGGTGAAACAATTAGCATTAAACCCCTTAGGCTAATCTCGTTCCCAGTAGTAGTAAACCCAAACACAGATTTCATTCTTGCTCACCCTATTTGATATTCCTTATTCTTCATCCTATTCTCAATCTTCTTCGTATCCCCACTTAAAGCCATAGTAGTTAAAAACTCATATAACACAAAGGATCATAACCAGAAAAATTGACAGTTATAGCAAAAGTATCAAGTCCCAAATTCTTTAAATATTTCACAACTCTAGCCTGAACTTTAAGATCCATAATCAAATCACAATCCAAACAATGAGGTCGTGTGATTTCAGCAGAATTAAACTTCGTATAAACATCACCTTCCCATTCACATTTCAAAAAAAGGGACAAGAATACCTTGCCGTGAAATTCTCTTCTTCTTCAACTTCGACATCCTCGGGTTCCATATTCGCGTCAGTCGTAACATTGTCATTTTTTGTGCGAACCATTTTAGGGTGGCAACGACGACGGGATGGCAATGGCGGCGGCGATAGGGTGGCAGGGACGGCGGATAAGCAGCGAGGGTGTGGGTGGAGGTGATTAAACGATGGTGTTGAATGGTGGAAGATAGGGGGTGGGAGTGGGAAGATCGACAGCGGCGGAAGCAAAAAAAGAAAACCTAATTGGAGTCTGATTTGAGCGGTGCAGAATTAGGGTATTTATCCCGTCTATTACCAGCGACGGTGGCTGGCCAGCGAGCGCTAACTTCAAGTGCAACGATCTCTGAGGTCCAGCCGGCGCTGGCTTTCATGGAATTCAACTTCAACGAAGTCGTCCAAATTCCACGCGAATTCCATCACAAATTCCTCCCGACTCCACGCGGAGTCAATGAACTTCAAAACTCCACTGACTTTTTAAACTCCTTAAAATTCCAACAAACTCCCAATCCAATACACCCATTAGTATCGACAAAAACGAACCTGATTTAACTTGATTCAAATTTAGAACCATTTTTTTCTCGCAAAGTAAAGAAAATAAACGTGGGGAAAATTAGTTGGACAAATTATAATTTCGAACCCAAAATAATACGTGTAGTTTCGGTTTAGGCTGCACTTTATTATCTATTTTAATGCCATACACAAAAGATGAAAAATTATGACTAGTTAAAAGGGAAGTAAATTTGTCTTTAACGTTCTCTAATTTATTCCTTCCAAAAATAGAAGTTCTTTAGTTTATTGCTTTAAATCTTTAATTTATTTTCTTAAAAGCAATATCGTATTATCGTGTGACCACAAAAGAATAAATTTCCTTTACTTATCCAATTATGGTTTGATTTTCATTTCAAAAAATATACTTGACTTTGAAATCACAGTCATATAATATATGTTACTGTAAGTGCATCATTAATAGCTGCAACTACTTCCCGATTTTTTTTTTTTTTTTAAATTCGTGAGAACCTGTAGCCGCTATTTTTGGTGTACACTGGGTAAATTTATATTTTTGTACAGTAGTTTATAAACCATACCTTCCAAATACAGGTGTAACAGGCTCGACCTATAAAGGCGGGACAAAACAGTGCTACAAATGAGGTTTGAACCCACCCCCTCTCGCCTACACCTTCCAAGTACATGTATGACAGGCTCGACCTATAAAAGCGGAACAAAACAATGCTACAAATGAGGTTTGAACCCACCCCCTCTCGCCTCAAGCTACCTTACATACATAGAAACTACAGCTAGGCTATAGCTTCAATGTCTTGAAAAATTACTTTGTGCAATTAAAAAATGAGTTACATACAGTAAAACCTCTATAAATTAATACCCTTGGGATCATGAAAATTTATTAATTTAGAGAGGTATTAATATATAGATAAATAATATTTTATTAATTAAAAGAGTGACTTTTTAATTTCAGAAAATTAATTATATTCAGTATTCATGTGTATTGAAAATAAATGAATTCATATATATTTCATTGAATATATTCATGGATCATCCAATTTGTTGTAACAAATACATATATTCATGTACAAATGAAGTAATCTCAAGCGACTTAAGTGAGACAAGCTTCGAAGAAGACTTGCATGAGCTTGAGAATATGGTTAAGGATGTTGGTTATCACAATCAAATGGACGTCAATAACTGTTAGACTATCCAGGTGAAAATGATAAATGTTCACAAATTCAATGTTTGGAGGAAATTGTGGCTGACATTATTGATGATCCTACTAATGATGAAGTTGAAGATGATTCAACACCATTGGAACTAGTCACGTGAAAGAAAGCTTCGCTGCAACAACTCTTCACAATTTTTTATTGCAGCTAGAGAACTCGACACCGAATTTTTTTAGTATAACTAGAAAAGTTAGATATGAAATCCAATTAGATTTAAATTTTAAGAAAAACAAATAACAATAGATTTATATTTTAGTTAATTAGCATTATATTAATAATTGTAATATTTAAGAATTATTAATTTATAATATTAATGGGACCTATATATATATAAAGGGATTTTTCAAAAAATTATTATCTTATTATCTTATCAAATTTGATGATTTTTTACAAGGGCCCGAATCGGGACCAGAAAAATTTATTATATTAGAGAATTTATTTTAAATTATAGAGGTTTTAGTGTACTATGGAACCAATATCATAGAAGGGAATTAGATGGTCTAATATATAATACATTAATGTAAATTTTCGTTCCCTAATTAATGCAATTGAAGATAAAACAAAAAGTTTGTAATGATGCATGAAGTTCATGTCATATTTGGACCATGAATTAGATGGTTTGATGAACGCGACGAGGCCACTGGAAACATGCCATTCCGGAGGTAGACAATTTTTATATTTTTAATTATGTAAATTTTGTGTTTCCTTGTTAAATATACTAGTATTAAATTAATTACTTATAGAAACAACAAACACTGTTAAGTCAATTAATACTGATAAAAAAAAAAAGAAAAATACAATAAAAAGAAGAAACACAAAAATTGTAAACCAAATTATATTACTCTCTTTTTATACTCCATCTCCTCCTCCAACTTTACAGTCATGAATTTGTTGGAGGAAAATCTCTATCCATATTCAATGTCAGCAACTCTAATATTCTCTCCGTCCCGTTGAATACGGTCTAATTCATATGGGCATAGAGACTAAGAAAAAAAGTATTTGGTATAAAAAGAATGTTTAGTATAGTGTGAATGTAATATTATAATGTTAATAAAGTTATAAATGGAATGGTAGATAGTGTGTAGTGAGGGTAGGTTAGTAAGATTTAAATAAGATGATGAGTCACATATAATTTGAATGCAATATTTTATAATATTAAATATACACAAATTATTTCCTTTAAAGCAAACAGACAAAGCATAGGGGAATAGGGGAATAGGGGAAGGTCGAAAACAAACGTGAATATTACTAATACATATTCAAAATTGAAATGAACATAGAAACTTCTTTTCTAAAAAAGCTCGTACATATATACACACCTCTTTGCCGTCGAAAACACACTCGTTTGGATTGTTGTACTGGGGTGGCGACTGTCGTAGTTGCGCACCAATCCATTCTCATTTTAAAAGCGACTTTTCACAAAATCAAACAGGGGGCCCTTTTTGCATGAAAAAATCTCAAGTAGAATGAAGTGACGTGTGTACGTAAATATCAAATGATTGAATTCTTAGACTCTTAATAGCGGCGAGCTCGCTCGCATTTTTTGTGGGTCCAGCGTGCCCTCAAATTGTGAACTGCATTGACAAGCTCCTAATTTGTGGAGCTCGTAAGTTTTTTTAAATTAAAAAATATATTTAATGTTAAAAAAATAAAATTCATTTCATCCAAAATAAAAATATTACACTGCATTACAATAAAATTAAAATACTACTCTCTCTGTCCCGCTCATCTTGTCTCACTTTCTTTAAATGGATGTCCCACTCAATTTGTCACATACCAAATAAGGAAAGAATTTACCCTTCAAAATCCTTCAAAAGTGGTAGGACCTACCCACTTCCTGTCTTTTTCCCTTATTATTAATCTCCGTACCCAACAGTAAGGGGACAAAATGAGCGAGAAGGAGGGAGTACATTAAACATAAAAAAAAAAAATACTCCTCATCAACGGGCCACCTATATTTCATTTTAAGCTCCTTATCATAGTTCTCGTGGAACAACTTCTGGGCCGGTGCCATTCCGTCGGTGCTTCTCGTGATGATATGATAGTCTTGCTGCCTAGTAAATTCTTCCATATTACGCGACAGTTTCTCGACCGCTTGAACAAATTCCTCCCAAACACTTCCCGCTGCCAAACTGCTTCCCGAGCTCAATCCGGCCTTCCCCTTCCCTCTTGCCGCCGCCTTTGCCTTGTCTCTATCCATCGGCCGATCGAGTCGACTAGAGTGCTCCGACCCAAATTCGCTGCCGGAAAGTGGAGTGGTGGACCGCGGTGTGCTCCCGCTCGGATTGCTCTCGCCGCCGAATCTTGTGTCGAAGTGGTGTAGCTCTCATCTTCGCCCGTCTTCATTCTCTTTGACCCCGTTTCGATTTGGTATTTAGAGGAGTAGACTGTGACGAACTTCGGCGTGTCTCTTACTACCCGCCACATCTTCAAGTGTTTGAAGGCAGTTTTGCGCGAGGTTCGCCATTCGATGAGAGCTTGGGTCAAAATGTCCTCAACGCTTTCGCCATTTCGGCTTGCCATCTCGCACTCTGATGGTCCCGAAACGAGTTCTGGTGTATGGGGGGGGGGAATACACCAGATGCAACTTTTTAAAACAACCCCCTAAAAATTATCTCAACCGAGTAAGGAAGCTCAGTTGGAATCACAACCGAGTAAGAAACACTCGGTTGGAAGAAATGTGTTGTGCGGAATGTGGTGGAAATTAACTCGTTAAAATTAACTCACGCTTTTATGCACGGTTGGTCAAAAACCAAGACAGTTAAGAATGCTAAGATCAGTTTGTATGCTGGTTAGAAGGACAGTTGAAAATGTAGGAAATAACTGAAGAATAAACTCAAGCACACAGAAATTTACGTGGTTCGGAGAAACCTCCTACGTCCACGGGGAGTTGTGAGTCCACACAACTCTGTCCAAGTTCTTCTGGACAAACCACTCAGCTTACGCGGGCTGAGCAACCGTTAAGGATAAGTTTGCGGGTACTTATCAACCTTACAGTTTAGTTTTCGGGTACTAAATAACCTATCTACTCAGTTGCAGGAAGAGTAGGATCCTAAAACCTTTTCAGGTGAAAGAAAATGGGGTTCCAACTAAAAGCTCGAACACGAAGTGAGCTATGATCTAACACTCTACGAACTCTCACTAAGTGATGTTCTCAAGGTTCGATCTAAAGACACAAAAACTAACTAACTCTAGAACTCTCAACAAGTGATGTTCTAAGAGATTGAATGCAGTTCAGCTCGTGAAGAATATAGCTCTTTCTTTCGCTCTCTGGTTTCTTCTCGCGTGTGTGTCTTGTATCCTTTTCGAATGAATGAAGGCCTCTATATATAGGCGGAGAGAGTCAACTAGCCGTTGGAGGAGCCGTTGATCTCTGTTCTTTGAAAGCGATGGCTTGTCTCTCATTTCTGCAGACTTTCCTGATATGGCATCTGTGCTCTTCTGCTTTCCATCTGAGATAGCCTTGTGTTGGGCCAAATGGGGTAATGACTGAACGGTCAAACCCTCACGTGACTTCCTTTTTGAAATTCAAATCTTAACAATGGACTTCCAGCAAGGAGTGGTCGGTTAAGACTTTCGATCTTCAACTAACTTGTTCTTCAGCTGATGTTCTAACTGATTACTAACAGTTGAACTCTCAGTTGACTTCAACTTCAAGCTGTTAATCTTCTGGGTTGAAATATACAACTGATGTTCGGAAGCTGAACGCTCAGTTGTCTTCCTTGTATCTTCTCAGTTGGGTTTGAACGCTTAGATGATTTCCTTTCATCTGATGTTCTCTTCTCCCATACTGCTTCTCATCTGATGAAAGCTCAGTTGTTTTCCTTACAACTGATGTTCTATCTCTTGAGACTTCTTCCTTTGAATACTTAGTCGATTTTTGCATCTGTATGCTCAACTATCGAACTGACACTTGAACGTAACTTCCCCCTTTTTAATATGATGAACGCTCAGTTGTGTTCCTCACAACTGATGTTCTATCCGAGTGAAGCCTTGTTGCCGTCTTCAGCTGGAGACCTGTAAAGATAAAATCTTAACAACGCTCAAACAGCGAGCCTAACTACTGACCTTAGGATATGGCAACATCTACTCGGTTAGGGTCAGTTGGTTTTAGAATCAATCAAAACTTTTACTTAAATTTCCCAACAATTTCCCCCTTTTTAATGATGCCAAAACCCCTTATAAGAAGTCTAAAACCCTTACAGATCACAACTGATCTAGATCTAACTGACTTATCTAAAATCTCAGCTGAAATTCTAGACTGTCTATAAGATGAAAACATCAAAGGGTTAGCATAGTTATAACATGGTATTGAAATAACTTTGCGATTCAGAGCTTGGACAATGAGGGATTGTACATCAAGTTGAATCTTATAACTGAGTAGTTTTCATTACAACTGATTGTTACAAAGATGAACGCAAAAGACAAAAGTTACAACAGTTGTTCAAAAACTAACTGAGCTAAAATTGTAGCCCATACTTACTAAAAATCCTAACAAAAATTTCCCTCTTAGCAGGTGACTCCTTGGAAATGTCCACTTCATGCTCCTTGCAAACCTGCCTTGCCTAAGCTGCGATCTTCGTGCGGTTCGGGTTGCGAGAGTCTGGGAGGAAGGGAGGCCGGTAAGTAACCTTTTGGGGAATCGGAACTGTGTTCAAGTCCAGGTTGGCGTCAATCATAGCCCGCCTGAATTGGCTGAATATGCCCGGGTCTCCTGAGTGCAACTCGGTCAGCGCTTCCTTGAACGCTTTCCTCGGGTCATCAGTTGCGTAAACCTTTCTATAGTAGAAGTCGTTCACGAACTCCTGCTTGAACAACTCCCACTCTTCATTCCACTCGGTCAGCATCCACTTGTCAACATGCCTAAACTGACTCTCGACTTTGGACTTTGCTGGCAACCTTTGTTGCTTCAACCGAGCTTCCGCCTTTGATTGATGTTTGTTGATGCAGCGTCGGCTGCGGGAGGCAACGTTGCGGTTCAAATTCTGAGACATTTTCTTCAACTCTTATTCGAACTGGTTTACCCTCCTCGCCTGGCTGGCGGCGAACTTTCTTATCCAGCTCGAGTTCAGAATCCAGCTCGGCAGCGATCTCGGCTATGGAGCTGTAGGAAACTCCAAATTTTTCTGCTTGCTCCAAGTCTTTAGACATTTGGGCTCCACCGACTTCGGTTGACTTGGAAGCAGCAGACTTCCTCTTCCTCAGCTGGGATTTTGATTGAGCAGCTGGCGTCTCTTCTTCTTCCTGCACCTCAACCTCCGTCTCCTTCTCTTCCCCCTTTTTGGCATCAGCAACAAGGCTTGCTACTGAACCATCCAGAGAGGTGAGTTGTTGTTCGGCAAGTTTGATGCGGTTGAAGAGTTCATCGACCGCGCATTCGAGCTCCACCTTCTTCGCCAGATCCGGGTCCTAGCGCTCTTGTTCGGCTTTCTTCAAGTCAGAGAGGTTCTCGATGACCTCAATTTGAAAAGCCACGAACTCAGCCCATCGCGACTCGAAGCGAGACTCCCATTCAGCATCTTGTGTCTGTTGGGACTTGGCAAGATTGGAGTCGGCCAAGGATTTGAAGACGTTCAGTTCCGACTTCAATCCCAACAGAGTGGACTTCAACTCCGACATTTCTTGACTGGTGGAGGAGGAGAATTCTTCCAGTTTGGTCTTCATTGCAACATTCTCCTCCACCAGTTGCTGGTTCTTCACTTCTTGCGCTTCCAACACCCTCAGCTGGTCATCTTTTTGTTGTTGGGGGTTGGCAAGCAGTTCGGTCCTCAGTTGGTTCACCCTCTCAGCAATCAGCTCACAGATTTCGTCAGAGGAGGGAGCTGGCTGATCCACTGGAGGGTCTTGTGCAATCAGAGTTAGAGGCTCAACTGTGACCATGGTTTGTCGGTTGGCCAGGTACATCTTCAGTTCCTCTTCTTCTTCCTTCGCTGCTGCGGCGGCTGCATCCACATGCTCAAGAAAGTCGGCTGACTTGATCAGCATACTTTCGAGGAAGTCAATGCACTCTTGTCCAGCTGCCTCCCTTGTGTCCGTCCCTTCAGCTCTGCTCTGGTCCAGCCGACGAGTGAGCAGCGCAATCCGGTTGTTGTAAGCCACCTCCAGGTTGGAGTAGTTGAAGTAGGCTCGGATGCGGGACTCATCTGACTTCAGCCTGTCCCAGCTCTGCACCCTGATCATATCTTCTTTGACGTACCAATGGCTGAAGATCAGGTGGAACTGATATAAGAGCTCGGTTCCCAGAGTGGCGAAGACTGGCATGTTGCGAGCCTCAGGGAACATGCCTAGCAGCTTTTGGAAGCAGTAGGCCACCCTGCCCTCTTGCTCCAGAGCAACTGCCTGAAGGTCATCTGCTTCATTTATTGGGGAGGGAGAGATATCATATGGTAGAGGATCAAAAGTTTCATCGATGTTGGCCAAAGAGTCAGTCGCAACATCGGCATCAAGCTGGGAGCTCGGAATATTGGATTCGATTTGGAGGGGGGTTTCAATTGTTTCCTCAACATTGGCCGAAGGAGCGGTCACAATGTTGGCATCGAGCAAGGTGCTCGGAATATTTAGTTGTAGAAGGGTTGAACGAGCAAGAGGCTCTGGAGGCGCTACGGCATCAACTCCTGCCGTGGGGGAGGTTGGGGCGTCGACAAGGTCCTCAGATGAGGAAGAAGCGTCGGACGTCACATCCGTCTCTATGCCCTCAGCCTCGTCAGCTCCGGTGGCTCGAGGGACGATCTCGAACGTGGCGGCCTCAGCTGAACAGCTGGACTCGAAAGGCTCCTCAGCAGGTATCGACTCAACCGGTGCCTCCTCCTCAGCTGGAGCTTGCTCCTCAGCTGGCTCCTCAGCTGGTACCTCAACTGACTCCTCAGCTGACTCATCAGCTGGCACCTCAGTTGGCTCATCAGCTGGCACATCAGCTGGCTTCTTAACCGACTTCTTGAACCGTATCCTCAGCTTTTTCTGGGCAGGCTCCTCAGTTGTTTCCTTCTTCGACTCAGCTCGTCGGCGTGCAGCTTTGGACTCGGCGGGGCGAGCAGCAGCTGGTTCCCCCTCAGCTGTGGACTCAGCAGACTTTCCAACCTCCTTCTTCTCCTTCGGAGTGTACACACTCCTAAGCGCCTCCTGTGCCTTCTTCGTTGTTGGGAACAGCAGCAACTTCTTGACCGACGTCTTCTCACAGTCATTCCAGACCATGTTGCGATCCTTGGTCGCGAGCAAGATCAGGGCTGAGATCTTGCAGCCGAAGTTGAGCGTCCCTTTCACACTCAACAGCTTCTCTCCAGACTCGGATGTTGTCTCGGAGATCTTCGACTTCTCCACCATCAACTGGTTCAGGAAGTATTGATACCAGTTGATCTGGTGTTGGTGCTCCAAAGCCACCAATTGCTTCAACTTGGGTCGGCTGATGTCGCTGAAGGCACCACTGTATCCGAACACCACCTTGGACACAACATCGAACAATAATCGATGTTCTGGCTTCAACTTTGTTCGTTGCATGTTGCTCCTCAACTTCTCCGGCTCGATCAGAGCATTCTGCAGAAACTCATCGACGTGCTCGTCGGTTATGCTCTCAAGAAGTTCTGTGGCTGTGTGGTTCACGGGAATGATGTAGCGAAGGGCATCGAAAACGTCAATGGGGAAGGTGACGGGGCGAATGGTCCTAGCCGGAACGTCTCGTTGCCGACATGTCACTTCCGTTGAGACTCCTTCTGTGCTGTCAAGGGAGGTATTCAGGTTGACGTAGAACTCTACGACCTGTCGCCTGAGCAAGTGGGAGGGGCAAAGCTTGGCCCATTCCAGAAGGCCATTCTCTCTGAGAGTATTGGCCAGGGGAGCCAACACCGGCGACTCCAATTCCTCATCGGAGAGGGTCTGTTCGAAGTGGATCTTCGACACCAGCATGTCGAATGATTCTTCGTATGAGGTAGGGACAAGGGAAGATCCAGATTAAGCCATTTTCTTGCTTTTGGGTGCCATTTATGATCACTGCAAAAGGAATATATAGGAAGAAGTAAGGGAAATCTTTTGCAGAAAATAGTTAGACAAAATCTGGGAAGACGATGAACAGTTATAGAAGATAGACACGAATGAGGAAAGTAGGAGATTTCTTCCTGATTTTTCGCCTTATATAGGTTTTTGACTCGGTAGAGATCGACGGCTGGGGTTAAATGGCACGAATCCATCAACGACTGAGATCACGCTACTGTTGACTATCTTTGACTTGACGTCATATACCGAGTTCCAACCCGCGCGTGAGAAGGTGTACAGTTTATCTTGTCAGCCCAGTCGCACTATAAAGTAGGCTATGGATGTTCAGCCGTACTTTACATTTAATGCGACATGTAATGTAACTGACTGGCTCAGGAATGTTTGAATTTATTTCAAACATTCTCATTTAAGAACATAACACCTTCAGCCATAAATGTTACCTGCCAGCTGATGTTGGAATCAGCTGAGTTCCCATGTTGCAGCATACCATCAGCTGACTCGAGTTCGTCTGTTCAGCTGATGTCTGATGTCTTCAGTTGGCGATCGGCATCTGAGATTCCCCCTTTATCTGAGCTTCCCCCTCAGATGGATATCTATCTCTTTACCTCAGTTGACTCCTCATCTGATGGATCCAACAGTCCAAGGAGGTCACATAGCATCTTGAACCGTGCTTCAGCTAGAGGTTTGGTGAAGATATCAGCTCTCTGAATCTCAGTTGGAATCTTCTCCATGGATACATCCTTCTTCTCAATATGATCTCGGATAAAATGATGACGGATGTCGATATGCTTTGTCCGAGAGAGGTGAACAGGATTCAGAGAGATAGCAATGGCACTTGAGCTATCACAATGAATGGGAACATGTCCAGTTGAAACTTCATAATCTCTCAGCTGTTTCTTGAGCCATAACACTTGCATGCAACAACTTCCGGCAGCCATATACTCTGACTCGGTTGTAGAAGTGGCAACACATGCTTGTTTCTTGGAGAACCATGAAACCAGCTTGCTTCCCATGAACTGACAGTGTCCAGAAGTAGACTTCCTATCCAACCGATCTCCGGCTAGATCTGCATCTGAGTATCCGGTCAGCTGAATATTATCGTCAGTTGGATACCACAGTCCAACATTAACTGTACCCTTCAGATACTTGATGATGTTCTTTGCTGCCAACATGTGTGCTTCCCTTGGTTGAAGTTGGAACCGGGCACACACTCCAACCGCGTAAGATATGTCTAGCCGACTGGCGGTTAGATAGAGCAAAGAACCGATGATCCCTCTATACTTACTGGCATCCACGAGCTTTCCCTCAGTTCCAGGTTCAATCTTCCAGTTAGTATTCATCGGGATCCTTGTTGTCTTACTTGTCTGCAATCCGAATTTGGTGATGAGCTCTTTTGTATATTTGCACTGATTGATGAAGATGCCATTTTCTGACTGCTTCACTTGTAGCCCAAGAAAATAATTCATCTCGCCCATCATCGACATCTCGAACTTCTCCTTCATGAGATTTGAAAATTTTTCACACAGTTCCTCCGATTTAGAACCGAATATGATGTCATCAACATAGATTTGCACAACAAGAATGTCATCTCCAACTTTGATGGTGAACAGGGTTTTGTCAACTGACCCTCGTTTGGAACCCGAGTTCAGAAGAAAACCACAAAGAGTGTCATACCAAGCCCTTGGTGCTTGCTTTAGTCCATAGATAGCTTTCTTCAGCTTGTACACTCTTCCATCTCCAGTTTCAAAACCGAGAGGTTGTTTAACATATACATCTTCCTTGATATCTCCGTTGAGGAATGCACACTTCACACTTCACATCCATCCTTGAACTTGTGATGTGCGGCATAGGCTAGAAAGATTCGGATGGCTTCCAGCCTTGCAACCGGCGCGAAGGAGTCCTCGAAATCGATTCCTTCTTGTTGGCAATATTCTTGAGCTACCAACCTTGCCTTATTCCTCACTATGAATCCAATGGCGTCTCTTTTGTTCTTGAAAATCTATTTTAATCCAATGACTTTGACACCATTTGGTCTTTCTACCAACTCCCACACACAGTTGCGTAGAAATTCATTCAGTTCCTCTTGCATGGCTGTTGTCCAGTGAACACTGTTGAGAGCTTCCCCAACATTCTTCGGTTCTGGCACATCAGCTACAAAGCAAGATATCATGGCAACATCTCCAGCTTGCTCGAATTCCTCAAGAACTGCCAATTCCTCAGCATATTGGGCATAAGTGTTGGAGTCTTCCTTAGTTGAATCTGGAATTGCAACTCTGCTTCTTGTACGCACACCTTCGGTTGGATCTCCAATAATGTTGTCAGTGGAATGATCTTCATACCATCTTCTGTTGCGTCTTCCTTCTTCTTCCAACTGTGGCTGTTCCGTGATCTGAGCTGGAGTCTTCTGAACTGGTGATTGAGTAGCTGTTGAGTCTGTATCCTCAACATTGATAACATTTCAAACCGGGCTCGGTTGGGCTTCGGATGCCGATGCAGTTGGAGAAGCATCAGCTGAAGTTCCCCCTTGAGATGAGCTAGGGTCTTCGCATTCATCTTCAGAGGAGTATGGATCCTCATCCTCGGTTGCCCATACCAGTAGTTCAGCTAGATTCTTTTCCCTTAGAGATTGTGATCTGGTGAGAACAGGTGGAACTTGTGGATCACCCTGTTGTCCTTTAGCATGTTTCCTGCACTCAAAAGTAGATTCATCAAAACTAACATAAAAGGTGTTATCTCCACAACACGAGAGCTGTTGTTGAAAACTCTATAAGCCTTGATTCGAGCGGCATATCCAAGAAATATGCCCTTCGAAGCTTTGGCATCAAAAGTTTTTAACTGAGTCTTCCCATTGTTGTGAATATAACACTTAGAACCAAAAACGCGAAAATAAGAAATATCTGGCTTCCTGCGTCTCCATAGCTTGTATGGTGTCTTTCCCAACCGCTTGGTCAGAAGAGACCGGTTCTGAATGTAGCATGCAGTATTGATGGCCTCAGCCCAAAATCTCTTTGGCAAAGCTGAGCTTGTCAGCATGGATGTAGCTGCATCTTTCAGTGTTCGGTTTCTTCGCTCAGCTACTCCATTCTGTTGCGGAGTACGCGCTGCTGATGTTTGATGTGTAATTCCATGCTTCTCGCAGTACTCGATGATGGTTTCATTTAGAAACTCAGTTCCACGATTTGATCGGATAGAAATGGTCTTCATCTCTTGTTGGTTCAATATCCGATCCATCAGTTTGGGTAGCTCATCTCGAGTTTCTCTCTTGTGGCGCATGAAGATGGTCCACGTATATATGTTGAGTAGTCATCAGTTACAACCAGGGTGTATTCGTTGCCATTTATGCTCTTTGGTGTAACTGGCCCGAAGAGATCCATGTGGATCAGCTGTAACACTCGGTCGGTTGAGGGAGTTGTCTTCAACCGGAAGGAAGATCTAGCGAGCTTTCCCAACTGGCATGCACTGCAGATATGTGTTGTTGAAAACACTCGGTTTGGTATGGCTTTTGCATGTTCTTGTCTGGCAAGTCGGTTCATTGTTTTGAAGTTCAGATGGTTGAGCCTTTTGTGCCACAGCCAGCTCACATCTGAACTGCTCTTTGATAATAGGCAGGTGTCAGGAAGGCTGCTGTTCCAGTCAGCGTAGTAGACATTCCCGGTTGATGATCGATTTCCCAACAATATCACCTGCTTTGATCCGACATTTTTAACCCTGCAACCCTGTGCATCAAACTTGACAGAGAAACCATTATCACAGAATTGGCTGATGGAGAGCAAGTTATGCTTCAATCCATCAACATAAGAAATATTAGAGATTGAAACATGATTGGTTTCAAGTGTATCGTAACCTCTGGTGTAACCTTTTGAGTTGTCACCAAAAGTAACTGATGGACCTTTTTTCTCCACGAAACTTCCAAGCAAATCCTTCAGATTCGTCATGTGTTTCGAGCATCCACTGTCCATCACCCACATTGTTGCAGACGCTTTATTCTTCCTCAGCTGTTTCTCCTGTACCTGCAAAGAGAAACTCGCTTAGGTCCCCAATTTCAGTTGGGTCCTGGAGGGTTAGAACCAGTTCCCTCTGGAACTGTGAGTCGCTTTTCCCTGTAAACTCGGATGGATTTATCATTCCAGATCACTCTCCCTTTATCATCAACTATAACAACACCTCGGTTATCCTTAGGCTTGTTGTTAGTAGTGATGTTCTGTTTCTTGGGAGGAGTTGGATTTCTCCCATTCTGAGCTTTCAGAGAAGAGGCTTTCCCCCTGTTTTGATGGCGATTCTTATCCTGTTGAATTTGTCTGTGAGGTCGGACCCCTTGTTGGAATGTTTGTGGCTGATTCTGATTCCAACTCCCTGAGTGTTGTCTATAGCTGTTCATGCCCTGTTGGTGGTTCATATTGTGGCATGATTATTTCCAGCTGTTCGACCTGTTCCTTGTTGGTTGACTCGGTTGGAACCTTTGGTTGAAATGATGTTGGAACCACTGTTGATTCAGATGATTGAACCCTTGTCGGTTCTGCGGTCGGTTCCATTCTTTCTGATGTTGACTCTGAGGTTGATGCAGAGGTCTGTTTAGATTCTGAGTTCGGTTGCGATTATGTCTTCGATGCCTCTGATTCCTCTTCTGACTTTTGGAACATTCCCCCTCGGTTGATATCCCAACCGATGGAACATTCTAAGAATGCTAAGACAGTTAAAAACCAAGACAGTTAAGAATGCTAAGATCAGTTTGTATGCTGGTTAGAAGGACAGTTGAAAATGTAGGAAATAACTGAAGAATAAACTCAAGCACACAGAAATTTACGTGGTTCGGAGAAACCTCCTACGTCCACGGGGAGTTGTGAGTCCACACAACTTTGTCCAAGTTCTTCTGGACAAACCACTCAGCTTACGCGGGCTGAGCAACCGTTAAGGATAAGTTTGCGGGTACTTATCAACCTTACAGTTTAGTTTTCGGGTACTAAACAACCTATCTACTCAGTTGCAGGAAGAGTAGGATCCTAAAATCTTTTCAGGCGAAAGAAAATGGGGTTCCAACTAAAAGCTCGAACACGAAGTGAGCTATGATCTAACACTCTACGAACTCTCACTAAGTGATGTTCTCAAGGTTCGATCTAAAGACACAAAAACTAACTAACTCTAGAACTCTCAACAAGTGATGTTCTAAGAGATTAAATGCAGTTCAGCTCATGAAGAATATAGCTCTTTCTTTCGCTCTCTGGTTTCTTCTCGCGTGTGTGTCTTGTATCCTTTTCGAATGAATGAAGGCCTCTATATATAGGCGGAGAGAGACAACTAGCCGTTGGAGGAGCCGTTGATCTCTGTTCTTTGAAAGCGATGGTTTGTCTCTCATTTCTGCAGACTTTCCCGATATGGCATCTGTGCTCTTCTGCTTTCCATCTGAGATAGCCTTGTGTTGGGCCAAATGAGGTAATGACTGAACGGTCAAACCCTCACGTGACTTCCTTTTTGAAATTCAAATCTTAACAACAGACTTCCAGCAAGGAGTGGTCGGTTAAGACTTTCGATCTTCAACTAACTTGTTCTTCAGCTGATGTTCTAACTGACTACTAACAGTTGAACTCTCAGTTGACTTCAACTTCAAGCTGTTAATCTTCTGGGTTGAAATATACAAGTGATGTTTGGAAGCTGAACGCTCAGTTGTCTTCCTTGTATCTTCTCAGTTGGGTTTGAACGCTTAGATGATTTCCTTTCATCTGATGTTCTCTTCTCCCATACTGCTTCTCATCTGATGAACGCTCAGTTGTTTTCCTTACAACTGATGTTCTATCTCTTGAGACTTCTTCCTTTGAATACTTAGTCGATTTTTGCATCTGTATACTCAACTATCGAACTGACACTTGAACGTAACTTCCCCCTTTTTAATATGATGAACGCTCAGTTGTGTTCCTCACAACTGATGTTCTATCCGAGTGAAGCCTTGTTGCCGTCTTCAGCTGGAGACCTGTAAAGATAAAATCTTAACAACGCTCAAACAGCGAGCCTAAGCGAGCCTAACTACTGACCTTAGGATCTGTCAACATCTACACGGTTGGGGTCAGTTGGTTTTGAAATCAATCAAAACTTTTACTTAAATTTCCCAACACACTCCTTGTAAACTTGTTGGAATTCTATTAAGACAAGCTTCACTCGATCCCAATGGTTGCGGAGCTTTAACATGTTCCTTTTCGACGTTCCTTCAGGCCGGAGCGCGCGGTAACGGTGCAAAATTCGTCGCCAATTCGAATCTTTCTTTTGATTGTTGCCGATGGTGGGGTCTTGGCTAATGTCGATCCAACACCGAGCAAAGATTTCGGTCTCGGTCTCGGTCTCGATGTATCCCGCAGGCCCATCGTCACCGTCGGAAGCCGAATCCACCAACTCCACCGCCTCCGTGACGGCCTCCACTGCTGCCACGACCGCCACCACAGCGATCATTGCCGGAGGTCGCCGCCTTCTTCCCCTTCTTCTTTGCCGGCAACGTGACTTGAACCTCATCGGCGTCCTCGGCCAAATTTAATGTCGAGTTGAAATCTTCGGAAAATGGTGCGGGGTGTGTAGGGTTGCCGATGTTCGCGGGGGCAGCGGTATCAGCGGCTCCAAAGCCTTGAAATGGTGCAAAGGCACCTGGCGGAAAGTGAGGAACGCAGGCTCCCGCCGTGGAAAATTATGGGGCGAAGACTTGAAGCGACAAGAATAAATCTTGTTGGGGTATTCGAAAATAAAAATTGTGTCGAGGTGATGGACGAGATGGGTTAGGGCTATTTGGATCGACATCGTCGGCGTATGGCCAATTGGTGTTGGGATCCATTTTTTTGTTTTTAACGGAAAGAGGACTGTCGGTAAAGAGGGTTTGGCCGGAGAAGGTGATCGCCGGTTTTGGGAGAAAATTTGAGAGAGAAGAGTGTAGAGAGTATAGAGAGTGTAGTGTGTGATTTGTGGGTGGGGGAAGGAAGATATATATAGTGTAAATTTGAAATTAAAAAAAAAAAAAAATTAATGGTGAACGTTGGCGATCGCAACAACTATGCTGTCTACCAACCAGCGGCCACCACGTGGCATCGAGCTTGGGAGAGCGCGAGCTCGCTCCATCGAGCTTGAGCTCGCGAGCTTAGCGCTTGGTAGTAGGGCACGCGCTCGTCATATGCACTCACTAGGGCAGCGCGCGCGAGCACGCCGCTGTCCACTTGTGAATTCGCACGCGCTGCCCACATCCTTATGCTTGTGAATTGTCGCGCGCGCTGCCTACATCCTTATGCTTGTGAACTGTCGCGCGCGCACACAGCCTTATACTTGTGAATTGTGGCTGTTAGAAGATGGTGTAATGGGGAAATGAGGGCGTGGCTTGAAAATTGGATGAATCGATTATTGTAATGGGGTGCGGCAAAAAATTGAATAAAGCAAACCTCTATTTTAATATTTTATTAATTAATTGAAGAGATAGTGGGTTATTTAATAGGGTTAATTGTCTGGCACAATCTTTTACAAATTTGTAATTTTAGCATGATTTTTTTTCATTGGCAATTTAAGGAATGATCTTTTAACTCATTGCAATTCAGAACATATTTTCAACTTTCAGTGATCGGAAAGATGATGTGTAATTTTTTAGTGACATGATATTTAATTATTTTTTATGTACCATTTGACTCATTGCTGATGTGGCATTTATATTTATTTTTACTAATTAATTTTGTTTCTTCTTATATTAGACCATTTTCTCAATAATCCAAAGTTAAACTCAATTTAAATGTCACATCAAAAATAAGTAAATGTCACATCACTAAAAAATTACACGTCATCTTTCCGATTATTGGAACTTGAAAATATACTCTAAATTGTAATGAGTTAAAATGTCATGCCTTGAATTGCCAATGAAAAAAGGTCATGCTAAAATTGCAAATTTGTGAAAAGGTTATGACTTTATAGGCAATTAACCCTATTTAATATTCTTATCACGATGCAAATTTGTGAAAAGGTTATGACTTTATAGGCAATTAACCCTATTTAATATTCTTATCACGAAAATTTGATGCCCGGTCAAAATTAATTTAATTGAATTGCAAAAGGCTTATCTAAGTTTTATTTTAATTAATATATATATAGGGGTTGGTTCACGTACAAAACACTTTTCCTGTGAAAAATAAAAATTAATGCATTTTATAAATTAAAATAATACATTTTGTGTATTATTATAATGCATCCTCATAATAATGCATTTTTGAAATATTACAATGCATTATTATGATAATGCATTCCGTATTCAATTATAATGCATTGATCAATCTCAATCGTAAATATATAAAGATTAATAATTTATATTGCTTCTCATTTCTCACCGAAAATAGATTTACATATGATATTTTATATATATATATATATATATATATATATATATATATATATTTGATCTAGGCATGCAACATGCATGTTTGTGTTTAAATATGTTATCTTTTGTCTTTTACTTTTTTGTCATCTGTGGTTTTAGCATATGTCATGTTTGAATCACTCATCATCATTATTGTTGTTCGATTAATTTGTAGTTTTTTGTTTTAATTTGTGGGAACCTGTAACTGTTATTTTTTATATATATTTAATAAACTCATGTTCTTGTACAGTGCCGGTGAACTATACAAAATATGCATATTACATTTTTCAAATACAGGTATAATAGATTCGATCTATAAAAGCGTTAGTGAAAATTGAACTTGAGACATCTCAGTATGAGGAAGCCCTGGCCATCCCAATGAGACAAAATAATAAAGGAATATATATATATATATATATATATATATATATATATAACTGTTATTTTTTGTTGTCCAATATTATCAAAATTTTAAATTTATAATAAGATATTTAAAATCTAGGGTAAATTGTCGCTTTTGTCAGGTTAAGTATTTCTTTTTCTTTTTTTCTTTTTTTTTTAATTTTGATGGCCTCATCCATCAGTTTCTTTTACATAACTAAAGCATTATTATCTTTCCAATTCTACATATCTTGATATTATTGCTAATGGTTTTTCGTGTGCTCCATCGGTCCACGATAAGTATAACTCAAAGTGAGTTGTATATATTTTAAAAACTATTCTCTCTATTCACGAAATAAACTTTTACTTATTCATAAAAATTTGTCCACGAAATAAACTTTTACTTATTCATAAAAATTTGTCCACGAAATAAACTCCTACTTCACTTTTTCCAATCACATCATGTGGGATCTTACTACTATATTTTCAACAACTTTCACTCTCATTTAATTTTTTCCACTCACAACAGCTAGGACCCTTATTTCACTTACATCAATTTTAATTCCATTTTATCGTTTTCACTCACAACAAGTGAGACTCTTATTTCATCCACAATAATTTTAACTTCCATTTCACTTTTTCCACTCTCAAAAAGTGAGTAAAACTCCGCTCACAACACCTCTATTAATTTTCTTAACTTCCATACCGAGCATGAAATGAGAATTTATTTCATGGACGAAGTATAAAAGATTGAGTTAGAGTGGGGAAGTCAATGTACTCCCTCCGTCCAATTTATGTCTACCTACAAAAAATTTGTCCATTTTATATCTACCTAGTTTAAGAATTTTACACCTATACCCTCATTTTTTTCCCTATTTACTACCCTTTGTCATTGATGACCTCACCTCAAATCAACTTTATTTCTATTTTTTTATCATCCCAACAACTTTATTCCTACTTTTTAATCAATACCATTTTTTTTTGTCATTACCACTATTTTTTTGTCATTATCTCACTACCCTTCAAATACAATTTTATTCCACCAACTACCACTTTATCAGCTTCCTTAAAACTCGGATCACACTCCAAATAAGTAAACATAAATTGGACAGAGGGAGTATTAAATAAGATACGGAAGGGGTGATTTATAGTAATAGTAATTTTTATCCGAGGAAATTTATGTTGCCCGATCTTGTAATCGGATTGGTTTAATTAGTTATTATCCACACAAAAGAGGATACGTCTTTACACATTAGTAAGGATAGTGTTGTTGTAATTCGGCCCCAAAAAACACATTTCTTATAGAGAATCACTCCCCTGCGACCTACTGCTTCTGCCCTACGACCGGTCCGGGTCGGGTTGACTCATTGACCTAGTCTCTTTTTTCTTTTTTTCTTTTTTTTTTTTAATTTTAGTTTTTTTTCGGTTCTACCTTCGGTTCTAATTTTACGGCTCCATATTCGCTCCGAAACTAATATAAGGATAATCGTCGGGCAACAATTTGTATTTTTTTCGGCTCGCTCTGAGGCCTTCAGCTCCCCTCGCTCGAATCTTGACCAAAGAATAAGCAGCAACAATAAAACGAAGAGACAAACAAAAAAAAAGGAAAAAAAAATGTAAAAATTAAAAAAATTCGAAAAAAAAACAATAGGGCGCTTGTACTCCACCCGCGGCGTGTGCACCCCACGCGCGGTCGCATGAGGTGCGACCTGCCGCATATGAGTATTTATCTTTCTTATAAAGGTGATGATAATGAGACATAATATCTTAGACATAATCAATTTATTTTACACATATAATTTAACCCTATTATGTCTGAACATTATGTCCTAAAATCATTTTCCTTCTTATACATGTGGTCAAATTTAAATTGAATGAAATTCGTCATGAATCTACATAACCTTGACGTACGTCATATTTGATTTGTTTCTATTTGTGGTTAGTTGGTAGTACTTCTTTTCATCTGTCGTTAGAAATATCGCAAAGATAATCATATCGGCGATCTTCTCACGAAAGAAAATATGCCCTAAAGATGCAACCATTATCTTCAGATGTGAAGGTTCAAATCACAAGCTAGACGATTTGGATCCATGCCACAATTAGGCAAGCCTCATTCATACAACCAGCTTTGATACGGCGTCATTTTAAGTACGTATATTAATTAATTATCAATTTCTCCTATTTAATATTGACTTAATATATAGATTTATTGTTAATGAATGCTTAATTCATTTATTTTAATATGTTTTGTTCATGAAGAAGGTTATTGACAGCTTGGACGAGTTAAGACTTAAATCTAGAAGAACTATTTGGCCGAGATGACTATTGAGACTTATTTTCTGAAAAGATGTTTTGTGTTTCGAGAGAAGTAAATGGGATTTTAAAGACGATATATTTATTTTGAAGTGGAATTTTTTAAACTAAGTGGAAGACTTTTATTTAAAAAGGGTTTTTTTTTTTCCTCTTATTAGTTCGTAATGATACATACTTATGTTTTATATATTGCTGACATAATTATGACGAGAAGAGCAAATTGAGATTCATTTATCCTTGTTCTTGGTATTTTTTATTTACTGCTTAGGTTTGTGACATAGTATTTTACTATTTTATTTTCTTTTCAACTGATAATATTTGGATCCATCATGTCATAAATTGAAGGATAGTATTATTTCGTAATGGGCTTAATTATATGTATTTAGATCATAAGGATTATATTTGGGCTTAAATATTGTAATGGGCTCGTACAAGTTTTGGATGAAATGACTCAATCTTTAGCTTGGTTAAATATGAAAAAATCTAAACCCATGTTTGTAAGAATTTGATATAATCTAAAGCAAATTATTATTAAAGAGACTTTCGTGTTAAATAATATCTTTTTAATCTATTAAAAAATAAAAGTAATATCTCTTTAATATTATCAAGCTAACCTTTATTTTGATTTAAGTGTAATATTGCTCGAATTTTAGTAATCAGGTGCCTTTTTATTACAACAATATTACAGGCATCAATATATTTTTTCAATCACCTTTCTATGCCTAATATTTATATGTTAATTGTATTTTCATATTTTTAGCATCAGAAATAGATAATTACGATTATATTTTTTTTGAAACAATATTACAAGAAATTTAAAGACCGCGTGTTGGTGGACTCGAACCCGTGACTTTTGGCCCCGGCATTAGCTAGCTAGCCTATGTAGAATGTGAAAAGATAAATCATTATTGTTGGTATTGTGAATTGGTTGTGTATATCATGCATATACTTATTTTGTAATATTGTTTATATTGTTTACTATATTGATTGATTCATAGGATATCAATATTTACAAGCACGAAAAGCCGTATTACGTGATTATATATTTTATTTGATCGCACTGATATAAGAATCATTCACTGTATATTTTTGGAACTTCGTATCCCGTCCCGTTCATGAATTACAAATATCAGTCGTGCTTATTTAAATAAATTTTACTTTATCTTATGATCACCGCAATAATTAATTCAAAACAGTTATAAGCAATGACAGTTGATAAGAGAAATTTAAGAGTGTTATAAAGGATATTCCTGTATTAGGAAAATAATACTAATAATTATGCATGCATATGTACATTCTCATTGTTTTAATTTGGAACCTCTTTAGTGATTGCATCGATATGAATATTCTTTTGAAGTTATCACTTTGTTGTTATATAGTATCTTGAAATTTCATACACTATAAAACTGCGCTTCCATGATAAATTTCCTAATACATACAAACCTTCGTTCTACTTATAATTTATCTACATTTTCTTGAATAGATGTTTCACTCAATTTGTCTATTTCCAAATAAAATTTTATTATTATACACAATGATTATACCAATCCTCCCCGAGGAAAAAAAAATTGACACTTTGGCAGCAATAATTACAACATTTATTTTAGTTTGAAGCCGAGGTGTCTTAAAAGGAATGTTGAAAATTAATTTATTGCCACTAATATTGTTTATAAAGGTAAGTAAATTGATGCATTAGTAGGTAACTTCAATAACGGTTATAATATAATGGTAAGGGTAATTATGTAGCATTTGCGTGACAAAAATTTATTTCATTCAAAGCAATACCGTGTGGACACTTGAAGAAAAATTGTCTTTTAGTAAATAATATAATTAGGGTTTTGACTTGTGCAAGCTCAGTCATATGCTGATGTAGTAAATAACATCATTAAATCCATAATTATTTTGCATGATTATATAAAGTTTTGAAGAACTCCGGTGATTGTGAAACCAGTAGGATTGAATAAAATTAATCAGTCAAACATATCTACATTTGCAGGTTTCATTTTCTTCAAACAATAAAGTGCATGTGAAATGAAATAGAACCTTGCAAGTGTAAAAACTAATAATTATTACTAAAAATAATTAACAAATCAATTATTTGAAGTATGCCTTGGAGCAACCTCTATAAATACTAGTCATTATATCCAAACTTCACTCATCACTCGTTTTATAGGAAAATATAATTGAACACATGCACATCTGCACCTGCTTTTAAGGTCTCAATATTGATTAATTTCTTTAACTTTTTTTGTTTGGTTTGTTATCTAATTCTCTTGCATAAGTTTCATCTTAGTTAAGATTTCACTTTCATTAATTTCAACGTCATTTTTTCAAACTTTAACACATATTTCTCAACCCGTGGCAGCTTTTGCATCGAAGGAAAATAATATTGCAATGAATTCGTATCTGGCGGTGATGCATGAAATTCATGTTTTGTTTGTGGATCATGAATTGAATTGTCTTAACACAACAAGACTCTTGGAAACGTGCCAGTACAGAGGTATATAGTAGTCTTGTGATTTTAATATATGCTATTAATTGAAAATCGTTTGTCTTTTTTGCTTACACTATCAAATCAAGATTAAATTATAATGTCAGAGTAGAACTTTGTGTTTATTTTATTATAAGTTTATATAGTATAATTTTTTGGATATTATATAGTATTATATTTTTGATATTTTATAGTATCATTTTATCGACTGATTTAGTAATTAATTACTTCACTAGCTACTACTATCATTTTTCGTGAATGGTTATTTCCAGTTTGCTTTGACCAAGACAATGTTAATTGTTAATTATATCATTTTTTTTTTCCAATTATCTAAAGCTGTTATATGTATATTGTTCCGAATCAATCTCTAGTAATATTTAATAACTTATTTTATTTTATTTTTGGTATTAAATTAGTTACTCATGTCGCCGTTGCTGCCGATGCTATGTTAATGTTGTCAAATGGGAAGATGAAATTCGATTTTATCATAGCAAATATCAATTCACCCGACCTTCAAGGATTCAAGCTTCTTCAGTTAGCAGTAAGCATGGATATACCAATAATTTGTAAGTTCAACTTATCTAATTTGATTTCTTTTATTTTAAAATGTCACCAATTATATATGTAAGTTTTTTGAAAAATTTCACAATAATATTTCCATCTCCTATACAGTAATGTCCATTGATGACGACACGATCACAGCCATGAGGGTGATCGAGATCGGGGCATTTCTCTATATCAAAAGGCCAACAACTCTCGAGATGCTAAGATCCCTATGGCAACACGTGGCGAGGGAGAACGCACGTGCAATGAGAGAGCGGGAAAGGCTAATGGCGACCAATTATGCCACTCCACGTGGCATTGAGTTTAGGGAAATGAGTCATCATCCGGATGAAAACCCTAACAACGTCGGAGGCAACAACAACTTGTTCGTGATGAAGGACAAGGGGAGGTTTAAGAAAAGTTACTATAAGGGGAAGCGAGTCGAGGAAGAATATGACTCGGATAACAATATGCCGACCCACGGGAAGATTAAAAGAAAAGTTTGTACCGAGTGGACTCAAGAACTACATGAGAAATTCATGGATGCAGTCGAACAACTTGGGGAAGGAAGTAAGAATATTAATTTTCTTAATATTTCCACATTACAATTGTTTCTAATTAAAGTAGTTTGCTAACTAGTTTAATTTTTTTGTACCTATTGTGTTCTCATCTTTGTGTATATGTGCATAAAATATTGTTTTACGTAGTTATGTAACGGGAAATACAAATTTTACCCAAAACACATTATGAATTATTCAATATATATACACGTATATCTATCTGATAATTTTTTCAAAATTGATAAAAGGGTGCTTCCCAAAGGAGATATTGGAGTTAATGAACGTGCCTGGACTAACAAGAATGCAAGTGGCAAGCCATCTTCAGGTAGGTTTTTCAACAACTAAAAAATATATGTATATAGTATGATATATTAAACCGATAAGATCATAGTAAAGAAATGTTTTAATATTTTTCTATATGTGTTTGGTCAATATGTTTCAAAAGGTAACTTCATCATTCTAATTTCTAATCCGGCCTTTAATGACTTTTTCAATAAATTTCGATCTTATCCTTGAAAAAAAAAAGTTCTTTGAAAATTTCAGTGTAATATAAGGTGTTTATCAAATCCAATAACGGATCAAAATTCAGACATCGATCTGAAACGTAGGCGAAGTGTCAAAATCATACTACATGTTATTATCTTCCGTGTAATTTTAAATTTATGCCGAAATGAGTCATATTAGATTTAGGATGTCCACGTCATTTTTCTTATAATATTTTTGACGAAATAATACACACATGTTCCTTCTAATACTTATAATTAAGTTATTTCTTAACTAGAAATGCCGCAATGACAACTGGCGATCTCCTGATGAGCGAAAAACAACCCTAGGGGCGCATCCCATGTCTTCGGATGGCGAAGGGTCTAGCCACAAGCCAAGGCGATTTGGGTCCATGCCCCGGGTAGCCAAGGGTCCTTCAGACGACGAGGTCTACGGCCAGGCTAGTGGGGGCCAGGGATCGAACACTAGGGTTATTGAAACAACCATGGTCAACCAAATCACATATCATCATCAACATTATGGAGCAGTGGTAGCTCATGCAAACAATGTTGTACCAGGCATAGATTCTTCAAACCTTAGGCACCTAACAGCTGATGGTTTCTTTACTTCAGATACAGATTGCATGATTCAAAATTCCTCTAGCCTGCCTCAAGGGTTTGCAGCCATGAATCTTCCTCCGTCAAGCTCGAGAGGTTTTCCTTTTGAGTCGGCTTACGTTCATCACCAGGTATATGTATAGTATGACAAGTATAATTGTTACTTTTCTTGTGACGGCCGGGGAATATGGAATAGGCAAACTCCACTACAAAAACTGCAACACGTTGATTAGGCTCGAGCTTCTAATCTTTCGCCACTCTACTACTAGATCATGATCTGATTAATTACCAAATTATGTATTCGATAGAGAATTTTTAACATTATACGGTAACATCTTTTATTTTAAGATTAATATGTATTAATCATGATCTAAAACCCTACAAAATAAGATGCATAGTTCATATTCGTATATCTTTATATTTTCAATTTATAACAAAAATTATTCCAATCATATGGTTTTGCAGACAAACTCCAAGGACAGCAGAAGCCAGTGGACCGGTTCGGAAAATTCTAACTTTTGCAGTGATGAATCGTAGACAAAGGAAAATTAATTGAGAATGTAGCATGATTTTACTATGTATCATAATCAATTAGACCATTGTTCCAATTTAGTAAATTCTTAACAAAAGATTTATTTTATTGCTAAATAAAATCAAATTAATATTTTCCTTAAGTAATAGCATGTGAGCGGAAGCATGTTTCAGATGTTCAAATGCGAAATGGTACTTATTGATAAATAAATCAACATTGTTTCAAATAATTGGAAGAAACTTTTGTTGTCTTAGAATTTTCAATGACTTCTTCTTTTTCTATATTCTCCTAAATTTAATGGCTAGCTAAATCGTGAAAGATTGACTCAATTTAAATTTATCAAGTAGTAGTATTTATTTATAGTTTAGGACTAAACCTTAAGCCTTGGCCTTGGGGTATAGTATTGAGATATATGTACACACACTTTAGACGCGTCAAAGGATATGTCGTCTTCTTCCAAAATCAGTTAAAGTAAGACATCTATATCAACGTAAAGAAAAAGTTGAAAAAACAAATTAAACTAGTACTAAGCCAGCTTGCAGCCTGCAGGTGAATTTCTAGTCAAGCAAAACTTTTTAAACTTTCCTTGCATGTTGAAAAAAGTGACAGCTATATGCCATTTGTAAAATATTATCATATGAAAATCTGCACAAAAAATGACAATTGAAACAAACAGAGGTAACAAAACAAGCCCGGCCCGATGACCGGCCCAATTTTGAGCTAGATTGGACCGTCAATGGAATTTGGGGCGGTTGGCCGGCCATTGGCTCGAGCAGGACCGACCCAGTTCAATCCAACCGGACTTATTTGAACTGTGAATGATGTTTCACGTACGCCTAATTGGACATTCGTTTTTGGCTCAACATTATTTTGAGCCCGCCAGTCCAGCCCGGTCTTTTGCCACCTCTGCATATACTAATATAGTAGTAGTAAATAACAAGAGAAGGATTTGGGTGCACCTGGTTTCTTCCCAAGAGATCGGATCCGGGTCGGGTTTGATCAGGTCAATGCGGGTTGACCCGTAAAAATTAATTTTGCTTTTTGATTTTTTTTTAATTTCTAGATCTTTTTTTCGGCTCCGATTTTACGGCTCTGCCTTCGCTCCGATTACTAATATAAGGATAATCGCCGGGCAATAATTTGGACTTTTTCGGCTCACTCTGAGGCCTTCGGCTTTCCTCGCTCGAATCTTGACCAAAGAAGAAGCGACAAACAAAAAAACGAAGAGGCAAATAAAAAAAAGGTGGAATTTTAAAAAAAAATGAAAATCTAATTAAAAAAAAACTGAAATTCAAAAAAACAAAATTAAAGAAAACAGAAATTAAAAAAATTAAAAAAAAAGATAAAAAAAAATATAGGCACGTGTAATACACGCATCGCGCGTGGGTGACTGGCGCTTGACGCGCGGGTCGCATTTGAGATTTTGCCAGATAACAAATTATACTACTACCTTACTTTGAAACCCCTTAATCACCTTTCTGGTAGTCCTTTTCCCTTTCTTCCGCGGACATGCTTCAATTATAGTGCATATATCAATCTCTCTCCCCTCCCATTTTACACCTTTTTGGACGGCTCCCAACTCGTTTTTCTTACATCAGATTTCAATCTTTCCACGCACATTCCTTCCTCACCTCATCTTTCTCTCTCTCCTATAAATCTCTCTCTCTCTCTCTCTCTCTCTCTCTCTCTCTCATACCGTAGCTCATCACCACCCAACCTAGCTAGGTTTTCTTGTTATTATTATCACTACTCTCCCATATAGTAATAACAAGAAAACCATAGCTAGGAATGGAAACTAGTGCACGTTATCCACACGTGAATTCATCGCCGAGAGCGGCAGCAATGTTGCTGGCCCTCGTCTCGGCCGTCGTTCTCTCGCCACTGTATATGGATCACCGGAAGAGTGAGAGCCGCCTCGATTCGCGGTGGAGCTCGAGTGGCCTCGTGCTGCCCGCGGTGGTGGCGGGCCTGATTGTCGCCATCAAAACCACCACTTCTTCTTCATCGAAGAACTCAGTGCAAAAAAGGGGTGGAGAATTTGAATCTGCAGATTGTGATGCTGCTTTCAGAATTGGGAGCTCAACTTTAGGGTTAGCTGGGATTTTGATCATGCTGCTCTTTGTGCTTTCATGGCAGTCATCTGTTCAACAATTTTTCTGGAGATGAAGAGCAGAACAAATTAATGAATAATTGCTGGTTATGAATTAAGTTTAGTTATGTTTTATCTTAGTAGAATAATAGTAGCATAATTTATTATTCAAAACGAAGTTGTTTAAGGGCTTTAACAAAATGATGTCGTATTCTTAAATTCATGTTGACGTCTTGTCGGAAAAAATGGAGAGGTCTCAATTTCAAAAATTACGAAATTCGTGTTTTAACTAGAAATTGTAAAAGCATCTAAGCTTAATTTATTTTGCCAAAACCTCAATATAGTAAAATAATATAAAATTTAAAATTATTATAATATTAGATACGTTTTCAGAGTCATGGATCATATACTGTAATTAAGAACGATTCTTATTAAAATAATAGTTTATGGCCCAATGTAATAGAGTCTTTTCCACTTGGTCAAGATTAGAAATGGGCTAAAATGAAATGGGCCAAATTTAAATTCCATTTGTAACCCAAAAATTCGAAGCCGAACATTTATACGTAAATAATCACACACAAATATCTATCCACATGGTATATATGTAAAAGATTTGCAATACATTAAGCGGACGGCGGTTGGCAGCGGCGGGAGTTCCGGTGGCAGCTCAGATCGCGGATTTCCGGCGAAGGAAGAAACTTTCGCTTTATATATGTATACATTTGCACATTTGGCTTTTGATTCTATTATGTATAGTGATGGCCGGTTAATTTGAGTGGTTGATTGATTACCTGAAAAAGTATAAATTCCCATAAAATCTGTGTGTTTTGATAGGTTACATGGCTGCAGTTCATGAAACTATTGAAGAATTAATATGAACAAGTATTGGAACCTTAGCTGATTAGAATTGAGAATGTCAGAAAACTGTCTTTGTATGATGTATAGCTCCACGATTGTTCTGAAATGTCGCATAGTGTTGAAGATGATTGGATTTGATGATGTTTGTTTCTACAAATTGAAATGTATTGCATTGAAAACTCTGCGCTGCCAACTTTATATATGATTTTTGGGTGCAAGGTTTAGATTAAGCTGTTAAGAGTGGAGTGGAGTATCATTTTGAGTTTTTAGGTGTGAATTTGTTAAAATTTGTTAGATGAAAAAAGTGATTTCAGTTGCAGAGTATAGCTGTATATCTTTTTGTTGTCGTTCATCATGTTGAGGTTTATATTACTAACATAGTTTATCTTTGAACTTGGCAAATTAAACATATTGGATCTGCAGCTTGAGATAAATTTCTGGGATTTGGGATTAAAAAAATTTGTAGTATATTGAGATTTCATTTAAGCAATTGTCCCATATTGTGTTTGGTACTCTTATTTTGTGCTACGAGTGCATATCACGCGTATAATGATGATCTCGTAATATGCATAAGGCGTGCTCATATGAAACTAGAACATGTAGAAATTCTTGTATTTTAATAGCCTTTTAAGTGGAATTCACCATCTGCAGTTTGAATTTGTGGCTTACGGTTTGGCATTTGTTCTCTTTTTCTTTCATTTGTATGGTCCAACTGTTTTGCTTTCTTCATATTTACTCTCTCATGAAAATTGCTTCAAAATTGATTTTGTTATTTAGGTACACAAAGATATCATAAAGATAAGAAGTGAAATCAGTTGGTTGCGCGCCAGTATTTGAGAAATGGACGAGGGTGGAGAAGAGGATATGCCGAGGGATGGAAAGATAGTGAAGGAGTTGCTTAAATCAATGAACATTGACGACTATGAACCACAAGTCGTGCACCAGTTCTTGGGGCTTTGGTATCAGTACGTTGCAGATGTGTTGACGGATGCACAAATGTATTCAGAACATGCTGAGAAGTCGGTGATTGATTCCGATGATATTAAGCTTGCAATTCAGTCGAAAGTCAATTTTAGCTTCTCACAGCCTCCGCCACGAGAGGTATTGTATTCTTGCTTTTTTACCTGTGATGTTGAAACAAATCGGTTGTCTGTAAAACATGATCATTTGATGCAAATATGTTTTGCTCTCTTCATTCTCTCACTAAACCTCTCACTAGGTGCTCTTAGAGTTGGCTCGGAGCAGAAACAAGGTCCCGTTGCCAAATTCAATATCGGGGCCTGGAATCCCTCTCCCTCCGGAGGAAGATATATTGATCAACCCGAATTATCAACTTGTCGTGCCCAAGAAACAGAGCAGCCAACGAGGTGAAGAAACCGAGGATGATGAAGAGCCTGCTGGATCAAATCCTGCCCAGAATCCTTCTCGTGATCAGACCGATCTTCCACGCGTCTCGTTCCCACTTGGAACAAATGATCCAAAATGATGCAAACTTGAAGATTGCAACATGATTTATAGGACATGCAGTTTGTTGTTTCTGAATATGGTCCTTTGCTCCATTTTCAGACCAAACTCATCACCTTTGGGATGTAAAATGTTCCTTATTAGTTACTATTACAATTGTTCCTGTTTAATGTTTTTCAAATTGAAAATAAAATTACTCTAGTTCTTTTTTTTTTTTTGTGATAACCAAGTGTTAATATGATACTCATTTTCTTTTCTTAAATTGTGTACAAGTCAATTAAAGCATATCTATTATTGAGTTTAATGTGCATATATATTTCTTATAAAAACATCAAATTTGCTAAGAATTAGATCAATCAATTTAATTTTTAATCATCTTCAATTGTTTGTGCAATTTGCTTATACTCGAGTTAATTTTTAAACCCCTCTCAAAAAATAAAAAAGTAAAAACTTTGAAATTACAATAATACTGTAATCAATTCCAGTTGGATAAATAATTACTTCAATAACACAACGGAACTGTTTTTTACTAATATGCTTATGTACAAGATACCTATCTTTTATGTTATCAAGTATGTAATACTACCAAAGAATGAATTAACCGAGGGGTCAGCTTCTGAAGGTAGCCATGGAACCAGCAGCCAAAGGCGCCATGCCTCTGTTGTACATCCGCTGGATTTCTTCCCGGTACTCCGTCAGTGACTTGTCCGGTATGGCCGGAGTTAATTCCACGACATCTCCCATTTTCAGCTTGCACGTAGGATCGTTGACGGGCTTATGGTTCAGCCGCGGCCTCAGTTCCTCCTTCACAGGAAATCTGTACGAGGTCCACCTAAAACTGCCTCGACCCGCCGTCTCCAACAGATCCATTACTGATGAGTTTGCTGCAAACTCCTTAACAGACATCTGCAGGTTTGAAATATGATAAATTTGACCAAACCTAGAGTGATAAAAAAATGATATAGATATCCTACAATATTCAAGAACAAACCTTATCATTCTCAATCATTATAACGAAGATGGGACCATCAGCACCACAATGGGGTTGGCATGAAAAGGTGCAATCTTTAGAATGGGTAGGGAAGGTGCAAGGTGGCTTCACGGAGTCGACAAAACCAGCAGATGACTGGTCTTTGCTGATTGCCTTGCACTGCCACGTCATCACCCAACGTGCCCATTCAACCATCTGAAGGACAAAGGATGAATATTCGGAGTCTCCTTCTTTGTATCTCCAATGAGCAGCTAAACCATACTCAGCTTGCAAGTGCATCTCTTTTGTTCGAATCTGAATTTCAAAGGGCACCATATCCTTGCCCGTGACTACTGTATGTAAAGATTGGTACCTGCAATGTGCAATATGAAATTAGGTATATGATGAATACGACACGACTAACAGCATTTTTTGAGCTACGAGTTGTGACATTGACATACCCGTTACACTTGGGACGAGTAATATAGTCTTTGAACCTTCCAGGTACTTCATGCCATAGCTGCTGGATAACTCTTAGAGCTTTATAGCAGTCTTCTTCAGTTTCAACAATTAACCTCAACCCATGAATATCATGAATTTCATCCATATTCAGCTTCTTCCTATAAGAGGAAGAATTTCCTTAGGTCATGACAATAATTACATCAGAAGTTCTATAAAGGCACCACGGAGAGTTGCCATTTGCCAAACACACAATCTAAATAGTTTGATTTCTTGTTGCTAGTAGCCATGGCAAGGACTAAGCACATCTAAACAGATCTTAAGGTCATGATGCTAAGATTCATATAATCTACATACAGATCAAGATATGATTGTGTAAGAAATGAACGAAAAAATAAGTCGTACGTACTTTGACATTTTGGAATAGATGCTGTACAAGCTCTTATGCCGGCCCGAAGCACAGTGGTATGAAATCCCAGCATCCTTCAGTGCTTCCTCCAATTTCTCCAAAGAAGAAGTAATGGCAGCCTGGTCAAAGGACTTAAGAAGCTTGGAGGATAATTCTTGATGATGGTCTGGATAAAGATATGTGAAACAGAGATTTTCGAGCTGCTCTTTCCAAGTCGAGATGCCTAATCTATTGGCAAGAGGAGCGAATATTTCCAAAGTCTCCTTAGCAAATCTTTGTTGTTTGATTAACGGCAACGCGTCCAAGGTCAACATATTGTGCAGTCGATCAGCAAGCTTGATCAGAACAGCCCTTGCATCTGCCATTGCAAGGAACATGGTATGCATTCGATCTGCCTCAACAGTTTTACAGGCGGTGTTGTTCTCCCGTGCAAGCTTGCTCAGTTGGCTCATCTTAGATACCTGACAGAGAAAACCTAGTTCAATATATTGAACAACGTATATAATTTCGGTTCAAAGATGCAGATTTTAAACAAATTATTCCTTATTCTATTGAAATGTTTCCTCGTTTAAACACAAAAGATCAATCATGATAACTTATTTCAACATCCAAAATGCATGCACACATTCTAAAAACAAATCATTCGCAATAATTAACATTAGCATATATACACCAACATCCCTTTCATCACCTACACATACTTCGACCGAGTTGCCAAAAGTAACCGCATTCTTACAATAGCCTAGCATCAAGATTGATACTTCATATCGAAATCAAAGAAAGCAGAGTGAAGATCACAATTTCTCTTACCCCCTCCACTAAATCAGCAACTCCAGCACCAAAAGACTTGGATATGTGATCGAAAGTGAGGAAGGAATCATCAACGGCGTCGTGCAAAAGCCCTGCAGCAACAACTGTAGTACTGGCGCCTATATTCGCCAGCAGAGCTGCCGTTTCAACGCAATGCTGCAAATAAGGATGACCACTTGCTCGTTTCTACACAGAAGAAAAGCATTATAGTATTAGTTAATAGTCACTTCAATTCTTACATAAGAGCGAAAATTTTAAAAAGGAAAGAAAAATACCTGGCCTCTGTGAGCCTTCTCTGCTTCATAAAAAGCCTTAACAACAAAATCATCCCTAAAAATCGAATGCCTCGATTGCGCATCAGAGAGCAAGCCTTTCGCATACGCCGGCAAATCCAACGCCATGAAATTCTCGTCCATGGAAAAAGGAAGCTCATCTGCCGACAAAGCATTCGACGAAGACGAAGACAAATCGAAGTCTTTCACATCCAAATCCAACGGCGACGAATCGTAATCCACACACGAGCCCAACGCGTGCCTCACGAATCCTTTGAACATTCCCCCAGTCCCCGACCTAATTGAGCTGAAATCCGCGCTAATTCTCATGGGCGGGCTCCGAGAACCCGATCCAATTGAGTTATTCAGGCCTTGAAGCACAGAAACTGGACTCTGGTGAGCCTGATCTCGTTTCAGAGACGAACTCAACGACGAGTAACGAAACGAGGATCCTAATTCGTCGGTCCTATCATGCCACATAGCACCCAAATCCTCCGCACCAGATGAATAACTCGCCGATTTGATCGTCGGCGACGCAAACAGGCACGAAAGACCACCGCCACCGGTCAATGGCTTCTGCGACGGCGACGGCGACGCCGATGTCGACGACGCTGACCGGGTGTTAACATCAAAATCGTACGATATGTGGGAGCTGATCTGGTGCGATGCGGAGCATACGCTACTCGGTGGACTCGAGTAAAGCGCTATGGTCGAAACCGCCATAAAATTGATTTCAAGCTCTTCACAAAAAATTGATCACCTTAACAACCCGTAATAGGAACAATTACAGAAAATTCAAGGCTAAATTTTTCTGATTGCTGCTAAATTATGCAATTACACACACAGCAAAGAGCGGTGGAGAAACGTGTGTAAATTTGTGGAAATTTGGGACTAAATACAGAAAATCTCTACACAATTATATGTACAAGTGAGAGAGAGAGAGAGTGAATTTTCTGGTTATTTCTTGAGAAACTGAAAATGAGAAAGTCGAGAAAGTGAAGTTTGAGACGATGAATTGAAGCAATTTGAGAGAGAGGGAGAGAGTGTTTTATAAAAGAGTTTGTGTTCTTATTCTTCTACTCTGATATTTTTCTTTTTTTCCTGGCTTCTGCGAATTGTGTTGACGAAATTGAACGTATACTCTGAAAAGACGAAATTGCCCCTACGTAGAACCGGAAATACAGAATCAATAATTTTGTGTGCACTGAGTACACGTCATCGGTAATACTATTCTTTTCCCCTAAAAAAAATCAATAAATAGCAAGGAATATAAATGTCAAATTTGGATTATTGGATATTCTATCAAATGCGGTATTTATATTTCTTTAAGATAGTATTTAGTAGTATACTATATGTTTTTTTCATTACATAAATTAAATAAATGTTCGACAAAATATTGTAGTGGTGATATTGTATTTAGTGTGTATCACTTGTTAATGACGTATTGAATTCGCTGTAGCTCACACATAATATAACCATCTATATAAAGTATCATAAAATTCATAAAGTATACAACAGTATATTTATAAATTATAAATATTTTCTAAATTTAATATATGAGAGGATATTGCATCCCAAATTTAATGTTGTGACTTATGATGAAGCAGCCGGCCTGAAAAAAATGTCACAAGCTATATAAGTGGATGTGTTTGGATAATATTGCACTCATTGTATGCACTACATGTAATTAGTACACTGAGAAATAAATATATGCATTAGATATCCAAATATGAAGGACAATGATATAGTCTCATAGATTATATTATAAAAAGTAATTTATTAGATGTCTTGTGGCCTACATGTGTTTCTTAATAAGCGTCGAGTAATAATTTAGCAACATTATTGTGCGAAATCCAATTTAATTTGAGGCGTGGCATAGTAACTGAGATTAAATTAATCTTTGTGTTTGGATAAGAATGGAATGTCTTCTTCGCGTGACATGAGAATTATTTGAACTCCCTCTCTACCGTCATTAATTAATAGTGACCCCCACCATTAATAAATAAGTATAGCAAGAGAATAGGTCTAAATATAAACTAACACGCTTCATACTCTTTTTTAAATTATTTTTTCCTTAACTATTTTGTCCAAAATATATATATTCAGTCTCTATTTATAAAGAAAATGGCATTGGAAGTATAAACCCTTTTATTAATCGAATCACGTGTCACAAACTTGTGAATTGAGGAGATTCCATTTTCATATAATTATACTCAAACTTTTACTTCATACAGTATACTGAGGATATTTTGATTCCAACTACTCCACATTTATTTTGCATTTAATTTCGTTGGATTTGGATTTGTGAATATTGGAATTTTCAATTGGGAATTGATCTGATTTTTTTTGCTTTAGAGTTTAAATTGTGCTCATAAATATTGCAGATTTATTTTTATTTATATTGCAGAAATATTTTTATTTAAAAATAATAATGGTGTACCATTAGAAGCTTCTCATATTGACTGCTATTTACATCTATTGCTATTTTTAGCATTTTGGTAAAATACAGAACATAGGTTGGCGGGGTGAAGGGGGTTCACCTAAAGTTTTTCTTTATGTATTAATTGCACAAATTAATTATAAGAAGTACTACATCTTGTCTAGAAAGACCCGAATAGTTAATTATGGATTGACATATTGGCACAATTATAAATTATTATTATCCCACCAAAAAAATACTTTAAATTATTAGTATTTTAATATATAGTTATCCATCGAGTCTCCGATAGTTACTTTAGAAATTGAAACAAGTAAATAAAAATGAAACCCAGGTCTAATATAATAGGGCATTAACTATTTGGTCCGACTATAATTTTAGGGTTGGTTGAATATAATGACCATATACTAGTCACCTACTACAATAACTACTATGGTGGTAAGATTCAAGCATATAAACTTTCATTTTCAAATGGACTTGAGCCATAACTTTGAGCATCTATAAGGGTTGAGATATTTAGGTGTCTCAATCGTCTGTAATTCACACGGTGAGACATTTACTTGTATTTGAAGTTGTCTTCATGGAAATAGTGTCTTAATCATGTCACAATGGTCGTCTTAATGGTATCTAAATGATCGAGCCCTCCGTCTTGACAAGGGGGTATCTCGACGTCGAGTTGGCTTGAGCCGGCAATCTAGACACCCCTTGTGGGTGCATGCTCTTATAAGAGAAGATTTGATAATAAGATTTATGAGCTACAAAAGTCGTTTCATGGCAGTTTCGTCTATCACTTTACTGTGAAATACTAGATTGGTCTATTCTGCCATAAGTATCTCCATATTATGATGAGTACAATTCGACAATAGGTTTGAGTCAGTGCTTGGAAACTTCCGCTTTTTGATCTTGATTGGCGTAGAAATTCCAGAACCATAAATCACAAGAGAAAAAAAGGTCACGACCTCACATTTCTACCAAATACTTTTAGGTTGGACACAACATTGATATTAACTCGATTTAAATATTGTGTAATTTTATTCCTACATAATATATTTACGAAATAATGACGTATTACAACAAAACCTCTATTAATTCATATCTTTGGGACTACAAAAGGTTATTACTAAGTGGAGGCTATTCTTAAATAGAGGTGTAAGATGATTTTTTTGTTTTTAAATTTTAAAGTGCATGCAAAATACATAAGTACTATAATTACCAAATACATGTGTACCTAAAATAGTTTTAACAAAAATAATATTTTACATACATATATTTTGGGTGATAGCATAAAGTTTCATATAAATAAGTTTTAATCTTGTTCAACAAGTTGGAAATATTTTGAATTCAATGAAAGGATTTGGTTAAAAGACAAAAAATTAAGTCACCGTCACATACAATCTTAGACAAGTATATTAAATCAACTTAAATCTACCGTGACAAAACATATATATTTATATTTATTGTAATTTATTCCTAAATGAGAGTGTATTTCCTCAAGACGAAACTTAAAAAAATATGAATTATGACAATATAGAGTTTATTCCTATTTATAATTGGTCCAAGGATAGGACCATAAATTTTTATGAGTTAAAACTCAAAATAGCCTTTCTTGAAAACAATAGATGAATTATGTATGTCACTTCGAAATTAAAAGTCTCCAACTAGCTCTTTATACCCAAACTACCCCTTAAGACTTAAAACCCTTCTACTATCTCCTTCTTTCATACACGAAGACTAACTTTCGTGAATGAATTTTCCAGCGGTGGATTTTTCGGCGACGGCGATGCAATTTTCGGCGAAAAATATTCAAATTTGTATCATACATTAAGACTAACTTTCATGTATGGATCATACACGAAGACTAACTGAACCCTATGACACAAATTTTGTTTGCTGGAAATTGCAACGCCGAGCCGGAATCGCACTGTTGTCGCTGAAGATCCTACCACCGTTGAAAGATTCATACATGAAAATTAATTTTCGTGTATGATTCAAATTAAAGTTGCCTCAATTAAAATTAAAGTGATATTTAGTGTGTTTTAATTTATGTGTGATACTTTAGATTTTTTGTTCAAAAAAATAATATTTTAATATGTTACCTCAATTTTTATTCATAAATGATTTTATTCCTTGATATAAAATTTTTTTTATAGAGGTTCTGCTGTACCATATGATGATATCAAAACAGTAATATTGGAGTATCGTGAATATGGAATCTTGGACTATACTCAATAAACTAATACTCATATTTTTTAATTCCGACATGTAATATTAGCAACCCATTACATTATGTAAATTAACACCTATATGTAAGTTGGGGATTGTTATGGGCCCTATGTGGCCCCAATTGTCTGATATTCTTTAGTTGAACAATTTTTGTCAAGTGAGAATTTCCTTTATGCCAGCACTTCCACTATAAATGAATCTTCAAAAGAAAAAAAAAAGGACAAAAATGATATAGGAAGAAGATCATGATACATCCATTTTTACAAGTAAAAGGATATAAATGAATCTTCAAAAGAAAAAAAAAAGACAAAAATGATGGGAAGAAGATCATGATACATCCATTTTTACTAGTAAAAGGATCAATCCATATCTATTACAGAATATTTTGTCCAATATATTTATAGATGGGTAATGATTAAATTAAATCAATGTCTATCTTTTTCGTGGGCACATCGCAGTTAAATTTCATAGACATTTATTTTGATGCAAGCGTGGTATATTATATAAAGTACTTATTTTTTTATTTTTAGTGTATTTTGTCTTCTAGTGTTTACGTGTTTTATTTTTCTTTTTTTCTATTTTGAGTTTTTTTTTCTTTTTTTTTCCTTTTTTTTTTTACTTCAAGATTTGTTTTATTTGTTTTATTTCTATTTTTTCCAGATTTTTTTTGTCTGTTTTCCTTTTTATTTATTTTTCTTTTTTTTCCTTTTCTTAATTTCCAGTTTTTTTTTGTTCTTTTTTTTTTCTTTTTTTTTATTTCCAGATTTTATTTTATTTTTCTGTTTTTTTTTTTTCAATTTATTTTTCTTTTTCTTTCTGTTTTTTTTTTATTTCCAGATTTCTTTTTCTATTTTTCTGTTCTCTTTTTTAATTTTTTCTTTTTTTTTATTTTGTCCATTTTTTCTGTTTTTTTTTATTTTCCAGATTGTATTTTTTTATTTATTTTTATTTTCCAGATTTTATTTTCTTTTTTTTTGTTATTTTCCACATTTTCTTTATTTTTTGCATCTTCGTTTTTTTCAACATTGTCGTGACGAAATATAATGATTGTGAAACTTAACATTTCTTACTTTTTTAGTGAAAAAGTTTACTTTTTCCAACGACAATAATTACTTTAACGTTCGACTAAACGTAGAACTTGTCGTATTAAAAAGTAGACATTGTTGTGACGAAATGTAATGATTGTGAAACATTACGTTTCGTAATGTCAATGTTTACTAAAAAATTTGGAAATAAAAAAATCTAAAAAAAAAAAATGAAAAATATAAAAACAAAAAAATTGAAAAATATAAAAAAAAACTGAAAAATAAAATATGTAATTAAAAAAACTGCTAAAACAGTAACCTTAAAAGGAAAAAAAATGAAAATTAAAAAAAAGGAAATTAAAAGAAAAAAGTTGAACAGTGAACAGTAATGAACAGTGTCGCGCGTGAATAGTGTGAGTTAAAAAATCAAATATGGTGTGCTATAATAGGACAAAAAGTGATTGTATACTATACAACCGACTCACCAAAACACACCTCAATTTCATAATATCGTGACTTGAAATATATTTTTTGACTTAGGGAAAAGGAGTGATAGGATTGAACTTTGAATATCACTACATATAGACTGAAGTCTCGTTGCTGAAAAATTATGATTCAAAATTGAAATATATGAGTAAATAAAAAAGAAAGTTTAATGATTTCAACATGAAATCGTTTCACACGTGAAGTTACTATCAGCAAACTTATAACAAGAGGATGTCAAAAGAACGTCATTAGTCGAACCTAATATATTAGTGGAACTAGAACTAATATCTCATAGTCACGAACTCATTGTAGTAGTTATAATATCTCATAGTCAAATCCTTTTTAATTTATTGTAGTAATTCTTCCCATCTACGATAAGTGTGATTGGAGAAAGTGACACAAATTTTAAGAAACGGAAAGTAAGTAAGAGTGATAGACGGAAATATTATCAGTGTAAAATAAATTAGTACTATAATTTTACTTTAAAAAGTAGAATACAGATAAAAGAAATAAAAGATAAATAAAGTCATTTCGATTTATGGAAGTACCATACTCATATTGGACGATCCAAAATGAAATCGGACCACATTTTGGAGTGAGGATTATCATCTGAAAATTAAGTAGTTGTAGATTTATATTTTGGTAATTTTAAAGAATGATTATTCGCGAAAATTTGTAAAATTGGGGAAAGAAAATACAAGAATGTGAAATCCGAGAGGCATTTTGGTCATTCAAACAGTAGTCAAATACAATGAACCCACCATCTTCTTCTCCAAGGAAATTCCCAAAAATTTATAGAAATTAGTGAATATGACCCGTTTCTGACACGAATTTATTGTGAGAAATGATTTTAAGAAAATAAAGAAATGGGTTTTGGCTAATACAAACTGGATTTTTCTTTTTCAGAACAATAGAAAAAAATAAAAAAGAGAAAAGAAGGCACGTGGTGGGCAAGTGGCCGGCGCAAGTGACAGGTGGTCAGCAACGGCGGCGTACACTTGTTTCTCGGCTATCAAATCCACCTCTCACCACTCAATTGCTTGTTTTCTAATTTCTACTACTTTCTAGTAGTATTTTAATTTACTACTCCTTCGATCCCATTTAACTTATCGGATTAGAGATTTAAAAAAAAACAAATTAGATATAAAGGATATAGTTAATGTAATTAATAAAATAATATAAATTATTTTTTAATTAACAAAATAATATAAGGTATTTTTAAAATAATATAAAGTAATTTTAAAGTGATATAAAATAAATAAAATAATTTTTAATTATTTTTTAAATAGAAAATAAAACAAATAATGTGGGACACCCAAAATAAAAAATAAAACAAATTAAACGAAAGAAAGGGAGTAATTTCCTTTTTTCCGTATTTTTATCCTTGAACCGCCCAAAACTTTCTGTTAGATCTACGTATTTTAATTTCGTACTTTTTCGTTGAAATTGAGTTTCATAATTAGGGGTGATCACGGTTTGATTAACCGTTCTTTTATCGTGTAAAAAAATTGATCATGGAGTTTTAAATCAGTTCAGTTAATCGTTAAGAATTCCTATATAAAAATCAAAAGTTGCTATAATGATTAAACCTAAAAATTGGTTCAGTTCACCAATTGTTGAACGGTTAATCATAATTAAAGAAAAAATATAATTATTTAAAAAAATTAGTCAAATATAGACTATATAGTCATTTCTGAAAAGATAAGTGCAATTATAGTCACTTTTTTAAAAACGATCAAATATGACCATGCATACACACTGCATACACGAACTGCATACACGACCTGTATATACGATCATATATATTGGTCGTGTATGCAGGTCGTGTATATTGATATGGTCGTGTATGCTAGTCGTGTATGCAGGTCATGCATGCTAATATGGTCGTGTATGCATTATTGTGTAAATTGCTATGGTCGTGTATGCATAGTCAACATACACGACCGGTTGAAGTCGTGTATGCTAATCGTGTATACATGGTCATATTTGATTATTTTTTAAAAAGTGGCTATGTTAGCACTTTTCTTTTCAGGAGTGGCTATATTTGCACTTCTCCCATTTTTCAATTCATAGTATTGCAAAGAGAATTAGTCAAATATAATCACTCCTGAAAAGAAAAGTGCAATTATAGCCAATTTTTTAAAAAGGATCAAATATGGCCACGCATACACGACCAATGTGTATGTTGGTCGTGTATGCTGATATGGTCGTGTATGCTTATCGTGTATGCAGGTCGTGTATGCTGATATAGTCGGTATGCTAGCCGTGTGTGCATTGTTGTGTATATTGCTATGGTCGTGTATGTTAGCCGTGTATACTGGTCGTGTATGCATGGCCATATTTGATCATTTTAAAAAAAATAGCTATATTTGTACTTTTCTTTTCAGAAATGGTTATATTTGCACTTCTCCCTATTATAAATTCCCTATTCTAAAATATATATAACATAATTTAGATAAATGCAAATAATAAACTAATAAAAGATTGGACAATCAAGCTACAATTATTGTCAATTTAAAATAAAATTTACGATATTATGTAATAAAAATATGTTTCATGTCTAGTTCGGAACAAGAAACACATCCGAGAATAAAATAGTAAACTAAAATTCATTATATCTATATAATTGATAATAAAATTATAATTATTTATGAGTATTGGTTTGGTTAACTGCCGGTATCTCTATACATAAAAATAAAAATTTGAATTGGCCCCAATGTTTTTTTAAAATATTAAAAAGCAGTAACATCTATTCGGTTAACTGTATATTCGGGACAGTTTCGGTACGGTTCAATTTCTTCGTTTTTCTTGCTCACCTTTACCATAATGGCGTATCCAAGATTATGGATTTGGGGGTGCAAAATGAGTAAGAATCAGGAAAGTTGGTTGGGGGTTGGGGTAGAGCCCCCGAAGAATTTTCTTGGACCTATCATATAGTCCGTTTTAGATGCATGTACATTTTTCATTATATCCTAAAAAATAATACTGTAGTAAAAACTATGACTTGACACATCGTAGTTAATAGTTACACATCACAACAAACTAGATAAGCGATTTTAGAGTGTTCCTCGTGATGTTTTTGTTTTACAAGTTCCTAGTAGGAAAAAGTACATAATAATTAAAGTAGTAAAATTAATATATAACTATATACATCATTCAAAAAAAAGTATACATACATACATACATACATACATACATACATATATATATATACTCTCTCCGTAATTGAAAAAATGCAACGTTTGAGTAAATCGAGCGTAATCTAAATAATGCAACGTTTCACTTTATGGACATCCTTCTCCTTTAAAACTTTCCTTATTTACGACTCATTGCCATTACTTTCTCCACCATTAATTTAATTAAGTTAAACTAAACACTCTTAACTTAATTAATTAAACTCATTAACTAAACTAACCCAATCCAAATAAACACATAACCCAATCCAAATTTATGTCCAACCCAACTCACATCACTCAGCCCAAAATCCCCAATTATATTCCCCCAAACCCTAGAACTCTATCGGTGCCGATCTCCTTCCTCTCTCTCACTCTCACTCTGAGGTCTCATCCCTCTCTCAATGTCCATCTGCAAATCGTTGCCGTCATCTTCTCAATCATCCACATCTCCCAATCTCCTCTCACTCTCATCTAATTGTCGCCGATCACAAAACGACGACTCTCATCTCTCATCTCTCTCACTCTAATTTCCGCAATACTGTGTTTATATCTTTCTGAAACCCTAGATCTAAATTGGCGCCGATTGAGTTATGCAAATCCTCTCACTCTGATCTCTTGATTCTCAGAGCCTGGTGGCGATGCCTCTAAAAAACCCTAAACCCAAATCTGCATATGTTGATTCTGAGAGCCTGGTGGCGAGGAGCGAATCGCCGCCGCTCTACCATGCATCTGAGGCTGAATCGGCCGCCGATCTATGATGATTCTCATACTCAATCGCCATCGCCGCCGCTCTATCACGATTCTCAGACTCAAAGCCCTTCGCCGCCGCTCTATGACGATTCCGAGACTCAGAGCCCTTCGCCGCCGCTCAATGATGTGAGCACGGCGCCGACGATGAAGTGGGTGGTGTCTGGTCCTGAGGCTGATTTTTTTCTTTATTTCGAAAACATTACATGCAAAAACGAAATTGCTGAAAAATTAGTTTAAGGCATGAATTTAATTGCCAATAATTAAAGTAGAGAGGTTGGTGCAATTTTTAAACAACAAATGCTAATTGCAATTAACAAATCCCATCTTCACTACTCTTATTGTCCTTTTACACTACTTTGTTCCACTTTACCAGATTTTCTTAAACTCCGTACAAACTGTAAACGTTTCATTTTTTAGATTACGGAGGAAGTATATATAACTACTAATTATTATTTATTTTTTTAAAGGGGTACATTTGTACCCCTTATTCTTAATTGGATACGTCAGTGCCTACCTATGATAGCATCTTAATTACTACTAGTCTTAAGTCGAAATAATAATGATAAGGAGCTATTTCAAAATTCTATTCGATAGAAAAATTAAAATGAAGCTCGATTCATATGCTTGCGAACTCTTTTTTAAATTTCATAGCACTCGTTTTATAATACGTTCGTCATTTAGTTCGATATAAGTTTGTAATCTAATTTTTAGAATACTTATTGGAAATATTAGTAATGTGTGTGAGTCTATATTATATGTAAATAACTATTATAACTCAAAAGGAAAAGATGAATTATACTAGCATCAATTTCTTGTACTCTATTTAGTTATTATACATTAAATGATGATAGAAAAGTTGAAACAGCCTTTTTCAAAAAAGAAGAGATGAATTATGTCACTTAAAAAAAAGGACTATAATAGCCTTTTTGTTATTTTTATACATTTTATACCCTTATAGGTATACAAGAAGGCTAACTTTAATTTGAATCATATACGAAGATTAAACTTCATGAATGAATTTCCGGTGAAAAATTTTTAATCGAAATTTGAATCATACACGAATCCTAACTTCATGTATGCATCATACACAAATTTTTTTGCCATCAAACATTTCAAATTTGTATCATACGCGAAGATTAGTTTTTATGTATATGCATACATGAAGTTAGGCTTCGTGTATAATTCAAATTTTCGCTGGAAAATTTTGCCGGAATTTTTTCGCCGGTAATAGCACCACCACGATCGGCGTTGAAAATTTTTACCGTCCGAAATTAATACATGAAGTTAGTTTTCGTGTATGATTCAAATTAAAGATAATCTTCTTGTATTATCATAAGGATTTAATAGACTTTTAACAAACTACAGTACTATTTGAGTACTTTTATTTTGTAGGTGATATTTTAACATGTTTTGTTAGGAAAAAGGACATTTTGCAATATCACCTCTTAAATGATTACTAAACAAGTAAATTTAATTTGATCTATATCTAGTAGATATGTTTTTTGAGTTCAAGTTAACTCAATTATGTTAAGTTTAAGTTTATTTTAAGCATTATATTACTAAAAGGAAAATGATTCTTGCCTTGAAAAAATCCTACGTGGCACCCCTAATATTCTTCCATTCATATTTATCTAAATTCTTAAATTTTTGAATTTTTAAAACGATTCTTGCCTTGAAAAAATCCTACGTGGCACCCTTTATATTCCTCCATTCATATTTATCTAAATTCTTAAATTTTTTGAATTTTTAAATATAAAATAATAGATTTTAAATATCTATACTAAAATCTTGTGTCCCACATCGGTTTCTCAATGAAACTTCACCTATTGAAAAACTTATAAATACCTAGAATCAATGTGTATTTTCTCATCTTTTGGTCCACCAGTTTTATTTGGCCAATTTATTTATTAATCGGCCGAATAAATAACTATATTTTATAGTTTAATTTAATTTAATTTGGTCAATTTATTAATTGGCCGAATAGATAATTATTATTTGTAGGAGTTTAATTTGGCCAATTTATTTATTAATCGGCCGAATAAATAACTGCTATATTTTTATAGTTTAATTTAATTTAATTTGGTCAATTTATTAATTGAACGAATAGATAATTATTTTTATTAGGGAACCAATTTATTAGTTGACAGAATAAATGGTTTCAAAATAGTTTTGATAATTTATTGGTTGACCGAATTAAATTTGGAAATAGTCCAATATTTTTATTTAATTTGATAAAAAAATAAGTAATTTCTAATTTTTCAATTAATTAGGTAGACGGGACAATTTCCAACTGACGGGTACCTCAACTCGAGATCTCACGTGACACATTTTTAGTCTTTATTCTTATTAATTTTAAAATTATCATTTTATTCATTTTTTTTCATGTATTTTCTAAAATCTAGAATCGTCATAAATTGTGCTTTTATAAATCAAAATCGTGGTCAACGGGTCAATTCTGACCCGGAACCGTTGCGATAGACGAGTCAATTTTCAACCGACATTCGAGAAATTTTTCATTTTATACTTTTTTTCCCATTAATTTTCTAAAATCTATAATCGTCATCTATGAAATAATTTTTACGTTATTTGAATTTTAGGTTTCCAGGTTTGCATAATTTATAATTTTAATTAACGAATATTATTATATGAGTAAGGACGATAACAAATAGTACAATCAGTATTTTTATTAAATTTTTAGATCTATATAAATTCTAAATAAATTTTATAAATTACACACTTATAAATCAGAATCATGGTCAACGGGTCAGTTCCGACGCATAACTGTGGTGGTAGATTAATATACGAATTTAATTATATTACTAAAAGGAAAACAATCTTGCTTTGAAAAAATCATACGTTGCACCCCTTATATTTCTCCATTCATATTTATCTAAATTCTCAAAATTTTGAATTTTTAAATGGAAAATAATAGATTTTAAATATCTGTACTAAAATTTTGTATCACACATCGGTTTCTTAATGAAACTTCACCTATTGAAAACCTATAAATACCTAAAATCAATGTGTATTTTCTCATCTTTTGCTCCATCAGTTTTATTTGGCCAAATTTTTTTATTAATCGACCGAATAAATAACTATATTTTATAGTTTAATTTAATTTAATTTGGACAATTTATTAATTGGCCGAATAGATAATTACTTTTTGTAGAAGTTTTATTTGACCAATTTATTTATTAATCGGCCGAATAAATAACTGCTATATTTTCTTAGTTTTATTTAATTTAATTTGGTCAATTTATTAATTGGCCGAATAGATAATTATTTTTATTAGGAAATCAATTTATTAGTTTACAGAATAAATGATTCCAAAATAGTTTGGATAATTTATTGGTTGACCGAATTAAATTTGAAAATAGTCTAATATTTTTTTATTTAATTTGATAAAAAATAAGTAATTTCTAATTTGTCAATTAATTAGTTAGACGGGCCAATTTCCAATTGACGGGTACCTCAACTCGGGATCCCACGTGACACATTTTCATTCTTTATTCTTATTATTTTAAAATTTTCATTTTATTCATTTTGTTAATGTATTTTCTAAAATCTAAAATCGTCATAAATTGTGCATTTATAAATGAAAATCGTGGCCAACGGGTCAATTTTGATCTGGAACCGTGGCGGTAGACGAGCCAATTCTCAACCGACACTCGAGAAGTTTTTCATTTTATGTTTTTTTTCCATGTATTTTCTAAATTCTATAATCGTCATCAATGAAATAATTTTTACGTTATTTGTAGTAGGGTTTCCAGCTTTGCATAATTTATAATTTTAATTAACGATTATTACTATACGATTAAGGACGATAACGAATAGTATAATCATTATTTTTATTAAATTTTTGGATCTATATAAATTCTAAATAAATTTTATAAATTACGCACTTATAAATAAGAGTTGTGGTCAACGGGTCAGTTCCGACGCAAAACTGTGGCGGTAGACTAATATACGGGTTTTTTTCACAAAGGAACACAATTGACTAATTTTTTAATCGGATTTTAAATAAGTACGAATATATAAATTTCAAACAAGTTTGAATAATTCTAAACACATCATCTCAAATTGTTTGATTAATCGTCTCCGTTAGAAAACATAGAATATGTAGGAAAATTAGCAGAAAAATTACTAACGATTTATCAACAACCGAATAAATAACTGTTATATTTTGTAGTTTAATTTAATTTAATTTGGTTAATTTATTAATTGACTGAATAGATAATTATTTTTTGTAGGAGTTTAATTTGGCCAATTTATTTATTAATCGGTCGAATAAATAACTGCTATATTTTTATAGTTCAATTTAATTTAATTTGGTCAATTTATTAATTGGCTGAATAGATAATTATTTTTATTAGGGAACTAATTTATTAATTGACAGAATAAATGGTTCCAAAATAGTTTTGATAATTTATTGGTTGACCGAATTAAATTTGGAAATAATCTAATATTTTTTATTTAATTTGATAAAAATTAAGTAATTTCTAATTTTTCAATTAATTAGGTAGACGGGACAAATTCCAACTGACGGGTACCTTAACTCGGGATCCCACGTGACAAATTTTCATTCTTTATCCTTATTAAAATTTAAATTTTTATTTTATTCCTTTTTTCCATGTATTTTCTAAAATCTAGAATCGTCATAAATTGTGCATTTATAAATCAAAATCTTAGTCAACGGGTCAATTCTGACCCGAGTATATAAATTTCAAATAAATTTGAATAATCTTAAACACATCATCTTAAATTGTTTGATTAATCGTCTCCGTTGAAAAACGTAGAATATGTAGGAAAATTGGCAGAAAAATTACTAATGATTTATTAACGAGTCAATTCCGACCAATATTCTTGCACGTAGTCAATTCAGTACTTGCGGGACAATTTTTTTTAATATATTATATAATTTTGAACTCATAAAATTAAGAATATTTATGGTCAACCTTTATCTTATATCATTAACTAAATAATTTTATGAATCACAATCATTCCACATAAAATTTTGTAGACAGGAAAAACTACCAAATACATAGTGAACAATTCTTGAAGTTCTATTCTCAGTTAAAAAAGTTATTCTCGAAGCTGGTAAAAAGAAAACGAACGTCGTCATTTATTTTTCTATGAATATATTTGGAAGATGATTATAAATATAATACTACAATATATAATTAAATTTTTATTTATTAAATATTGTGTGAATATTTTTGGAATATAGTTATGTATATAATTAAATATTAATTTCAGGTAAAAAGAAAACAAATGTCATCATTAATTTTTTTGTGAATATATATGGAAGATAATTCTTTATATAATTTAAAATCAGTATTATAGTCAATAGGCCGGTTCCAGGTCTGAGCCGTCGGGGTAGACGGGATGATTGTGAAGCGGTGGTTTAACTTATTTTTTTTTATCTTAATTTTGTGTTGAATTCATAATGTGGGGTATTTAGGGTCACTTTCATCTTATAGACAATCTTAAAATCAATAGTATTATTCGCTATCTATATATCTCTTCTCTCTCTCTCTATCACTACCCGCTCATTCTCTTGCCTCTTTTTCTTCATAAAAAGCTAAAAAATTCAGCTTAAGAGTCGCTTTCCTTTGAGAGAGAAATATATTTTTGCCCACATCGATTTTGTAGAAGAACACAACTTTAACAAAAGTAATGAGAATATATTAGTTATAATTGTTAACAAACATAACTATATAGGTTTGAGACGTAAACATGTGGTAAAGTTACTTTTTAATTGAATTTGAGATGTGTTAAAGGAATATAAATTCTAAGCGAGTTTAGTAAATTGCATAATCGAATTATTTAACATTAAAATAATTAATAAATTATATTTTTTAAATCTATCACATATTAGTACTATTTAATAATTTTATTAATTTTTATAAATCGACGGGTTATACGTTAGTGTATTATTACATGTAAATAAATTAACGTCAACCTCGGTCGTAACTCTCACACGTAGATTTTTAAAGATCGGGAAATTTGACTCGGGGTATTTTCGCAGCAATGCTGTAATGTTAATATAACGGAAAAGAGCCTATACATACACTTAGACAATATCATATATTGTTTTAGGTATTATTATTATTATTATTATTATTATTATTATTATACACTTAGACAATATCGTTTTCATATTATTATTATTACACGTGTAAATCTACATGATCATACTCCAACAACAGATCTATTTTCTGAAACTTACAATCACATGATTCGAATTACTTTGTAATATTGTCGAAAGGGTAGTGATAATCGGACACCTAGTGGCCAGCCACCACCGATTTTTTTGCCCAAATCGATTATTTGGTCCGGTTTTATTTGGACCGGTTTTTTTAATTAATTGGGAAGATAATTCTAACCTTGATTAATTAAGGTAAATAATGACTAAATATTTTTTGAATGGACCGAAAATTTTATCCTATTAATTAGGGATAATTTATTATTTAATTGGATTTTATTTCCCTCCCATAATATATTATTTTTCTCTCTCTAATTTGTTCCTAAAATAATGAGATGATATTCCCCCCCCCCCCCCCAATTTATTAACATTTTCGGTCAATAATAACACGTGACATTATATTTGGATTTTATTTCTCTCTCATAATATATTATTTTTCTCTCTCTCTAATTTGTTCCTAAAATAATGGGATGATAATTCTCTCCCAATTCATCATAATTTTCGGTCAAATATAATGTGGATTATATTTTGATTTTATTTCCCTCCCATAATATATTATTTTTTTCTCTCTAATTTGTTCCTAAAATAATGGGATGATAATTCCCTCCCAATTCATAAAAATTTTCGGTCAAATATAATTGTAGGAGATAATGATCTAATATAGGAAAACAAATTGCATAATTTTAGGAAACTATATAACTACCTAAATTAACATAATAAATCATTGAGGGTAATATAGAAAAAATAGTGAATCGGTTTAATGGAGAAAAAAATCGGTTTTTTGTATTTAAGATAGGATTTACTTAATTAACCCTGGTGGTCAGGCCACTAGGTGGTCAGGCCACCAGGTGGTCAAACATCTTTATTGTTGTCGAAATATTGGATATATCAATGTATTATAGTTTAAATGTTGTGAAATTGGTAAGAACGGTCCTATATAAATATCGTGACAATATCATATACTCTCTCCGTTCTGTTCAACATGTCTCACTTTTCTTTTTGGAGGTTCCATTCAACATGTTTCATTTTATTTTCAGAAAATAATTAAGAAATTATTTTATATCACTTCAAAACCACTTTATATCACTTTATGTCACTTCAAAAATAATTTATATCAATTTATCAATTAAAAAATATATATCACTTTATTCACTACACTAAACACACAATCTTTTTTAATCATTCTTTTCTTAATCTTCGTGCCAAAATGAAGTAGCACATGTTGAACGGGACGGAGGGAGTATTAATTTCATATTCCAAATATATCAAAGACACACTTATAATGCGATGTATGATCGTGTTTAGAAGGAGAAATTTTTACATGAGCGTAAATGTGTTACATCCACCCGTCATATGAAAATATTTTAATAATATAAATAAAATAATTTAATGTGAGAGCGCGTGTAATACATGTACACCACCCATGTAAGAATTTCCCGTTTACAGGACAATTTTTCGTTTCCTAAATTACGGGAGAATGTTTTCTTATCAATTAGCATATAGTAAAAAGTAAAAACTCACTAATTTTTTTGCGATAAATTTAGTTTATAGTATATTTTTCTTATTGAATTTTCTTCCCTGCAACACACAAGCACAAAATCAAATTGGTTCAATCAAGAGATGAGACGCGTGCGTTGATTATGGCAAGTGAAATTCCAAAAACAAGGTCGACCTAATTTCAACGATCAACGCCCCATAATCTTGGAGCCATCGTCCTTTTTGTACACGTGAAATGTTTTAAGTTTCTGCAAAAGTTAAGATTTTCAGCCTATCAATTATCAAAGCCCACAAACTATGTCGTTTTGTGTCATCCCAATACAGTCCATACGTTCCAAGTGACTTTTTGTGGTTTAGTTAGGCGAATGCAAGAAGAAGAAGCAACTTGTTAGGACAAGTCAAATATGGTTCGAGGATTTTGGTTTGTCTACTTTTCTTGTGAATTTCAGCTGACATTTTTTACACTCCAATGTGAGATTTTCGATTTTATTTTGGTCTCCTATTTCATACTTATTATATTTTATTAATGCACGCTATATTTATTGGATGTTATACTATTGTGATATCATCAGTATACAGTAAATAGATATGGAATATCATGTTAATTTATTTTAGTTGGGATAATTATAAATTCGTTTTTGTCCAACAAACATATGAAAGGACTTGGTAGGGGAATAACCCTGCCCACTTTGTGTTAGGTTTCACCTAGGGGCGTTTCCAGAAAATATTGGTGGAGGGGGCTTCACTAAATTTATAAAATTTTTCCTGAGCTTAAACGTGAAAAATGCATTTCCTAATAGCCAGTGAAAAATGATGTTCCTGAGCTTAAAGTGAAAAAACATTTCCTAGTAGAAGAAGTGCTAATTCTATTAAACTATTTAACTTATAATTTTTCTTTATTTAGATCCTTGGCCCACAAATATTTAAAATTATTACTTTGTTTTCATCTCTTCCCTGCTTTCTTCATCAAATTGATGCAACCGCCATTGTTTTCATCTCTGCAAATTTTCCCCCTAGCTCAACTCTCATCTTCATTCTTCAATCTCCACAGAAATTGCTCCATTTGTTCGTTGAAATTAGCATAAGCTGACCGCAATTATTTTCGAAAATAGTAAGAATCATAAGTATTTAAAAAAAATAAAAAATTATTGATGTGGGCTTGAGCCAACCCTAACCCAATCATGGCTCTGCCCCTGGTCTCACCCATCATATGATAGATCAAAACATATGGGTAGTAGGTGATGAATTTAAATATAAACCTAATTTTCCTAATAAACTTTTCCAAATGATACTATTTGAAGTATAACAAACTTTGTGCTAACTCAAATAACTAGCCGTGTAAACTAAATACAAAATTTATCAATGAAATTCATAATTATACACGATATCTCTATTATTATTATCATTATTATTTTCGAAATTCACAACATTTGCACGTGATTGCAATTTCGTCATGACTTTCAAAAGATTTCAAATACAATATGACTTTTATTTCGTAACATTAAGAACATTCTTAATATACCATATAACCGGTATACAATATAGTATACCCACTTATGACTTATTGGTAGGTTTTCATTCTCAAATTTAGCTCATAAGTTCATGCCCTAATAAAAGTCTATTCCCCGAAGTATTCAATTTGGGCCGAAAAGTAGGTTAGCAATAGTTTGAGTAGAATACATATAATTTGGAATTACTAATACTTGGGCTTTAATAAACCAATGACCCAATAGACATATTATAAGGCCCAAGAGTATTTATATCAAAAGCTCCACAAAACTATTTGGCTTCCTTGAAAAATAGCTTCGACTTTTCTTACGTGGTAAAGTATATGTTTGTTTCGTATTTAATACACACGATGACATTGCTTAATATTTAGGCACAAAAACTTGCGTGCGACCGGTCGCACTCCATGCGATCGCGCGTGGGGTGCACGCGCTTAGTTTTTTATTTTATTTTTATTTTTCGATTTTTTTTCCTTTTTTCCTTTTCTATTTTCAGTTTGTTTTTTTTTTCAGATTTTTTTTTTAAATTCTATTTTTTTTTGTTTGCCTCTTCGTTTTTTTGTTTGTCGTTTCGTTTTTTTGTTTGCCGCTTCTTCTTTGGTCAAGATTCGAGCGAGGGGAGTCGAAGGCCTCGGAGCGAGCCGAAAAAGTCCAAATTGTTGCCCGCCGATTATCCTTATATTTGTAATCGGAGCGAAGACGGAGCCGAAAGCGGAGCCGTAAAATCGGAGCCGAAGGCGGAGATGGAAAAAAAAAAAAAACTGAAAAAAAAAACTTTGACCGGGTCAACGGGTCAAACCCGGGTTGACCCGACCTGGTCGCATCTCACATGCAGCAGGTCGCATGGGAGTGTTTCCCATATTTAGGAGCATGTGTTAGCCTAATGATAGTGTGGTTAATACCTGAGTCAAAAGTCATGGATTCGAGTTCACCGTCATGCGAAATTAAATTTTCTTGTAATGTTGTTAAAAAAAAAAATAGGTTGCGACTTCATATATGAGTTGATTTCCCACAAACTTCTATAAATATTCAATAAATTGAATATTTATTTTAAATAATCTGGAATGTATATTGAAATAATCTGAAGTCGAAGTAAATATCTCTAAGAATCTCTCTTATATTCATTTTTACGGTGAATCTTAAATTTATTAGTGATTTTAAAAAGTCATAATCTGGAATATATATTGATAATTTGAAGTCGAAGTAAATATCTCGAAAAATCTCTCTTATATTCATTCATTCTTACGGTGAATCTTAAATTTAAGATAGTATAATACGGGATTCTAATATGAAATCTATTTTATTTAAAAAATTAAAAAATAACTATCAACTCGTCTAGTTCACCAAATGTTAAGAGTTTACAAAGAATTTTCCTTTAGAAGGGGGTGTGTGGCAAAGCCCTTAAATGGCAAAAATTTATATATGAAATTTAGGAGAAAATAATAATAAAGGAAACAAATGAATATTTATGGAAAAAGGAGAAAATTAGGGAGTAGTTGCTGCATACGGGATTGTGGGTGCTATAAAGTAGGATCCCTTGAAAAACCTTCGTCCTCAGCTTTTCTTCCATTCTCCAAACAATTATATAAACCTCCTTCAACCTTCGTTTTCTCTCTCTCCCAACTATTCTCCTCTCTCTAAATTCTTCCGATTAATCCGAAGCTGTTAAACCATAATCCTATTTCGGAATCTGATTACAAAGCTTGACGACTGTACACGTCATTGCTGAATCTCTACTCAAAACCCAAGCTCTATAATCAAAAATCTCTTTTATCAAAGGTAAGGAGGTTTTGTTCGTGCGATCAATTTGATAAAGAAGTGGAGGAATTGAGTTTATTGGTAATCTTCCATTGTCTGGAGTTAGAACTAAGTTGAGTTGGCAATCGGTATTGGTTTTTGTGGGTTTTGAGTTTTTCTTTTTTTCTTTTTAAAGTTGTGATTCTAGGGTTTAGGGTTTTGGAGAGTAATGGATGATCTCGAAAAGGCAATTTTGATAAGCTTTGATGAATCTGGTACAATTAATTCGCTGATTAAATTACAAGCCGCTGCCTTTATTCAGCAAGTTAAAGATACACCGTCAATCTGTAGCATATGTATAGAAAAGTGTTGTTTCTCGAATCTAGTCGAGGTTAAGTTTTGGTGTTTGCAGTGCCTCCTTGAGATTCTTCGAGTTAGATACTCCTCTATGTCGCCGGAGGAGAAGGATTTGATTCGGAAATCTGTGTTCTCGATGGTGTGTGGCGAACCTGTCCATGCAAATGATACTAATTCGGCGAGGGTTTTTGAGAGCCCGTCATTTGTAAAGAATAAGCTTGCTCAGGTTGTTGTAACATTGATCGGTTATGAGTATCCTGAAATCTGGCCCTCTGTTTTTGTTGATTTCTTGCATAAATTAAGTAAAGGAGCTGCTGTAATTGATATGTTTTGTCGGGTTTTGAATGTGATGGACGATGAATTAATTTGCTTGGACTATCAGCGTAGTGCGGATGATGTGGCTATGGCTGGTAGGATTAAGGATGCAATGAGAATGCAATGTGTGCCTCAGATTGTTAGGGCCTGGTACGACATTGTTTTGATGTATAAGAATTCAGACGCGGACCTGTGTTCTAGTGTTTTGAATTCTATGAGGAAATATGTTTCGTGGATTGACATTGGGTTGATAGCAAATGATGCATTCACTCAGTTGTTATTTGAACTGATGTTGGTAGATGGGTTACCGGATCAGCTTCGAGCTGCTGCATCTGGTGTCGTTCTCGCGGTGGTGACAAAAAGGATGGAAGTCAAATCAAAGCTTTCTTTATTGCAAAACCTTCAGATATCTAGGGTCTTTAGGTTGGTTACAGATGATAGTGGTTCAGAGTTGGTTTCTGGTGTGGCTTCTTTGCTCACTGGGTATGCGACTGAAGTTTTGGAATGTTCGAAGAATTTAAAGCCAGAGGATGGTAGGGAAGTTTCAGTAGAACTCTTAAATGAGGTTTTGCCATCAGTTTTCAATGTCATTCAGAGTGGTGAAGTTGATTCAGCATTCAGCATTGTGCACTTTCTTTCAGTCTATGTTGGCACAATGAAGAACCATTCCACATTGACGGACAGGCATCTGCATCATTTGAGCCAAATATTGGAAGTGATCCGAATGCAGATCCAGTTTGACCCCATGTATCGAAATAATCTGGACATATTGGACAAGATTGGGCAGCAAGAAGCAGATAGGATGGCGGAGTTTCGGAAGGATTTACTTGTATTGGTCCGTAATGTAGGTCGTGTTGCACCAGATCTGACTCAGGTATTCATAAAAAACTCACTTGGCAGCTCTATGTCATCCCCAGAAGATAGAAATGTCGAAGAAGTTGAAGCTTCTCTTTCTTTATTTTATGCGCTTGGAGAATCATTGAGCGATGATGCTATGAGGACCGGTAGTGGTCTACTTGGTGAATTGATACCAATGCTTTTATCAACACGATTTCCTTGCCACTCCAATAGACTCGTTGCACATGTGTATTTGGATACAATAACAAGATATGTGAAATTTGTATCAGAAAATACACAATATATTCCAATTGCATTGCGTGCCTTTCTTGATGAGAGAGGTATACACCATCCGAATGTCAACGTTAGTAGAAGGGCGAGTTATCTTTTCATGAGGGTTGTGAAATTGCTAAAAGCAAAGCTTGTACCTTACATTGAGACAATCTTGCAGGTAGCAATTCAACTTCCTATTATTCCTATTTGTTTCTGGAGCATATGCTTTAAGAGATGCTGCTATATTTTGCTCTCTCTGACTCCTTTTATGCAAATAAAATATCAGAGCCTACAGGATACAGTTGCACAATTTACAAGAATGGGCAAGGTCTCAAATGATGTTTCATTATCTGAAGATGGAAGTCACATTTTTGAGGTCAATTTTTACGTAGAGATTTTTGGTTCAGTTAGATAGTTACTGCTGTAGTGCTGTATCTGATGTGTGTTATTTGTTCTCTTAGGCAATTGGCTTGCTAATAGGAATGGAAGATGTACCCCTTGAGAAGCAATCTGATTATCTCTCTTCACTTCTGACTCCCCTTTGCCAGCAGGTCAAAATTTGCATGACAGTATTTTGTCTATACGTTACAATGGGGTTTTGTAGGGGAATGTGGAGATAGATTTTTACCGTCTCTGGAGTATGGTGGAAAAATCACGCTAAATTGCATTTTTTGTAATATTTGCAGGTTGAGGTGGCCCTCTTAAATGCTAAGCCTCAAAATCCTGAAGAGTTTCTTTTGCAGATTGAAAATTTGCAGCAAATTGTTATGGCTATTAATGCTCTTAGCAAGGTGTTCATCGAGATCTCAAATTTCTCAAGTCATCTTGTGCATTTTAGTTGGTTTAGTCTAGGGTGTCTCATTTTTCCTATTGGTACAAGAAGATCAGTTTAGAGACAACAAAAAATGCATAAAGATGTCACATTTCTTACTTCGTGCAACATATAGTTTGCTTATTTTTTTATTTTTATTTTTATTTTATTTGTTTATTTATGTCTTTATCTGAATGTGTTGTGATTATGAGGGAAGTTACTTTGTATTCTTTTGATTGTGGGCCTGTAGAGATTGTATTAACAATTTGGGCACATATTTACTATAAATTTTTGACTTTTGTGTATCTATTAGGGCTTCAGTCAGCGTCTGGTAACTACCACCCGCCCTGGAATTGGTCATATGTTCAAAAAGGTAACTTTAAGTCAACTAGTAAGTTATGAAATGCCTATTCTTCTTAAGCACTTGATCTAGTTATTTAATGTTTAGTACGCTGAGATTCAAAATTTGTTGGAGAAATGGCAAGTTACTACATTCAGAATATTGGGTAGTAATCATCAGCTAGCTTTTTCCCTTGTTCTTTATCCCAATATGAGATGTTATTATTCACAGTTCTTCATTCTTTTCCTTGCTTCTTCCCTTCTATTATTCATTTTTGTTTAGTTTAAATAATTCTGTGCTTCTCTAGAAGCTAGAAGCTGACAATTGTACATGTGCTTTCATATCCTGGTTCATTTGGAGTTATAAGTTGTTATATGTCTCTATTCATGTGTACATTCTGATGACTTATTACTTATTGTAGACTTTAGATATTCTCCTGCAAATTCTCGTTGTCTTCCCAAAGGTAGAACCCCTGCGAAGTAAGGTATGAATTGCAGATCTCTCCTATTGATTGCTATAATTCAAACTCTATCTGATGACCCATTGTTTCTCTAGGTCACCTCTTTCATTCATCGTATGGTGGATACTCTTGGACCTTCCATATTTCCTTATCTTCCGAATGCACTTGGCCAGTTGCTAATGGAAAGTGAGGTATAAAGTTTGCTTCTTAATAATTTTTTCTCAATATCTTTAATTTATTTTACTTTAAAAAATATATTTACTGTCATTGAATGTGGATGTAGTGTAGTGGGGAGTTACTGGTAGACAGTTATGCCGTAATCTTGTGTTCATATGTTATGAATGAAAGGTTGCAATAGTGTACTTTTCTGCCTTCATGTTTTTGACTTTCTGTTCTGTCCGTGATTTTATGTTGTTGAAGATTTTGCATTTGCTGCTACACATTCAGTAAAATAGCTAAGATATGAAATGGACTGTATATGCATGTTTGGTCATCGTGCTTGTTTGGTTCTGAAACCCTTTGCTTGTATGAAAACTATATTCTCAACTAGAGTATATGGTTGTTCGATATTCTCAACTAGAGTATTTGGTTGTACGCTCGTATGTTTTCTTTCAGTCTCATTAAGTACTTATTAATTTGAAATTGGGGTAATGAATGAACAATTTTTTTTCTTTACAACGTTCGCAGTTATTAGTGATGATGTTTTAAGAAAAGTTATTTGTATGATCCGTACAATCCATTTCCTTTCTCTTATCTATGTTGTAAAGTTGATGTTATCAATCTTAGAATGCTTTATTGCAGCCAAAGGAATTGGTGGGTTTTCTTGTATTGCTTAATCAGCTCATCTGCAAATTCGGTACCGAAGTCCGCGACATCTTGGAATCTGTATACCCTGTTATTGCTAGTAGGGCGTTCAGTATTCTACCAAGGAATGATATTCAGTCAGGACCAGGCAGCTGTGGTGAGGTATGTGAACTAGTCCCCTGAAATTATTTGAATTGATTAAGCTCGAAATTTGTCTTTACATGGGCTCTGCAGCAAAATCTAATATGGCATTATTCTTAAGTTAACACAAACGACATGGTAAATTTGAGTTATGTAACCTTTCTTGGCTGGAAGCTTAGAATTTGTGAATACAGCTCTAATTATAGTGTGCCTAGGAAAGTCACCTTGTGAATTTGATTTAATTGTATCTTTAGGTGTTTGAATTGCTCAATTCCAGAATTTGCTTTGTTCTTTTATCTTATTCAATAGGTGGCTGGACAGCCTGCATAAAATGTCATCATTTCGGAGGCAGTTATAGCTTTATTAGATATGCGTTAAGGCTGACATATCAGTTAGGCTGATGTCTTCTTCTAATGCAAATTTCTCCATTCAGCTCACAATCAACTGTTTGTTGAATCTCGATATGGAATTTTCTCTCAGGAAATTCGTGAATTGCAAGAGCTTCAGAAAACATTCTTTGTATTTCTGAATGTTATTGCTACACATGAGCTTTCATCGGTCTTTCTATCCCCTAAAAGTAGTTCGCACCTGGACTTGATGATGCAGTTGCTGTTGTATAATTGTTGTAATCATAAGGATATCGTTATTAGAAAGGTAAATTACCTAAATTGTGCACTTCATGGAATTGCTTACAAGCTGATGTAGCAAAATGTGAGTTTGATACATAAACTTTCTTCATCTTCCAGGCATGTGTTCAAGTCTTCATTAGGCTAATTAAGGATTGGTGCGCTGGTCCTTATGGCAAAGAAACGGTATCATACTTGGAGTACCTATGATTTATTCTTTGCTTTAATCTATTCTAAATACTGAAAGTAGGTCTATTTTCAGGTGCCTGGTTTTCAGAGATTCATAATCGAGACATTTGCGGTGAATTGTTGTCTGTACAGTGTGCTGGATAAATCTTTCGAGTTTTGTGATGCAAACACTGTAAGTTTATTGTGTTTTCTTCCCCTGTTTGTCCTGTGCTATGCCTAAACCGATCCACTTCTCTTCTTGTGGTCTTTTTCTACAGGTGCTCTTGTTTGGTGAAATAGTAACGGCCCAAAGGGTCATGTTTGAGAAATTTGGCAATGATTTTCTTCTTCATTTTGTATCGAAGTGCTTTCCAAGTATTCATTGTCCTCAAGATTTGGCAGAGGAGTATTGTCAAAAGTTGCAGGTACTATCTAATGTTTTCAGCATTTTCCAGGTCATCGTTACACAAAAAAATAAACCAGTAATAGATTTCTGCTCCTTTTTAATTGCATATGCATAAGAAGTTCTACGGCATCTGATTAGATCAAAATTCTCTAATGGAACCTACTATACTTATGAACCCTACACAGAGCCATGCAGAGTCAGATGACTCTAATTTTGGAAAATTTAAAGTAAATGAATTCATGCAATATTTGCCAGAAATCCAACTGAATGAGCTTAGCGTATTACTGCAACTGAAGTGTCCATGCTAATTAAAGGCTTTTATTTCTGTAGAGATTACATATGCAGCTCCACTTTCATTTGATGTGTGCTTGAACTTGCTAAATTAAGTCTTTTTTTATAGGCAGCATGATGATTTGATGTGGCTTCGTGTTTTTATTAGGGCAATGACTTCAGGGCACTGAAATCCTTCTACCAGTCCTTCATAGAAAAGTTGAGACCCTTACAAAATGGCAGCTTGGTTTATAGATAACAAAAATGTGGCCATATTCTGGCTGGCTCCATGCAATATTATAGGTCCTAATGTTATGGCCGTCGCTGTTCAATATTTATCCATCAAAAGGTTCGTGCCAGTTCGTATTCTTATGAGCGGGCCTCCAAGTAACTTAAGTTCATGTGTGACAAGCTCTTACAATTGGTGAGCCTACTTAATTTCCTAAAAATATTGCAGGTCTCTTTTCGTGTAAATATCATTCTATTTGGTCACCATGGATGGTGGAGATCTGTCTGTGGATGTTCCTTTTTTCCATGTGACATCAGTTTTGTTCCGTTTTTTGGTGGTAAAGAGCATCAGCAAACAACACTCTCAAGAAGGCGACGCTCTGGACCTCAGGTTCTATGTTCCATATAATGAGGAAATAGGGGTAGATTTGGTTTTAAAACTCTCTTCTACTTTCCTTCTACTCTCTTGCCCCCATCTCGACCCGAGGGGGGCAAGTGTGAAAATGAGCAGATTTTGTTTTCATCGTCAGTCTTAAAATATGTTTACTAGACCAATGTCCTGTTACACCAGCTTCATTTCATTCATTAATTTCATTTAAAACGATCATAGTAGTATATATGATTGCTCTGAACTCGTTCAAGTCTAGGTAATTGATTTTGAAGAACTAGTGTGTAATCCGTCGAAAAATGACGAGAATGATTATTTCATAAATTTTTCTCAAAATTGATGTCAAAATAAAGGCATTTTTTTTTATTTTACATGAGAATTTAGGTGAATCATTTTGATAGCAAATATTCTTTTTTGTCCCACATTGATTTCGAGAAAGAAAAATCATTTTGAAGATTGTCAATAACCCAAATATCATATATTATGAATTCAATAAAAAATATAAATAAAAATGAGTTAAATTGTCCGTTAGGAATTGACCCATCAAACCTTATGGTTTTGTGTCAAAATTGATCTAATCACAACAGTTTTGATCGTAATAAGCCCGTTTACCCACAGTTCAAGGTCAGAACCAATCCATAATATAAAAGATAAAAATAAATAAATTAAATTTCAAATATTGAGTGTAATTTATGGAAGACGTTTAGAATTTTATAGATCAGAATGTAATTGAAAAAATGAATGTATTATTCGGCGCGTCTACCTCCACGGTTCGGGATCAATTTCAAATTAGCGCGTCTATCCTCACGGTTTGGGATCGAAATTGACTTGTATGTAAAACCATATCCCGTAATAAATGAGAAGCGATCTGCACCATTGATTTTTGTAGATCTACGGTTGACATTGATCGATGCATTATAACTGAACATGGAATGCATTATCATAACAATGCATTGTAGTAATCCAAAAATGTATTATCATGTGGATGCATTGTAATAATACCCAAAATGTATTATTTTAGTGTATAAAATGCATTCTTTTTATTTTTTATGGGAAAAATATTTATACGTGAATGTTCCTCTATATATATGTGTGTGTGTGTGTGTGTGTGTGTGTGTGTGTGTGTTGATTTTGAAGATTTGATCTTGTTAAAATTTTGTTTCCATGTTATATATAATATAGAATATAATATGATAAATGTTAATTTTATATTCAGAAAATTTAAAAATTTAGATAAATTAGATAGATTTGGGGGTGCTATATAAAATTTTTCGTTTATATAATAGATAGATAGATAGATAGATTATGATGCATGTAACTTTTTTAGGGGTGGGGGAGGGAGGAGGGAGGAGTTCACGGGGGTGATTGATTTATTTTATATGCATATTAATGAGTTGACTCAGGAAATTTCGTTCCCTTCTGTTCTGAATTTATTTTTCTATGTCAAGGCTATTGGATAAAAAAAAAATGCTGGTATCATCTGGTTTCGATTTATTATTAGGAAAATTGCCTCTAAATTCACAAACTTTACTACTTACTAGCTTGGGTTTTGGTTTTGCATCACATTTCAAAAAGCGAAGAGGTTTATTGAAAATGAGACGGATGGAGCGCATACGTTTTCTAGTATCTCAATAACAAACTAATACTTGTTAAAAGAATAATAAACTAATAGCGTAAAATTGAACATATACTTGATTGGTGGTTATTGGCCATCTGTCACTTGAGGATTCAATCCAAATATTTAATTCGACAAGAGACCAGCTGTCACTTGATTACTGGCCACCAAGACTGAAAGCTGCTAAATTAGAACTTTCAATTTTTTATATGTGGTGCATCCACTATTCATTCTGTGAGAATAGTTTGAGAATTCAAAAACACAATCTCATTTTAATTCTTCTGGGAAACAGACTAAGTATAGTGGGACGTTCTAAAATAGTAAATATGTCATATTTGGTGGGATGAAGGGAGTATTATTTAACTCATTTTGAAATTGTGTAATATTTTAAGAATAGCAAAAAATGCAAGGAAACAATTAGTTTATATACATGGCCCACCATCCCATCTAAACCCCACTAACCTACTCCCACTACACACTCAACCATCCCATCTATAACTTGTATTGTGGTTGATCTGGAAATTTGTTGCTTGTTATCTGCAGAATTTGAAACAAATTCTTGTATAATCACTCGTTTTTGTCACGATATTCATCGATATAGTACGATATTCATTAATATTGTTACGATATTGCGAATATCGTACTTATTTGCATATAATTGTACGATTTGATATAGTTGTGACTATATGTATATGAATATGACGTTATTGTTTGAGATTTGTCTCTTGTACCATTGAGGATGATTAAATTTTATCATTTGGTTGAAATTTCTTTGACATTTGAGGGCTGCCATGTGTGAAAAATAATATTTCTGTAGATACGATATTGTTAATATCGTACGTGAGGATGAATAATTGGTGCCATAAAATAAGGATGCATGACTGTAGTTTGTTACGAGTTGCATATATATCGTACGTGAAAGTGATTGCATGTGGTATATTGTTACGATATTCATAATATCGTACTTAGTAACTTACGATTTTATAATCTCGTACATGAGGGCGACCGATTTATGGCACGAAATAAGAATGCTTGTGTGTAATATGTTACGAGATTTGAAAAATCGTATCAGAAGATGATTGCATCTGGCAAATTTGTTACGATATTACCCAATATCGTACTTCGTATGTTATGATATTGCCCAATTTCGTACATGAAATCGTGTTTAACCACTTTGTATCTACATGGTTTCAGGTTGCGTGGAGACATGTCCGACCGACATTGATAAAATCACCTCACCACAGGATCCAATGTTATGGATATGAGAGTCTGATTGGAGATATACGCAAGGTGCTCGAGTTCTTTGGAGATGAAACAAAAGCTGAAGTGAAGCATTCCGCTTTAGGAGCCTTTATGCGACTGGATGATTTCAATGTACGATCAGGCCTAGCGCTCAACTACATGCTGTCGCGTCAAGTGAGAAATCGGCCAAAATTGTTGACACCACTACCCTATGGTTAAAGGTGGAGGGCAAGATATTACGCTTTTCCCGAGTGGAGTCTGCTTTGGTGAGTGGACTCAAATTCGGACCAGCTGTTTTTAATCCATATGGCATGCTTGTTCTCCCCAATGATTCAATCTACATGAGGCTATTCAACAGCAACCCGATACTCACTGGAGCCGAGTTCCATACTCTTTTTGTTGACAAAAAGTATGGAGATGCCGAAGATGCCATCAAAATGGCAAAGTTGCTGTTAGCCACCCACTACGTGATCGGGTTTGAACAAACACGCAACAAGATCCCATTGTGAATGTGAGTGCTCGTGGAGGACAAGCAAGCTTGGGAGGAATTTCCCTGGGGAAGTATATCATATCAAGCTCTGATGGACAACATTAACAAAGAGATCCCCTAGAGCATCGCTTGGATATCATCTAAAAGGCAACACACTCGCCTTCTTGGTAAGTTTTTTGCTATTCATAGTACGAGTTACATGAAAATCGTACACTCATGTGACCAAAAATTTCTTGGTATTACATGCATGGATTTTTTGTGCTCTACCAGCTATTGGGAAAAACATCGGCATGAAGAATGAAAAGAATAAGAAGAAGATTCCTCGGTTCGTGAGGTACACTTATATCAAGAACAACGACTTGCTAGGAGGTCTTCAAGCCAAGGTAAAAATTTACTGAGTTATTGAGCTTGCACGTGTACGATATTCTCAATATCGTACTTATTGGGCTAAAAAATGATATTCATGCTACGAGTTTAATGAGTTGTTGAGCTTGCACATGTACGATATTAAATTTTGACTGAGTTGTTGAGTCTGCGTGTGTAAGATATTCATAATATCTTACTTTATTTGATTCAATTTTCTAATTTATGCTAAGAGTTTAATAAGTTTTATTGTTTGCATGTGTACGATATATACAATATCGTAATTGTTAGCCGCTTCTCTAGTTCTGGAAGTCTATATTATGTTACGATATAGAAAATATCGTACTTTATTTGAGCTTGTGTGTGTACGATATTCACAATATCGTTCTTTATTTTCTACGAGATTCTAATTCATGCTAGGAGTTTAATAAGTTTTTTTGCTTGCATGTGTACGATATACAAAATATCTTACTTTATTTGAAGCAAATTTGTTATGCACGCTACGAGATTAAAATTGTTAGCCGCTTCTCTAGTTCTGGAAGTGTATACGATGTTACGATATTGGAAATATCGTACATTATGCACTATTTCATTTACAGTTTATGATTGCCCCAATGTACGATATTCGTAATATTGTACAAGTGAGTAAGTGCCAGTATAGTACGATTTATTTAATTCTTATCAGTTTTATGCACAACTAACTTATCTAATTTCTCATGTAGGACCTTAAAGCCGTGATAGAACCTGGTAGGACCGAGTTGCAGTTTCCCTACTGGCTACTGGAAATCGCTTGAGCAAGATCATGAAGGAAAGCCATTTGCCTTCACTTACGATGCCAATGACACAAAGAAGAAGAAGAGGCCTCGCGAAGATGGTGGTGATGATGATGAAGGTCCGAGTGATGCTTCTCGGCATGCGGCTCCCCATTCCGCTGCAACAACTTTTAGAATTCAAGGCCCACTCATCGATGCAGACAGAGCTTCATTGATCAAAAAGATCGGTGAATACGCTGGTGAGGTTGCAGTAAAGTGGGCTAGGCTAGAAGCAGAGTAGTTCTTCGAGGCCATAAGGGACGAGTCGGTTATTGGAGTTGGAGAGTATGTTTTTAAGAAGATGGTTGAAGCATGTGGTCCTCATCCGGACCAAGACTACCCGGCGAGGATGAGCCAACCATTCCAGCACAGAACGCCCCCACCATACGAGCACGATCAGCAACAACCATCCCCACACTCGGACCATGAAGCAGCAGCAGCAGCACTAGTGGAGCATGAAGCACCAGTGCAGCTTGAAGCACCAGCGCAGGATGCCGCACCAATGGAGGATGTAGCAACAGATCCAGCTGCAACGAAAGATGTAGCAGTAGCGCAGGATGCACCAGCACCGGATCCAGCAACAGACGTAGTACTAGAGGATGTCGATGATGCACTGGAGGATACTGAGGATGCTGCTGATGGAGGAATCCAGCAGACGCAGGATGCCGGGAATGGAGCTGAGCCAAACAACGAACACGTAAAGGAAATGCATGTCGAGAAATAGACAATGCATAAACATGTATCTTCTGCGTGTGTGATGGTGAAAAACAAATTTCCTTATTTTTTTTTCTCACTTAAACAATGGATAATAATCTCGGTATTTAGTTTAAAATTTGTAAATTTTGTGGTACGAATAATGCTACTTCGTACCACATTTCATACGACTTTCATTAGTTTCGTAACATGATCATTGATATCTGTTGTCATTCTTGCAACGAGATTAATGTAACTCGTAGCAAGAATGATAACTTTTGTCATGATATTCATAAAAAATCGTAACACGCGTAATCATTTCGTTACAAGAAGAGCGATATTCGAAAAAGCTTTGTAACGATTTTCATGAATCTCGTAACAAAGTCCTCTAATATTGTTACAACTTCGATGAATATCGTAGCGCAAATTAATCATCGTGGCATGGCGGACAACCAATCTTGCTACGATGTCAAAACAAATCGTAACAAGTTTGGTAATATCATGTTATGATATTCACATAAATCGTATCATATGAAACAAAAAGTAGTGCCATTGATTTGCATTACTACATCTTTTCCAGAGATCTACTTGCCAAGAAGAACTTCCTCAGACAGATGACGAGAAAATACTACACATAGCAGCAACATCGGAAGCTGCAACACTTGATATTTCGGACGATGGTCCGACCTTAGATCTACACCAGGTACGACTTACATAAATTCGTAGCATATGAGTTACATAAAATTATAAAAATATTAGAGTATAACGTTTTATAAGCAGGACCCTACACATGATACCCAACAAGATGTCAGTGACACACAGATGAATGTTGTATATGACTCTTTGTTGGCGACCACATCTGCGCCTTTGCTGCATACTGTGACGCCAACAACAACAAAGACTCGAATTCTTCCGCCAAGGGGTTCGGCGACCGTATTTGAGGCCTCGGTTCAAGCTCCACGAGTGCAGATACCAAATTTGAATGCCAGACCCATTAGGCAGAGATTCTCGTGAGCAACTTGTCGGAGTCCATTCCTAGTCGATGATGTACGCCCAAGGCGTGATGGGTTTGAAACATTCTTGAAAGCTAAGATTGAAAAGTAAGTTTAAATTTACAAGTTTTATGTTACAAGTTTAAATTATGCATTGCTAAATATAACAAAAAACAGGAGGAATGTCAGAGTGTTATGGGCAGTTGACACTGAATTCTTCGACAACTTAATAAATCCAGAAAAATGCTATACAAAGATCACATAAACTGCTACTCATCTGTTATGGTCGCGAATCTAACCATCGCTGGCTTGGGAGATATTGACAAGAACGTTGCCATTACGACCACTGATTTCATGGTATGTTACGATTATAATAATATCGCACATGCTTTAAACTTTTCTGAGCAGATACGATGTTACGAGATTTATATAACCCGTAACATCATATTACGAAATTTGAAACATCGTGTCTTATATCACTGTACGATATTACGATATTTCAAATATCGTACATCCTCTAAAGAATGTCATCGTGAACGATGTTACTACTTTTGTTATATCGTATCATGTTGACGACTTTTGTTATATCGTATCATGTTGACGTTTTATTCTTATATCGTATCATCTTGACACTTTATTTCCTTATGTTGTACTATGATATCCTTTCATCTGTATTTGTAGGATGCTTTGGAAGATGTATTTGATTCAATGCACAAGCCAAAGAGGGTAGAATTTGAACCATATGAACTTTCTTTATTTAATGTTCATAGAAAATAGATTGTTCCAGAAAAGCAGCTCAAAAGGTTGGTCCACTTTGCAGAGTGCAGAATACCACGTTGGGGGCCGAACATGAAAGCATGGATCAACTGCGAAAAGGTAAAAAAAAACTAATTTTGCATGCTGTTGTTACAATTTATTTAATCTCGTACAATCGTAACATAATTTGTTGTACGATTTGTCAAATATCATACTATCATATTCCCAAATACTAATGTTATTTGTGTATCTCTATATCGCTCCGACGAATACACGTTCCCAATAGAGATGAATTTGGAGTGAACACTTGTTGGGTTATTTTGTCTGTTTTGCTATATTGAACACTTGTTTTATTTTGTATATTTTGCTAATATTTTAACCAGAAATTCTGTATTATATATATATTTTGTAAAAAATGCCTGGTAGTATGATATATCCTGTATTTTGTAAGTATGATTGCTACGACTTTTATTTAAATCATATCACTTATTTTTGCTATGACTTGTACGATATTACATAATCTCGTATACACTTGTACAATATTAGATAATCTCGTAGCAAATCATGTACAATTTTAGGAATATCGTAACAAGATACACATGTAGAATTTAATCAAAATTAGATCATCTTGTAGCAAATCATGTATGATTTTAGGAGTATCGTAACAAGATACACATGTAGAATTCAATCAAAATGTGTACAATTTTAAATCTGCAATCATGTACGATTTATTCAAAATCATAACACATCAAGTACGATGTTATGAATATCGTAACAACTTAAGCACATAGAAAATATAATTGTTTGTACGATTTTAGAAATATCGTAACAAACTACATACAACCATTCATATAAAATAGTAGCGCTCTGACTACAGATTCCAAAATTTCGTTCCAAATAAAAGTCGTAGCAAAGAAAGGTGGCAAATCTCAAATTAAAATAATAAGTACGAACATGATCATTTAAACCTATTTAGATCCTTACATGTTGCACGAGTGTGCTTCGCACTTGCGTGGCTGCTATTCATTTCTTCTTCTACAATGCTTTCCAAAACAGTTTTGCACATATTCATGTAGTGACCCTTCTGATGACATCTCGAACAAACCCTTTTCCCTGATTTGCTAGCTCTGGACGGTATTCTTCTAGTACGTAGACGTCCAGCTTGCCTTGGATTCCCGGCATTAAGATTACCCTTGCTTCGACCTCAGGCGGGACATGCCAATCTTCTTTATTAGGAACATGCATCACCTCACCCGCATACACATCTCCCCACGTCTGAGTGGTATAGAAGTTATCCACGTAAAACAAAGATGATTATCTCTTATGACTACAAAATTAACAAAATAAGCAAACATATCAAAGTGAACGTACAAAAAAATGCATAAACGTGCTACAAGATTCCTATATATTGTAACATCCGATGCAAAAATGTGCAAATCTCGTAAAATAAAATTATGCCAACATGTTATGATATATATATATATATATATATATATATATATATATATATATATATATATCGTATCATACATAATCACTTATGAAATAATTGTAGCAACACTTTTGCTACGAGATTTCTATATATTGTAACATGCGATGCTAAAACATACTAATCTCGTAAAAGAAAATGGTGCCATCATTTTACGACATATATATATATATATATATGGTATGATACATAATCACTTATGAAATAATTGTAGCCACTTCCGAATATACGAGTTGCATGTTACTCGCATCAGTAGCAATCACATTGCTACGAGATACCTATATATCGTAACACACGATGCAAAGTTGTGATAATCTCGTCTGTACCATCATGTTACGATATATGTAAATCGTAACATATATTATCTCTTCAACAACGAGTTTAAAGATAATCGTATCAAAATTCACCTTATAGATGCTGACGCATGTGAGCATGGGATCAAGTTGAACTGAAATACGAGACATGAGCACTCCTTGATAGCAACATCAACAAGGTAACTCCTCTGTCCAGAAAAAACCTTAAACAACATAGAAAAAATTGGTTCAACCCTCATTGATCTGCCAGCTTCAACTGCCTTACCCAATCTCGTAGCAGCCCACAGAGTTAACTCCGTCGTTGAATCTCCAGCTAGAGTGCGGCGCTTTTAAAACCAGTTCTTAAGCAACGTACGAACACACTCTATAAGAGGATAAACATGCAATTTTCTAGCCCATCGTAATCGAGCATTCAATACATCGCATCTGTTGGGAAATTTATTAAAGTTTTGATTGATTCCAAAACTAACTGACCCCAACCGGGTAGATGTTGCCAGATCCTAATGTTACTAGTTAGGCTCGCTGTTTGAGCAATGTTAAAATTTTATCTTTACAGGACTCCAGCTGAAGACGGCAACAAAGCTTCACTCAGCGTTCATCAGACGAGAGTTAAAAAGGGGGAAGTTGTAAGAGAACATCAGATGGAAGAAAGTCATCTGAGCGTTCGAAGCCAACTGATCAGATTCAGAACATCAGAAAGACAACTGAGCGTTCAAGATTCAGAACATCAGAAAGACAACTGAGCGTTCAAGATACAGAACATCAGTTGAAGAACTCGAACCGATAAGATCAACAAAATGAAGTTCAAGTCAGCTGAGGGTTCAACTGGAGATAGCATTCAGATAGAACATCAGCTGAAGACAAATCAGATGTAGATCAAACTTCTCAACCGACCATCCATTGTTGAAAAGCTAATGTTGAGATTTGAAATTCAAATAAGGAAGTCACGTGAAGGTTGACTCTCTGTCATTACCTCATTTGGCCCAACACAAGGCTGTCTCAGATGGAAAGCAGAAGCACACAGTTGCCAAATCCGAAAAGTCTGCAGAGATGAGAGACAAGCCATCGCTTTCACAGAACAGAGATCAACGACTCTTCCAACGGCTAGTTGATTCTCTCCGCCTATAAATAGAGGCATTCATTCACTCACCAAGACGGGGAAGACAAAATAGAAGACAGAAAAGTGCGAGAGCAAAGAGTTAGACGAACGAACATCGCCAGTTGAGAGTTCATATCGTAAACGAGCTAAACTGAATTCAATCTCTAAGAACATCACTAGTTGAGAGTTCTAGAGTGTTAGATTCTATCTTGGTGTTTTTCGACCCAACCTTGAGAACATCACTAGTTGAGAGTTCATAGAGTGTTAGATCCTAGCTCACTTCTTGTTCGAGCTATTAGTTGGAATCCCACCCTTTCACACATCCTCTCAAAAGGATTGTTAGGACCCTACTCTTCCCGTAATTGAGTAGATAGGTTGATAAGTACCCGTAAACTTATCTGTAAGGTTGGTAAGTACCCGTAAACTTATCTTAACGGTTGCAAAGCCCGCGTAAGCTTTGTGGTTTTTGTCCAGAAGAACTTGGACTGAGTTGTGTGGACTCACAACTCCCCGTGGACGTAGGAGTTCTCTCCAAACCACATAAATCTTTGTGTGTTTGTGTTTATTATTCAGTTATTTATTGCATATTCAACTAACCAACTAACCGGCATACAAAACTGCATCTTTGCAAATCAACTGACTTGGTTATTGACCGACCTTGCATAAAAGCGTGAGTTATTTATACGAGTTGTTATTTTCCACCACATTCTGTACAGCACCACTCTCACAGCTGAGTGTTCTTACTCAGTTGAGAATCCAGCTGAGTGTTTTTACTCGGTTGAGATATTTTCGAGAGTTGTTTTAAAATTTTCTATCTGGTGTATTCCCCCCCTCCCCATACACCAGAACTCGTATCGGGACCATCAAGTGGTATCAGAGCAGTGGTTCAAAAGACTGCTGACTCTGTTTCATGAGGTGTGAATTCGAGGTGTTTTCCTCAGTGGTCAACTGAACAGATCTTTTTCACGCTAGTGCATATTGCTTGCATCTGTCTTTTGCTTGTGTGTGCAAATGGATGTTAAAGACAAGATCGTGATCATGTTCTCGGTTGTGAACTATACATCCTGGAGAACTCGGATGAAGAAGATTCTACTGTCAAAGCATCATAGAATGCAACAAGTACTTACATCTGGACCGATCATCATCAGAGAAAAGGTCACTCGCACTCCTACAAATCCCAATGATGGGGATGCATCTGAGGAGTTAGTGGAGAAGAAGCCAAAAGACTTCACTCCAGAGGAAGCCAAAGTGAGCCAGTTGGATATCTGGGCTCAAAGCACTATCATGTCCACAGTTGGACAAGACTATCTCCCGTGGATAGAAGAGTGCGACACAGCTAAGGAGATGTGGGATATCTTGGCATCTCTTAGCAAAGGGAGTGACGAAACCAAGGAGAACAAATTCTCCCATGCATGTCAAGACTTCGACAACTTCTGTCTATGAGCTGACGAAACCATTGATCAGCTGGAACTTAGGTTCATGGATATCATCAGAAGGATCCAGTCCATCCGAAGAGGAAAATATACTTTGAGAGAAATCAACCTCAAAGTATTACAAGCTCTACCAGCTGAGTGGGATACCTTCACCAACATCCATGAGAGCCGAACTGATCTTGGTGAGATGAGAACTGAAAGGTTGTTCTCAATTCTGAAGGGAAATGAGTACAAGGTGAACCGACGAAGGTCAACTCAGTCCTCGGTTCAGACGAGTCGACATGAGGATGTTGGTTCAGCCACAAAAATAGTAGCACTCCGAGCTGACTATTCAAAGCCGCGAACTTCAAGGCCAACAAGATCTGCAGACACAACTACGAAGGTGCCAAGCAGAGAAGAGCTGCAACAGAATATAGCCGCCCTGTCAAAGAAGCTAGCTGACATGGATACTCGGTTCGGAAAATACAAGAGGTTCTACAAATCTAACCAAACTCGAGATAACTCAAAGTCTGTGAACAACGGTTGCTTTGAATGCGGCAAGGAGGGACATTTCAAAGCTGATTGTCCAGACCTTTCGAAGAAAGAAAGAGAAGCGTTGAGGGCCAAGCAAAGTGGAAAGAACAAGGCCATGGTTGCAGAAGAAGCAGCTGATGACATGGACATCTTCACCGACACTGAAGATGAGGATGAGCTGACTTCCACCAACAATGCTATCGGTCAGGATCAATGCCTCATGGCATTTGGAACCGACCAGGATGACGCTGAGGTACATTCTAGTCCTGCTAATTTAAATACTTCCAATACTTCTAACATGTAGGAAATATTGGATAAAGAGTTGGAACCCTCTTGGGATGACTTTCAAGAACTCAGTGAGGAACTGCATCAGCAATCGGTTGAGTTTAAGAGTCTTCAAGATCAGTTTGCCAGACTTGAAGAATCCTTAACCGAAAAGGACGATCTGATTAAAAGACAAACCGAAGAGATTGACAATCTCAAAAATCAACTGAATGATGCCAACCGAACTAATGCTCCAACCGATGAGGAGTTGAAGAAGCAGATCCAGGAGCAGCATGATCAGTTGAACAAGCAAGAGGCTCAGATCGACCAGCTGATGAAGAAGTCAGACGCACAGACCGAGCATATAGCTGTTCTCCTCAAAGAGTTGCAAACTGAGAAGGACAACCTGATAAAGCTATATCAGTCATCCAAAATCATCGAGAATCTCATCAATTACCAAAGACAAATGGATGACGTGTCTGGACTCGGTTATGACGTGATCAAAGATACTGGAATTCCACCAGCAACCTTCATCAAGGCAGTGGATGTCTCGGTTGCCAAACCTGACTCAGTTGAGTCTGCAACTCCACAAATTAATCTAACCTCCACTTCTCAGCAAGCTCAACCGACTAAGGAAACTTCAACTGAGAAAGGAAAATGAGCGGTGGATGGAGAACAAAACATTCCATCGGTTGGGACATCAACCGGGGGAGAATGTTCCAAGTCGCATAAGAGGAATCAGATGCGTCGGAGATACAATCAAAAATGAATTCAGAACCGACCTCTGAACCGACCTCAGAGCCAACATCAGAAAGAATGGAACCGACCGCAGAACCGACAAGGATCCAACCATCTGAATCAACAACGGTTCCATCATCAGTTCAACCAGAGGTTCCAACCGAGTCAACCTATGAGGAACAGTTCGAACAGCTGGAGATATTCATGCCACAACATGAACCAACAACAGGGCATGAACAACTATCATCGACAGTCAGAAAAGTGGAATCAGACTCAGCCACACAGATTCCAACATGGCGTCCGACCTCATCGACAAAACCAACAGGATAAGAATCGCCATCAAAACAGGGGGAAAGCCTCTCCTCCTAAAGCTCACAATGGGAGAAATCCATCTCCTCCCAAGAAACAGAACATCACTACTAACAACAAGCCTAAGGATAACCGAGGTGTTGTTATAGTTGATGATGAAGGAAAAGTGATCTGGAATGATAAATCTATCCAAATATACTGGGAAAAATGACGCACAGTTCAAGGGGGAACTGGTTCTAACCCTCCAGGACCCAACTAAAATTGAGGACCTAAGCATGTTTCTCTGTGCAGGAACAGGAGAAACAGCTGAGGAAGAATAAAGCATCACAGACCATGTGAGTGATGGATAGTGGATGCTCGAAACACATGACAAATCTGAAGGATTTGCTTGGAAGTTTCGTGGAGAAGGAAGGACCATCAAGTTACGTTTGATGCGCAGGGCTGCAGAGTTAAAAATGTTGAATCAAAGCAGGTCTTATTGTTGGGAAATTGATCCCCAACCGGGAATGTCTACTATACAGATTGTAACAGTAGTCCTCCTGAAACCTGTCTGTTATCAAAGAGCAGTTCAGATGTGAGGTGGCTGTGGCACAAAAGGCTCAACCATCTGAATTTTAAGACAATGAACCGACTTGCCAGACAAGAACATGCAAAAGGCATTCCGAACCGAGTGTTTTCAACAACTCATATCTGCAGTGCATGTCAGTTGGGAAAGCTCGCTAGATCCTCCTTCCGATTGAAAACAACTCCCTCAACCGACCGAGTGTTACAGCTGATCCATATGGATCTCTTCGGGCCAGTTACACCAAAGAGCATGAACGGTAACGAGTATACCCTTGTTGTTACCGATGATTTCTCCAGATACACGTTGACCATTTTCATGCGTCACAAAAGTGAAATCCGAGATGAGCTACCCAAGTTGATGGATCGGATATCGAACCAACAAGAGATGAAAATAATTTCTATCCGATCAGATCGCGGAACCGAGTTTCTAAATGAAACCATCATCAAGTGGTATCCGAAGATCATATTGAGAAGAAGGATGTTTCCATGGAGAAAATTCCAACTGAGATTCAGAGAGCTGATATCTTCACCAAACCTCTAGCCGAAGTGCGGTTCAAAATGTTATGTGATCTACTTGGATTGTTGGATCCATCAGATGAGGAACCAGCTGAGGTGAAGAGATAGATATCCATCTGAGGGGGAAGCTCAGATGAAGGGGGAATCTCAGATGCGGATTGCCAACCGAAGACATCAGACGTCAGCTGAACAGACGAACTCGAGTCAGCTGATAGTATGCCGCAACATTGGAATCGCCAACCGAAGACATCAGACGTCAGCTGAACAGACGAACTCGAGTCAGCTGATGGTATGCCGCAACATTGAAACACAACTGATTCCAACATCAGCTGGCAGGTAACATTTATGGCTGAATGTGTTTGTGTCTTAAATGAGAATGTTTGAAATAAATTCAAACATTCCTGAGCATGTCAGTTAGATTAAAATAGCCATCATACCGCATTTAATGTAAAGTACGGCTGAACATCAATAGTCTACTTTATAGTGCGACTGGGCTGAAATGAAAAACAGTTCACCTTCTCACGCGCTGGTTGGAACTCGGATTGTGACGTCAAGTCAAAGCTAGTCAACAGTCGCGAAATCTCAGCCGTTGATGGATTCGCGCCATTCAACCCTAGCCGCCGATTTCAACCAAGCCACTAACCTATAAAAGGCGGAAAATCAGGAAGTGATCTCTTACCTTCTACATTTGTGATTGTCTGCAGTAACTGTTCATCGTCTTCTCAGATTCTGTCTAACCATTTTCTGCAAGTTTTTCTTTCCTTCTTATATATATCTTCACAGAATCATTAAATGGCACCAAAAGGAAAGAAGATAGCATCCTCCGGACCTTCTCTTGTCCCCACATCATACGAAGAATCTTTCAACATGCTGCTCTCCAAGATCTATTTCGAGCAGATTCTTTCAGAGGATGAACTGGAATCGCCAGTTTTGTCTCCCCTCGCCGAACTTCTTAGGGAGAACGGCCTTCTAAATTGGACGACGCTCTTCCCCTCCCACCTGCTCAGGCGCCAGGTCGGGGAATTCTACGTAAATCTGCAATCACCCATTGACAGCAGGGATGACGTAGTTACAGAAGTATTCTGTCGACAACAGGATGTTCCGGCCAGAACCATTCGCCGGGTCACCATCCCCATTGCAGTTTCCGACTTTCTACGCAAAATCATTCCACCAAACCAGACAGCCACAGACACCATTGAGAATATAACCGACACGGAAGCCGATGAGTTTCTGGAGAGTGCTCTCATCACTCCGAAAAAATTGAAGAGTAATCTGCAGAGGACGAAGTTGAAGCCGGAGCATCGACTTTTGTTCGATGTTGTCTCCAAGGTCGTGTTCGGTTTTAGTGGTGCCTTCGGAGACATCAGCCGACCGAAGCTCAAACAATTGATTGCTTTGGAGCACAAACACAAGCACAACGTCGACTAGTTCAAGTATTTCGAACACCAGCTGACTCTGGAGAAGCAGAAGATCTCAGAGACCACAACCGAATCCGGGGAAAGGTTGTTGAGTGTCAAGGGGACTCTCAACTTCGATTGCAAAATTTCTGCTCTGATCCTTTTCGCAACAAAGGGTCAGAACATGGTCTGGGATGACTGCGAGGAGACCCCGGTGAAGAAGCTGATGCTGTTCCCAACATCAAAGAAGGCTCAAGATGTGGTTAGGAGTGTGTATACTCCTAAGGAGAAGAGGGAAGCTGGGAAGACAACTGAAGAAAAGGATACAGCTGAGGAGCTATCCCCAGCTGCCGGCCGCAAATCAAAATCAACAGCTGTACGCCAACAACGAGCTGAGTCGGAGAAGGAGAAAGCTGAAGAACCAGCTAAGAAGAAGCTGAGAGTTCGCATCAAGAAGACGGTTGCAGTACCAGCTGAGGAGGTTCCAGCTGAGGATGTGCCAGCTGAGGATGTGCCAGCTGAGGATGTGCCAGCTGAGGAGTTGCCAACTGTGGAGGCACCGGTTGAGGAGACACCAGCTGAGGAGCCATCTGAGTCAAGTCACTCGGTTGAAGCGGCTGCCGTCGAGGTTGTTTCTCACAAAGACATGATTGAAGGCATGGAAACGGATCTCTCCTCGGATGCTTCTTCCTCCTCTGAGGAAACTGAAGACATTCCAACCTCCCCCACGGCAGGAGCTGATGCCGTACCGCCCAAAGAGACTCTCACTCTCCCAACCGATCAACAACCAGAAATTCCGAGCTCTTCGCTCGATGCCAACATTGAGACCATCTCTTCGGCCAATGTTGAGGAACCTATTGATGCACCCCTCCCCACAGAATCTGAAATTCCGAGCTCCTAACTCGATGCTAACGTTGAGACCACCTCTTTGGCTAACGTTGATGAAACTTTTGAACCGATACCATATGAAAATCTCTCTCCCTCCCCAATCGATGACGAAGTTGATCGTCAGGCTGTCGCACAGGAGCATGAAGGCAAGCTGGCCTACTGCTTTCAGAAGCTGATCGGGATGTTCCCAGAAGCGCGCGACATGCCGGTTTTTGCCACTCTCGGAACTGAACTGTTGTATCAGTTCAACATAATCTTTAGCCACTGGTATGTCAAGGAGGACACCATCCGCATACACAGTTGGGACTAGCTCAAAGCCGATGAGTCGCACATCAGAGATTACTTCAACTACACCAACCTGGAGGTTGCTTACAACAATAAGGTTGCACTGCTGACGCGTCGTTTGGAGCTCAGCAAGGCGGAAGGCAGCGACACGAGGGAAAAGGCTGAACAAGATTGCATCAATTTCCTGGACAACATGCTAACAAAATCTGCTGATTTTATAGTTGATCTTGATGCAGCCGCCTCAGCAGCCAAGAAGGAAGAAGAAGAGCTTCAACTGTACCTGGCCAACCGTCAAGCCATGGTTATAGTTGACTAGCCAGCACAAACTGAACACCAAGCTCCAGCTGATCAACCAGCGCCCTCCTCTGAAGAAATATGCGAGCTGATAGCTAAGAGGGTTAATCAGCTCAAGAAGGAGATGCTTGCCAACTTCCAGCTTCACAAAGAAGATCAGCTGAGGATGTTGGAAGCACAGGAGGAGAAGAACAAGCAGCTGCTGGAGGAGAATGTTTCACTGAAGATAAAGCTGGATGAATTCTCAACATCCACCAGCCAAGACATCTCTGACCTGAAGTCAACTGTTCTAGGGATCAAGTCCGAACTGAATGTCTACAAATCTATTTTTGATTCCAACCTCGCCAAATCCCAACAGACTCAAGACCAAGAATGGGAGTCTCGGTTCGAGTCAAGATGGGCTGAGTTCGTTGCTTTCTAGACCAAAGTCAATGAAAACCTCGCTACTCTGAGGAAAGCCGAACAAGAGCGCCATGACTCTGAACTGGCGCAGAAGGTTGGAGTAGAGTGCGCGGTCGATGAACTCTTCAACCGCATCCAACAAGCTGAACAGCAACTCACCTCTCTGGATGGCTCAGTCGCAAGCCTTGTTGCTGATGCCAAAAAGGGGGAAGAGAAGACTGGGGAAGTTGAGATGCAGGGGGAAGATGAGAACCAAGGAATTGAAGCTGAAAAATCTCAGCTGAAGAAGACCCAGCTGACAAAGAAGACCCAGAAGAAGAAGTCTACTCCCAAGTCAACCGACGTAGGCGGAGCTGAAATGGCGAAAGACTTGGAGCAGGCGGAGCAGTATGGAGTTTCTTACAACTCCATAGCCAAGGTCGCAGCCGAGCTTGATGCGGAACTCGACGGTATTACAACCGAAGAGTGTATTGCTGCTGCCAAGGCTATGGATGTTCCTGAGAAAGATTACATGAATCCCGACTGGATTAAGAAGTTCACAGCTAGCCAAGCTAAACGAGTCAACCAGTTCGAGGAGGAGCTTGACAAGGTCACCAAGAACCTGGACAGGAATGTTGCCTCCCGCAGCCGACGAAGAATAGATAAACATCAAGTAAAGGCTGAAGCAAGGCTGAAACAACAGAGGCTGCCAGGGAATGTTAAGCTGCAAAGTCGGTTTAGGCACGTAGACAAGTGGATGCCAGCCGAGTGGAACGAGGACTGGGAGTCATTCAAGCAGGAGTTTGTGAATGACTTCTATTATAGGAAGGTATTCTCAACTGACGATCCGAGGAGAGCGTTCAAATAAGCCTTGACCGAGCTGCACTCTGGGGACCCGGGCATGTTCAGTCAGTTCAGGCGAGCAATGATAGATGCAAAACTGGATTTGAACACAGTTCCGGTCCCTCAGAAGGTTACCTATCTCCCTCCCTTCCTCCTAGACTCTCGAAACCCCAACCGAACGAAGATAGCAGCTGAGGCAAGACAAGTTTGCCGAGAGCACGGGGTTGACATCTCGAAGGAGTCAGAAGTAAAAAGAGAAATTTTTGTTAGAATGTTTAGTAAATATGGGCTGAAATATTAGCTCAGTTAGTTTTTGAGCAACTGATGTAATTTTTGATTTTGTGCATTTTGTTGTAACCATCAGTTGTAATGAAAACTTTCATCAGTTATCCGATTCAACTTGACATACAATCTCTAGTTGTCCAAGCTCTGAATCGTAAAGTTATTTCAATACCATGTTATAACTGTGCTAACCCTTTGATGTTTTAATCTTATAGACTGTCTAGAATTTCAGCTGAGATTTTAGATAGGTCAGTAGGATTTAGATCAGTTTGATCTGTAAGGATTTTATAAGGGTTTTGGCATCATCAAAAAGGGGGAAATTATTGGAAAATTTATTAAAGTTTTGATTGATTCCAAAACCAACTGACCCCAACCGAGTAGATGTTGCCAGATCCTAATGTTAGTAGTTAGGCTCGCTGTTTGAGCAATGTTAAGATTTTATCTTTACAGGACTCCAGCTAAAGACGGCAACAAGGCTTCACTCGGATAGAACATCAGTTGTAAGAAAGACAACTGAGCGTTCATCAGACGAGAGTTAAAAAGGGAGAAGTTGTAAGAGAACATCAGATGGAAGAAAGTCATCTGAGCGTTCGAAGCCAACTGATCAGATTCAGAACATCAGAAAGACAACTGAGCGTTCAAGATTCAGAACATCAGAAAGACAACTGAGCGTTCAAGATACAGAACATCAGTTGAAGAACTCGAACCGATAAGATCAACAAAATGAAGTTCAAGTCAGCTGAGGGTTCAACTGGAGATAGCATTCAGATAGAACATCAGCTGAAGACAAATCAGATGAAGATCAAACTTCTCAACCGACCATCCATTGTTGAAAAGCTAATGTTGAGATTTGAAATTCAAATAAGGAAGTCACGTGAAGGTTTGACTCTCTGTCATTACCTCATTTGGCCCAACACAAGGCTGTCTCAGATGGAAAGCAGAAGCACACAGTTGCCAAATCCGGAAAGTCTGCAGAGATGAGAGAGAAGCCATCGCTTTCACAGAACAGAGATCAACGGCTCTTCCAACGGCTAGTTGATTCTCTCCGCCTATAAATAGAGGCATTCATTCACTCACCAAGACGGGGAAGACAGAATAGGAGACAGAAAAGTGCGAGAGCAAAGAGTTAGACGAACGAACATCACCAGTTGAGAGTTCATATCGCAAACGAGCTAAACTGAATTCAATCTCTAAGAACATCACTAGTTGAGAGTTCTAGAGTGTTAGATTCTGTCTTGGTATTTTTCGATCCAACCTTGAGAACATCACTAGTTGAGAGTTCATAGAGTGTTAGATCCTAGCTCATTTCTTGTTCGAGCTATTAGTTGGAATTCCACCCTTTCACACATCCTCTCAAAAGGATTGTTAGGACCCTACTCTTCCCGTAATTGAGTAGATAGGTTGATAAGTACCCGTAAACTTATCTGTAAGGTTGATAAATACCCGTAAACTTATCTTAACAGTTGCAAAGCCCGCGTAAGCTTTGTGGTTTTTGTCCAGAAGAACTTGGACTGAGTTGTGTGGACTCACAACTCCCCGTGGACGTAGGAGTTCTCTCCGAACCACGTAAATCTTTGTATGTTTGTGTTTATTATTTAGTTATTTATTGCATATTCAACTGACCAACTAACCAGCATACAAAACTGCATCTTTGCAAATCAACTGACTTGGTTATTGACCGACTTGGCATAAAAGTGTGAGTTATTTATACGAGTTGTTATTTTCCACCACATTCCGCACAGCACCACTCTCACAGCTGAGTGTTCTTACTCAGTTGAGAATCCAGCTGAGTATTTTTACTCGGTTGAGATATTTTCTAGAGTTGTTTTAAAATTCTCTAACTGGTGTATTCCCCCCCCCATACACCAGAACTCGTATCGGGACCATCAGCATCCATTGGAAGTTCCATATTCATATCGTCGCACCGGACATTTCGAACGAGCCCATCTACAAGGATCCAAGTTCAATAGTTTTTATAAGCACGAGGTTCCATGACCTTCAAATTCTTCATATGCTCCTCAAAATCAACAATCTTGTAGCTACTAGCAACAAGCTTGAACAAGTCAGTAACATCAATACCCAAATCCTCAAATTTTGTTGAATATGAAACGTACAAAGACCATGATGTGCCCCTGCAAAGGCGGAAGCCACATCATTCCTGATACTAAGGTGCTGATCGGACACAATCAATAAGTTCTCCGGAGATCCAAATGATAGTTTAACATGCCGAAGGAACCAAGTCCATGAGGAATCGTTCTCTTTGTCCCCGATTCCAAAAGCTAAAGGAACTATCTGTTTATTACCGTCCTTTATCGCTGCAACAAACATCACACCTTTATATTTCCCCTTCAAATAAGTCGCATCAATGACAATTACAGACCGACATGAACGAAACGCTCTGATATATGTGGATAGAGCAAAAAAAATAATATTCGAAGCTACCATCCGGACATGTCTGTAACTCGACCACAGAGCCAGGATTTGCACGCTCTAGCATATTAAAATTCTTCCTCTGCATCTGCATTGACATATACGATGTTACGATATAAGTAATATCGTACTACGGTATATATGAGTTAATTAAGCACTAATACATGAGATAAGTAACATTGATGTAACGATTTATATAAATCGTAACACATAATACGACATTTCATAGTACGATATTTCATGTGTTGAATGTGGATAAATTTTTATTAAAATTGTACTCGTACTTCATAATATAGTATAACTTGTTTCTGTTTTGATTATTCCATGACTGCACAATGTTACGATTTGCAGAAATCCGTACTACACTACATACGAGTTAATTAAACTCGTACATGAGAGAAACAATTAGATCATATTCGTCTTTGCACGATGTTACGAGATTTATAACTCGTAACACAAAATGCAAGCAAAAATAGGGCCAAACAAACTATCAAACAATAAAAAAAATTACCTAAAATGACTCGTATGCATCACCAAATATCAACCTAATTGCCTGGTTCCTCCCGGACAAAGTTGCATGATACTTCACATGAACACCATGTTCCCTCAACAGCTGTCCTTGAATTTCTCTAGGTCTAAGCTCAACTACATCATCCAACTTAGGACTAAAGTATGAAGCTATGACTTTAGCAGACACTCTTGGTGGAGGATGATACCTCAAATTAATCTCACATGTATGAAGGAACCATTTGTAGATTCTCCATGCTTTCCCAATTGCTTTTGCTCGCTTAATAAAATCACATCTGTCTTCATATTTACATCGAACATGATACCTTCGCTTATTTGACTTCTTTGTAACAAACTCCAAAAATAGGCGTTCTTCCTCTTTTCATACGCGACTTTTTCAAAAAGATGCCACCCACAATAAGTTCTTCACGAGTCAAATGATCTACTACAACTAAATCTGATGTTGGAAGTGTCGCATGCTCTGAAGCACCTGTATTAACACACTATAACATAAGAACACGTATAGATAGATAACAATTAATATTGTCTCTGTGTTATGATATTCATAATATCGTACTTCATTGTTATTGAATATGATAAAGTCCTAGTCGAGATTCAAAACATAGTACGATAACTTGTTTTTAGAGTATAGAATATGCGTACGATGCTACGATATTAGGAATATCGTACATGATCATAAAAACACGTATAGGCACATAAAAGTTCATACTGTCGCTGTGATACGATATTAGGAATATCGTACTTTGTTATTATTGAATACGATAAACTCGTACTAGAGATTCAAACCATAATACGATTACTTGGTATTTAAGGGTTAGCATGTAAGTATGATACTACGATATTATGAATATCGTACTTTATTAGCGACCATTTTATTAAAGTCGAAAATGAAACACGTACCAGGAATGACCCACAACCGGCTTGGATGTGAATTTTCTTCATTACATTCATTCGAAACATCTAATGATGGCATCAAATCACGGTTTTCACCAACATAAACTTCAAAATCATCCCCCAACGGATAAGCACCTTCATCCACATCATTATCCAAGCTCATGTTCGTATCACAATAGCAACATCATCACCGAATCCTAACCTCAAAACTGAAGAATCTTCATTACAAACAATGTGATCAAAAGACAACATCTCCGCACGCGATCTAAGACGATTCGTATGAGACACCTTCGGTAAGGCTTTGATATCTCTAGGGCAAACACTTACATGAATTGTAAGAACCTCCAACATTTCCATCAAAATATTCAACTCAAAATCATGTGTTACTTTCATCCTCATTATTTCACCAGTAGGAGATTTAACTAGAGCATCAACCTCATAAATAAACATGGTCTTGTCCTTCTTCAATCGATTCTCAAGCTTACTCAATAAATCTTGATACGTTATACCACAAGGTGGTATAGGTATATACTCTTTCCTTCCACCCTCATAGATATTGTGATTTTATACGCCACCATGAGCAACAATTAAACAAGAATGCCTCATATTTTCTCTCTCCTACTTTATTTCTCTCTCTTTTGTATTTTCTCTCTCATAAACCCACAACTCTTTCTTTTCTTTCTCTTTTCTCTCGTTTTTTTTTTCTCTTTTCCAGCTCTTTCACTGTTCTTTCTCATTCTCTCTTTGTTGAATTCGTTTTTCTTGCTGCGTTTTTCTTCGTCGTCGTAGTTGGTTTGATAAGCGGTACTTCTGCTCTCTTCTTTCTCTGTATTCTTTGTTTTATTTTTCGTCTTCGTTTTCTCTCTTTTCTTCGCTTTTCTCTGGCGCTAGCGGTCGAACATTTTTTGTCTGTTTATAGACAACATTAGAGGTACTGATATTATTCCGATTGTTTTTATTTGATTTGATGGTGAATTTCGCTTAGATATGATGTTTTAGATCGTTAAAATTGTTGTTCGTCGCAGTTGTACGATTTACAGTCATGTCAGATTTTTGTTTAAGTCGTACAATCGTAGCAAATATTTGTTGTACCCATGCAAGAGTTTATGTATGATACTATATATATATATATATATATCGTATTCACTTTACAACTTGTTTTCTCTTAGCTCGCCTTTCGTTACAAGTTTTATGACTCGAGCGACAGAGGGTCCTCACCAGATTTCACCCCGATGTTGGACTTTCTCTTTTTTGCAGGAGATTTTACGGAGGATTTTTATCGTACGCGACGGAGAAGGGAGTTCAGCTATTACCCTGTTTCTCTTCGCTTTTCTTTTTTTTTTTATGAGAGAAATTCCCCTTTGTTTGTAGAGCTTTAACCTACCAACTGGCGCCGTCTGTGGAAAACATGAGTTATGAAGTTGATTCTTACCTTTTTAAGAGTAATTTTACAATTCCATTACCGATTTGTGAAGCCGATGAAAGTCAGAGAAAGACACAGAGGTTGAGTTAAAGGAAATTTTTTTGGGATGCGTTTTGCATTAACTTGAAATGTTTCTTTATAGTATTAGTCTGTAAGTAGTTTATGAAAATTGTGTAGTAAAGTCTCTCAAACTGAAAAATAGAAATGAATCGGACGATGATGAAATACGATCAGAAATGAATGAAGAATGAAAATGGACGCGGTCAGAGCTCTGCCGGGCTCCATCCTGAAGCACTGCGAGTGATCCGCGCATCTCTATGACAAAAATGAGTGAATAGAGAAATGAACATCATCCAAACTCTGCCGCGCCCGAAAGCGGATGAGCGCTCCCAAGAGGTCTGACAAATAAATAGAAGGACCCCTTGAGGAGTGGGGCACTAATGAATTGATTTTTCGCCCAAATATTCATTATTGGCTGCACATATAAGTTGTCATAGGTATGTTAACAATGAAATAAACGAAATAATAAAGTTCTGGTAAAAGATAAAGAGCCGTGATAAGAGAAGGCTTAATGATTGTTTATGTCGGGGAACCACGAGATGGCATGGAAACGAGTGATGATAGTGAAGCCCGAATTGAAGGGAACACGCCAGATCAGACGAAAGGGAAGGAGAAGATGGCATTTGGTTCTTCTCATAACAGCCAAGCAGCTTCAACAGATGATGGATAAGGTGGGTAGGGAAGCCACAAACAGAGCAGCATGGCCGGCGTGAACACTCTGATGAAATGTCCGAGGATGAAGCCAACGAAAGTAGACAAGATCATACATTCGATCAGGACTACGGGCGTGAGCCCCACAACAATTCTTATGGCCCCGAGCAAGGAATGAAAGGAGGCCTTTAAAATATTTGTTATTAAGTGTAATTTATTATTTAGAAATGAATAACATATTCCTCTGATTTATATAGACAAGAAATCAAATGATCATTCTTTAACTGATTTCACTCTCATAATTTGTAATGATTAATGAAAAACATCAGTCCAATATTTTTTTCTCAAATATATATTGTACCTTTAAAATATTTGGTAATAATAATAATAATAATAAGTGTAACTATGGATAAAATTAGGGGCTATTACTAAACATAACTTTATTAGCTAAAAAATATTTTATTGACTTTACTCTTTACATCCACTTTATTGACTAAAATGACGCTTTATTAGCATAATTTTATACCTAAATTTCCTTCTTTTAATCTCTATGCCGAAAACAAATATATCATCTTAAATGGGACGGAGGGAATATAGAATAATATAAATCATACTTATGCACGGGACCTTATTCTTCTTGAATTTAAGTAAATTAAGATACAATTTAATTCAATTAGAATTTTATTAATTTCAATAAAAATTTGTTAATTCTAATTAAAATTTATTCAGCATTTCCAACCATTATTTATGCTTTGGATTTAAGGATTCAAGGGGAAAGGATCCATGGATAGTCCGTCTAGATCCCCCTACTATTTATTATTATTGGGAAAACCGATTGGCTCTATCCGAAAACGAACGTGGGGACAAGAAGGCTGCCATTACTAGAGGAGTGTAGAAACGGGAAATCTCACACTAGGCCTCTAGTGGGAATTATAGTATTCGAGTACTATTTATTCCTAAGCTGAAAGTGAAACGACCGACTGCTGATTTAGCAAAGCAAAGAGGGTAAGCGCCCGGAAAGGAAGACCCAAAATAGACGTTCTTTCTCTCTGCAAGCAAAAACCAAGTTTATATCTAGTTCTCCGCCTGGTCGAATATATATAGACCAACTTTGTAGAACAACTCACACACTAAAAAGAATTTTTTTGTTAGACTTGTTAGTTATCATTGATTTAAACTCTTAGGACATCATGTCTCATAATTTGAGATACTTAAAAAAATTTGGTGGTGAATTATGGTACTATAAATTATTGATCTAACTTGATAAATTAGTAAACAAAAATCATCCAAAGCTAAATAAGCTATAAAGAGTTGTAATAAGACAAAACGTCTATTATAGTAATTTTATTAGTCACTCAATTACGATTCTAAGATTAATTAGTATATTATTATTAAAAATAATAAAATTGCCTTTAAAATAGATATACTTAGGCAAATCCAATTTTATAAGAATCCGCTCTTTTATAATATGAATTTAGATTTGATATTGGTTGGCTAGCTACCTACGTGAAAAACACTTATTATAGTATATTCATATTTCAGTTGCTACTCATGTTGTGTTTGTAAATAAAATATTGCATTTTCTCTAAATTTATAGTATATAATCTTAGATTTCAGGAGTTAATTGATTTAATAAATTATAAGTAAGATTACCAAACGTTACTTATCTCGTAATTACTTGACGAAGAGAAAGGCGGGATGGGCTTATGTTGATTGATTTGCAGGCGACGGCGCTGTATTGCAATTATGGCGGCGAGGCAAGAAGCCGTCGTCACTCAAACATAAGCAGCATATACAAACAACAGAGTGCATGCTTTGAGTTAAGTCAAATTCGAGGGTGCCATTTTTCCAGCAATTTGTTGAGAGAGAGAGAGAGAGAGAGAGAGAGAGAGAATTGTGTAAAACAATGAATAGGAGAGAGGACAATGGCTATAGATAGTGTTTTAATTAGAAGGTGGGCCACGTTATTGGGTTTTTAATGATAAAGTAATGGGCTTTTCTTTTAAATATTTGGGCTCTTATTTTAACCAAGAGATTGGATAAACATAACCTCATTTTACGTTCTATAGCTCTTTCACTTAAGAATTAATAAAAATCTATGAACGGAGGTATAGAAAGTAACACTATGACAGATGTGGTAAAGAATAATTAAATTTTTTCATTAAATTAATTCTTAAGTTATTATTTTCCTTTTTCTATACCAAAAAAAAAAAAAATTTAATTGCTACTATTCGACCACCAAAATCCCACCAATAGTAGTAATTGCTACTATTGGTGCATCCGTCGTTGGCTGTGATATTAAAGAGGCAATTTACTTTTCTTCTTTTTTTTGGTTGGTTTTTAATTGATGATATTGATGTTTGGGAAGAAAGTTGGATTGTGATAGTTGATAAATGGTGAAAAGTATTGTAAAATTCAACTTTTGAGACTTTATGTGTGGTGAATTTTGTCATATAATTGACAATCTTTTCGCCTTTTCAAATATTTTATCTATTATTGTTTAGGTGTATTTCATCAAATAAGTATTTTGACATATAAAAAAAATTATCAGGGCCCATTTTTTTAATTTCGCTTAGGGCCTCATCAGCTAGTGGACATAGCCTACTCTTAGCTAAAACCTTTTCTTCTTACTCAGGTTTTCTGACTTGATCGTCAGTGAAACGAAGTAAATATCTAGTTTTACGGCTTTGTTGCAGGAAGCTCGAGAAGGAGGAGAGACTGGATCACTCTACTAAAGGTTGCTAGCTCATGGAACCCGGCTCTTGCATAGAGAACAAATGTTATGGAGAGATAAATAGTAGAGAGGAAAAATGGTAAAGAGAGAAAATATTAGAAAGATGAAATTTATTCCCAATGTTTAGACAACAAGTGTCAAAAGTGGAGAGATTTTAGATCGAAAAAATGATTCAAAAGTGGAGAGAATCTAAAAGTCCGATCATTTTATAATAATGATAATAGTAAGGGTTAATTGTACAATTCACGAGTTTTGAATCAAATTTTAAATGCAGCATCAAACTTTGATGTTAATGATATAGTTTTATTTTATTATACGAAAAGTAGTTCCCAGTTTCAACTTAATTTGTTGTTTTATTTTAACTATAAAGTAGCCAAATAAATTTTTTAGTAATCATGATTCAGTTCTCATTAATTTCATTCTGAATCATAGTGACGTCAGCCATCTTTGCAACACGTGTTAAAACTGTTTCTGTTAATCTTGCCTTCTCTACCTACTATGGGTCTGGGGGTTAGGGTGGCCGTCGACGCGTGCTGACTTGTACAACTCCAAACCTAATCATAGTATGATTTAAATTTTGGCTGGAATTAATTGAGTGGTTGTTGTTTCAGAGCGTAATACTAATAATAGACCGTGTAATGGATAAATTAAGTTTGTGATTTGGATTCATGTGAAAATAATCGATGATCGATATTTGAATATACATTACTAAACAAGAGTTGAGATTAAAATAATATCTTAATTTTTTTAAGTCATATCTAGTGTCAAAGATCGCACGGTTCGTATGGTTCATCCTCTTAAATGTTTTTAATTAATTAAGAATATCAATTAATGATAGGAAAATAAATGTATGCTACTTCCTCGGTGTTCCATTCCGATTTTTTTTTTCCATATTTTGAACATTATTAATTCACAATAATATATCAATATTCTATATATTCATAATTATCTTAAATTCTATTTCTATTCATCTTCAAATTCTTATTATTCATTCATATTTATCTTAAAATTTTGTGTCTTCTTAATTCAAATATTCTAATTTATATTAAATTTTTATTTTAAATATTCTTTTTTGAGCTATACTCTGGTGAGACCCGTCTCACATAGTGAGACGCGCGCGTGGCTCGTGCATAATAATAAAAAAAAAAGTTAACGGTTGATTGGGTCAACTCGGATCCGGACTGGGTCAACCCGGTCAGACAATGTGAGACCCGTCTCACTAGAGAATTTGCCTTATTTTTTTACTTGTTAAACATTAATATTCCAACAAATTAAACTTAATATCATTTTATGCGAGTATCCTTGAAATCTTCCAGTTAATAATTGTATAGCTCACGATTTTTTTATTTTCAAAATCATAATTCATTATTCAATACTCCCTCCGACCACCAAAATTATGCATACTTTGGGACGACACAGTTTTAAGAAAATTTTGCAAAGTGGAATGTTAATGAGAAAAAGTATACGTAAGTGGAGAAAAAGTATAATGAAGTATAAAAAGTGACAGAAAGCGGTGGATCAATGTGGTAGAAACTGTAAATATATGGAATTAATAAGGGTAATAAGTGATAGAGTTATTTACTAAAATGGACCATGCATAAATTTTGGGGACAAACGAAAAGAAAAACTACGCATAATTTTAGAAGTCGGAGTATTTTAATTCATATTTTATTAGTTTTTTGATCTAAAAGATTGATTCGCATATAGAATCCTTTAAAACATGACAATATTATTTATCTACAACGTTACAAAATGTTCTTAGCTGTTTGGAAATGAAATTTCTATAACTAAGTTTTGTTGCATTTATATTCATCCATCAAATATATGGTTGTCACTTTTGTTATTTTGGTCCGTCCACGATTTGATTGTCAATAAAAGATTAATAAATAAAAATTCCAACGAAACTAAATAAATATATTAATCTACATGTCTACATGAAATTATCTTCATTTTTTATTTCTATTTTTTCTAAAATTTTTGATTAGTGTCTCCTAGAATAAAGATATATATCACATTGAATTAAATATATGAATAGATAACTAAAAAACAATTGGGGGGGGGGGAGATTTGAAGATGTAAATTTATTGTTTTCTGCCTTTTTACCTAAGACGATATATCAATTTTAGCATTAAACAAATGAGACGGTTCAAATAGACTTTAAAAGATTTTTTTTTTATTAATTTTAGTTTGAATTAATTAGTGTTCAAATTTTTATCAAACATTAGCCAATGGGTTTGAGACGAGTATTTTAGTAAAGTCACTATTCTAATCGAGATTAAGACGAGAACATTTAGAAAATTTCTATACAAATTTGGATTTGAAAAATATTTAATGAATGAGTATCTGATTCAATTCCTAATTATAAGTTTAATACATCACAAGTTCACAACTTCTAAATAAAATAAAAATTATTTTTAAAATAGATACACGTAATTAAGTTAGCAAGAGTTATAATAGGGTATACGTCTGAAATAAATATTTTTGTAATAAGCAATTATTACAAATAGACAATTTAGTTTAAATCAACAAGGCAGTTCAAATAGACATAAAAGTGTAATTTTCACTAATTTTAGTTCATATTAATGTTCAGATTTCTATCGAGTACAACACTACGAGTTTGAAATGGGTATGTACAGTAAAGTCACTACTATTTTATTAAGATTATGACGAGAACATGTAGAAAAATTCTAAACAAATTTAGAGTCGGAAATATATAGTGAACGAGTACTAGATCCACTATCATTCTGAATTTTAAGTTTAGATACGTGAAATAAAATTAATTCCCTAGGTTTGATTTATAGTTAACTTAGAACAACTTGACAACTTCTAAACAAATACAAAATTATTTTTAAAATGAATATACATATATTAAAACATAAAATTATTTCCCGTCGAATCTCGATGAACTATTTACTAGTTAATTTAAAAGTAGTAACTTTAATTGAACTTCATAAATTTTATCATTATATTACTAAAATGAAAATGAATATCTACTAAAGTTCAGTGTCACACATTGATTTTTAATGAAACTTCACCTATTGGAAAGCTTATAAATACTTAGAATCAATGTGTATTTTCTCATTTTTTGCACCACCAATTTTATTTGGACAATTTATTTTTTCGTAGGCCGAATAAATAACTATATTTTTATTGTTTAATTCAATTTAATTTGATCAATTTATTAATTAGTCGAATAAATGATTGTATTTCCTAAATAGTTTATTAATCAAATAAACTCGATCAATAGTTAGAGATTTAATAGAAAGAAATAGATCAATCAGACCCAAAAATTATAATTAAGAATTTGTTCCATTTTTGATAGTCTAATGATAGAGTGGAAATTTGCTACTCAAAATAAAAATAAAATGATAGAGTGGAAATTTCTGAGGCAAGAGCTCGACTTTAAAATTTAAATCCCATCAATAACTCGTCTGTCTTATTATGCTATATGATATTACATATGTAATACTAATACATATAAACTAAAACTCTAATCGAGTAATAATTATGTGGCTCGAGTTGGTATTGTGTAAATACAGTTTCTACAACTAGTTTTAAAAATCTCTTTTAGAAGTATATCTCAGGCTACTCGTTCATATTCGTTTGAAAATATTTTGATCTAAACCTGACTTTTGCTTTTTAAAATTTTAAATAGAGCCTTTGACTATTGACTTCTTTGATTCAACTTGACATAGCTATAATTACACAATTTAAATTTAAAAAAAAATGTAAATGCTCGACTTATTTAATTATGTGGGAAAATGCAATATTGAAACCTCGGAAGAAAATTTTCAATGTTCGTCATTTCCTCCCAACAAGAAAAATATATCAAATGATCAAGAATGCATGTGGTGACATATGACTTAAAGTTTTGCAATTAAGCCAATGGGAAAATCTTAAGCCACCTGACAATTAAATCTGCTTAAGATATTCCACTATCAATATTATAATAAAGTCATTTTAAATTATAAATGGTATTATTATTATTATTAGTATTAGTCAATAAAATTCACCTACGTGCATTAATGATCATTAAATTTAATTTAATCTTAGCTGTATAGAAATCATTACTAGATTTCTGTCTGACAAACTAGTTGAACTTCATATTGTTTTCAAACGGCTACAGTAACTACATTTGCCTCTAAACGCATATCAATCAATACGGTTTGTTATTGCGGTATGACTATTTATTTAGCACAATGTGTTCGAATATCATTACTCATTTATTTAATATTATTATTAATTTGTTTTTCGAGATATACTAATTTGCATGTAATTGGATGCAAACAAACTTATTTATTTTACTTGATTTATAGCAATATATTCATGCATGAGTAGTAATTGCGAATTTTTTTATCACTAAAACGATGCAAGGAAAAAGTAAACTCATCTAATCTATTGTTCAGTAACTCAATGAATCAAAGCTTGAATTAGTTTTTCTATGTAAAATTAGTGATACACAAATTAAGTTGTTTCACACTTGACTCGATTAAATCCATAAATCCAAATTATGTTAAAAAAACCTTCGAAAATATAATTAGTTTGATTTGAATATTCCAAAACAAACATACATCATCCGCTGAAATTCATACTGAGAAATCATTATGGCTTCACAACTTGACTTAATATATGGAATATTTTAGGGATATTGAAAAAGCAAATCATGAGTTGACATTGTTAAAAATAAAAGCAGAATAATTGGCTTGCAAAATAGGACTTGACTCATCTTGCCAAATAAATATGATTAATCTTCACCAATTTCTATAATTTTTGTGTAAAATATTACTACAACTTATTTTGACGGTAATGTTAGTTTTCTTTAGCTGATATATGAAAATGAAGAATAGTTTCTATGTCAAACATCACAAACAGCAAGAATAAAAATTTCAAAATTTAGCACTTAAATTAAGGGAGATGTATTGGATGTGGATTTTGATGGATTTTAATAGACTTTAAAAAGTCTATGGAGTCTATAGGATTTTAGATGGATTTTGGGGGTGGAGTTGTGGGATTTGGGGTGGATTTCGAGTGAATTTTTATGGACTCTAATGAATTTGAAATTCATTATCCCAACGCCCGCTACTACCCAGAGCCCGCTGGGAATTGGTGCAATGAGAATTTTCAGCCACCGCTAGTACCCAGCCCCGTTGGGAATTAGAGACCAAATACTCTTGAAGCTTCAGACCTCAATTTGACCCTCGATTCCGACTATGTTGGTGGTGAAGCTCTAGGAATAAATCACCAAAATAAAAGAGGTCAGAATGTGTGCGAGTTTGACGCCCATTTCAGCTACTACTTTTTCTATATCTAAATTGAGAAATATTCAAGAACCCGCCAAGAGTTTCTCAAGAAGATTGAGTTTTTCAGGGGAATCAAGTTGCAGAAAATCCGTTTCTGCTGCAAAAGGAGAAGAAATCTTTGTAGTATGAAGGGTTTTAAGTGGAGATGGCGGCGGAGATTATGGGGATGGCGGCGAATTGGAGGGGATGCGCGTAGCAGCGGGAGGTGAGGTTAGAAGGAGGGAAGAGGAGAGAGGAAGGTTGTTTGAGTTTTGAGGAGGAATGGAGGAGGTTTGCAACAGCGAATGTGGCGCTTGTTGCTGTAGCGGCCACCATTGTTATTAGTAGTTGTGAAATTGGTGGAGAAGATGACAGTATGGAGATGTCGAGAGAGAGAGAGAGTAGGGTGGTGATGGGCGAGAAGATATATCTTATCGATGGTGGTATGATAAGGCTTCCAGGTGTCTTCTAATCCTTATTATTAGCTCACCTTGTTTGAATCAAATTATGAATCAAATGTCACTCCACTGGCCGCTGGCCCCCAGCTCCGGCTGGGCACGCCTCAGCGACCGATGTTGCTTACCCAGCGCTGAAGTCAAGTGGATTTTAGAAATCCGGTGGAGATTGAGTGGATTTCGTTGTGTGTATTTTTTGAGATGAAATCCTACGAAATTCGTGGAGTTTGAAGTCTATGGAATATTCAATACACCTGGATTGTTGTAGACTTTTTAAAATTCATATTCAATACACCTGAATTTTAATGGATTTCTGAAATCCTGATTGAAATCCACATCCAATACTCCTAGATTTTAATGGACTTTTCAAAATTTGGATTGAATACACTCAAAATTTTAAAGTCCATTAAAATCCACCAGAATCTATAACTTACAACACCCCCCCCCCCTTTTTTAACTATAACTTTGGTTTATGGACCTATAATTCTTTTGTTTTCAGTTCAAGAAATAATCATTATATTATTAAAAAGAAAACGATTCTTGCTTTGAAAAAAATATTACGTGGCACCCCTTATATTTCTCCATTCATATTTATCTAAATTCTCAAATTTTTGAATTTTTAAATGTAAATGAATAGATTTTAAATATCTATACTAAAATCTTGTGTCCCACATCGGTTTCTCAATGAAACTTCATCTATTGAAAAGCCTATAAATGGCTAGAATCAATGTGTATAATCTTATCTTTTGTTCCACCAGTTTTATTTGGCTAATTTATTTATTAATCGTCCGAATAAATAACTATATTTTATAATTTAATTTAATTTAATTTGGTCAATTTATTAATTGGCCGAATAGATAATTATTTTTTATAGGAATTTTATTTGGCCAATTTATTTATAAATCGGCCGAATAAATAACTGCTATATTTTTATAGTTTAATTTAATTTAATTTGATCAATTTATTAATTGACAGAATAGATAATTATTTTTATTAGGGAACCAATTTATTAGTTGACGGAATAAATAGTTCCAAAATAGTTTGGATAATTTATTGGTTGCCCGAATTAAATTTGGAAACAGTCTAATATTTTTTTATTTAATTTGATAAAAAAATAAGTAATTTCTAATTTGTCAATTGATTAGGTAGACGGGCCAATTCCCAATTGACGGGTACCTCAACTCGGGATCCCACGTGATACATTTTCATTCTTTATTCTTATTAATTTTAAAATTTTCATTTTATTCATTTTTTTCATGTATTTCCTAAAATCTAGAATCGTCATAAATTGTGCATTTATAAATCAAAATCGTGGTCCACGGGTCAATTCTGACCCGGAACCGTGGCGGTAGACGAGCCAATTCCCAACCGACAATCGAGAAAATTTTCATTTTATGCTTTTTTCCCATGTATTTTCTAAAATCTATAATCGTCATCCATGAAATAATTTTTACGTTATTTGTAGTTGGGTTTCCAGCTTTACATAATTTATAATTTTAATCAACGAATATTACTATACGATTAAGGACGATAACAAAAAGTACAATCATTATTTTTATTAAATTTTTGGATCTATATAAATTCTAAATAAATTTATAAATTACGCACTTATAAATCAGAGTCATGTTCAACGGGCCAGTTCTGACGCAGAACTGTGGCGGTAGACTAATATACGGATTTTTTTTCAAAAAGGAACACAAATGACGAATTTTTTTAATCGGATTTTAAACAAGTACGACAAACAAGTTTGAATAATTCTAAACACATCATCTCAAATTGTTTGATTAATCGTCTCCGTTGGAAAACGTAGAATATGTAGGAAAATTGGCAGAAAAATTACTAACGATTTATCAACGAGTCAATTCCGACCAATAATCAGTACTTGCGATACAACTTTTTTTTAAATATATTATATAATATTAAACTCATAAATTAAGAATATTTATGGTCAATTTTTATCTTATATCATTGACTAAATAATTTTATGAATCACAATCATTCCACATAAAGTTTTGTAAAAAGGAAAAACTACCAAATATATAGTGAAACAATTCTTGAAGTTCTATTCTCAGTTAAAAAAGTTATTCTCGAAGCTGGTAAAAAAGAAAAAGAATGTCATCATTTATTTTTATGAATATATTTGGAAGATGATTATTTATATAATGCTATATTTTATAATTAAATTTTTATTTATTAAATATTGTGTGAATATTTTTGGAATATAGTTATGTATATAATTAAATATTAATTTTAGGTAAAAAGAAAACAAATGTCATCATTAATTTTTTGTGAATATATTTGGAAGATGATTATTTATATAATTTAAAATCAGTATTGTAGTCAATAGACCGGTTCCAGGTCGGAACCGTCGGGGTAGACGGGATGATTGTGAAGCGGTGGTTTAACTTTTTTTTTTCTTAATCTTGTGTTGAATTCATAATGTGTGGTATTTAGGGTCACTTTCATCTGATAGACAATCTTAACATCTATAGTATTATTCGCTATCTATATATCTCTTCTCTCTCTCTCACTACCCGCTCCTTCCCTTGCGTCTTTTTCTTCATAAAAAGCTAAAAAATTCAGCTTAAGAGTCGCTTTCCTTTAAGAGAGAAATATATTTTTGCTTACATTGGTTTTGTAGAAGAACAAAACTTTAACAATTGTCGAAAATAATGAGAATATATTAGTTATATTTTTTTAACAAACATAACTATATGGTTTTGAGACGTAAACATGTGGTAAAATTAATTTTTAATTGAATTTGAGATGTGTTCAAGCGATATAAATTCTAAGCGAGTTTAGTAGATTGCATAATCGAATTATTTAACGCTAAAATAATTAACAAATAATATTTTTTTAATCTATCACATATTAATACTATTTAATAATTTTATTATTTTTTATAATTTCCTGTCGATTTTCGACGGGTTATATGCTAGTTAATCTAATAGGAAATAATTATTCGTCGGTCGTCATATTTAGAGAATATCTCTAAAATAATGCCTAGCAAAAGAGTGAAGGCATTATAAATGTTTTATGTAAAGTACAACTGTACAAATGAGGATGCTATAATTTATTTTCAATGCTAGCTTCATGCGTATTTAGCAGAAATGAATATTATGAAAAATTATTTATCAGACTGAATTTAACTTTTATATACAAATGTTAAAAAATAAATTATTTGCCATGTGACGCAGTATAAGTAAGTTTGTGCAGAATGATCGAGACTCCCCAAGCATGCTCTCGGCGCACGATAGTTGAGTGGGCTTATCGTACGCCATCGTCGGAAAATGGCTGGAAGGGGGAGACCGAGGAAGAAGGTGGAACCGAAAGTGAGTACAACTACTGAATTATCACATAAAACTACGGAATCGAAAGTAACATCCCCATCAACTGGATCGGGCAAAAGCAAAATCAATGAAACAGTGATAAGTGAGCTCAATGAACAGGAAGTGCATGAGGATTTGCGGCATGACGAGCTCAGTAACATGAAATTAATTGGATGAATCTAAGCTCATTTCTAAGACTGAAAAGAGTGTGCCGGCAAGTAAAGGTATGTCTCTTACATACATAGCTCCTTTATTGAAGAACAGTGTGCCGGTTTAGAAACTGAAAAAATTTATGCTGAAGCTAAGAAATGGGAGAATGCTATAATTTTATATGTTATTGGTGAGTCTCCTACGATTCGATTTCTCAAAACTTATCTAGAGAAACAATGTAATGTCTTGGATCCTGAGATTTTCCATCACAACGAAGGATACTTCATTGTTTGCTTTAGATCTAGAGATGAGAAAAATAAGGTGCTCTATTCTAGACCACATACTATAGCTAACAGACACGTTATAGTTAAAGAATGAGATGCGGGGTTCAATTTTGAGAAGGAAGTTTTGAAAGAAGTTCCACACTGGATCAGATTGCCAAACTTGCCTCTCAATGTTAGGGTATGAATTCTCTTAGCCGTATTGGTAGTTTGCTTGGGAAACCTTTGTGTGCAGATGATTGCACTTCAACTCAAAGGAGAATCTCATTTGCTCGGCTTCTAGTAAAAGTTGATTGGACTCAGCCGCTGCAATATAAGGTTTTGATAGAGAGTGAGCAAGGGAAGCAAAATGAGCAACGAGTAATATATGAGTGGGTGCCACCTTTCTGCAAAGCTTGCCAAGTGGTTGGCCATGATTCCTAGCTGAAGCCTAAACCTAAAGCTCCACATAAACAACAATGGATTTCAAAAACTACAGTGGTGGAGCAACCTCAAGCTGAAACTAAACAGTCTGATCACCAAAGGACTCAGGATCCTGTGCTGCCTTCTGAAAATGCAAGTCCTAGTTGGAAAGTGCCTAAGAAAACTGTTTCTCAACATCACATTGGAGAATGCTCTCAAACTGTAAGAATTGATAATACTTTCTTGCTTTTAGATGCTCAAGAGAAACCCCCATATATAGATATTATGGGCGGGGACCTATTCCCTAATGTTTCATCATGAATCTTCTATTATGGAACGTGAGGGGCTGTAACACGCCCTTCAAAATAAAGGAAATAAAATAGTCTCTGCTATAATTCATTTGGATTTGGTTGTTTTTCTAGAAACTAGAGTTAAGGAAAATAATTTCAAGAGGGTTAGTGGGAAGATTAATCAGCATTGGAAGTTTTTTAATAACTACACTCATGCACATAATGGCAGAATATGGGTGGGTTTGGAATCTTAAGAGTGTGGCTATTCTAGAAATTGATAAACATGAGCAAGGAATGTTGTGTGCTGTCACAGATTCAAAGCAAGGCATCCATTTCCACTTGTTAGCTATATATGGTTTGCATACTATTGAGCATATAAAACCTTTATGGCAGTTTATTACTACAGTTTGTAGTACCATACAGAGTCCTCTTCTCATAGGAGGTGACTTCAGTTCTTACTATTAAAGATAGATTTTAAGGAAATCCTATCACTGAAGCTGAGACAAGAGATTTTAAGACTTGTATTAGATATAATGAGTTTTCCCTGTTAAGAATGATTGATAATGATTTTACATGGTGTAATAATCAGATGGGGGGGGGGGGCTAGAATTCTTTCTTTAATTGACAGATGTTTAGGGAATGTCAATTGGTGCAGGGAATTTCCTAATTTTAAAGCTGAAGTTCTAGAGAGAAATATCTTTGACCAGTGTCCTTTATTGTTGAAACTTGGAACTTTGGAGAGGCCTCAGAACTCTTCTTTCAGATTCTTAAATGCAATCTCTACTCATCAAGAGTTCTTGCCAATTGTTGCAGAAATTTGGCAAGCTAATCTTCACAGTAAAAAATGTTACATGTTTGGTTTAAACTCCATAAGATGAAGTACCCTCTCAAGCAGCTCAACATTTTTCACTATAGAAATACTCCAGAGAGACTACATACTTTGAGAAAGGAACTATGTGAGGTGCAGGAGAAACTGGTGATAGATGGACTTAATTCTTCGCTCATTGATGATGAAAAGATAATTTTGGAAACAATAGAAAAATTAAAGCTATGTGGAGGAGAGTATTTGGCAACAAAAAGTAAGAGCAGATTGGATTAAATTGGGTGATGCTAACACCCATTACTTTCATGTTTATGCTAAACCTAGACAGAGTAGGAAGGCAATCAAGTTCCTTATTTTAGCAAGTGGAGAAAGATGCTCTACTCAATCTCAGATCAAGAAAGAAGTGGTAGATTTTTACAAAAGTTTGATGGGGAGTGCAGCAGCTACACTCCCAATGCTTGATAAACAAGTTGTTGCTTTGGGACCTAAACTTTCACATGCTAGCCAAAGGAATCTTTGCTGTGAAGTGATTGCTCATGAAATCACTCAAGCCTTGGCTAGATGAATTCTCTGAAATCCCCAGGCCTTGATGGCTTCAATGTTCACTTCTTCAAGAAAGCCTGGAGTGTAATTGGTCCAAAAGTTAATGAAGCAATACAATAGTTCTTCAGGTCAGAGTATTTTCCCAAAACTATTAACACTGTTTTAATAGCTCTGCTTCCAAAAACTACAAATGCTCGTTCTATTAAGGATTTTAGGCCTATAGCCTGTTGTAGTGTGCTTTACAAGTTGATTTCAAAGGTGCTAACTAATCGAATGCAGATGGTATTGACTGAAATTGTTAGTGAAAATCAATCTACATTCATCAAGGATAGAGTGATCTATGACAATATCCTTTTAAATCATGAGATCATTAAAGGAAATACTAAAAAAGGCATGCATGTTGAAGATAGATATACAAAAGGCTTATGATACTGTGGAGTGGCCTTTCCTCAAGTTTTTGCTGTTGGAATTAGGTTCCCCCTTTTGTTTTGTCAATTGGATACTTGCTTGTGCAACCACTGTTTCCTATGCAATTAGTATTAATAGGGAAATCTCGGAATCCTTCGAAGCTAAGAGAGGATTGAGACAAGGAGATCCTATTTCTTCTTACCTTTTTGTGATTTGCATGGAATACTTGCATAGATGCCTTCAGGTGCTGAGGTCTAATGCTTTATTCAAGTTCCATCCAAGATGCAAGAAGTTCAACCTTATTCAAGTTTGCTTTGCAAATGACTTATTGTTTTTTGCTCGTGGAGATGTTTCTTCTGTTCAACAACTTATGAATGCATTTAATAAATTTTCTGAAGCATCAGGTTTGAAGGCTAATCCTACTTAGAGCAACATTTATTTTGGAGGGGTTTCAAGTGCAATTCAAGCTCATATTATTAGTGTTTGGTCTTATGACAGGGGAACTACCTTTCAAATATCTGGGGGTGCCTTTATCTGCAAAGAAGGTAACAATTCTGCTATGCCAACCCCTTTTGAAAATAATTTCGGCTAGAATCGATTGTTGGTCTGCAAAACTTCTTTCTTATGTGGGAAGGATTCAATTTTTTCATACTGTCATCTTTGGAATTCAATCGTATTGGTGCCAGATCTTCATTCTTTCTCAGAAAATTCTGAAAGCAATTCAAACGGCTTGCTTGATATTTTTATGGACTGGTAAATCAGATTTTAGTAGAAGAGCCTTGGTGAGTTGGGAGCAGCTATGTTGTCCTAAAAAATCTGGAGGAAGGAATATCACCAACATTTGTTTATGGAACAAAGCTATAGTGTGCAAACTTTTTTGGTGTTTAGCTCAGAAGAAGGATAGACTTTGGGTTAAGTGGACACATGAATATTATATCAAACAACATAATATTTTATCCATGACAATCCCAACTCAAAGCTCGTAGGTTTTGAGAAAGATAATTCAAGCGAGAGACACGATCATGATGATACTTGAAGGCAGAAATAATATCTTGGACAAGATGTTCTCCATCAGGAAGGTTTACTTGGGGCAATAAGGCAATCCACCTCGTGTGTTTTGGGCCAAAATGATTTGTGATAATGTCGCCTCTCTCAAGTGCTTATTCATTATGTGGTTGGCTCTTTTGGGTAAGATGGTTACTTGTGATGTGCTTCGTAAATTTGGCATTCAGGTAAGTAACATGTGATGTTTATGTGAGAAGGAAGAGGAGGACATGAACCATCTTTTCTTCCAATGTGAGTTTTCTGCTAGAGTATGGCATGATGTTGCTGCATGGGGAAGAATAGCTGATAATCCTCTTCCTTGGAATGAGAAAATCAGGAGAACTTCAATGCAATGTAAATCTAAAGCAATCAAGCAGAGAATATATCGTCTTGTAATGTACCAAATCTGGAATGAGAAAAATACTCGAAGGTTTCAAGAGAAGGCTTATACAGAGGAGAAAGTGGTGAGGAGATGTGAAATGATGATTGCCTTGAGGAGTTGTGTGGATCAAAAGATAGCTAGGTATTTTCAAGTGAGCTCGGATTGAGCACTGTTGCATGTGTGGTTTTAGTGTTTTGTTGTTTCGTTGTTTTGTATTGTTACTCTTATTGGTGGAATAAAATAATTATTTTACCAAAAAGAAAAAAGTAAGTTTGTGATACTCACTTACCTCCTTTCAAATTATAATTATAGGATAGTGACAATGGTACATAATGTGCAAAACTTAATTGATTTTTTACCCATATAATTCAAAAACCGATTTTGGTCGAGCTGGTTCCATAATTTCCAGTTTTCAAATTTTTTATTTTCTCTTATTATGATGGCTATAATTGAAATTAATTATGAAATATGTAGATTTGATTGATTTTAAACATTTATTCCTTAATTAGTGCTAAGGACAACAGGATAATCCCTAAAATTAAATTAAATAATTAATTAATTCAAAAATAAGGTGCTATGTAATTTGACTAATTTACCCCAATTATTTGAGCATATACTTGATTGATCGATAAAAAATAAATGCAACTGTTTTACGTACCTAGTAATTATATAGATATTTTATTTATTTAAATAATCTATACTAATATAAAAAGAGCCTTGTTTTACAAAATTTGAATCGCCTAAAATATCCTTACTACAATATCATGATATAATTTAATATAATATTAATTACAAGAAATACAAACCCAATTACCTTATTGATAGTTTATATCTTATATTAATTGATATACATATACTACGTTTATACAGCCACAAGAAACACTGATCACTACTTTCACTAGCAATTTATACCGCACTTTATCGGGTCAAATGTAGCATAAGTAACGAGTGTCGAATCCACGAGGACTATAAAACGAGTTTATAATGGAAATGAGGTTCATGCGCATTCCTACTATTCAAGCTCTTCAAATAAGGGGATTTTGGATTCATACAACTATTAAACAAGCAATTAAGGCTAAACAAGCAATTAAAACTCAAAATCAAGCACAAATGACAAATAAACGATCAAATAAACGATTTAAAGAAAATTGAAGGAAAGGGTTGGTTCTAGGGATTTGCTTTGATTCTAGATGGCTTGATCTTCACTTGCTAAGTCATATAACCATATTTAATCATCTAAAAGAGGAGCATTCACAAAGATAATCACTACCCTCTCTCGATAGATAGTAAAAGTGGATCAACTCGACGACTCTATCGGCTAAGACTCAAGACGACGAATCAACTCCCAAAAGCATAAGAATACAAGCTCTCATGCATGCATTTCTCACTTTCTAAGTCTCAAAAGCAATGCATGTTGTGATCATTGATTTCCATGAATGTAAAATCCTATTAAGCAATTCTACAAACACTTGGCATGCAAGAAAGATGATCAATAATTCCCACATGAAAACAAGATCCAACACCAAAATCAAATAGATGAAGGCAATTAGAAATAACAAGCTAAGATCAAATCCATCATCAAATCACACAAATCCCTCAAACCAACAAAGAAAACTTAGCTAGACATAATTGAAATTAACACAAAACAAAGGGAAAAGGATTGCATAAATAAAATACTAGGAACCCAATGATTAAATCTTCAACAAGTCTTCAAAATCCAAGCTAATCTCTATTACAATCAATGAAATAGTGTTTAGAACCCTAAATAGCAAATGTTTCAAATGGAAATTAGGGTAGGAGTGGAGTGGTGTGCATTTTTGGGCTGCCATCTCCAATATATAGGAGTAGAAAAATGTTAATACATGTAGAAATCGCAAAAAGGGAGGAAAAACGCGACTATAAGGATAATCAGTAAAAATCGGCGGTCGGCGGGGCATTTTCGGCGGTCCAGGATGGACCGCCGGCTGGACCGCCGATTTTGATTTTACTCTTGAGCTCGCATTCCAGTGAAATTCGGCGCTCAACCCGGCGACCCGGCTCTGTTTTCCGGCGGTCCAACTCCAACCGCCGGTTTTGGTGCTTGGACCGCCGATTTTTGCTGTAGAGCTCCGTTTCGTCCCATTTTCGACTTTTTTCGTTCCGTTTCTTCGTCCCCGCTCTTCTATATCCTTCCCTTCTTGACTTGGCATCCCGTTCAACCTACACACATGCGAAAACTCCACCAAAACGTGAGATCCATTCAAGATATTGAAAACAATATAAAACCGCTCACATTTAAAGGCAAAGCAACGCACTTTGTGCTATAAAAACGCGATAAGTTGCTACAAAATGGGCGTTTATCACTCCCCCAAACTTAAGCATTGTTCGTCCCGAACAATATATTCAACTAAAGAACATAAACATCGAATGGAGTAGCAACTTTGGATCCTAAATGCCTCAGAAAACTCAACACTTTCAATGCCAAAATCGAGCATCTTGTTCACAACTCACACAAACTAATGGCATGCCAATCTCAACAACTCACACAAACTAATGGCATGCCAATCTCAACAACTCAACAAACGAAACTCACAAAGTGGTGTATCCCTCACTCTCAAGTGTTTAGGCTCAAGCTCTCATCGAAATCATGCAATGCAAATCCACTTACCATAAGCTTGCTTATCGTCTATCATCTCCATTGCAAAACAAATTATGCAAGAACAAGGATCACAAAGGGCTTTTCTTGGGTTGTAATGTAGGGACATTGGTTTAGGAAGGGTAATTATGCAAAACAAATTATGCAAGAACAAGGATCACAAAGGACATTGGTTGTAATGTAGGGACATTGGTGTAGGAACAAGGATCACAAAGGGCTTCCTCACCACACACTACTCATTCATAGGACTTCAACTCACTTTCATTCCCTTATGCTCATATTCTTTTTCACAATTCATTCTCAATTTTCAAGTGGAAAGCATTCTACACACAATAGGGCACATTTTTGCTTAACTTCCATCATCTTTTCTCCTTTCATTCATTTTTCTTTGAGCTTATGGGAAAATTTCTTTTCTCTTCAAAACAAAAGTCCATTATAACTACCCAACCCCACATTAACTCATCATTTTTTTTTCCACTTCAAACCACCCCGGATACCCTTACACTCCAACACCCCCTTTTCTCCGGTTTGTCAATAAAAGGCTAATAAAGCTCAAAAGGGGCTAACAATGGATAATTCAAAGCACAAGGTAGTGTTTGGGTTTTAAGAGAGCTAACAAGGATGGCCTAAGATCATTTCCAAAATTCTTGCATAAACACGCATTCTTGCCGAAGAACCAAAGCAAGTTCTAGAAGTGAATAAGCATGCATGATCAAACTCACAAGAAAGGAACAAAATTCATAGCAAATCAAGGCTCAAGTCCTCACGGGTTTTATTCATTCATCAAGAAGTAAAGACCGGCACATCAATCATTCATGCAAGCCGTTCACAAACCACTCAATCTCAACAAGGTTTTACCAAACCAACTCAATATCCTCATCGGCATTTCACCACGTCACTTGAGCAATAAATAACCACAATTATAGCAACTATGCTCCACTTTTTCAATTTTTTTTTTCACAAAATTTCCACAAATTCAACAAACTTGCAATTCTAACACCACAATCAAACACACACACCAACAAAGCAAACCAAACAAAACACAACGACCCAAGCAAAACCCCAAGCAAAACACACATATAGTTACAACCGTCCGTCTTTGTATTCACCCCCCCCTCCCCCAAACTTAGTCGAAACCGAAGGAACCGAAGAAGTTTGAAGGGAAGAAATAAATACAAAGACGGGGATACCTCTCATTCTTCATTGGGGGGGGGTGGAAGTGGGGGCCAAGGATGGCCTTCCTCAAGCTACGCGGCTTCAAATCGGTGCACGAGATCCAACAATTCATCCTCCTTGATGACATCCTCTTGGTGGTAACGATCTTGACGCGCGTAGAGCTCTTGTTGGAATGCATTATGTTGATCAAACCATGATTGCTGGAAGGCTTGGCGCTCCGCCCTTTCTTCTTGGTGGAACCGCTCTTGGCGGCCAAAGAGCTCTTGCCTCAAGTCTTGCATATCGGCTCGTTGCTCTTGATAGAAAGTGCGTTGTTCTTCTTGGAAGGCTTGCTGCTCCTCTTGGAATGCTCAAAAATTGGCTTGGGCCCTATCATCCCTCTCATACATGTCTTTTTGGAAAGCCCTTAGATATCCGTAATGCATTTCTTGGCTTTCTCGCATGTCTTGTTGGCCGACGCGGTTAGTTTGGATATCATGCTTCATGACGGCAAACTCGCTATCCCATTGGGTGCACAAATTATCAATGTGCGAGATTTGCTCGGGCATGCTTGAGAATTCTTCGCCGTAGAAAGTTCCCGGCGCCGCCGACCCTCCATACGGGTTATAGGGTCCATAGGGCCCTCCAAATCCATGGTATCCACCTTGAAATCCACCGTGTGGCCCTTGGAAACCACCTTGATACCCGCCTTGGTAACCGCCTTGGTAACCTCCTCCGGACCCTTGACCGTGTTCGAAGGTTTGACGCTTCCGGCTTTCCAAATCTTGTTTTCTTTTCTCTAAACGGGCCGCTCTTCTTTCTTCTTCACCCGCTCCCTCATCTTCCTCATTCTCGGAATCCCTATCTTCATCATTTTCTTTATCCTCTCCTTCTCCTCTACTACTACTTCCACTTGCCTCCATTTCAATTTGTGGATCACCGGCCACCTCTATAGCCATTTCATGAAGGGAGGTGTTCATCTTCCAATTATGTTTTTGATTGAGGGTGGTGATCTCGGTAAGGACGGTGTCGGGTAGTGGGAAAACTTCCACCTTCACTTTGTGTCATTTCCTCGGCTTCCACTCCGGATGTTGGAGGAAGAGATAAGGCTTTGATGCGGAGACAAGAACCCTCATATTTTTCAACATCTCTATATCCATAACCAAGTTGGCATCAATTGTCTCCCATTGCGCACAATCGGGGCAAAGGGCTTGGGCTATTGCATAGATGAGCCCTCCACAACAAAGAACCCCAGACTTTTGAATCTTTTGCGCCCAAAGTTGGCGAGAAAGAAATTGCCCCAAGTTTAGCCTCGTTTTGTTGAGCATGCAGTAGATAACTTGGAGCTCCACACTCCGACACGAGCTATTTTCTCCCCTTTCAAACACCGTGTGGGCCAATATTCGTTGAACAACTCGAATGACGGGGTTGCGGAGCAAAGTAGCCTTAGATTTGCCCGAAGAGTATAGCTTGACCGTTGTAATAGTCAACTCTTTCCAAAAATTCTTGGCCTTGAAACCCCGTGGCTTATCACAATCACCTCCATCCGGACAATTGAAAATGGCATTGAATTGGCTCATTGTCAACGAATGCGTCTCGTTTCCCAACCTAAAATGTACCATGCTTGGGCGCTTGAGTTGACTAGTTGGGATGTTCAATGTAGAGAGAAGCTCGTAAGATGCCCTTGGACAAGTGGGCCACCGCCCCGTCAAGATCGACCCCCACCCAATATTGTCGAACAACTCCTTTACATTCGCCCATAACCCGAGCTCCTTGAGAGCTTTTTCATTGGGATATTTGCAAGAGGCGAGGCCCTTCTTCACTCCCTGTTTCACAAGTTGGGTGAAGTACTTCTTGTGATGGTCTTGAAGATTTCTAATCCCAAAAACGGAAGGATGGTATGGATCATCCTCCACTTGTCGCCGTCTTGAGTAAGTTGCCGTATCTTGTCGGGAAGAAGTCGGCTTTTGCTTCTCTTTTTCCTTGCCCTTGCCCTTGGGCGGTGAATCCTCAAGGCGTGGACGCTTGTCGGCTTTACCTCGGCCCATGGTACCTATACTCAATCACCATAGTTTAGTATCCAACTCCAAAACAACATAGCGATGAATTCATCACAACAAATCCTCCACAAATGGATATCAAAACAATTGAAGCACACACCAAACCATATAACATTACTCTTATCATCAAAATGAAACATTACAAGCTCAAGACTATCTACAACTCCAAGATTTGAACAAATAAACACCAATTCATTATCACCAAGCCTCTTTAAACACATAATCATGCACCAATTAACCAATAAGCTCACTTAGGTTCCTAGAAATCACTTAAGGGTTCCAAAATATCAAAACAATCAACAACCAACCCTAAGAGATCAACTAACATGCTCAAGTTAACACCCAATTATAAGAACACATGATTACATGAACAATTAAGCACAAAAACCCCCAAAATTCGAAAATTCAAGCCCTAGAAAAATTACCCAAAAAATAAAAACGAAAATTAACATAAACAAACTATAAAACTAAGCATAATAAACCATAAAAATAAGAATTAAAGAAGCAAAATACCTCAAAAATTCAAAAATTTGCAAGAAAAAGGGCAAAATTCCTCAACTTGGGTTTGAGGATTTGGGTGGATGAACACTTGAATTTCTTAGATGGAGATGTATATTAGGTGATGGGTGTGGTGTGTGTGGAAGGATTTGAGGAGATTTGAAGTATTGAAGGAGGAATTTGAAGAAGAAAATTGAATATTTTCGTGAGTTTTGAAGTTGGGAGGAAAGAAATGAGAGAAAGAGGAGAAAAAAGGGAAGAAAAAGGGTGAAACCGCAAAAATCGGCGGTTCAACCAACATTTTCGGCGGTCCAAGCCAAAAGTCGGCGGTCTAGGCTGGACCGCCGAGTGAGTCGCCGATTTCGACTTTGAACGGGGCCGAAAAGTACAGTAATTTTCGGAGGTCTGGGCATATTTTTTGGCGGTCCGGACCGAACCGCTGGTCCGGCCGCCGATTTTGACTTTGAACCGTTTTTTTTTTTTTGGCATAAAAAACTGAAACGAAATTAGGCTAAAAACGAAACTCGGCACGGGGAAACGAGCTACAAAACGAGCTAAACTTTAAAACAAAGACGAGCAAAACCGAAACACACAACTTAAAATTAGAAAAACGAGACGAACTACTCAACAAACCACCAACAACAAGCCAAACCAAAGGAAACTACAAACTCCACACCTCCAAACTTAAAAACCAAAAACCAACAACAAGCATGCTACCCAATTGCTCACACACCAAGCTCAACCAAATGAAACCACTAAGGCAAGAGCAACTAGCAAGCAAACTCAACTCCTAACAAACAACCAAAACTAACTCAACAACGACCTCCATACTCAACCAAGCAGAACCAAGCCAAACACATATTCACAATCAAGCCAAACACCACCAAAGCAACAACAAAACTAAAACGAAAAGAAAATAAATAAATAAAAGCAAGTAAAATGTTGGGGTGTCTCCCAACAAGCGCTTTGTTTAACGTCTAAAGCTAGACGATACCTCAACTTTCAAGGGTCATTCAAGATTGTGACCGTCATGTTCCGGTCCGGCTCACAATTGATGTACGGCTTTAGTCGATGCCCATTCACCAAGAAGGTCTCTCCATCGGCTTTGAGAAGATGATAGGTACCATTTCCATTGCTCTTGTAGATAACATAGGGACCCGTCCACCTCGACTTCAACTTTCCCGGAAAGAGACGGAGGCGAGAATTGTAAAGAAGCACCTCATCACCCGGAGCAAAGTCCTTGGATCGAATGGCTCGGTCATGGAACTTCTTGGCCCTCTCTTTGTAGATCCGAGAGCTCTCAAATGCTTCATTTCTCCATTCATCAAGTTCAAGCAACTTCTCAAGCCTTGTGTACCCGGCTTCTTTAAACTCAAGGTTAATGCGCCTTGTGTTCTAGCTCAACCGGCAAGTGACAAGACTTCCCAAATACAAGTTGAAATGGAGACATGCCTATGGGAGTCTTGTAGGCAGTTCGATAGGCCCATAATGCATTATCCAAGTGGCTTGCCCAATCTTTTCGATGTGTCATCGATTTCTCCAAAATTTGCTTGATCTCTCGATTGGCTAACTCGGCTTGGCCATTTCCTTGAGGATGGCAGGGTGTGGCCACCTTGTACTTCACCCCATATTTGGAAAGTAAACTCCCAAGCCACTTGTTGTTGAAATGCGACCCTCCATCACTTATCAATGCCCTTGGGGTGCCAAAACGAGTGAGAATGTTCTTTTGCAAGAATTTTAACACTGCTTTTGAGTCACTCTTCACCGTAGGAATAGCTTCAACCCAACGGGATACATATTCCACCGCAAGAAGAATATAAGAAAACCCTTGGGATTTTGGAAACGGCCCCATGAAGTCTATGCCCCATACGTCAAATAACTCAACCTCCACCAAGATATTTTGAGGCATCTCATCTCTTTTGGAAATGTTACCCATCCGTTGGCAACGATCACATGTCTTCACAAAGGCATAACAATCTTTAAAAATCGAAGGCCAATAAAAACCACTATGAAATACCTTGATGGCGGTTCGATGCCCTTCAAAATGGCCTCCACAAGGTGAGCTATGGCATTCTTCAATGATCCTTGTCCAATCCGTTTGCTTGACGCATTTCCGGATAATCCCATCGGCACACCTTCTATACAAGTTGGGGTCTTCCCAATAGTAGAATTTCGCATCATGCAAGAACTTCTTCTTTTGATAAGAAGTGAAGTCACCGGGCAACTCTCCAATCACAAGGTAGTTGACAAAATCCGCATACCATGGTGTATAGTCCACAAACTTCAACACTTGCTCATCCGGAAAGCTCTCATTAATCCTCACTTTTGGATCTTCTCTCTCCACCGGATTTTCAAGACGGGAAAGATGATCGGCCACTACATTCTCACAACCCTTTCGGTCCCGAATCTCCATGTCGAACTCTTGGAGAAGGAGTATCCAACGAATAAGGCGAGGCTTCGAGTCTTTCTTTGTGAAGAGATAGCGGATGGCGGCATGATCCGTGTACATAATAGAGTGGGTCCCCACCAAATACGGACGGAACTTGTCAAAGGCATAAACCACCGCAAGTAACTCTTTCTCGGTTGTGGTGTAATTCATTTGAGCCGAGTCAAGAGTTTTACTTGCATAGTAAATCACCCGGAACAACTTATCTCTCTTTTGGCCTAAAACGGCGCCAACCGCCCAATCACTTGCATCACACATAAGAACAAACGGCTCACTCCAATCGGGTGTAATCAAAACGGGAGTAGAAACGAGGGCCTTCTTCAATTTCTCAAAAGACTCCAAGCATGCATCATTAAAGTCAAATTTTGAATCTTTTTCTAACAAAGAGCAAAGAGGCTTCGATACCTTGGAAAAATCCTTGATGAATCTTCTATAGAAGCCGACATGGCCAAGGAAACTCCGTATAGACTTCACGTTTGTTGGAGGAGGAAGCTTCTCTATGGCAACGATCTTGGCTCGGTCCACCTCTAGCCCACTACTTGAGACTTTATGGCCCAAAACAATCCCTTCTCGTACCATGAAGTGGCATTTCTCCCAATTCAAGCAAAGGGAGGTTTCTTCACATCTTTGTAATACTTGAGAAAGGTTGGCCAAACATGCATCAAAAGAGGATCCAAAAACTGAAAAATCATCCATAAAAACCACCATAATATTCTCAATAAGACCATGGAAGATGGCCATCATGCATTGTTGGAAAGTGACGGGGGCATTGCATAATCTGAATGACATCCGACGGCAGGCAAAAATCCCATATGGGCAAGTGAAGGCCGTCTTATGTTGATCCTCCGGAGCTATAGCAATTTGATTGTATCCGGAATACCCGTCCAAGAAACAATAGTATTGATATCCGGCTAGCCGATCGAGCATTTGATCAATGAAGGGGAGAGGGAAATGGTCCTTTCTTGTAGCCGCATTCAAGGCTCTATAGTCAATACAAACCCTCCACCCCGTTTGCAAACGGGTGGCTATTTGTTCTCCATTAGTATCCTCCACAACGGTGATGACCCCCTTCTTTGCCACTACTTGAGTCGGGCTAACCCACTCACTATCGGATATAGCATAAATGATTCCGGCATCAAACAACTTCAATACATCCTTTCTCACAACTTCTTGCATAACCAGATTTAAACGACGTTGAGGTTAGACCTTCGGCTTTGCATCATCCTCCAACAAAATCCGATGCATACAAATAGAAGGGCTAATTCCCTTAATATCCGCTATAGACCACCCAATAGAGGATTTATACTTCCTCAACACCCTCAACAACTTATCCAACTCCTCATCATTAAGAAAAGAAAACACAATAACCGGCAAAGTCTCATCCTTACCCAAATATGCATATTTGAGGTGATCGGATAATGGCTTCAACTCCAAAGTCGAAGAAGAGCTTGGTTTGGATACTCCTTCCGGTACTCCTCCTTCAACAGATGTGTAGAGGTCAAGATAAGCCAAATCTTCTAAAGGGACTCCTTGATTAGCATCCATATATGCAATAGACTCCAATAACTCATCACAAGCCTCATCAAAATCCGAATAAGAGTGAATAGAGTCAACAATGCAAGTTTCCAATGGGTCTTGAGGATAAGATGAAATAGAATCGATGAACTTACATTCTTCAAGGTCCAACTCTTGAGGTTTCTTCATGGCTTCATAGATAGAAATAGTCATCTTCTCATCATTATAACGGAAGGTGAGCTCCCCATCTTGGACATCAATCAATGCCCTACCGGTTGCTAGGAACGGACGGCCTAAAATAAGGGGAGTATGCTCATCTTCGGGCATATCGAGTACCACAAAATCCGCAGGAAATATAAATGTCTCCACCTTAATGAGTACATCCTCCACGATTCCCCTCGGATAAGAAATAGATCGGTCGGCCATTTGCAAGGCAATCGTTGTGGGCTTCAACTCTCCAATTTCCAACCTTCTAAAGATAGACAAGGGCATGAGGTTGATGCTTGCCCCTAAGTCACATAGCACTCTTCCAAATGTTTGATCTCCAATCACACATTCAATAACAAAGCATCCCGGATCCTTTTGCTTCAACGGCAACTTCTTTTGCAACACGGCACTACACACCTCCGATAAATTAATGGTTTCAAATTTTCCAAGCTTCCTCTTCCTAGATACGGCCTCCTTCAAGAACTTAGCATACCCCGGCATGTCTCTCAAAGCATCAAGCAAGGGAATGTTGATTTCCACCTTTTTGAACATCTCAATATATTTGGCAAGCTTTTCGTCTCCCTTAGCTTTGGCAAGTCTTTGAGGATAAGGGGCTTTTGGAACCACATATTTGTTTGGCAAAGAAGATGAAGGACTAGGAGGATTAGCTTTAGAAAGTACCTCTTCTTGAGCTTGAGGCTTCTCCACTTGAGGAACCGGCTCCTCCACTTCTACCTCTTCATTAACCACTTGATCTTTCTCCTCCAACTCCGGGTAGTTCTTGTAGGTTGTCCCACTTCTCAAGTGAATAGTGTTGCATTGATTCTTCGGGTTTACTTCCGTATTACTTGAAAATTGACCCGGCTTGTGTTGAGACGCTGCTTGATTAGCCATTTGGCTCACTTGGCCTTCGAGCATCTTCACCGACTTGGATAGGGCCGAGACGGTTCCCTCCAAACTAGTGACTTTTTGACCCATCGAACCCATGAAAGCATTTTGATTTTGGAGAAGTTGTTGCATCATCTCCTCCATAGACAGCGTGGGCTTCTTCGGCTCATTTATCATTCCTTGAGAAACCGAGAATCCGGGTGGTGAATGGATAGCATTGTTTGGGTTGGAATAAGAGAGATTGGGATTCCTATAGTTAGGATTGTAGGCTTGATTACCCGGAGGGTAGCTTGAACGGTTGAAGTTGTTGTAGCCTCTTTGATTCACATAATTAGCATCCTCAAAATGGGAACTCTCTTCACCTCCATGTTGCATCGGTTGAACTATCATCTTCACCTCCGACTTAGCTTTTCTATCGGCTTCATAATCCTTCTTAAGCAAGGTTAGTTGCTCCAACACGTCATCATATCTATCATCGGCGATAGAAGCAACCTTCTTAGAAGAATTCCTCTCTTGAGGCCAAAGATAGATATTCGCCGACATCTCTTCCAAAATACGGACCGCCTCTTCATATGGACGGTTAGTCAATCCCCCTCCGGCGGTGGCATTCACCACTTCCCTTGTATGACTCGTGAGCCCACGATAGAAGTTTATAATTTGCTGCTCCTTTGAGAATCCATGTTGAGGACATCGCCTCAACAAATCCTTGTAACGCTCCCAAGCCTCATGAATAGACTCATCTCCGGCTTGTGAGAAGTGAGAAATATCGGATATCAATTTTTGTGCCCGAGATGGTGGGAAGTACTTGGCAAGGAAGAGCCGGCAAAGTTGCTCCCATGTTGTGATCTCCGATCGGTCAATGGTTTTGTACCAATCCTTTGCCTTGTCTCTCAATGAAAAACCAAATAACCTCAATCTAATAGCATCACTTGAGACTCCTTGAATCTTTATCGTCTCGCACACGTCCAAGAAGGCTCTCAAATGTGCATTGGCGTCTTCATTGAAGCCCCCGCCAAACATCTCCGCTTGCACCAAACTCACAAGACCCGACTTGATCTCGAATTGATTAACGTTGCATCGGTTCCCCCATCCACCGTCTTGGAACATGGTCACTTGTGGATCGAACATTTGATTAATAGGCGGTGGTGGTGGCCTCTCTTGTTGGGCTTGTTGCTCCGCCATTTGTCGGCGAAGCTCTTGCATTTGTCTCTCTAATTCGGCCATAGGATTCGGCCCTTGACGCTCCATTGCTTGCTTTCTTCTCTCCCGGTTGGCTCTCTTGTGTGTGACCTCAATTTCCAAATCCAAAGGAGTAAGTTCTCCTTTCTTTCGTCTTGTGATCATGCACTAGTTCACCTACAAAAACCAACCAAGAACACACTTAATTCCATAACAAACATTTAAATAAAAGTTGCTTGACCTAGTATTCTCAATGCAAAGATCGTTAACACTTAAAACTCTAAATAGTCCCCGGCAACGGCGCCAAAAAGTGATCACTACTTTCACTAACAATTTATACCGCACTTTATCGGGTCAAATGTAGCATAAGTAACGAGTGTCGAATCCACGAGGACTATAAAACGAGTTTCTAATGGAAATGAGGTTCATGCGCATTCCTACTATTCAAGCTCTTCGAATAAGGGGATTTTGGATTCATACAACTATTAAACAAGCAATTAAGGCTAAACAAGCAATTAAAACTCAAAATCAAGCACAAATGACAAATAAATGATCAAATAAACGATTTAAAGAAAATTGAAGGAAAGGGTTGGTTCTAGGGATTTGCTTTGATTCTAGATGGCTTGATCTTCACTTGCTAAGTCATATAACCATATTTAATCATCTAAAAGAGGAGCATTCACAAAGATAATCACTACCCTCTCTCGATAGATAGTAAAAGTGGATCAACTCGACGACTCTATCGGCTAAGACTCAAGACGACGAATCAACTCCAATAAGCATAAGAATACAAGCTCCCATGCATGCATTTCTCACTTTCTAAGTCTCAAAAGCAATGCATGTTGTGATCATTGATTTCCATGAATGTAAAATCCTATTAAGCAATTCTACAAACACTTGGCATGCAAGAAAGATGATTAATAATTCCCACATGAAAACAAGATCCAACACCACAATCAAATAGATGAAGGCAATTAGAAATAACAAGCTAAGATCAAATCCATCATCAAATCACACAAATCCCTCAAACCAACAAAGAAAACTTAGCTAGACATAATTGAAATTAACACAAAACAAAGGAAAAAGGATTGCATAAATAAAATACTAGGAACCCAATGATTAAATCTTCAACAAGTCTTCAAAATCCAAGCTAATCTCTATTACAATCAATGAAATAGTGTTTAGAACCCTAAATAGCAAATGTTTCAAATGGAAATTAGGGTAGGAGTGGAGTGGTGTGCATTTTTGGGCTGCCATCTCCAATATATAGGAGTAGAAAAGTGTTAATACATGTAGAAATCGCAAAAAGGGAGGAAAAACGCGACTATAGGGATAATCAGTAAAAATCGGCGGTCGGCGGGGCATTTTCGGCGGTCCAGCGGAATTTTCGGCGGTCCAGGATGGACCGCCGGCTGGACCGCCGGTTTTGATTTTACTCTTGAGCTCGCATTCCAGTGAAATTCGGCGCTCAACCCGGCGACCCCGCTCTGTTTTCCGGCGGTCCAACTCCAACCGCCGGTTTTGGTGCTTGGACCGTTGGTTTTTGCTGTAGAGCTTCGTTTCGTCCCGTTTTCGACTTTTTCGTTCCGTTTCTTCGTCCCCGCTCTTCTATATCCTTCCCTTCTTGACTTGGCATCCCGTTCAACCTACACACATGCGAAAACTCCACCAAAACGTGAGATCCATTCAAGATATTGAAAACAATATAAAACCGCTCACATTTAAAGGCAAAGCAACGCACTTTGTGCTATAAAAACGCGATAAGTTACTACAAAATGGGCGTTTATCAAACACAAACTTGTCTTATTAGTTTATTATCTACCTTGTATATATGGTTCGAAAAAAATAGTATATAATTTGATATAGCAGCTGGGCAGCCGTTTCTTGCCGTTGTTCCTCTCTCCAATTGTTTGGAATCGGCTAGAAAAATCAACAAAGAAAAATTGCTAATGATATGAATTGGACAAGTTTTGATTGTAGAAATTAAACAATATTAAATATCCATCGGTTGTCTTGTCTATTTAACTTGAGCCAAAACGGAACATTCAATTCAAGTGTGAATAATAACAGATTTGATTCTAAAATTATTTAGATTTATTGAAGTGTACAATTAATATTTTATAAGCAGTGTATTTTGAAATGCATGCAGATATTGTCTGCGAGCAAAATATTACAGGGCTTTGGTACATAGGAATAGTTTCGTATGGTTAAGTCAAGAGTAAAGACCGAAAAGTGACTATTGGTGTCGATATATCTTCGAAACATGTAGAGATTTCTTTCTTTCCTGAATGTGTTCGGAGACTTTTCTATTCATTTCCATTGAGTTGTGAAGCTTTCTTGCATTGGAGGAGACCGAGATATTGTTTGATAATGAATGTGGAAACTGAAATCTTTACAACGAGCGAAATTTAAAAAAAATGGATTTTTTACGACGTTCAGAATTTACGCCTTAAAACAAAAATAAATAAATAAATCTAAACTAATGTAAAAAGAGCATTGTTTTACAAAACATATTTTACCTATTTTATCCCTATTATATATGTAGTCTAAGGCCAATAATTTAATCTAATATTTATACTACTACTTTCGGGCCCCAAAATTATGCATACTCTAGGAATACACGTGTTTTAAGAAAATTTTGAAATGTATAATGTGAGTGGAGAAAAAGTATAATTAAGGATAAAAAGTGATAGAATGTGGTGGGTAAATGTGGTAGAAAATGTAAATATATTATAATTAAGAAAATGTAAATAAAATTTTGGAAAATGTAAATGTAAATAAAATGTGGTAGAAAATGTAAGAAAATTTTGGAATGTATAATGTGAGTGGAGAAAAAGTATAATTAAGGATAAAAAGTGATAGAATGTGGTGGGTAAATGTGGTAGAAAATGTAAATATATTATAAGGGTAATTAGTGAGAGAGTTATTTCCGAATATGAACTATGCATAACTTTAGGGGACGAACGAAAAAAAATTATGCATAATTTTAAGGGTCGGAGAGAGTATAAGATGTATAATAAGATCATTTATAGTTGAACTGGTTCTATTGATGAAGTTCAAATATATAATTCAATTATGAATAAATATTAAATGAAGAACATACATTGCATAACTTAAAATTAAATTTTATAATATATTGATTGTGTTTGAAAATGAAATTGTCTATTCAAATTAAGAGATTTCTTTTTTTAACCACATATATGTAGCCTACCTATTTTTGCAAGAACTCAATAAAGAATTGTTGATATTTTAGTCCTTGTTAATTATAACTATTAAAGAAATATTAACTATAGAAAAATTTATTTAACTTATTTTATAATATGACCATACTTTATAATGACAGAAGTGTAAATTTTAGTTATCGATTTAATGACACTTATTATAATTTCATAATATTCAATTACACAAAATAAATTGAGAGTTTTCTTTAAAATAGAATATGTTTTCAATATTTTGTATTTCTTTACTCTTATTAATAATAATATATAAATTTTAGAAATTTCATAAAATTCATTCTAAAATAGGGTTAAAGATTATAAATACTACTATAAAAATAAATTGAATAATAATTAATGAACTTATTAAAACTTATGAATTAAAATCATTTTTTGACGTGCACTTTTGCTAGTCAATATAAAAATTACCGTATTCAATTGGTCTAATCTAGTTTTGGAATATTGACTTGAACACTTTTACTGTGTTACTAATGTGAATAATGAAGCTCCTACAATTCCCATTTATTTTTCTTTCCTCTTTTTCTTTTTTTGGGGAGTGATAGAAGAAGCTTTTTTGACTGCTAAAAGAGAAATAAATTTGCTCCAGTCAAGAATTATTGTAGTCTGTGTTATATATTTTATTGTATGTGTACTGTCTAAAAGAGACAATATAGGGGATAGATCCTCTATTCCCAACTTGAGTCCCATTTTTCGTGTCCCACTATTAATTTCATTATTTTAAAAGTATTTATTTAAAAATAAAATTTTAATAATATATAATGAACCTTAATTAATATTTATTATAAAAAATTAGAATTAAAAAAAATATATACCCTATTTTTGGAATAATGAACTCTAATAATCATTTATAAATTCAAAAAAATGTAAATTAAATAATAATATATAAATACAACATACATTTTTTTGCATTGGGCTCTTTCATTAACTGATAGAAACATCAGTCAATCCATTATTATTTGATGTGGTGAAATAATTTCATCAAAATTTTTCTTAGAAACATATCTTTGCTCTTGATATTTTTTATTAATTTGATGCTTACTCTTATGAAGCAACAAAATACCTATAGTTTGGTACATAATAAATTGTCCGTCTTTTTTGCCAGAAAAATGAAGTGGCGATCATTATCAAACGGACTGCAATTTTTTTCTGTCCGTGAAGATCCCACCAGAGTGCCTTCTACTTCTAATAGGCCATGAACTAGATCCTAATCATTCTCAACGAGTCCATAAGAAGTGATCCCGTTTTTTTCATCGGGTCCGGGTAGAGACCAAAGATCTTGAGCGGCGGATCCGGCAGAACAACTCAAAAGATAAAGAAGTATCGTTAATTTCTTCATGCTCGTTCCAAGTTCGAAGTACCATTTGTACAAATAAGAATCCCATTCGTTACATGATTTCTTCTTCATATAGATAGATATAGGATCTATGGGGCAATTACTTAGAAGTAAATTTTGTGCTACAGCCCTTCCTATCTGATAGAAAAGGATCCCATTATCCTGAACCGATCTTACATGGGATCGCAAATCCCAAGCTTGTCTATGAAGAGCGGATCTAATTGTATTAGTGTCTAGAATTGATTTCTTCTGTGTAATACTAATTGATAGGGCCTCATTGGTAAGTGCTACAAGATCTCTTGCATTGGAACCCATGGTTATGGACCCGAATCCATTAGTATGGAACATTTTAGTTGTGCCCTATTGAGCTACTTTGTTAACTACACCCTTACGGAGCCTGTACTGTTTAGCTTTGTTTTAAGCAGCTAAGCTATACCCCTACGTTAGCTATATTCTATGCATGTTAGCATGTACTAACTATATGGCTTTTGTGTGATTATTGGACATCTCTAGCACCCTAGAGATGGTATGTGTTAAGCATGTGAGAACGTCTCTTACGAGGGCCTCTCTCCCTCCCTCCTCCTCTTCAGCACACTGGAAAACAAAGCTGCAAAAGCCTTTCTAGGGGCCTCTGCAACGAAGATTTTCAATGCGTTTTGTATTGATTGTGTTCTGAATCGGACGTCAGTCGGTCACTTCGGCTTAGTAGCTCCAATTGGTTAATTGGTTTAGTACTGCCACTCGTACGGCGTGGGACATTTCTCGTCATACCGCACTCATAGCAACAACTGCCTTCTTGTTCCGCACCCCTCATTAGACATTGCACTCGAAGCAGTCCCACCTGGCCGATGTTATCTAATGAGCTAGTTTGGAGTTCAGTTGTTACTTAAACAATTAATTGATCACCATATCTCCTGAGAGTAAGGATAGATTTGATTAACAAGAATAGTATAATAGCAATAGCATTAGTAGGAGTTACTGAGTTGATTGATTTAATCGTCTACTATTATATATTGATATTCTCGGAACGGATATATCAAAATCTGTAGCCGAACGGAGGGCTCCTCGGACTGGAGGAGCACTCGTGCAAGCGGCTAACAAGGGGGGGTGTGTAGGGGGGTGTCCCCCCTTACCCGAGAACTGTAGTTAATTGTAGCTAGAATAGCAGCTATAACTATAATAGCTTTATATCTTATTCCGGTTATGGCTTTATAGCTTATGCCGGAGTTCTATTAGCTACTATTACATGCATTGATAGTACCTGAAAGCTTAATTCAATTGTAGCTTGGAGTTATAATAGTAATTATTAGATTGATAGATTCCAAAGGCTAACTTCAATTGTTGATATGAGTTTAGAGTTAAGAGCATATAGATTGTATTGATGGTATCGGAACGCCTATATCAATTGTAGCTTTGTAGCGACTTCCATCCCGAAGGGATAGATGGAGCGGCCTCTCTGCCCCAACTATTTGGTCTTTTCGGAAGCCAAATAGGATAAGGGCAGTATCCGATCTGTAGCTCTGAGCTACCCACTCCTACGATCGTGGTCGGACGTCAGTCGGTCGCTTCGGCCTCGCAGAGGTGTCCAATTAAACCTATCAAATTAGTGTAAGCTTATCCATGCAGTTATGTACTCTTCGAATAGGAATCCGTTTTCTGAAAGATCCTGGCTTTCGTACTTTGGTGGGTCTCCGAGATCCTTTCGATCTTTGGATGTGTTCAACATAGCTTCTTCCGACGTCTCATCCCTAGTGAAGTTGTCTCCATCAGCTGTTTTCGACATGATCCGTGTCGGTAAGGGAAATCAGATGGAAGAGATTCCCGGCTTTAAAGGTGGCTTGGGATTTAAAGATTATAGAAGTAAAGCCTAATTGGATGGACGAACCCTAGTCAGTATTTGTAAAATTATTCTAAAACATTATAGATCAAAATTGAAAAAAATAAATAACAAAAAACTCATTAAATATAAATTGTGGAATACAGTGGGACCAATTTTGGGGATAGAGGATCCCAACCAATATAAGAGTTCTATTCTATCATTCACAGCCCTTATTAATTTTATTAATAATATTTAAAATGAATTCCAAATTTAGAAAAACATAATAAAAATGTAAAGGGTAATACTAAATGATTAGAGTTACACCATGCGTTATTTTCTAATTTCTACCAATAACATTTATCCTTATTTTCTTATATATATACACGTCGAAATAAGCGTGTACAACTAAATATATATGTATATAATATATGGCATATGTATGTAATGTGAATCCATCAAATATGAACAAATATAAATAATTTTACTCGGAGCAATTCTTGCCATCAATAATGACTAGAATTTACTCGTCATCCTAAAACCCAAATTTCAGAAACAGCATGGAAACTCAGTTTGGGCTTTTTGAGGCCAAATCAAAAGCCTGACTTCCAATAGTAGTACTACCACTAACATTCATACTCTCTCTCGCTCTCTAAACAAAAGTAGTTCTTTACTAAACTAAATTTCCAAGTCAATGCAAGAATTGGTAGGACCATGATACTCGAAAAAGACAAATGAATCCCCTTGTCGACACAATATATATCCACTCATTCAAACATTCAAAAAATAAAACATCTTACAAGAAAAATAGTTCAAGATTTTCTCACATTCCAACAGCTTCAAGAGAGAGAGAGAGATATGGGCATCAAGAACAAGACATTATTAACATGGATTCTCCCATCTTGTTTCAAGGACACAATTAGTCACAAAATAGATCCAAGAATCCATGTAGTTTCCATCCACAACTCAAATTCTAGGATCTCTCTGTGTGATTTAAGTGATCCTGGTTCCCCTCTCTGCCTCAGCGATCTCTCCAATTCCAAATTTGCATCCAATCTTCACATCTTCACACTCTCCGAACTCAAAGTCATGACCAGTGACTTCTCATCCACCAATTTTCTCGGTGAGGGCGGGTTCGGCCCCGTCCACAAGGGCTTCGTGGACGATAAGTGCAGGCCGGGCCTCGCCCCTCAGCCCGTCGCCGTCAAGCTCCTCGACTTGGACGGCGACCAAGGCCATAGGGAGTGGCTGGTGAGCATTCACATTCATACACACACACACACACACACACACACACACTTTTTACATAGTTTTCTAACATTAATTTCTCTGTCTGTCTTAAAACAGACAGAAGTAGTTCTTCTTGGACAACTGAAGCATCCTCATCTTGTGAAATTGATTGGTTACTGCTGCGAAGATGAACAGAGGCTTCTGGTCTATGAGTATATGGCTAGAGGCAATCTTGAAAACCATTTATTCCGAAGTTAGTAGTATTTTCTATTTATTACATCTCGTGTTTCACTATTACTAAGTCGACGTCGACAAATAATAATTTTTCCTATATATGTTTTCACTTAGGATATTCTACTTCCTTAAACTGGGAGACTAGGATCAAGATCGCACTGGGTGCAGCAAAAGGCCTAGCATTTCTGCACGGTGAAGAGAAACCGGTCATCTATCGCGATTTCAAGACATCAAACATCTTGCTCGACTCCGTAAGTCAAAGATATCTCTTTGCATTTGCAACACACACTACAATGATCTTGTCCTAATCTATTTTCTTTTCATGTAATAGGATTACAATGCGAAGCTCTCAGACTTCGGGCTGGCCAAGGACGGGCCCGAGGGAGACGAGACACATGTATCCACGCGCATAATGGGCACTCATGGCTACGCAGCACCTGAGTACATCATGACAGGTAAAACAACCAACATCAAATTCTTCCACAATAACTTCTTATTCGGGCCGGGTCGGATCTGCTTCCAGATACAGCCCGAACGCCCCACAACAGGGCCAAAAACTTAAGTATTTTGGGTGGTCTTATTCAGGGCATTTGACAAATATGAGCGACGTATATAGCTTTGGAGTAGTTCTGCTTGAGCTCCTAACCGGGCGACGTGCCATGGACAAGAAACGCCCGTCTAGAGAGCAGAATCTAGTCGAGTGGGCGAAACCCTACTTGAAGGATCATCATAAGCTTGATGTCATAATCGACCAACGCCTCGAAGGGCAGTACTCGACCGAAGGAGCTAGGAAAGTAGCTGCATTGGCTTATCAATGCCTTAGCCACTCTCCAAAATCTAGGCCAAGTATGAGCCATGTTGTCAAAATTTTAGAGCCTATTTTGCAGCTCAGAGATATCCCCTTTGTTTACATCGCGCCCTCAGAAGGGAAGACGGATTCAACGATCAACGAGCATAAGGCCAATAGAGATCGAGATCAAAGTCAAGGTCAAGATGAAGAGAAACTGGAGAAGGAGACGGAGCGGAAGCAGAGGAGAAAAGGGTACCGACACAAGCATCCTATGAGGGCTCGTGCTGTCTATACCGATACTCATTTGTATACAACTTACAAGAATGAGATTTGTAGTGTAAGGATTGAAGGGAGATGAAGTGGAAATGAACAAACTTTTGGTGATTTTGATGTACATTTGGATGTTTAGTTGAGTTTCATCATTTTTTCCGTATAATGTTTGAGAATTTTCCATTTTTCTTGACCTTTTTTGGATGTAAGAATTTCCAATTTTGATCACTTTTAAGGATACCTTTTCTTGTTGCAGATTAATCTTTAGCAAATGTTTGTTCTTTACAAACATGTTTCCTTCATAAATACAGTATTATTCTAATACATAAATAACATGAATGTCACAACTTTCCTCATCCACTAACATAATTAATTTCTTAGCTCATTCATTTGTTTTAGCCAAAATTACATGGAGAATTTGCAAACCTTTTTATAAGCTGAATGATTTCATAAATATACACATGATATATATTGGAAGATGAGATGAAATGCAATTTAGAGGTAATCGAACTCGATCATTTGGGAATAGATTGAACATAAGTTTCAAGGTTCCAAAAGTGGGATTGTAACAACTTGGGTAGACTTACTGATTGAGAATAACTAGTTTCTAAGTGGAAACATGTTTGCTCACATCTAGAAATTCTCCGACTGCGACTTTAGAACTTTGGAAATCATATTAATTAATTTTATCTTTTTCTTCGTTGTCTATCATCAGCTTAAATTGACAATTGTTGCCCTAGGAAAGAAAGACTTATGGTCTATGTTGAAATTAAAGTTTTTTCCTTCAAATTAAAGCATCATTTTTGAGGAAGACTTGGAAAGCTTTTGATGAAGCTGCATAACAAATCAGGGCCTTATATTTTAGGCGAATTACCAAAAAAAGTGGCTGTGTCTATATTTTGATCATGTTTGAATTTTGTTTTTCCTTTATAATTGTTTCCTTTTCTTTTCTACTCTATCTCTTGCGTGATTCACCTTAGAATTCTCCAAAAGGTGAGAGATTTTTTGAGAAGGAATTTTCAAAAAAAGACAGAGAATCGTGTATATTCGAGATTAATTATGACATTAATTTAATATTGATTTACTTATTTTTATTTTTCCTTCTAGATTACTAGTAATATTTAAAATTTTGGTTGTTTTCTAGGGGTGATTATGATGTACAAATGTATATGATACATCCTAATATTTTGTTAATATAAAGTATGTGGCTCTTTATATGTCACACTCATACAATTTATGAGGTCATATATATATATATATATATATATATATATATATATATATATGTGGAGGGAATCATATAGGAACTTGCAACTAAATATACGAATAAATATATAACTATAATTTACCGTCTTACCATAATTATTATATTTTGTAGAAAATTTAATACATTATACCAAACACAATATATATATTAAAACATCCAAGCTAATCATATTAAACTTAACTTATACTCCGTAGCAAACGATCCATAAGTAATATTCGGCCACACTTTTGATAATTCTAAATTATGACTAATATTTGCTATTTAGGACAAAATACACTGAATTAAGCAAATCTTAAACCCGCCACACCCGGCTCCATGCTCCATTTAACTTATCATATTGCATCCATCTTTTTCCCTCACCCGTCGTCGAGCTCACTGTCGTCTTCATCGTTGTGGCTAGTTTAGTGTATTGAGCTATCGACTGAGAAGTTAGACATGGAGCCCTAGTTAATTCCCAATTAACCACAATATCTTGTCTTAATTGTACACCTTGAATCACGAATCCCAGCTAATGACGATTTTTTATAATTAATTAATTATTATTATTATTATTATTATTAGTAGTAGTATTATTATTATTAGGGTTATTGGCCGGTAAATTTCTCAACTTTCAACAAATTCTAGTTTTCCCCAACTAAAGATTCAGCCTCCAAATTCCCCAACTTTCAACTATTCTGATTTTGCCTCCGATGATGGCCTTCGGCCAGAAATAATTTCGGGATTTGCTAACGTGACATAATATAATCTATGTGGCACTCGTGGCATTAAACATTAAGATTTATCAAACGATATTTTTTGAGTAAACTACAAAGGTGTCGTTTGGGAAGAACTTGACGATGTCTTTACCGCCAGCAGCAAGGTATCATTGTTACACAATCTTGGCTGAAAGACATGTGTATAGACAAACTCGATGAAGAAGAAGCCATAGAAGAACTTCCGTTGTCGCTCATAAATTTACCTTAAATTGAATCTAAATTCTCACCCAAATATATATTATTCTAATCTCTTACCTTCTAATTTCACCAGAAACGACGTCGTTTGGTTAAGTGACAAATGATGTTGTTTTGTTCATCGGACGACATGGCAACTTGGATATTTCGGCTGTCATGTAAACAGTCAATTTGAGGGAATTTAACTATAGAGGCAAAATCAGAATAAATTGGAAGTTGGGGAATTTGGAGACCGTTTTTAGTTGAGAAGCATAACCAGAATTTGTTGAAAAGTAATTTATAGGTCAATAACCCTTATTCTTATATCTCGCCTCTTCATCATGTGTCGAAATCATAGCTGAATGCCTTGATGATGAACTCATCAACGCTGCTAAAGGATCGTCTAATAGTTTTGCAATCAAGAAGAAGGACGAAATCGAGAGGGCTGCCAAGACGAATAGTTAAGAGCATTCAGAGAATAGCAATTTTAGTTTCAATTGTATCTTTTTTAGTATATTTAAACCTGATGGGATTTTGTGGTTTTTGTCATGATTTTTTTAGTATATTTGAACCATTATTCTCATGATTTTTTGTTTGAATGGATTAGTTCTTGTAATTATGATGTTTTTTGGTTGCATTCCAATGGGTAAAAGTAAAACTAAACTGCAATTAAATGACAGTCCGTAGACGATGAACCTCTCTATCTCTAATCTCTCTGTCTCTCTCCAGATCTACCGCCACTATTCAGATTTTGACGTTCTATTTCGATATTTTGAGTCGTAACGATCTATTACGTGAAATTTGGGTTTGTTTCGAAATGGTACGAACGGGATAAATGGATTTCATTGGTCCCAATTATACCAATATTTTGGAACGACTGGAACTAATTGGACCATTCGTCGCAATTGTACCACAGTGCAACAAGTCATAATCTGGCACAATTGGAACTAATAAGGCTAAAATTGTACCAGTCGTACCACATCTGGGACAACTGAGACTAATAAGATTAAATTTGTACCAAATGTACCAACTATACCAGAATCCTAGTACCAAGTGATGGAAAATTTTCTCTGGGCAAGTTAGAATTTTTTCTCGAGCAATCCCTTTTCAGTACTCTTTTTCTCTCAATGTTGGATAATATTATCCTTAGCTTTTGATGTGAAAATATTTTCCAAAAGATAAAAGGCATAAAAATGGGGAAGGGTGGGGGGACCATGTGACAATTTTCTTTTTTATCCTAGTAAACATGCGATAAAAAAAAATATAAATGTTAATATTTTCTCATTTTTTTTATCCATCATTTTCCAATGAAAATATTTCCATCAAAGTAAACGCACCTTAAGGGAAAACACTCGGAAATTTACCTCATGATACGAAAATTGGTTACGAGATTATGTTATTGTGGATAAGATTATGACACCCACCACGAAAGTAGAATTTTAAGAAAGAAGACCTTTAGGAGGCGTTTACTAACCAGAATAAGCAGAATAGATAAAAATAATATAGATTAATCAAACATTTATTTTTAAGGATCAAATTCAAGGATATCTTATAGCACATAATTAGTGTTCATATTTGAAACTACACATGTATAATTAAAAGAATCATGAGATAAAAATAGTCAATTTTATCCTATTTAGTAAACAACCCCTAGGTTATAAAGAGTTGGTGTGACCTTAAAATTGCCTTACAAAATTTTTTGTACGCTATTAGTTATTGTTCTATCTGTGACTTGACCGTGATTAAAAACTTTGTTCCCCGTATCAAGAAAATGTGACTATGATGTATTTTAATCTAATACTTTCCCCGTCCCGTTCATAATGCAACGTTGCTTTTTGGTACGGGTATTAAGAAAATAGTATTAAGAGTAAAGATGGTGATTAGTGTATTAATAAAGTGATATAAAATATTTTTAAAGTAAATAAAGTGTTGTTGATGTGATATAAAATGATTTTAAAGTGAATAAAGTAGATAAAATGATTTTTTAATTATTTCCATAAAAAGAAATGTTGCAAGATGAATGTGACACCCCAATAAAAAATATGTTGCATTATGAACGGAACAAAGGGAGTAGAACTAAAGACTTATGGGTTCAATTTGTAAAGCGATTGACGTTACCACAAAAATAGACCTGTTATATTTCTTACATTTTGTATCCTAAGTAGTAATCATAATATTCCTAGAGAGTGAGATTTAAAAAAAAAATGCTTTAGTTTTAGATGTCCGAAAAGGAAAGGGGAAAAAAAAACAAGGACATGAATCTAAAATAATATTTGTACTGAATTTCGTACAAAGAGTAAATGCCTATGATTAGAATTATGCTAGTATCCTTAGATTCTATGCAGATAAATTTGGGCTTTAATTTCATCATATCAGGCCAACTCTTTTACTGTATCAGAAAGATAGCCCACATAATTCAGTTTATCCATGTCATATCCCATTACTATTAGCTAAACCCAAAATCAATAAAATTCAAATATAATACTAGTACTTATTATTTCTGTTCCGAAATAAGTTACTCATCTTATTTTGACACGTATATTAAGGTGAAGGATAAAAATTGATTAAAGTAGTATGACTAACAACTTTTGAAGGATTAATTGTGTCTTTATATGAAAATAAGTCACTTGTTATGAGACACCCTGATATGGAAAACGAGCCGCTAATAAGTCACTTGTTCCAGGATGAATGGAGTATATATTAATGGGGTAATTCTAAACGTATCTCCAATTTACTCACTATTTTAACCTTGAAAAACACATTCAATTCGAGCCAAAATTTGAAAAAACACACACTATAAGCCATCCAAACGTCTGATGAATTTAATTCAATTTATGGAATAAAGATCTCTTCATATGGATGATTCATTGTCTTCCCAAATCTATGTCAAATTGAAATTTCTTGCAATGATATTCTCTCCCAAATTTCAATCGCCTATAACATGAAAGATGATTAATTTATTTTTAATCTTGCGAACAATACAAATTTTATTATCAAAAGCTTTCCAAATTAATTTACACTACACCGAATAGAAAGGAGTGGAGATGAAGCCGCAGCGGAATAGCGATTCATTAGCCATTAGTTGCAGCATCAACGATGAGTTGCTGGCGGCATGACTGAGAGTGAATTGAAGCGCAATCACGGAGATGCCTCCGACAAGCCTTGGCAACGAGTTGACGTACAACTATTTTCATAAAAGAAAAAAAAAAGAGTATTTACTCCCTGTTCTTACAATTCTCTTTTGGTTTTACAATGATCTGATCTCTCTCTAACTTATCTTTATTGTTTTCTTCAGATAGTTTGGTGGCTTCACAATACTTTTTTTAAGGAAGGTTATGCGTGTTTTTCTTTTTTGAGTATGAATTCGGGGGTTATATACTTATATATACTTAAAATGGTAAATTCATTAATATTATTTATATTTTTAAAAATTAAGGAGCTATAAGGAGTAATTTGGAGGTTATGTTTAAAATTATCCTTTTGCATATGGGTGTTGCAAACCCTATTCGCATTGTTGGGCTATAATTATTTAATTATAAAATGATTTGGTGGCTATGGGAATAAATTAACTAGTATAATTACAGTAATTATTAATATTTTTTTAAATGAGAGGCTATAAAGAATTAAATTTGATTTAAATGTCATGACTTTTTTTCTTTTGATATCATGGAAATTACGGCCCCTCACTATATTTTTCTCTTTTGATAATGTGAGAACCAATACCATTAACTAAAGACAAAAACTTCTATGCATAATCTGCACAGAACAGATGCCCGCCCGACCTGCTCGACCCGACCCGATTGATCCGGGTTTGACCTGGATCAACGCCCTTTGACCGAGTTTTTTTATTTTAATTTTAGTTTTTTTACCCTTCTTTTTTTGTTTGTCACTTCTTTTTTTGTTTGCCGCTTCTTTTTTGGTCAAGATTCGAGCGAGGGGAGTCGAAGGCCTCAGAGCGAACTGAAAAAATTTAAATTGTTGTCCGCCGATTATCTTTATTTTAGTAATCGGAACGAAGGCAGAGCCGTAAAATCGGAGCCGAAGGTTTCGCCGGGAAAAAAAATCTGGAAATACAAAAGTTAAAAAAAAAATTGGAAAAAAAAAGAAGAGGGACGTGTGAGGTCCACGCGCGGCGCGTGGACCTCATACACGGGTCGGACGGGGCGCATGGGTGGGTCGGGTCGGGATCCATTTTCGCTGTACAGACGTCTGTATAGGAGTGTTTCTCTTAACTAAATTTTAAAGTACATACGTGATTAATAAAAATATTAGTTGGGTTTGAAATGTTGGACTTGAGGCCTTTAATTTGAAGCAGACCATTCTACTACTAATATAGGAAAGAAGAAAATAAAAACGTTTACGCAGGTATTATTATTATTATTATTATTATTATTATTAATTATTATTATTATTATTATTAAATTTCTCACTAAAAAAAAAAGAAGAAGAAAAAAATTGTCTCTTTCTCTCTCAAGCTATTATCAAAATATAATACAAAGTTGAAATCATTTTTATTTATCTTGATAGCATATACTCCCTCCGTACGCGAAAAAATGCCCCAATGACGGCTGGGCACGAGAATTAAGAAAGCTGATAAAGTTATTATGAGTGGGATAAAAATTAAATAGTAGGGGTGAGAAATTCTTGTGTGGGTGTACATGTAGTACACCCACCACTCACAAGAATTTCTCTAGTAGGGGTAGTGATATTGACAAAAAAGGCAGTGGTATTGACAAAAGGTAGTGATAAAGTTGTTGGGAAGTGGGTCCATCAATGGCAAATGAGTGTAAATAAATGAGATTCTTTAGGGTATATAAGTCGATAAAGTGAAATGGGGCATTTTTTGGTGTACACTTTAAATGTGATAAGTAGGGCATTTTTTCGTGTACAGAGGGAGTATTTTTTTTATTGATTTGCAACTATATTTTTGTCAGTTCAATTTAAGTTTGGGATGGGCATCTGAAAGTTGTAACCAGGAGAGCTGATACTCACATCCCATGAACACTATTCGTGGGCACCATCATCGATTTGCTATTGCATTTTAATCTAATACCTTAAAAAATGTTATTGAAATCATTAAATTGAAAAATTACATAAAAATCAATGTTCGATTTGTTTATTTATTCATTTCTTTGATGTTAAAGGGGAAAATAATAAATCAAGCTTTGATTATTATGTAAATTTTCAATCTAATAATTTCAATAACATTTTTTAACGTATTAGACTAAAATGCAATATAAAAAATTAAATAAAATAATGTTAATGTAGACAAATCGAGGGTGGTGTTCACAAACAGTGCTCATGGAAGGTGATTAGCATATCGGCTCTCTGGAACCAGATACCTTCATTTTTACACGACACTATAAGCAAATAGTGACCGATGAAAATTCCGTGTTTATACTCAAAACTAAACTATATCAATAATTTTACCCGAACACACTCACTATAACCGGACACACCCATAAAAAAAAAGTTAATTATAAAAATAGAATTTGATGGTCCCGATACGAGTTACTGGTGTATGGGGGGGGGGGGGGAATACACCAGTTAGGATTTTTCAACTTTCGAAAAACTTAACACTTGAAATCAACTTCAACTGAGTGAGAGGACTCAGTTGGGATCTCACAGCTGAGTAAGCAACCTCAGCTGGAAGATTGGTGTTGTGCGGAATGTGGTGGAAAATAAACTCGTAAAATCAAACTCACGCTTTTATGCACGGTTGGTCAAAACCAAAACTGTTGTTGTGAAAGTATGCAGATTGTATGCGGTTAGTTTGTCAGTTAAGATATGATAATAAAGACTGAACACAAAAGAAAACACGACACACAAGATTTACGTGGTTCGGAGAGAACTCCTACGTCCACGGGGAGATGTGAGTCCACACACCTCAGTCCAAGTTCTTCTGGACAGAACCACTCAGCTTACGCGGGCTGAGCAACCGTTACAGTTTAGTTTCCGGGCACTAAACAGCCTAAGTCAAGTTTGCGGGTACTTGACGACCTGACTACTCAATTACAGGAAGAGTAAGGTCCTAGCACACTTTTTAGGGTGTGAGAAAGGGTAGGATTTCCAACTACAGCTCGATCAAGAATGAGAGCTGGATCTAAGGCTTGAACGAATAAACACTCAATCTAAGATCAAAAACAGTTTCGAATTCTAGGAACCCTCAGCTACTAATGTTCTCTCAAATTGGAACTCTCAGCTGCTGATGCTCTTAGATGATGATGTTGCAGATTTGCTTTGATTTCTCTCGAGAAAGCTCTTGAATTTTTCGTCGTCTATGTGTCTATCTGCATATCTCTATATTTCTCGAATGAGAGGATGCCTCTATTTATAGGCGGAGAGAATCAACTAACCGTTGGAGGAGCAGTTGATCTCTGATCGGTTGAAAGCGATGGCTTGTCTCTCATCTCTGCAGAATTTCCCGATATGGCATATGTGCTCTTCTGCTTTCCATCTGAGACAGCCTTGTGTTGGGCCAGATGGGGTAGTGACTGAACGGTCAAACCCTCATGTGACTTCCTTTTGAAATTCAAATCTTTGACAGTCAACTTCGGTTTGTCGGTTAAAAGTCTTGACCTTCATCTGAGTGATCTTCAGCTGATGTTCCGATCTGTCGAGTTCTCAGCTGACTTTGAACTTCAAAACAGTTGAACTCCTTGTTCAGATTCTATAACTGAGGTTCTGAAACTGAACCCTCAGTTGTCTTCCACTTCTTTACTCAGTTGGGTTTGAACCCTGAGATGATTTCTTTTTCATCTGATGTTCTCTTCCTTTCAACTGTTTCTCATCTGATGAACGCTCAGTTGGTTTCCTTTAACTGATGTTCTGAAGACTTACCCTTGTTTACATCTGAACAAATGAACTCTCAGTTGTCTTTCTTCACAACTGATGTTCTGTCTGAGTGACGTCTTGTTGCCATCTTTAGCTGGAGACCTGTAAAGATAAAATCTTAACTTTGCTCAAACAGCGAGCCTGACTTCTAACATTAGGTCCTGACAACATCTACTCGGTTGGGATCAGCCGGTTTTGGAATTCATCAAAACTTATACTAATAAATTTCCCAACAGAATTAATTATATTTCCCTTAGGATTTACATTCCCCCATTATGGTATATTTTTTTTTTTCACACCCTATATTAATATTTTCAACTAGTATGACTGACCACAGTATGTCTAAATATCACACCCCCACACACACACATATATATTCAATAGTCAACTACCACCATTAATTCAAACCTCGTTTTGAATGGGAGTAAGCATGTGTGACATGTCATACAAATCTAGAAATATCTAATAGTAGTATTTTTTAGTGTTTGGCTTTTGATTAATTAATTCATCACTCCAATCAATATAAAATCAGAGAATATGTAAACCAATCAATTTATGTAACGGAATAAAAACTGTAAATACTAAACTTAATTTGTAGGACATGATCGCGGCTGGAGCTGAGAGCTCGGCAATGACGGTGGAGTGGGCGATGTCGGAGCTCTTGAGGAAACCGGAAACCATGAAGAAGGCAACGGAGGAACTAGATGGTGTTATCGGGCAAGAAAGATGGGTAAAAGAGATGGATATGCCAAATCTTCCTTATATCGATGCCATTATCAAAGAAGCAATGCGACTACATCCCGTTACTCCAATCTTAGTACCTCGACTTGCACGGGAAGACTGTCAGGTACATTATTATTATTATTATAGTTTTTATACATTTTGTCCTATATGGTTGGTGCGGTCCATTCTGTTTGTTTTAATATATATATTTTTTAAATAATTAGAATTTTTAGGGCTAAATAATCCTAATTATGATTATTAAAATAACTGTAATAATTTATTTATTTATTTATTTTCTATAGGTAGATTGATATGACATCGAAAAGGGAACCCAAGTGCTAATCAAAATGTGGGCAATTCACATGGATCCATCCATCAATTTGGGAAAATCCTACTGAATTTATTCCAGAGAGATTTATCGGAAAGGATTTTGATATCACGGGCCTAGATTTTAGGCTGTTACCATTCGGATCGGGCCGGAGAAGGTGTCCTTGTTATGCAATGGGCCTAAAGTTGATCCAATCCACCTTAACTAACCTCTTGCAAGGATTCAATTGGAAATTGGCCCACAGCATGAAGCCCGAAGATATCAACATGAACGAGATTTTCGGGCTTTCTTCTCCGAGAAAATTCCCACTTGTTGCTGTTGTCGGGCCCAGAGTCCCACTTCACCTTTACAACTCCTTGTGAAATTGTGGCTACTACTAATTAATGTATTTTCAGCGGCTTCTTTTAAATAATTTATGAAAATTACTGTATTCAAATCCAAATCCATATTTTGGTTAATAGCTACCCCTGTCAATATATTTATTAATTTCTGCTAAATTGTGTTTCACATAAGTTGGATAGTGTGGCATAAGCCACTTTATATGGTAAGACAACACTCTCCTTTATAAGCTCTTTTAAGGGAGAAGTGAGCCTAATATTTCATTTCTAATATGGTATTAAAGTTAGCCCAATCCAATGATGAGCGTCACCCAATATCGTTGTCAACAAATGACGTTAGTTGTCTACGCTGTACGTGAGGAAGCGTGTTAAATTGTGTTCCATATTATATCTCTTTTATAAGACCTTTTAAGAGAGGAATGAGCCCAATATTCCATTTCTAATAATTTTTTAAATTGAGGTCGAGAGTTTGGCACATTATACAAGGAAAAGACAGCCTTATAAAGCTAGCCTATCTATCAATGTATGTGCATATATAGACATGAGTATGTGATATGAGTCGAAGCAACGATCATATATGGATATATGCGTATGTGATATGCGTTGAAGCAACGATCAAAATGCATCCACGTTCGAAATAAATGAAATTGATAAAGACATATAATATGAAGTAGGAGTAGAACGTAGCGTAAGTTTGGTAGTTTGATAAAAATATACCTAATATCACTCATCCTCCACCATTAAATTAAACAAGTTCCGGTAGTATGATGATATATCATAGTTATTCCGCTCCCCTACTCAATGTGAGCATCATGATGTGGCATGTTATACCATAGGATGATATAAATAAATTTATTTCAATTTGCCTATTAAATATCTCCCACAATTTATAGAAACAATATTTCTTAACAATTACTACTATATACTATAAACTAATAAATTAATACTCTCTCAGTCTCGTTCATCTTGTAACATATTTTTTTTTGGGATGTCATATTCATCTTGTAACATTTCTTTTTATGGAAATAATTAGAAAATTACTTTATCCACTTTATTCAATATAAAATTACTTTATATCACATCAATAGCATTTTATTTACTTTATATCACATCAATAACACTTTATATACTTTAAAAACACTTTATATCACTTTATTATTATAATAATCATCATCTTTACTCTTAATACTCTTCTTCTTAATACTTGTGCTGAAAAAAAAATGTTACATTATGAACGGGACGGAAGGAGTACAACTTAATTCATACTATAATTTTCCAAATTTTTGCAATGTCGATGAGAAATTGAAGGCTTTTGCAAGAGAAATTACTAACTGATGGGGTCGAGATTTGCAACCCTTATACATACCGATGTTTAAGGATCATTAACACGTAATACATACCTTGTATCGACGAGATTATGTTTGAGAAGAGCTTCTCTACATGGATTTCGTCCTTGAATTTCGACCTACAAAGCTTAACGTCGGGTTGTGTGCCGGCGTCGCGTCTCCGACGATCAAGTTAGTGTATATTCAACACAAGACTTGAGAGAAAACCAACAAATTCTATCGTAAAATCAGAGGTAAGATACATGATACCTGTTGTGGTGTTATAAAATCTGTATATATACCTATAAGAAATAAGGGTATTTTAGCCATTTCGGAGAGACTTGGAAAGTCTCCCAACCGCCTTTGGTAGGGGAAGCTTCCCTACTTTAAGTGATGTGACAGGTCGGTACCGATGTCTGACACAAAATATTTATGCCTTGAGAAGGCAAATCCGTACTGCACTTTAGACCAGCTATCAATAAAGTATAAACGGGGAAGGTTGCCACGAGGTAACCTTCCCTAGGAAGCATGATTCCTCTATTTAGAGCAGACTTCCCCCACTATTCCAAACATTGGGGCAAGGTTGTCGTTCAAGTTAGAGAATATTGAGAGTATTAGTGGAAGGTTGCCTTCAGGCAACCTTGACGTACCGAAGGTGTCCCATCAACTCCCCCCCCCCCCCCCCCAAGTCTGAAAAGAGGAAACTTGTCCTAATCAAGTGAGGAATTTTGAGTAGTAACATTCTTCTTAGGCAACCTTGCCTATTTGGATAAGGTAGAGCAGTTAAAGAGCTTTCTTTCTCCACCTCTGCAGCTTCCGCTTTTTCAGAGATGGGACATCCCACATCCCATCAGTTACACACGTGGAGCATTTTTAAGGGAAAACCACCTCTACACGGTTATAATTCGAATTATTACCGTTTTCTCATTTATTTCACTTCACTTCATTTCGCGCTCTACTCTCTCTCGCTTTATTTTCTTTCATTTTTTTCTCTCGCCGGAAATCCTCGCCGTCGACCCAGCTTTCCCGTTCATCCTTTCAGGTACTTTGCTGCTACTCTTCTTGTAGGCTTTACTTCTTTTAGTGTTTTGTAGTTGTAATGTCATTCTTGCCTGACTTGGGGAGAGGGTTCTAAACCCTTCCGAATCATCCACTCGCCGGAGTACCTCTGCCGGCGAAGAGGCTTCTTCCCCCTCCAATCCTATTTTTCATACCCTCTGCATCCCCTAAGAACGAAAGGTCAGGGTCTGCTTCTGTTTCTCTACCCCCAGAACCCGATTCTTCTTCGAGTAGGGATAATTGGAATTTGGTTACTAGATCTTCATCCCTAGTTAAGCAGGCCGAAGTTCAGGCCTTAATCACTGATTTGAGAATAGAGGGATTTCAACTTACGGTTACCAGCCCTAGTGAACGACCGAACTACACAACTCCCCCTACATTGCCTTTCTGGAAAAAAGCATTTTGATGCGGGACTTAGGCTTCCAATATGCCCTTATCTTGTTCGCATTTGTGATCTTTTCAGAGTTTGCCCTAGTCAGATTATCCCCAATTTTATTAGGACTGTCCTGTCATTCTACATAGTCTTGAAAGCCAACGGGAGAAACCCTACCCCGGAACTTTTCCGTGCTTGCTATCAGATGAAGTACCAAAAGGGGATGGTTATGTTCAACTCTCGAACCAACAGTTCCGCTCACTTCCTGGGTAAGAGTACCATAAATGATAAAACTTGGCAACCTTACTATATCTTTGTCACTCATGTGGGTAATCCTTGGCCTTTCACCGTGCAACACTGGCGGTGTTCTTTTGAGAAACCTTCTCAGGTAGATGTGCATTCCATTCCTCCTTCAGATGAGGAGCTCATGAAGGAATTGTTACTCGTCTTAATTCCAATAATGATTTCAATATTCGAGACCTTCTCACGGACTCTTCCGCCTTGGCCTACTTTGGTTTGGCTCCTCCTCCTCGTCGACCTTCCACTCCAAGACCTTCCACTCCAAGGATGAGTAGGTGTTCGCTCCAGTGTTTGGTTACCTTGAGGACATATTTACACTAGTATTTATATAAATATTAAACATGATCAAATTAACTTGAATGAAAAATCATCATCACATTACAATATTTTCAATAAGAATCAATTTTTTTAGAGAACTACAGAGGGTCTATGAATTCAAACAAAACACTGATTTTGTGTAATATGGCTTTAATTTATATCTTCCATGTATATCTTCAATTTTATAGGCTTAAATGTTTAGCCACATCGAATTATATTGGATTAAAAATTATTAGTCTCTGTCCCACTCATCTTATCTATCTTGGGTGGACACAGAGATTAAGAAGAAGTTGTTTAGTGTATAAAGTTGTTGAAACCACTTTATTTAGATGTGAGTGAGTAAGATTTTTTTAATTCAATGTGGGCTCCATTTATTTTAATTAAGACTCTAATTTACTGTTAAATCATTCCTTATTTCGACGTACACAAGATGAATGAGATATCCATTTAAAAAAAGATAGACAAGATGAATAGGACGGAGAGACTAGAATATAACAAATTAATAATGCACAAAATACGGAATTCAAGATATATAGAAGTAGCGAAGTTAGGCGTACCACATAATTTGAACACAAAGGTTCCTATTTAAAAGATTGATATTCCTTTTCAGTCATTGAGTAAATCTCAACAAGTATCAACTAAACTCTAAACAAAAAAGATGCACTCCTTTGCATACATATGCACCATGAAGATGGATCTTGACCCGATTCGAGCCGCCCCATGCGCCCCGTTCGATTTGCGCGTGGTTCTCACTCGCCTAATTTTTTTTTAATTTTTAGATTTTTTTTTCCTGGTGGTTTTTTCGGCTCCGATTTTACGGCTCTATCTTTGCTCCGATTACTAATATAAGAATAATTGTCGGACAACAATTTAAATTTTTTCGACGCGCTTCGAGGCCTTCGACTCCCCTCGCTCGAATTTTGACTAAAGAAAAAGCGGCAAACAACAAAAGACAAAGAAAAAAATATGGAAATAAAAACAATCTGAAATTTCTTTTAAAAAAAAGAGACACGTGAATCTAACGTGCAAGTCGAATTAGCACGTGGGGCAGGTCGGGTCGGAGCGGGTCGGCCCATCTACATCATGCAGACTTCTACGGGAGTTTTTATTAAACAAAAATAAGAAAACTTGAAGTCTCTTCACCTTTCTCGAGGAGAAACTTTTAATAATATATGTACACTTTTATTATAATTTCTACTCGAACGTTTTACGAATGGCATGACCCACATTCACTTGTAAGTTGACTTTTGTGTGTTTAAATAAGTCAGAGGAAATTTGAATATTGTAGTTTACCAGATTGAATATCTAAAGATAATATCCGAGTCTTCATTAATTAACATCTGAAAGGGCAACATGGCCACCTAAACAAACCATGTGCATCTTTATTTTATAAACCAACTAAAATGTAAAACTGCACTAAGAGTTTCAATACCAAACTTTATTGAGTTGGATAAATTTTTGTTATCAATATTCGGACTAAAATGGTAATAATTGAAATAATAAATAACTGTATAATAATGAGAAATAATTAGGGTGATAGTCTCTATAAAAGCTGATCTTTCTCTATACCACACTCATTCTCAACCAATTAAACAACTCTCTCTCGCTCACACACGCGCGCGCACAATCTCTCATCAATCTAAGTTTTTTCATTTGATTCAACAAAAATACCAATGGAACACCAAATTATATCAATATGTGCAGTGGTTTTCCTAACCTTACTGTCACTACATCTATTTAACAAGATTTTCCCGCGTAAAAAACTGAATTTGCCCCCAGGCCCGAAACCATGGCCCATAATCGGCAACCTCAACCTCATCGGCCCGCTCCCCCACCGATCCCTCAACCACCTTTCCCAGAAATACGGCCCCATAATGCAGCTCAAGTTCGGATCCTTTCCGGTGGTCGTGGCCTCCTCCACCGAGGCGGCGAAGATCTTCCTCAAAACCATGGACCTCAACTTCGCCTCGCGGCCCAAAACCTCCGCCGGAAAATACACAGCCTACAACAACTCCGACATCTTGTGGTCTTCCTACGGCCCGTATTTCACGCAGGCCCGAAGAATATGCTCGACGGAGCTTTTCAGCCCAAAGAGGCTCGAATCCTATGAGTATATTCGGGCCGAGGAACTCAACTCAATGCTGAAAGAGGTGTTTGAATCCGCCGGAAAGCCCATGCAGCTGAAGAAATTCCTCACAACAGTTAGCTCTAACGTGATCAGCAGAATGGTTTTGGGGAAAAAGTATCTGAAGGGCGGCGATGATAGCGCCACCGTCGTGTCACCGGAGGAGTTTGCGGAGATGATGGAGGAGCTGTTCTCGGTGAACGGAGTTGTGAACGTCGGAGATTACATACCGTGTATAAATTTCCTGGATTTGCAGGGGCATATTAAGAGGATGAAGATTGTGAGCAACAAATTCGACAAGTTCATAGAGCAAGTGGTGGCTGAGCACGAGGCGCGGCGGCAGGGGACGGCGGTGGAGAAGTATGCGAGCAGAGATATGGTGGATGTGTTGCTGGAGGTGGCGGCGGATCCTAATTTGGAGGTCAAGCTGGAGAGGCATGGAGTTAAAGCGTTTATTCAGGTATATATAAACACATTCATAAATTTACTTATTTATTTGTATTTTTTTTGGAATTTTTTATAAATCAAGAACTCCCCATCCCCCAATTAAAGAAGAAGTTTAGTAGTTATCATATAGTATGAATTGAAATAGTATAAACTTTTCAAATAAAAAAGAAAAAAAATCAATTTGTAGGACTTGCTAGTAGGAGGAACTGAGACCTCGGCGATGATAGTGGAGTGGGCGATATCGGAGCTCTTAAAGAAGCCCGAAATCTTGAAGAAGGCGACGGAGGAGTTAGATCGTGTGATCGGGCAAGAAAAGTGGATAAAAGAGACGGATATGCAAAAGCTCCCATACATCGATGCCATTATTAAGGAAACCATGCGAATACATCCCGGGGCTCCAATATTAGTACCTCGACTTGCACGAGAAGATTGTCAGGTACTATCATTTTCGCGTATTCCAAATATGTACTTCACTTTCGTGACGAGGATATAAGCTATATTTCACAAAAAATAAAAATAAAAACAAAACAATTTTAGGTAAACGGATATGACATCAAGAAGGGGACCCGAGTGCTAATCAATGTATGGGCAATTCAGATGGATCCAGCAATTTGGGAAAATCCTACTGAATTTAATCCAGAGAGGTTTCTTGGGATGGATATTGATATCAAGGGCCAAGATTTCAGGCTATTGCCATTCGGGTCGGGCCGAAGAAAGTGTGCGGGATATGCATTGGGCCTGAAGGTAATCCAATCGACCTTAGCCAACCTCTTGCATGGATTCAACTGGAAATTGCCGGCTAACAACATGAAGCCCGAAGATCTTAACATGGATGAGCTTTTCGGGCTTTCTGCTCCGAGAAAACTCCCACTTGTTGCTGTCGTCGGGCCCAGACTCCCACTTCACCTCTATCATTCCTTGTGAAATTATGGCATCCATACATCTTAAAAAATATGGAGCACTTTGATAATTAAGCGCAAAAACTTATGTCAGGCCGTCTCACACATCAATAAATGTCAAAACATTCATATATCTTGTTGTGCTTTTTGGCACCGTTGTGCGACACCACGAGTCTGCTCGCCTTACTAACATCTAATTTTGGGTAATTTCCACAAACCGCTACGTTAGGAGAAACATCGTTAGAGCATGCTTTTAACAGAGTAAGATAGTGTCCTATCTTTGCCGATCACCTCAAAAGCAGCCAGGAAGAATACAAATTTACCTACCATTAGCAGAGCAGATGTTGAAATGCTTTCTAAATACCAATTTCCAACATAACAACTTACAAAATTATCAAGTAGTCAAAGCTCACTCGTTTGTTGCATCAGTTTAACTTCTCTTTCTCCTCCGGGGCTTCCTCGAACGAGTGCTTTCCATACTTTCCTCCGAATTGGCATCACGCGACCAGTCAACGTGATACTTTTCTTCGTAAGAAACAACCTTACCATCCACAAATGGTTCCCCTGGAGCGAAACAGATCTTGATTATAGTTTCAAAATGATTGGGAGATGCTAATAGGAGGAGAATCTCAAAGATGCCATAGTCACAACAAGAAGCCAGCAAACTGTCGTTTAAATGTAGGTTCAGTAGTATCTCATCAGATCAAGCAAAAAAAAAAAAAAAAAAAAAATGAACAATAAACCTCAAATTTTAGACCTAACGGCCTTGTAGTCTCAAAGCTTCAACGGAAAAAAAATTTGATACCCTCAACTACAAGTGCACACTTCTAGCAGTCAAGAATTTAGTATGTAAAATGCCAGCAACACATTGCCACGAGACAAGCATTTGGCTTCTCAAAGCTAAAACGGAGACGGATACTTTTAACATCAGCCTTCATTTTCCACAATATTAAGAGCTGACCACGAACAATTCACAATTTGGTCCAGATTTCCTAATTTTACGTCTCAATATCCCTCTCAGTTGAAAAAGGTGTAGTTCAAATAGAATGCAATAAAAGCAGAATGTAAGAAAACTGTGATAAATAGTAACAATACCTCCATAGCCACCCTCTTCGTCACACAAGTAAGAGTCCGGCAGCACCCACTTTACACGAGGAAGGTCTACGATGCAGAACACAGCATTAGACAACACGTAAATGGAAACATCTCCTCAACAGAAATACTTATCTTAGAAAGTAAAAATGCAGTGTTTCAAGAAACTACTACATTTGATTTTGTGAGTCACAATTTCATCCACTTTACAGCTGAATGCATAATAATACTTTGTCGAAACCGAGTATATAGATTCCTTTGCAGCCTTCTCACTACACAGAAAATTGCATCATATCAAACCTTAACTACACATTAACCAAAACCAGTTCATTTCACAAAAATCTAAGACAAAAGACAAATAGTAGTGTAACTAATAGAACTAAGGAACAACTAAACCATTCGGAATTTAACATTAGAGTGATCATTAGGAGCTTATTTAAGCTAGATTTCTAACCTGTATCAGCAGTTCTTACTCTTTGTTAACTTTCAAAGTTGAAGATTAGAAAGAAAGAAAATATATATATATACAACAAAAACAATAATTTTGTCATTATCTTCCCAAAAATTTAATCCAATTTCGAAATAATTCCATCGATTTATAGAAAAAACAACAAAAGCTTAACATACTAAATTATTACAAAATGTAACTGAATTTCACAAAGATAATAGTTTTAAACAATTTTCATGGAAGAATTATAGTACCTGCCAAGAGCCATAGCCAAAGTAGCGACATACTGTTGAATGATTTGTTCTCTTTCAGGGTAGTTATCAGGTGGTTGCATGACCACGAGCCAGTGCTTGTAGTCGCAGCCCTCTATCAGTGAGTCGACTTGCGGCAACTCGGTGGTTCCGGTTTGCGACGGCGAATCGGAGAAGAAACGCAGAATACTGCATCGGGAAGCTGAGTCGGAGCGACGGCTGAATTTTAAGAGGTTAACGGCCGCCGTTAAATTTGAGTGTGGTGAGAGGAGTACCTTCCGCAGCATCGTTTGTACGCCGCAATTGCAAACGGAGGTAAAGAAATTCTTAATTTGGGGCATTGGGCCAATTACAAGCACATGTTTAATCTTTGGGAAATTCTAAACGTTAGCCCTTTCACTACTCGTAGCCTCCAATTTAATAAATAAATAAAAATAATATTAGTTGTACTCTTTTGCCCTAAATAACCCCCAAATTTAAGTCTTAATTGTGAAATATATTTATTTTTACTTTTTCAAAATTAATTATATCTACTTGTTGGAAAATAAATTAGTTATGTCCATCTTTGGTATGAAGAGACCAATTTACCTTTGATATTGTATTTTTTATATTATATCTCTTACACATTGTGTAAGATTTAACTGCTTCACACTTTGGAAATTTTTAACCGAAAATGATTGTGATGTTAGGGCATAGAAGTTAGCAAAAGTGATCAATAATTAGATAATTAGTGTTGCAATATTAGTTGACTATGGCATATCTAATTAATAAATTTCTCAAATATATTTATATAAAGTGAATATTTTCGATACTATATGAAATAAAGGAGGAAAAATATATAATTTATACTAAAATAATTAAAAATTCATTACATATCAAATAAACAAAGATCCCACTCGGTGACATTAAGATCCCACTCGATATTTTTTCAGATCCCACTCGAGTGAGATCTTCAAATATCTCGAGCGGGATATTTCTTTTTAAAAGCTTTGAGATTATTATGATTAAATAGTTATCAATTACTATTATTTGAATTAAATTAATTATATAATAATATTAAATACGTATAATATAATTAATTAATTAAAATAAAAACCAAAAAATATGTAAACTATACCAACATAACCATAATTAATTAATATGACAAATACATACAAATCCTGCTCGGATAAATTACAAATTTTCGAAGATCCCACTCGAGATTTTTGTAGATCCCACTAGAGTGGGATCTTCAAAAATCCGAGCGGGATATTGTGTTCTTGAAAGTTAAAAGACTATTAGGGTTTTAGGGTCAAGTGATTAAATTAATTACTCAATTTATAATTAAATTAATTATATAATAATATTAAATAACTATTAAGGGATTAAAATTAAAACGAAAATATATGTAAACTATATTAAAATAACCAAAAATTTATGAATTGTAAATTAAATACTAATCCCGCTCGTTTTTTATAACAAAAAATGAGATCCCACTCGACATTATTGAAGATCCCACTCGAGTGGGATCTTCATTTTTGTTAAGTTTGTACGAGCGGGATATATAATTATTTTGCAATTAATAATATTATTTATTTATTTATATAGTTTACATATTTTTTGATTTTCATTTTTTTTAATTCGTAGATTTTCATAATTTTTATACAGTATGTTATAATAATTGTACTATACAATTGAGTGTAATAGTAGTCGACAGTGGTGGATGTGAAAATTCATCTGTAAATGTTCACGTGAATGGTTGAAATTTCACCTTTGATGTAACAATTTTACTTTCACGTGAATTTGTACAATTTCACTCACGATTAAATGAATGAATTCTATATAAGTAGTAGCAGAGATGAATGAGCAAACACCACATCCATCAAAAATATTTTGTAAAATATTAGAACCTCTTAAAAAATTATCGGTTAAAAAGAGAATTTCGCATTAGTCGAAGAAGTTTTCAAATTTGATCAACAAATCCAAAAAAGGTGAGTTTCAATTGTATTTAAGATTTCGTCCTTAGTAGATCCCACTCGTGAATAGTCCGATCCCGCTCGGTTAGGAAGATCCCACTCGAGGTAGGATCTACAAATTATGCGAGCGGGATCTTTTATATTACATTTTTAATTGTTTTTATTTTCATACTTATAGTGTTTATATTTCAGAATATGGAAGAATGAAAATATTTCAACATCAAATATGGTGGAGAATGGCACAATTGTGAGTATGTGGGCGGTTCAGAATCGATCACTCAAGTTCTTGCTGCCACTCCAGCTCTTATCAATTTGAAATACAACATTGATGTGTTGATGCGTCGAAATTCGATGAGCACTCAGTACGAAATGTATTATTTATCGTGTGCTCGAAGTGGACGCACTATGAAAATTATCTTGAGCACAGATCAACAATTTGCTCAATTGTGTATAGAGTCCTTTCCAACCGTGTATCTCATCCACAGCCACATAGATGTGTATGTTCCATATTTCGAAGATCCTGGGGCGTCATCCTTTCAATACGACCAAAGGCAGCCATCATCCTTTCAATATGACCAAGGGCAGCCGTCATCCTTTCAATACGACCAAGGGCAACCGTATTATGATGAAATGGGGCGTATCCAACAACAAATAAATTCCCAGGATTTCTTTTCCAACTTATATCCTAGTGGGTATAATTACGAAACGACATCCACAAATCACATACCTGTTGTTCCAGACAACGAAGATGATGAACCACAATGCACTGTCGAGTTGGATTCGGACGATAAAGATGTTGACAGTGCTGATCTTGAAACTGATAGTGAAGCATCTGCAGATTGGACTGAGGAAGATTTACGCGATTTTACTATGGTGGAGCACAGTGCATGGATTCGTCCCAGTGCAACGACGGACGTGTGCGATCTAACCAACTGGTTAGTTCCGGTGATTCCGCCTGATGCTACGATTTCTCTCGTAGCACGTGATCCTGACCCGACAGATGATGATGAGTTACGTGTTGGTGCTGTTTTCAACAACAAAAAAGAGTTAAATATTGCAGTCTGAACGTGGCACATGGAGAGAGGACTTGAATTCAAAACTCCGAAATCAGATTATATTCGAATGAAGTTCTTGTGCAAGCATCCGAATTGCTCATTTGAGTTGCGTGCCACATCACGTTGAACGAATACTTGGATAATACACAAGTTCATTCCTGAGCATTCATGCCTCTGTCAGCTACGACGTGCCGCTCCGAGGAAAATCAAGATGAATGTTGTTGCAGCTCACGTGGAGCGAAAAATCAGAAGCAACTGTAAAATCATGGAGCCAAACCACTTCGTAAACCGAGGTATCAATCTCTTATCCATCTTGTCCAGGAGCCGATCCTCAGATCTTTCCAATTCCTCCCTCAACCAACGACGGTCATTGTATCGGCGGTGGTGCTCTCCCCCACTGCTGGAAGATGATGATGCAGCTTGTCGGGATGCAGCTTTTGCAGCTTTTCGGGTACGTTTCCCCTTATCTTGGAGCTGTTCTTGAGGCTCCTCATCTGAAATATCTGCCTCGACATAGATAGCACCCGCTCTATGTGATCGTCTGGGCCTTGAAGCTTCATGTGTCGGGTTGGCCTCTACATCAAAAATTAGTTCCGTACGGGGACGAGGAGGAAACTGCTCACCCTCCCTTAGCGCATTTTTGGGAGGCACAAATTCAACATTGAGAGCATTTGAATATTGAGTCGACTGCCAGTAAAAAGTGTGCTCCTCGTCTTCAGAAACAGCAAGTGGTGTCAAATTGGGCACCTATACAAAAACAAAAAAAATTAAATATGGAGTATTGTATAAGAACAAAGATTTAAGAGATGTAAAAAATAATTCATTACCAGTAAAGAAAAAATTGGTTCAAGATCCGTTGTAGGGGATTTTCTAAACCTCCATTTAATGCATCTGGGAGTCCGGGTCGGGTCATCAAGTCTCCCAACTGCTTCTGCTAAATTTGGCATGACTTCTAAAGACCACACATGAAAAGCCCACATTGCACCATAGAAGTGATATTTCTTTCTTTTCTGCACATTAGTGATGTAGTGCTTCAAATTCAAGTACGAATATGCTCCCCATGGAAAATTAGTGAACAAGTTCAAATCATCAACCAATTTCCAAAGCCACTGCGGAACAATTTTCTTCACGTCGGATTGAAGCTGGCCTCGCCAAAGTTCAAACCAGTCACCAAGGCAAATTCTTCATATGAAAATCGGAGGTTTACGCCGTTGATATGGAACCACATCTCGTGAGGCTGAGAACCTGAATAGTTAATCTCACGTGACAGCACGTAATGCACAACCATCGCGCATTTCTGTCCCGGGTCCCAATAGACAAAATGCCCAAAGGACCCATTTATAAATCTATCAATCAATTCTTGACCACCGACCTCATACAAAACCCTTCTAACATCTTCAAACCAATCCTATAATACGTTCTAATAGTCAAACCACGGTTAATAGAATCGGGCCTCTTGTATGTAATCTATGCACAAAATCAAAATAACAATTAATTACAAATAAAATAGAAAATAATTTGAAAGATAATCCAAAAAAAAATACGCATCTTTTTATTTAAAATAATCCACTAATAACAATTCATTACAAAAAAATACGTGAAAAAATTCATGCGACAATAACTCGATATATAGGACAATAAAAATGTACATGCAAATTACGTGAAAATATACGCATAATATAAAAAATAAAGCGAATTTACAATTTTCTACACAAATGGAAACTATCTTTTTTAACCACGAAATTCTTCGACTAAAATACAAAATAATTATATATCGTTAACATTTAATTAATTTCAACCTAGAAAAACAAAGATCCTGCTCGGACATTGGGGTCCCACAGAAAATTCCGACCGAGCGGGATCTACATTTCGATCGAGCGGGATCTTCTTATTTCGAGTGGGATTTAATATTTTATTAATTTGGCATAATTTACAAACCTAGAACACAAGCCATTAAATTTCTACACACAAAATCATAATTAATAATTCAACCTAAACTAATAAGATCCCGCTTGAAAAAACACAAAATTCCGACCGAGCGGGATCTATATTACATCCGAGCGGAAAATTATTATTTACGAGCGGGATCTACGAATATATTAATGTGAAATAGTTTATAAACCTAGACAACCTAATCCTAATTTTCTACACCCAAAAGCGAAACTAATATGTCAACTAATAAATTCTTCGACTAAAATTCTAAAACTAACATTAGTTTATTTATTTTTATTTACAAGGAGAAACTCGACTAAAATTTGTACAAGGAGAAAACTACGAATAAAATCAATATAAATAAATTACTAACCTCTCCGGACATATTGTATCGAAGGAATGAAATCCCGCTCCAACAATCGAACGGATGGAAATCCTGCTCCAACAATCGAACAGATGATACTCCCTAAACTCGAATGAAATTTTGTATTTTTTTTAGTTCATGAGGGCTCCCTAAACTCGAATGAAATTTTGTGTTTTTTTTTAGTTCATGAGGGCTGCGAGATTCAATATGTGGGCGGATTCAATATGTGGGCGGATTCAATGGTTATATAGAAGGGCGGGATCTAGGATTTTGATCTCCCACCTCCCCTAATGTAACGCCGCCCTCTCTCACCCCACCATGTAACGTTAAAAAAAAATAAAAGAGGAGTCAAGGGTTCAATTCCCATCAATTAAATGTCATTTTGTTTTGATATACTATATACTATTCACATGTGATATATATACTATTCACATGCGGCTTGGTTTTTTTTTTTTAATATGATAAAATTTTTGAAAAATAATGGCTTATACTATTAAAAAATTCGTAACTTAATATATATATGATAAGTTTCAAAAAAATATATTTTTTGGTTTCAAATTTTTTAATCCTCACTCGTTTTCAAAAGATCCCACTAGGAGTTATGTTTATTATTATGAGATCCCGTTCGAGTGGGATCTACGTAACTCGAGTGGGATCTTTAGCTATTGAATTTATATAGTTTATTGAAGTTGGAAAATATATTTTTATTACCAATATATTAAATTTAATCAAATTCAAAAAATGAATGACTTATACGATTAAAAAATTGATACTTAATAGATATATGATAAATTTCAAAAAAAAAAATATTTTGGTTTAAATTTTTTAAATCCCACTCGTTTACAAAAGATCTCGCTCGAATTTATGTGAATTATTATGAGATCCCGCTCGAGTGGGATCTATGTAACTCGAGCGGGATCTTTATCTATTAAATTTATATAATTTATTGGAGTTGAAAAATGTATTTTTTATTACCAATATATTAAATTTAATCAAATTCAAAAAATGAATGACTTATACGATTAAAAAATCGTAACTTAAGATATATATACGATAAATTTCACAAAAAAGTATATTTGGGTTTGCGATTTTGAAATTCCACTCATGTGTAAAATTCCGCTCGAAATTTGTTTAAATATTATGAGATCCCGCTGGAGTGAGATCTATATAACTCGAGCATGATCTTTGATTATTGATTTTATATAATTGTTCTGAGATAGTAAATGTCTTTTTTTCCTACTATAATACTAATGAGCAATGAAATAAAAAATTGATGATCAAATTACATTAACTAATTAACGAAAAAAAAAACTAATAATTAAAATTACATTAACTAGCAGCATTAGGGTTTCAGTTTAACAGAAATTTGTGGGCGGGATTAGGGTTTTTAACTCTTCTCTCACCTACCTCTCAAATCTATCCTAATTAATTCATAAAGTAGTCAACAAAATCTATGTTTTTTCCAATTTCTCATGCAACACATGGTCACTTCCCCATGTTTTCGCTGAACAAAGGAATTGAAGTGATGTTTTTTTGTCAGCTTCTAATTATTCTAAGAGTATTTATGTAATATTAGACATAACTAATTTGTTTTCCAATAAGTGGATATAACAAATTTCAACATATAGTAAACGAATATAACAAATTTTTACTCCAAATTTAATGACTCCCTCAATTGAAAATGAAGAAAAGCAAGTATATAAACTCGTCGGAGCTACGACGCAACCACAAGGTGTTGGAGGGCGATATCTACTTGTTTGTTTTATTTGGCTTTTATCTTTTGTCCCACTTATGCAAAGCGGTGCTATTTGGACGGTTTTTTCCACAATTCACTTACTTTGATGAAACAATGTTTTCTTCTCCAAATCTTCACTTCTCTGTGATTCTTAACGTAGTTTTAAGTAATGCATTTTTGTCATAAATGCACCTCTTCAATCCTATCATCATCTTCGATTTATTTATTCCCAAATTAGTCTATTATTATTCATCCACGGTTATCTTCAAATTCAATGAGAAAAAGAACAGTTAATTTCTTATCACACCACTGGATTCCATCATCGCAACCGGTAAAATCTGTCAAATATTCGTTCAATGTGTTAAAAATTGTGATAAAACAAAATTGAAAGTGTTCTCTCAAAATTTTAGGCTACCTATTTCTTAAAATGACGGATTAACATTCTTGGTTTGAGGGCTATGCTATAGTAGTACTATTGCTTTTCTCCACAAGATTATTTGCGGTTATAACCTAAAACATTATTGCCATTAAACATTGAGGCTTACAATGATAAATGTGTAAAGTTAATATTATTTTTATTTATTTTTTTTAAGTGGGGCTTTAATAGGAAGCTATGTCTAGAATTACCCTTAATCTTTATAGAAATTTATCGATTGAATTTGAATCTAATTTGAGATTGAGACTAAAAACTACTGTAGTGTTATGTATACTAGTATTCGCTCCCGTGCGACGCACGGACAAACATTATGTACTTAAGTATATTGAAGTTGAAGTTTCGAATGTAAGGAGTTGATTTCAATTCATGCTGAATTGATTTACATATAGTTTCTCAAACCATATTTTCTAAACGGCCCCGATACAATCTATTTTGATCTTGTAAAACATCCGGAGTACATGCGCTTACAACCTTACATAAAGATATGATATTAACTAAAATAATATGGAAAGAACTACAAATATTTAAGAATTATGGTGCTAAAGAATCTGAGAAGGCAAGAAGAAAGATTAGGAAAGCTTATGTAATTTTGATTGCTTCATGGGTGGTGTTGTTTGTTATTTTAGTATTTTGGTGAAAGCTTAATTGTAATTTGATTTGGTGAATTGAATCATAACTTTTTTGCTTTATTTATGTACTTTTGTGTATTTTACATATGAAGACTACAGAGATTTTATTAGAGAAATATGCATATTGATAATTGGTTAGGTGCATTAGATCTGATATGTTCGTGGATATCAACATGTAAGTAGGCAAATGAAAGAATATCATATAATAAATACACACAAATTAAAACATAGTATGAGGTAAACATAACATCATGACAAATATTTGATGGAATTTTTTTTTTTTTGTATGTTGGTGAGTGAGATGTGAGAATGAATTTCAAACCATAAGGTAAACCTATTTAGTATTTATTTTTCAGACAACCACAATTATCATCAGTGGAATTTATTACTACATAAGAGAATAATCATAACCTTGCTATTGAGGGCATAATAAGAAAAAAAAAAAAAAAAAAAAGATGTTAAGTCTTCCAATTGCAAAACAGCCAACAAAATATATTTTACCTCTGAAATTTAATTATTTTGAAAGATGTCGTAAAAATTAATTTTTAACTACTAACGAATGCAAATTATGAAAACATTTTTTAGCACCAATTTTTCTTTGAATCCGTTATTTGCCACACCAATTTGTCCTTTGAATTACAAATTTTCACCAAATTGCAAATCTTGATACTATACAAAAGGGGATCATTTGTCTTTTGAATTTGCCTTTTCCTGTAAAAATACATAATTACGAAGTCCATAACTGTAACAGGGATTATAATATATATGATGAAAATTTTGGATTACTTATTTATTATTTCTATATGTAAATCCTTGCAAGATTATTTTTTATTTCAGTTTATTCATGTTTATAACTTTTATTCTTTTGCCTTTTTCTTTTTGGCCTAAAAGCTTCACAGTCGTGCAGCAATCAAAGACAGTTGAAATTGTATCAGGTTTCAAATGCTTGGTTAATTAACTTTTATATGCATTGTTTAAAATGTGGAGAACATTATTTGAACAAATACTGGCTCATGTATTTAATAAGAAATCCAGGATAAATAATGAAATATTTTTAAAATGTATATTGTTATGTGTATTAATTATTATTTTCATACACCTAAACCAATAAATTGAATAAATTATATAGTGAATTACATTATGACGATCACGTTAAACTAAATATATAAACATAAATTATATTAATAGAATCTGAACATCATTAGAAGCGATATATTTAAATCATGCCATTCCCCATGTCTTTTCTCACTCCCATGTTACTTGAAATTGCAAATCCACATAGTCCCTTGTATGAGTAGCTGAAAATGACATCTATTTGTGATTAAGTACAACTGAAAGATGGATTTATCTATTTAATTATATATCTAGCTAGAGAAAAACCAAATAGATTCTTTTTTTTTTTAAAAAAAAAAAAAAAAAAAAACTACAAAAAGATTCTATGCCTTACATGTTTAAGAAAGTTGAAACAACACATCGGAATACATTAAATTTGAGAATGTTTGTAGAAAATGTAACCTCTTTGAACAACAATGTCATTTTGCCAGTTGAGCAACAATATGCAGAGAAAAGCATCTAGTTGCTGCTGTCTTTCTGTTCATATAAGCCACAATAGATTAAATACCTCTTTAAATCTGCTCACAAAAGTTATTTATATATGCAATATTGTTAATTCCGTCGTATGCAAGGAAAACAGAACGATCATAATTCCATCGTGTGCCATGATCATAGAAAACAAAAAACAATTATAGAGAGTTTAAGGTCGGGGCGTGGCATTTCTGGGAGATTTTCTGGTCATGATTAGTATGAAACTCTGTCCACATTGACTGACTAATTACTTTTGGAATCCTCGCAGATCTGCAAATTCATTAAAAATGAAACAAAGATTGATCCTCTTATGTTGCACGCGATTTACGCAGTGAGTTCCTCGTCGATAACTCGGACATCAACCACTGTGTTCCTGGCCTTCCTATGCAGCCATGAACTCCTCAGTGATGATCCATCCAAATCACCTGCCAATTTGGATTCGCTCCCCTCCATTCAAAGATTGAAAAAATTTGAAGAATCGGTGACCATATACATAAAACCTGAGAAAAGATGATTTGGGAGTTGTGAGAAACGACGATGCTGAGTGAGAATGCAGAGTTTGAGGAGACATCATTTATCTAACTGCGACTCAAAAAAATTTCATTAGTAAACAGAATCGTGATGAACCGATGAATGGGGATAGAGAAAGAATGAGAAACATTGGATCGCGCACAGAAGAAGGCAGCGGTAGTCGACAAACATCGAGAGATAAGAGAAAGTGAAGAAGAGGAAGAGCAAACACCTGCAGCATAATGTCAGATAATATGAAATTGAGGGCTTGCCCGGAGACTGGATCGCAATTTTCGCTGGTATATCCAATTTTCATAATATTATGTAAGAATATTTAATTTAATTAATATACATGAATATGTCACTAACTCAGATAATATAAATACAATTCGTACAGGTGGTTAAAGTCGACTTAAATAACGTGTTTGAAGTCTTAATTTACTATTGTGAATCTTATATATATAGTCGACGAGTTATTATTGATTATCAGTCAACTCATCCAAACATCCCTAATCCTTCTGAATTTGACTGAGTCAATACCTACCCAATTATCTCAAACAATACTTTCTTTAAGAAATTAATTATAACGAGATATAAATATTTGTTATCAAATAAATGGACACGCGACATTAATTTGAAAGTAAATAAATATTAAGCAGCCCATTTTATTGAAAGCAAATATAGCATAAAGCTAAAAAGAGGAGCCATTATTTGAAATAAGTTTGTAGAGGTGAAGTGGAAGCCTAGGGTGAGCCACAGTAACAAGTGGGAATTTTCTTGGGGTTGAAAGGCCAAAGATCTCCTCCATGTTGAGATCATGGGGCTTCATCTTGTCTGGCAAACTCCAATTAAAGCCGTGCAACAGGTTGGCTAAGCTCGATTGGATCACCTTGAGGCCCAATGCGTAGCCCGGGCACATTCTTCGACCCGACCCGAAGGGCAGGAGCTCGAAATCTTGTCCCTTGACATCAATATTCTTTCCAATAAATCTGTGTGGATCAAATTGGTCAGGGTTTTCCCATAATGATGGATCCCTTTGAATTGTCCATGTATTCACAAGCACTTGGGTTCCCTTCTTGATGTCATATCCATCCACCTACAAACCAAATTCAGATGTGGTTTGTTAATTGTTTGTTTTGATTTGTACACAATACTCATTGCACGTACCTTGCAGTCTTCCCGTGAGAGACGAGGCACCAACATAGGCGCCACCGGGTGTAGCCTCATGGTTTCCTTGACAATGGCTTCTACAAAAGGGAGATTAGGTATGTCCTCCTCCTTTACCCACCTATTTTGCCCGATAACGCCATCCAGCTCCTCGCTCGCTTTCTTGAATAGCTCCGGCTTTTTCAATAGTTCTGAGATCGCCCACTCCACTGTCACTGCCGAGCTTTCAGTCCCCCCTGCTAGCAAGTCCTAAATAAAATTTTCAAATTAATATACACCTCCACCACTAGTAAATACTAGTATAAGAATTAACATTAAAACATTAATCATTTTAATTGTTTTAACAATCTTAATTACTTACTTGAGTAAAGGCTTTGACCCCATGCCTCTCAAGCTTGACCTCCAATGTCGGATCCTCAGCCAGCTCGAGCAGCACATCCACCATATCCCTGCTCACATAATTCGCCGTCGTCCGCCGCCGCGCCTCATGCTCGTCGATCACCTTCTCCAAAACCCGGTCGAATTTCTTGCTCACCACCTTCATCCTCTTCACATACCCCTGCAAATCCAAGAAATTGATGTACGGAATCAAATCCCCGATGTTGATTACTCCGTTCAGCAAGAACAGCTCGTCCAGCATCCTCTTGAACTCCTCCGGCGAAACCACGGCGTTCTCGCCGGCGTCCGAGTATCTCCGACCCAACACCATTCTGCTGATCACGTTCAAGCTCACGGTCGACAGAAAATCTTTCAACAAAAAAGCCCGGCCCGAACAGGCGAAGAGCTCTTTGAGGAGCGAGTTCATCTCCTCCGCCCGAATATACTCGTACGACTCGAGCCGCTTCACGCTGAAGAGCTCCATCAAGCACATTTTTCGGGCCTGCCTCCAATACGGGCCGTAGGGAGACCAGGTGATGTCGGAGTAGTTGTAGGTGGTGTATTTTCCGGCGGAGGTTTTGGGCCGTGAGGCGAAGTTGACGTCCATCGTTTTTAGGAAGATCTTCGCCGCCTCGACGGATGACCCCACCACCACCGGAAAGGAGCCGAATTGGAGCTGCATAATCGGGCCGTATTTCTGGGAGAGGTCGTGGAGGGAGCGGTGGGGGAGCGGGCCGATGAGGTTGAGGTTGCCGATCACGGGCCATGGTTTCGGGCCGGGCGGGGGATTCTGTTTTTTCTGTTGGAAGAATTTTCTGAGGATGTGTAGTGAAACACAGGTTAGTAAAAGCACTGCGGATATTGGTATGATTTGGTTTTCCATTGCGATTATTGATGAATATTTTTAAAGAGAGAATCAGATATTGCTGAGAGAGTGATCAGAGATGAAGATGAGGCTGGGATCTGAGGTGTATTTTATAGGTGAGTGGGAAATGTTAAATAATGATGGATTGTAACAATAATTTGATTAGTTGACTTGAAATAGTTATTGCAATTGCAAGCAATTTTGTGGGTATTTTCTCTGAAAATGTGAAGTTGCAAAGTTTCTTTTTCAAGGAAGGTGAAGTTACAAAGTTAGTCCTTTCTTTAATAAGAATTAAGAGGTAATTAAGGATATTATTAGCAATTCAGAATAATTAGAAACACTTAAGATTTAAAACTTATAATTAAAATTTATTAATTCCCAATATTTTTTATTAATTACGTCCTAATTAATTAATTAATTAATCAAGCCAGGTGCAGCCCAAGTCATGAGACTCTATTTCGGTTGATAGAGATTACGACTAATCACCCGCCTACACTAGAGTCCCACATTATATTCCAACTGGTGATATTGTAGAAAATATACTAATACACCCAAATGATGAAATATAAAGTGAAACTTTCTATTTTAAATTTTTAATACTATTATTATGAATCAGACTTAACTTTTTTTTAGAGGTTATAAGGTATATGTATATGTGTTCGAATAAATCAGTACAGCCTCCATCACATAAATGTAGATCAATCTTTCTATAAAAAAGTACTTGGTATTTCAGTCAACCACCTGACCTAGGGCTTATCGACGAATCAAACTCTAATTGAAAATAAAATAGTGAAAGTTAAAACTATCTATACATCCTCCTGGTAATAAAAATAACCGGCCCTAATTAATTTGTTGGCCTTGCTAACAACAGATTAAACCAAAGGACTAAACTCCCGACTAAGAGGGTGTTTGGCTGAGCTTAAAAGCTCATTAAAATAGCTTATAAGCTCCTAATTCCTTAATAATGAACAACTTCTAAGCTGTTTTAAGGAGCTTAAAAGCTTAGCCAAACACCCTCTAGTAATAGTTATAGAATCTACTCATACAGAAACAATCATTCACACTCTTACCTGAAAAGTGAAACTAAACACGAAGCAGATATTGAAACACTGAACAACACACACCTACCATAGTGTTGCGTATCAACTAGCACATTACTAGTTTTTTAGGAGAATAATTAGAAAGATGGTTATGGTAAATTTGTTATATATAAAATAAAAAGAAAGAAACCTGCAAGTTGTAATTTATTCTATATAAGGACTGATAAATTTATTCAAGATAATGTAGTTTTAATAGAATAAAATAAATACTATATCAAATCATCAAAAACAAGAAATAAAACTATGAGATATTTGTGAGAGATGTTTTAATTTACGATCCGGGTGCGCGAATGAAAATTTATTGAAATATATCAAAGATCTAATGTTGCTTTTAATTACTATAAATCAAATAATTTTGAATACATGCATGTACATAATATTTTTAATAATAATAGCTTTGAACTCAGTAATAGTTCTTTCTTTTACTAGTATTAAAGTAATGTTCTGGAAAATAAATAGTGGTATTTCTAACGAACATTCTCGTATCCAAAAGTGTTGTTATTTAATATTTATATACAACAGTGTTACTAAATTTTTATGTTTTATGTGTTTTGGTACCTACTATTTACATTCTTTATGGCACAAAATTCATTTTTCATAGAAGGAGAAGATTTGCAATTGTAAGCAAACACTAGAACAATTCCTTTTTATTATAGTCCAGACTATTAATTAGACTAAAAAAATTCGTGAGTAAACAATAGTTTAAGAACAATAATCAAGGGAATCTCAGTAAAAGTTTCGTGGTTGCAACAAATAGATTATATTTAGGGGTGCATTCAATCATGATTTTATGGGAATTTTAAAGAGTTTGGAGAGTCTGTGGAGTTTTGGAGTTGGTTGACTCCGTGTGGAGTCTTGATAGAGTTCGCATAGGATTTGAACGACTCTGGAGGAGTTGAAGTCGACGAAAGCCAGCGCCGGCTAGCCTCCAGCGCCGGCTGGCCTCCAGTACAACTTAAAGCCAGCGCCGGCTAGCCTCCAGCGCCGGCTGGCCTCCAGTACAACTTAAAGCCAGCGCTGGCTAGCATGCCGCCGCCGCTGAGTATCTAGTAGCAGAGTAGATGGCTAGCATGCCGCCGCCGCTGGGTCACAATCGTGTACAAATTCCAGCCGAGGCTGGGTGCCAGCCGAGGGCCGAATAGAGTCCAGCCGATTCTGGTAAGGCGCCGGCGCTGGTGTTTCATGGACTCTCAAATTCTCTTGGTTGAAGGTCGGAATTCGTTCAATACAAATATTGCGTGAAATCAAGATGAATTCCACCAGAGTCAACAACTTTAGAAAATCAGTGGAGTTTTGAATACCACCAAATTTTTATGGAGTTCAGAAAGTTGTGATTGAATACCACCAGATTTTTAAGGAGTTTGAAAAGTTTGGATTGAATACACCCAGACTTTCAAACTCCTAAAAAATCTCACAGAGTCATGATTGAATACACCCCTCTTAGTCTCATGACTAAAGTTAGTGTGTTTGGTTGGACAGATCAGGCCTGTGTCTCATAATATTATCATACAAGATTAGTCATATCATATCTTGCATTTTTTAGTCATGTTTTTCCACCTATGACAAAATTACTCTTTGACTAGTTAATATGGATCCATCTTTATCAGTTGTGTATTGCATTTAGTTAGGGCCACCAAACACCGCTTTATATAAGAATAATCTTCTTCTTCTTTTCGTGAATAACATGATGATTTTTATAAGCGTTTTTTCTTTTTGTTTTTGAGAAAAGATTTCAACAAGAAAAGCAATAATATCTAGGTTTTTTGGTCAACGCGATTAAAGTTGTGAAGGCTCAACGACTCTTGACTCGCCCATCCTCGTTCATGATAATTTTCTTGGTACTTTCTTGGACATTTCATTGTTAACATATTGGAATCCAGTATGTAGAATAGAAATATGTTTGCTTTATTTTTATTATTTAGATATTCGTATTAACTACCACTCAAAAAACATTTTATTAGCTAATGACTTCAACGATGATTTTTTTTAGGCAAGAAGGATTTTTTTTTTAAATGGCGCTCTCTCTCTCTCTCTCTCTCTCTCTCTCTCTCTCTCTCTCTCTCTCTCTCTCTCTCTCTCTCTCTCTCTCTCTCTCTCTCTCTCTCTCTCTCTCCCCTTCTCTCTCTCTCTCTCAATTGCTAGAAAATAGAAATTATAAACATTTTAATTGTAAATTGAATATGCAGCACTCGCAATTTGACAGTAACTAGTAGGGTTGTAAACGAATCGAATCAAAGCGAATAGTGATGTATTCGATTTGGATTCGTGACATATTTGTATATTCGAATAGGCTTCGAATATTTTTTTTGATTCGTATTCGATTTGGAATGATATTCGCGAATATCGATTCGAATTGAATATTCGATTAATTTTGTGTTGATTATAAACATAGTATTCAAATATTCGTTTGAAATGATACACTATTTGATTCACAATTTTGAATGAAATTTTCTTAAATAATATTTCACCTAAGAAACAATTAAACACTATTAAATCCACTAACAAATGTTATACCCAATACACTGCCTAATAAACACTCAAATAATAAATTCCAAAAATATAGATATTGGTAAAAGAAAAAAAAATAGGGTTTGTTTCAGAAATAAGTTATTATTTTTATTTTACTTTGACTTTTAATTTAATTTTTAAATATATATATATATATATATATAGAAAAGAAACTGAAGGGAATTGCAAGTTACAAATATATATTATATTCTGAATTGAATATTTTCAAATATCGAATCGAATATCATGATTTTAAATTCGTATTTATCAACTAACCGAATCAAAAAAAGTATTTATAGGTGTATTAGAATCATAAATTTTCGAATTCGAATATCACAAATCCGAATTGAATATCGAACCGAACCAAGCTTACGCGGTTTATATAGAACCCTAGTGACGAGGGTGGATGACATTCGTTAAAATAAGATATTGTTGCAGTTTTACTTTTTTTTTTCTTCAATCAACTTCTCATAATATATTTTATAGTGCAAATTCTTGTCGTAGGGTCCATAGTAGTTTCCCCATTAGAATTTAGAAATCAAGATTTGAGTTTTTTTATGAAATGAATTATTCACATTCCCACCTGTAATTTATTTTTATATTAAATACTTTAAGTTATTTGTATAATCAATTGATATAGGTACACGTACATTAAAAAACTATTACGAGGCTATCAATTATAATAATCATTATTTTACTGGTGTAATGGACTCGAATATTATAAATGCTCGTAAACTTCTTCTACTTCTAAACTTATCCTTCATTAAGCATTTACATTGTTATTCATGTTTTTTTTTGTATGTCCATTTGTTACATTAAAATCGATTTTTCTATAGAATGTAAGAATGCATTTTAAAATTATATAATATATATATATAGAGGATAGAGATTAAATAGAAAAGAAATCATATGTGTTAAATAAAAATGAATCTTAGACGTTCATTTAACTAGATTAATGGTCTGGATTACTTGGGTGGATAAATGTATCATTTCCGTTAAATAAATATATGAAGGATGTTTAAGTAATTTTTTAAATCTTAGTAACTAATTTTAGCCTTTTTCGGCAAAATCCTCCCTCCTCCCCTCGCCCCTCTCTCTCTTAATCTGCTACGTGTATGCTTGCTTGTAGTTGCTATTTTTTTGATTTATTTAATTATTTAATTATGTTTAATTTCTTATTATGTTATTGTAATTGTTTATTTTTAATTGTATTCTAGTTATTTTTTTCATAATTCATTGCTTTATATTATGTACATTTCCTTTTATGTTTTTCGTTGATGCATACAATATTATTCATTTCCTTTTATTTAATCTTTGATTTTTTTTGTTTCACACTTCATTTTTAATACTAATTTAATTTTTAAAGATGTTTTACGTTTTATATGTGTTCTTTTTGGGTTTTTCATTAGCTTTTATTTTACTTTTTAGTTTACCTGCCCAAAAAAAATACATTTTACATATGTCAAAATAGTATATTACTTCAGCATATCATGAGCTACATTTTTGTTTACGTTATAACAATGTTTGCAATAGTTCATAATAATATTTCTTTTTTAATGTCGTAAGAAACCATAAGCGCTACCTTCGGTGCGCACGGAGTAATAATATTTCTAATAGTTCATAATAATGTTTTACTCAACTTAAATTAATGTATTTCATATATAGATGTCAATATGATGTTGTCCAAACCAATTTCCATTACACGATTTGGATTTTTATTACAATTTTATATTTCAACATTATTTTCAACTGTATGAATTGTACTATACTCATGAAGCATTATGTTTAATCTTTATTTTTTGTTTCACACTTCATTTTTAAATACTAATTATTAAGGATGTTTTGCGTTTTATACGTGTTCTTTTTGGGTTTTCATTTTTACTTTTTAGTTTACCACCCCAAAAACATTGCATTACGTATGCCAAAACAGTATACTATTGCTTAAGCATATCATGAGCAATATTGTTGTTAACATCATAACAATGTTTGTAATGGTTCATAATAATGTTTCTCTTTTTTTTTTTTTTTCGGTGGGAATCTACAGCCATTACCTTCAATGCGCATTGAGTAATAATATTTCTAATAGTTCATAATAATGTTTTACTCAACTTAAATTAATATTTTTCATATATATATATATATATATATATATATATATATATATATATATATATATATATATGCCAATATGATGTTGTACAAACCATTTTCCATTATACGATCTGGAGTTTTATACAATTTTGTATTCCAATATTATTTACAACTGTATGAATTGTACTATACTCATGAAGCATTATGTGTTGCAAAATACAACACCAAAACTCCAGAATATTTGTTGAGAATTTGATGCCCTTAATTCACATCACATTTATACCATTTCTCTCTATTTTTCTTACACATTTTTTTCTTTTTTTCCACATCTCTTTCACATAATCATCTCTCAAATGGATCCAAATAATTCATGGTTGTCGTCGTGGTGTCCCTCTGAAATGGCGGACGACGGTGCATACGGAGGATATACGCGACGGGGCTTGATTCTATCAACCTCAACTCGTCCGTCGGCAAGTCCTTCCACACTGTCATGGGCGACGAAGACAGTCCCTCGTCCGAGACAGCACAGGCCAAAGGAAATGGAAAGGCACGGGCCAAAGGAAAGGGCAAGGCACGGGCTGATCTCACCCTCGCAAACGTCGCTCCTCCTCCTCCAGCCGCCGGTGCCAAACCACCGACGAAGCGGCGCGATTACACGGTTGAATAAGACACCGCCCTCACCCAAATCTGGAAAGAGGAGACGTGCAACTCCATTCTCGGCAGAGATTAACATGGCGAGGCATACTAGGGGAAAGTGGCGGCTAGGTACAACGCCATGTTCGCCGACAACCTCAATACAAAGATAGTAAAGAGTTTTTCGGGCGGATCTCCACATGGGTGAAGGAGTGGATGATCGCTTACAATAAGGCGACGAAGAAAAGGCCCAGCGGTGCCTCCGACGACATGGTCATCGAGAATGCTCAAGAGATATACGAGCAACATCAAGGGAGCCGCTTCAAGCACTTCGGTGCCTGGGAAATCTTGAAGGACTATCCCAAATTCCTCCACCAAGAATTTCTTGACGTTCCGTCCATGAAGCGGACGAAGAATACTGCTGAAGGCACCTACACCTCATCTGGAATGCCGCACGGATCGAGCGAGGCAACGGAAGAGGAAAGCACGGCTCCCTCCTGCCCACAAGGACGACACGCGGCAAAGGTGGCGACGAGGGCAGCCAAAGGAAAGGGAAAAAAGAAGGTGACTGAGGAGGCGGAGTTTGGGTTGATGGTCGACTCAACAAATGCCCGACTAAGCGGCATCATCGAGGCAAAGAACAACCTCGCCGAGGCAATGAGGGAGGGTGCTCGGGCGAAGCAAGACGCCACCAATGCAAAGATCATCAGCATGGATATGTCGTACATGACGTCTGACCAGTACCAGTTGCATATGATGATGGTTGCCGACGTCAAGCGACGTCGAGGATGGGCGTAGTTACTTTTTCCCCTATCAACGGCTATGTTTTTTTTTTCAAGTAATATTTTTTTTTCTTTCTAGTAATTTTTTTTTTCATTCTAGTAATGCAATTTTTTTAGTAATATATTATTTTTATTTAAATTAATGAAATTGGAATTTTCTTATTAAAATTAATGCAAAATACGAAATTTAGAAATTAGAAAGAGACACCCCTTAGAGACAGCCCCACTGCAGCTTACTGTTTCTATCTCCAAAAAATCTAAAAAGACACCCCTTAAAAACACTACCACTGCAGGTAGTCTAGGTACCCCCAATCTATTTTTTGCTATAATATTTGACAGAAACAGTAAAAGAAGGGAAAAGATTTCAACCACTAATTGTAACATATTCAAGGGTGATACATTAGTTTCTAGTTAACACATAGATGATGGTTTTCACCTATTCAATCTCAATCTCAATCTCAATCTCAATCTCAATCTCTCTCTCTCTCTCTCTCTCTCTCTCTCTATATATATATATATATATATATATATATAAAAGGAGAAAATCACGTAGGAACTCATTTTTAGGTAGGAACTATGAACTAATTTGGACCGTTGATTTTTTCTTTAATTTACGGTTCAGATTAATTGATGCATTAGATTACTGTTGTTTGTGCATTAAAAGTGTGCTAAATAATTTGTGCATTAAGTTAGTGTAATTTGTGCATTAATATGTTTATGATTAAGGTACTGTATTTATTGCATCACGTACGTGATATTTATGGTGGTTCCTACGAACTCATATAAAGATGAGTTCCTACCAGATTCACACACTATATATATATATATGAAATATCATACAAGAATGATCCTTATTCTACGAATGAGAATAGATGCACTAGACAGTGTAACCGGATGCACCACAAAGATGCACCAACATATTTATGTCGATAGTATTTACATTTTTTAACTTTCGTGATGTCAAAATTGATGCATTACATACACAAAATTGAAGCAATGGATAGTATTAGTGGATAAACCAAATCTCTTTGCATAATTTTTATATTTTTAAATATGCTGGTGCATTTTTGTGCATTGTCTGGTGCATTCTATTATATTGTCGATTGTATCTATTCATATTCATAAGAGAATCTCTGTAATATCCCAGATTTTCCAAATAGACTATTAAATAAGTTAACACTCCTAAATACCTTAAAACTATTTTCGAATCAAAAAGGTCAATTATTTTTTGTGAAAACAAACATATCATGTTTACAGTCATTGTGTAGAATATTTTATTACGAGTCTATAGGCGCTAAGTTTACTAAAAAACGATTTCGCATGAAAAAGTTATGCACGTTTAAAACTTTTAAAAAGTAAGTTGTTGCACAGCTGCTTTTGCCTCGCAGCTGCTTCCGCCTCGCAACAGCTTACTGCTCAGCAACTTCTGCTTTGCAGCTGCTTCTGCACCGCAACAACTTCCGCCTCGCAGCAGCTTATTGCTCAGCTGCTTCCGCATTGCAGTAGCTTACTGCACAGTTGTTTGCTTCTTCCTATAAATAGATGCCTAGAATTTTCATTTCCATCGTTCAGTTTTCTATTCTCATCTTAATTTTCTGACAACATTAGTTTGAGGTACTAACGTGTGCGATCATGATGCCTTGATGTTACTGTCAGCATTGGTATTTTCAATCAGATGGGTAATCTTTTCCAAAATTATGTTTGAGTTAATGAACTCTAGAATAGCATGAAAATTCAATTATCCATAAAATGTTTTCATGTGCGTTCCATGTGATATACTCCATGTTTAGCGATCGAGGTTCTCAACTAGTTTTCTACTGATTGAGAGTTGTGCGCACATGTTTGTCATTTATGCGGTGCATGATCACCATAGCGTACTTGGCCATTGATCTCCGAGCGCTGACTATATCATCTTGGGAGGTCCAGGTTTATGGACTATGGTAACCATAGCTATGGTGCCTATTCAGAGTATAAAGATCGAACGTCACATCATGCATCCAAAATATGTTTTGTATGGTCAGAGGTGGTTTTATGTTTTAAAACCCTCTGAGGCATACCATGTTAAATGGATAATCTGCCATGTTTTCAAAAATCTTTTCAAAATGGCACATGCCCATTGAGTACACTAGTACTTAGCCCAAAATCTTTTCAAAATATTTTAGGTTGGAAGGCAAGTGATGGGACGCGAGGTTGAGGCAGGGATCGTTGTAGCTAATGTGTGCTTCCGCTATGTTATTTAATTGTGCAACTCTGAATATGTCTATGTGTGTTATTTATTATTTTTATGGAGAGTGCCTTGTGATCAGCTTCTCTTGGACGCTCGAATTCCCACTCCCTCATGATAACATCATTTGGTGAAGTGGATGGTCAACTCATTTTGTTATGCTAGATACAGGTTTGCCCCATATTTTATTTTAAGAAGTATAGCGCTGTAGTGATAAGGATAACAGAGAATAGAAAATTGTATGTATATCTTTGTAAATATTTTCTATTATTTACTTTCCTTGTATCTCGGTTCTATTTCATTATATATTAGTAATAGCTCTCAATCACAAGGTGAACGGTGAATGAATTTTTACTCTCACATGGTATCAGCCTAAACTCACTGAAACCCTATCTCTTTCTTCTTCTCTCACTTCTCTATCACTGTAATGGCTACCACCACGCCTTTGTTTTGGCTGGATAGATAGAGGGATGTAAAGATTTAAGATATAAAGATTGGTTTTAAGCTCTAGATTCATAGGAAATGAATTAACTGTATCCGAAGGTCCTATTTAACTTGGATAGAATTGTTTATATCGGATATATAGAATAGTTTGTTTCGATAGATTGGATAGATGTATTTTATGAATTTCTTATGTCTTTCAGTTAATGAATTCCTCATTGAATACTATACTATCAGTTGTTAGAGTTAATTTGCTTGGTTGTTATATAATTATTATTTAATCTTTTGTTCTAGTTTCATACTATCTGAACATACTTTCATTATATAGGCAGTTCCGATCGCCACCCTCATTTACATGGTGACGATCAAGCTTTCGTCATCAAATTATCTCCTCTAGCGCAATCAAGTGATACCGATGCTCTCCAACCACAATCTTCTCGGCTTTGTCGATGGTTCCACGGCTACACCACCAACAACTGTCACCGCTAATGGTGTGGAGTCCCCTAATCCAGATTATACTTCTTGGAAAACAAAGGATCAACGTATCCTTGGAGTTCTTCTGTCATCTCTCACAGAAGAATCGATGGGTGAAGTGATTGGTTGTTCCACATCGCGCTCAGGGTGGCTTGCATTAGAAGCTGCTTTTAGTCACTCCTCGACGTCTCGAGCACACCAACTTCGTGAGGAATTGCTTTTTCTCAAAAAGGGTAATTTTTCGGTTGATGATTTCAGTCGGAAATTCAAGGGCTTATGCGATCAACTCGCTGCAATTGGACGACCCGTAGATGCTTCAGATCAAAGTCACTGGTTTATGCGTGGCTTAGGTTCAAATTTCTCCAGTTTCTCCGATGTACGAATGGCTTTGACTCCAGTGCCTTCCTTTCGTGATTTAGTGCATCAAGCAAAGGCATACGAACTATTTCATCATTCGATCGATTCTGCTTCACCAACACCTGTCGCATTTGTTGCCCATAATCGTGCAGCCCCATCGACAATCCCTCCCGCTCGTGGCTAGCATTCACATGGTGGTTCTAGCTCGAACCGAGGTGGACACTTTGGTGGACGAGGTAAAGGTGGTCGCAAATCTTATATACCACGATGTCGGATTTGTCGAGGAGAACACTACGCTGATAAATGCCCTCAGCGATATGCCCGCTCTTCGGAGCCGCCTTCCGCACATTTAGCACAAGCCTTTCATGCAGCGTCTAACGTCTCGGAGCAGCCTAATTCGGACTGGTATGTAGATTCTGGTGCCTCAGCCTATATGACTTCACAAACTTCAGCTATGGATTCGATTGAGCCGTATAATGGTAATGATCATGTCATCGTCGGTAATGGGGATACATTATCTATTTCTCATATTAGCTCTAGTTCTTTATCTCATGACTTGAAACTTTTGGATGTTCTCGTGGTTCCCACCTGACCAAAAATTTGTTATCTATCAGTAAATTAACATCAGATTATCCAGTTGATGTTGTTTTTTCTGATAAGTTTTTTGCCATTCAGAATCGGAAAACAAAGGCACTTCTGGCTCACGGAAGGTGAGATAAAGGTTTGTACATTTTAGAACGAGGGCATCCGACGCTTGTTGCTGCTCTTCGTACCAAGGTTTTGAAGGTACCTTTTGATCTTTGGCATTTACGCTTGGGGCATGTCCCATTTTCTATTATTTCATTGTTGAATAAGTTTGGACATTTGTCTGTTACTTCTTTATTGCCGAATCCTGATCTTTGTACCTCCTGCCAATTGGCAAAGAGTAAACGATTGTGTTTCTCATTAAATGATAAACGTGCCTCTCATGTTCTTGATTTAGTGCATTGTGATTTGTGGGGTCCAACTCTTGTTAATTCTATGGATGGCTATCATTTCTATGTCATGTTTGTTGACGATTATTCTCGATTTTCTTGGTTATATCCCTTGCATGCAAAGTCAGATTTTTATGATGTTTTGGAGCAGTTTTATAGTTTTGTGTGTAATCAATTTTGTACTTCTATGAAAGTTTTCCAAAGTGATGGTGGCACAGAATTCGTGAATAATCGGGTTCGTCTGTTTATGGATCTGCATGGCATTCATCATCTCTTATCATGTCCTTATACGCCTCAACAAAATGGGCGTGCTGAGCGTAAACATCGACACATTCTAGAAACGGGATTATCCATGATGTTCCATGCTCATGTTCCTGCTTCATTTTGGTTTTATGCCTTTGCTACAACAATATATGTGGTAAATCGTATCCCTTCTTCGATACTCGGTAACAAATCACCTTTTGAACTCCTTTTCGACCATGTTCCTAATTATTCAAATTTTAAGCCATTTGGTTGTCGAGTATTTCCATATCAACGTGATTATGCTCCTAACAAATTGGCTCCTCGCAATCGTCCTTGCATTTTTCTTGGATACAGTAGTATACACAAAGGTTTTCGGTGCTATGATCTTGAGTCCTCAAAAGTCTTTATCATGCGTCATGCACAACTTGATGAAAGGTGCTTCCCCTTTTCTGGGAATTTTGATGATACAAAGCTCTCTGATCTTGACATATCACTTTTTATGGAGCCTACATATGCTTCTTCATCTCCTTCACGTATCGTCCCAGAATCTACTCCATCATTGCCACAGTCTACTCATTCTGGTGCATGTCGTATTTGTCCATACGACGGCACGCCTCATGTACAACCTGCTATCATTCCTCAAGCACAGCAGTCACCTCCGCCTGAAAATTGTGGATGATCCTCCTTTATTACAAGCTCCACAACCATGTCATCCGATGGTCACTCGTTCCAAATTCGGCATCTTTAAACCGAAGTATCCTGTCAATTTGACGACTACGACACTTTTATCTGCTTTGGTTGCCTCATCTCCTCCTCGTGGTATTAAATCTGCCATGAAATCACCTATATGGTTATCCGCTATGCAAGAAGAACTAGATGTTTTTATACTAAAGAAACTAAAAGACTTAGTTCCTCGTCCTCCCAATGAAAATGTTTTGGGTGCTAAATGGGTGTATCGAATCAAGATTCGTGCAGATGGATCTATTGACCGTCATAGAGCTCGGCTTGTTGCTCAAGGATTTACTCAGATTCCGGGGGTAGATTTTTCCCACGCTTTCAGTCCGGTTGTAAAAGCTGCTACTGTCCGAGTTATTTTGGCTTTATCTATCCAAAATAAGTGGCCTCTACGCCAATTGGATGTTAAAAATGCATTTTTAAATAGTGTTATCTCAAAACCTGTTTATATGGTTCAACCTCCTGGATTCATTAATCCCAAATTTCCTAATCACGTTTGGCGATTAAAGAAGGCAATTTATGGCTTGCGACAAGCTCCTTTGGCATGGTTTCAACAGTTCAGTACTTTTTTATTGGGCCTTGGTTTTTGTACGAGTAAATCTGACTCGTCTCTCTTCTACCTTCACCGAGGTACCTCTATCATCTATCTTCTTTTGTACGTTGATGATATTATTGTTACAGGAAATGATCCTTCCTTAATCCGCCGATTAATTGATCGTACTCATGAAGAATTTTCCATAAAGGATCTTGGTCGTCCAAGTTATTTTTTAGGCCTTGAGATCTCTTATACAAACACTGGCTTGTTTATTGGTCAAGCAAAATATGCGCTCGATATCTTAGAACGTGCTGAGCTTGTTGATTCTGAACCAATTGCTACACCATTGGTTGCTGGTGCATCATTTTCTAGCAGGGAGAACCATTCCGTGATCCGACGTTATATCGCTCTCTTGTTGGTGCTCTACAATATCTCACCATCTCTCGACCAGATTTATCTTATGCCATGAATCTTGTCAGTCAGTTCTTACACTCACCAACTGACGACCACTTTGATGTTGTCAAACTTATACTACGGTACGTGAAAGGTACTCTCCACTGTGGCCTTATATTTAAATGTCACCCTGACTCAACCATTCTTGGTTATTCCGATGCTGACTGGGCTAGATGTATTGAGACTCGACGTTCCACTTATGGCTATTCTATTTTTTTGGGCGGAAATCTTGTTTCTTGGAGTGCTAAGAAACAACCTACTATGGCCCGATCGAGTTGTGAATCTGAATATTGTGCCCTTGCCAATGCAGCTGCAGAAATTGCTTGGTTAACCAACTTGTTGCATGAAATTCGAGCTCTACCACTTGAGCGGCCTGTTCTTCTTTGTGACAACAAGAGTGCAATTTTCTTAAGTCAAAATCCTATTGCATATAAGAGGGCCAAACATATTGACATTGATTGTCATTTTGTTCGGGAACTTATTTCAGCCGGCAAATTGTCCACTAAATTTGTTCCTTCACATCTTCAGCTCGCCGACATTTTCACCGAGAGTCTTCCACGGCCAGCCTTCGAGTTTCTTCGTTCCAAGCTTTGTGTTGGCATTAACCCCACACAATGCTTGAAGGGGGTGATAAGGATAACAGAGAATAGAAAATTGTATGTATATCTTTGTAAATATTTTCTGTTATTTACTTTCCTTGTATCTCGGTTCTATTTCATTATATATTAGGAATAGCTCTCAATCACAAGGTGAACGGTGATTGAATATTTACTCTCACAGGTAGTCGCCTCACTTTATTGTATTTGCATGTTAAATTGCTATGTGAGTTAAGTAAGCCCCTTTCTCTCCCGCCTCTTTATTCCCCTCTGTCGCGTCTCGATTTATGGGAACCGGGATGTGACAATCTCCAATGGTTTGCACCATTTTGCAGCAAAAATAACATAAGTATACAACAAAATTATCAAGTTATCTCCAGCTGTCTGCTCTATATTTCACACAAAAACATAATATTCCAAGAATATTCTTTTTTTGTTTAATCTTGAAAATATTATTTACTTATTTTATGTCAATTAATAAAGATTTATAGCATGAAATATTTATATTAATGAAAAGTAATAGCCAATTCATTACATTAGTATACAAAATACGATATGTTATAAATAAATAAAATTACAAATCGAATAATCGAGGAAAGATAGAACGAAGAGTCTCATTTTAAAATCCCTCAAACGAGTACGAAAATTATTGCAATGGCTTTAATTTTTATGTGTTTATGTGTAATTGTTTGTTTTTAAATTTCCCTTATATATTACATAATTAGATTAATTTAATAATTTTAATGTTGGTGTTATATATTTAAAAACATAACTACAATAAAATATTTTGAGAAAAAATAGTTAAAGAATAAGAAAAGAACAAATATAACAAAGAAAAAAAAAAGTAGAGCAATGAACAGTTTGCTCCAAATTTAGAGCAATACTATTCAAATACACAAATATAGAGCAATTATAGTGCTGGGTTGGAGAAGGATTTTACAGAATTTCGCTCCACATTTAGAGATTTAAAGCAAGGCTGGAGATGCCCTAAGATAAGAGTATTTGTATGCGAACCACTCCCTATATATACTTGCTTGTTTTGGAGATTTATATTCTGTATGACAAAAACTCCGTGCATATTCTGCACGGTACAAATACCAGTCTGACTCGACCCGACCCGGTTGACCCAGGTCAACGCCCTTTGACCGGGTTATTTTTTCCCCTTTTTTTAATTTTCCATTTTTTTTTAATTTCAATTTTTTTTACCCTTCTTTTTTTGTTTGCCGCTTCTTCTTTGGTCAAGATTCGAGCGAATGGAGTCGAAGGCCTCGGAGCGAGCAGAAAAAATTCAAATTGTTGCCCGCCGATTATCCTTACTCTAGTAATCGGAGCTAAGACGGAACCGTAAAATCGGAACCGAAGACTCCATCGAAAAAAGAAAATCTGAAAAAAATAATAATGTAGCGCGTGAGATCCACGTATGTATCTCACGCACGTGTCAGACGGGACATATGGGACGGATCGGGTCAAAATCCATATGAATAGTGTAGATTTATGCACAAGAGTGTTACTCATTCTATATACGAGGTGAGACTTCAACTTTAGGAAATATCCGTATTGTGGACACAGTTTCCTTTTTTGATGGTAGTTATTGACTAGATAAAGTTAGTACAACTAATACACTCTTTCAGAAAGTAATGTAAACCGCCAAAAGTGCAAAGTAGTTTTGAATAAGATGACATACATCATGCACATTATTTTCGTCACATAAGCGCCCCAAAATATTACTACTATGGAGTATTTATTATATTTCCATTTCAGAGTGAGAAGGTCCAGTTTAGGTGATTTTTTAAACAGTTTAGGTGAATTTTACTTTAAAAAATCATGTGATTAGTTTTGGATCTAGGAAACGACGATTGTTATAAATTTTGGTAACAAATACTAATATTCATGACTCAATAGAGTGATTTTTTAGGGACTCAATAGAGTGTGATAAAAAAATTAAAAAAATTAATGAAATCGAGTGTGATAAAATGGTATTTTTCTCTATCATTTATGCAAGATTATAGTACTTTCTTTTTAGAAAGGAAATATATAGTATTATATGTTAGTATTAATGAATTCAAAACATCTGCAATTCTGAATCAAAATCATGTGCAGAAATATACAAGCAAATATTAAAGAACAAAAAATGCAGCTGCCTAGAGACAACTCAAAATAGTACCGGGTAGGCCCTAGGGATGGCAACGGGTCGGATTTTCGTGGGTACCCGCACTTCCCAAACCCTGATGGGACGGGTTTGGGAAATATTAAATGGTTTTGGGACGGGTTTGGGTAGAAACATGCAAACCCGTCACGGGTTTGGATCGGGTTGGCCAATTACCTCCGGAAACCCGCTACCCAAACCCATTTATATACATAAGATAAAAGATATTATTATATGTATAATTTATTATATAATTATGAATATTAGTATAAATATTATTAGATTTAGGGTTTTATCTGATTTTCTTAACCTACACACACATTCCGTAAGAGTCAACTCTTTAATGTTTTTCGTCTACTTTTGTAAATTTACTTTCGAAATATGACGACACAATGACAATGTAACATCAATAATTCATACTTCTAGTTATGTTTTAAGATTTTGTAAGTTCGTAGTACTTTGCTTTGAGATTAATGTTAGTGAGATTTTCTGCTCATGTTTATGTTTTAATCATATTTATAATATTTTGTTATTTGATATTTACTTTTTAGTATTCGGGTTTTTAGCGGGTAATAAACGGGTATTACCCAACGGGTTCGGGTCGGGTATGTGTTTTAAAATTATTTTTTAATCGGGTTTGGAACGGGTTTGGGTGTTGAAAATTTTCATGGGTTTGAGTTTGAGAAATGCTTAATAGGTGGGTACCCGACCCATTGTCATCCCTAGTAGGCCCTACTTTTTATACTTTCTCGTTGATAATAATTGAAATTGAATAAATAGATCTTGATATTTTTACAAAAAAACAATCTCACTTTGCCATCATTTATCAAAATGTAAAACATTTATAGTACGGTCACACCCATCAGTACTTATAAGCCCAATTAAATTTTGGTACCATTTAAAGTTATCACACATTAAAATTAAGTTATTTCTTTAAGTCATTTTTTGAAAATACTCATTTAAGTATAGAGTAGAGTAGAAATTTTCGTTCCCTTAGGGTTTTCATTTCTTTTTCTTTTTTTTTTTAAATTAAAAGAAACCATTTATATTAAGTGCAAGAACAAGGAAATGTCAGAAGACTAGCTATAAAATTGGGTAGTTTATCCCACACATAAGGAATATAAGAATTCGTGGAATTTCTAGTCAAAGCATGAGCCAAATAATTGGCCTCTCTCTTTATATGAACAATTTTGAAGGAACATCTATCCTCCTAAACTTGCTTATAGCTCTTAATAACCTCACCAAATTTAGACGCATCAGCCGTTCGATAGCAATAACATAGACAACTAATTTGATATCCGTCTCAAATATAATTTGAGTGTAACCCAAATTCTTAATGCATGACAAAGTCTCATACAATCTCATCATCTCTCTCTCTCTCTTCCACACGCAAACATCTAAGTATACAAGTCATTCGGCTTGAGATAAAATTTCCACCTTCATCTCGAAGGATCGATCATCCCCATTTCAGTTGCCCATGAGTTATGAAAAAAAGTTGCATCAATACTACACCTGAATCATCCTGGTTGAAGATTATGCCATCCTCTACAACTTACACTTCGTCTAGCTCCTTTTTGATCAATGATAAGAGGATTTTTTTTCTTTTCTTTTCTTATTCTTGATAAATTTTGAAAATGAGTTATAATTTGGAATTTATTTTTCCCTTTTTGCTTATGATGTCCAAAACCAATCATATTTATCGACTCGTATATTTACTTAGAGCAATTACAAACGCTCATTCCTAAAGCACTATATATAATACATTTGATCCTAGGTTTAACTAATAATGGGCATTACAATAACAATCAGAGGTACAACCGTACAAATATACATCCATACAAACCTAATTAATTAATAATTAGCTGTAAATTAACAGCCTTAATCAATGTTTTTTCCTAGCATTATTGTCAACTTATATGGACACACTATTGGGTACCCCTCTACATGTTACTCCAGGTTCCGAACTCGGTACAAGGAGCTCATACGGTAAGACTCCGGCCCCACACCGGTTTCTGAACTTTGGGTCCGAGTTCCGCTTCTCGATTTCCTTCTCGACCCGATTTATTTCAGCAGAGAACTCGTAGAATGCCTCGACGATCTCTGCATCACCGGACCATATGGACTGGTGTTGCCTCTCGCCGAGATACTCCTCATCGGGCGAGTGAGTCGACAACGTGTCGACTACCGCCATGAACTTTGTAGCTTGTAACAAGCTTGGGAGCGCACAAAAGAAGTACTTTTGTGGGTCGGAGAGGAAAACTGCATACTCCGGATCGTTCTCTTCGGGGATCAATCTACGCATGAGCGGTGGTCGGTTCGGGACGTAGCCACCGTATGGGTACTGGCCGAAGTTTAGGGCCGCGTGCTGGGCCGATGCTAGCCATATTAAGGTGGTGAGAATTGAACTCAAGTCCTCTGGGGTTGCTAATGTGGGCCACCAATCTGCATGACGCAGATCAGCATGGCCCACATTGATGGACTCAGCATACCAAGCCTGCAACTCTTTGTCGTTGCAGACTCGGGCCGAGTCCGGGTAGTAATGGTTCACATACTTGCGGACCCAATGCTCGATACTGGCCCATATCATCAGCCCGTCCGCAGCGTATGGGTAGTCTTCAACGAGCAATTTGAGTCCATATGGCTCGGTAGGGTCCGGAACGGCCATTCCTCTGGAATTCGATTGAAGAAGGAAACTTCATTAGACTTCAAGATTTGATATAACATAAAAATTTCTTAGTTTTAGAAGTTCAAATTAATTATTCGACAAAAGATATACCTTCGGATGAGATCGGCCGGGAGGCTTTCCTGATCAAAGCGCCAGACACTCTTGTACGCGGCTGCGCTCATTTCCATACAGTAACGGCCGGGGGTGAAGCAAGACTCGATCACACCGTCCACGCTGATCAAGCTCTGACGAGCCAACCCATTGATCTCCAATGTGTACCTCATGTGAGGATCCAAAAGCTTAAAAACTGGATGCATTGCACTCATCTGCCTATGAGCTGCCAAGATGAACGGCTCCAAAGCTGCATGCGTCCGTAGCCTATAACCAAACGACAAGTCATGAGAAACGACACTTCCAAGACGAGCCATACATGTTCTGCTTGAGAAACAGAGTTTTTTTACATACCAATGGTTGACAAGCTGATGAACTCCAGCATCATTAGAGCAAACATGGGCTTTGGCCAGTTGCCACGTCCAATAAGTCGTGGCGTCCACCGGGGGTGTGACAACGCGCTTTGGCCGAGGAGAGCTAGGGGCAAGACTGAGCTCAATAGCGATGGGCTTGAGGGTTCCAGCATCCGTCAAGAAGTATATAGTTCGCGTTGCATATGTTTTCCGGCCATCAAGAGCATTGATTTTATCGATGAATGGCAAGTAAACATCGTGGTAATCAATAATATAGAGCTTATTGGCATCCATAGCCTGTTAAGGTCGTCATATTAGATAGACCGATAATCGACAAGAAAATCATGCAACCAAATCTACATGAACAATCATCATCAACAAAGAATAATTTCCGTACTTTTCCATAAAGGTCGAATGATTACCTCTTGTACGGTCATGCCATTGAGCTGTCCAGAAATATGTTCTTCTCTGAGAGCTGATTCTTGAGGTCCGTATATTTCGGGGTCGAGCTTACTCACTGGGGGGAAAGCCTGAAGCCTCTCGATGGTGACTGGATTCACCCCGGCAATGGCTTGACGGGCAAATTCATCATCTCTCAACCATGCATATTTGTCCTCTGCAAGTTACAGTCACAGTTTACATAAACTCTTTGACATCTTAAGAGCTACAAATTAGGCGCTAAAGGAAAACAAAAGCTACTCACTTGATACAATCTTTGGGAGGTCATATTTGAGCAAACCACCTTCTTGAAATTTGCTGACAGCTTTAGGCAATTGGATTTTGTTCATGATCTCATCATGGAGGCCAAGTTTGAGGAGAAGGCCTTCGCTGTACAAGCTGTCGATGTCTGAGAATCCCTTGAAATCTTTGTTATTCGCGGAGATGTTGGCCATTAATGATGGAATGAGGTTATGAAGCACTGCCTTCAGCCTTCCGGTTGAAAAGGCATTCATCTTCGACTCCTCAAATTGCTCGTCTCTAGGCACATACGTAGGCGTAGGCTTCTCCACTCGGCTCTCAGAATTCATATCTGGTTAATATATAGATGAATCAGAAAAAGAGAGCATACAATGACACAACATATTGCTGAAATTGATCAAGGAGGGAGAGAGAGCTAACCGGTATCAGTTGGAGGGCGCCCTGTGCGACAACGCCTAGGATATGGAATCTTTTCGCCACCAAGAATCGGTCGAGCAAAATCAATCCCTTTGTCGGGATTGCCAAGATCATTGTACACATCGAAATCGTATACTCTATCAGACAATTTTCTTTCACCTTGTCCGTCGCCTCTCAGCTCTCTAAGCTCCTTCTCTCTAAGAGCCTTCAACCCCTCAGGTGTTTCATGGGGCAAATATGGCTGTTGAAATCAAGAAAACTCATTTAATAAAAATCCCATGCAAAAAGGGCACACAGCATTAATAGCTCAAATACTGCATAAATCAGTATAACAAATGAATCTCCAAGAATCAAAACAACACAATTTAGTGAAATTTGCGAAAGGGGAAGAATAGAAAAAGGGCTACATTAGGTATGCAGCTTTCAAAATGAAAATAGTAAAACATGAAATACTACATACATAATCAGAGTAACAAACATGAATTTCCAGAAATAAATCAAAACAACCAATTTAGTGAAATTTCCAAACGGGGAAGAATAAGATAGTACAGAGAAACTCCCATGCAAAAGGGATTACAAGATTAGCTATGCAGATTTCAAAATGAAGATAAAAAAGATCAAATACTACATAATCAATTTATCAAATATATATCTCCAATAATAAGAACAACCAATCAAGTGACAATTTGCAAAAAGGGGAAAATGGAACAGAGAAAACTCCCATGCCAAAAAAGGCTTAAAATATCAGCTATGCAGATTTTAACATGAAAATAGAAGAGATCAAAGCTACATATTGAATAACAAACATAAATCTCCTCAAGATCAAGATCTTGATTTGCTTCAATCCACAAAAAAGACAAACTTTAAGGTCCAGACCATTTTAAAACAACTTGAATCCTAAAATTATATCAGAATTTTTTTCAGAAACAGGCTAATTTCTCAGGGGCAATCGAAATAAATAAACTAAAGTAGCTATTTGTACCTTATTAGTAAAGAAAACTCTTTTTCCAGAATTATTTTTCTTGGGCTGAACCCAAGAACAGCAGGGGAAATGCACAGGACCACATGCAAATCCTTCGATTGTAATACTCTCTAGAAAGAATTCTTTCTGGTGTTTATTAGCCACTGTAATTGCACCAGGAATCCCAAAATTTGAATCCACCACAAATTCTGCTGTATAATTTACCCTCTCAGTTTTGAGGTTTGATTTCTTGGACCAGTCCTTCAACACAGCTTCTTTGCTTTTCTTTGGAGCCTTTGTTTCTAATTATTATCACAAAAAGAAAGTACATTAATTAATGCAAAATCACAAATTTTCATATATAACAATTATAAAAACATTCCAATCATAGAATACACATCATTTCCTCCACCTAACCTTCAACCGCTCAAACAAACACCAAGAAACAGAGAGAGAGAGAGAGAGAGAGAGTTACCACAAAATTGAGACCTTTAAAACTCAAGGCAAGTAGTATCATTTAGAAATTTCATCAAACAGAATATAGTAGTAAATTTTAGAGCAAGAAGAGGAGGAACTTACTAGGATCATAATCGGTGCTGATGAGTTCCAAGACAACATTTCTCCCAATCTTGTCGGTAAAAGCATCCAAATGTTTGACCAAAGTGTCCTTCAAATCCTCCTTGTTCTTGTTCCTCACAGTCACAACTGCCCTAACCTTAAACTTCACAGCTTTTTCAGGCATCACTTTCACCAAATCCAAATCCTCACTGATTGCTGCAACAGGGGTTGTACTCTTCCTTATCACGACTTGTACTCTCCTCCCCTCCAATGGCAGAAAAGATGGGTTTCTCCTCCTCTGGCTCAGAACCAACCTCGTTGATGACGATGAAGCTGCTAGAAATGACGATTTCTCCATTACAGACGAGCCCATGAATTCTCTAGCTAGCGCCATACTTAATCTTTGAAAATCTCTCTCTCTCTCTCTCTCTCCCCCTCACTTGTTGAGTGATGATCCCTTTTGTTGGAGGAGCGAGAAAATGGAAGTTGGAGGGTGATTAAACAGCTTTTGTTAGTGAGAATAAAGGTTCTTTGTCTCTCACTGATTTCTCTCTCTGATCTCTCTCTCTCTCTCTCTCTGTACAATTTATAGATGGACAGGTGATCGAGATGATGGTGAAAGAGCAGAAATATAAGATTTCACCGTCCACACGTTTTTATAATTTTCTAAAACCATGACCACATGCAAAAAAAATAAAGACAGAACACTAATTTGATTCGTTTGTGATTACTTTTATTTGTGAAATATGAATTTTCATGCATTATACTAATAAGATCAAAGGCTGCTGAGTCAAACAAACGAGTTTGGAATTTCGTAGATCCAACGCGGCTCAGGAAGTCCATGTTGAAAGTGCGTTCCACTTTTTGGCTCGTTGGACCATTTTGTCCTCCTGTTTAGGCTAAAATGGCGGTTGTGTCCTTGTGCATCAAAAGGTTTGCATGAAAATTTCCTTTTTTTTAATCATGTCTATTTGGATGATTGCACTTTTTTTTGTGTATTAATTTTTTTATCAATAAATATTGACTTTCTTCTTTACTTTGTTTTGATTTGGGCCTTATATTTATATGTTGCAAATATAGTTGCAGTCAACCAATCAGGGATGATTGCCGAAAAAAGAATTGATGAAGGTGTGTTTTCTTCGATATGTCAAAAAAATAATATTTTATACGAATTTTTTTCACTTAATATAATTTAATTATTTTTAAAGAATGAAACCGAAAAATAATTAATTAGCAATTTAGGCGATGTTGGTGAGATTTAAATTCATATATGGGGGGTTGTCATTCTATAAAATATAAATTAGTACGAACAATTTTGTTTGTTAAAATTCCATCTTTAGTTTTGTATCCAGTTTTATGCAGCACAAAGATCAAATGTAGTTTAAAAACGGATATATGAATATAGTTTTACATGTGATGAATAAAATCCAGTTACTGCCTAGTGCCTAATAATGTGCATGCATGTAAAGTATATTAAATGGAGTTTTATGTTTTATTGCATATAAATGTTAAATTCCGTACTATATATACCCCAATAAATTTACTCACCCCACTAGTTAAACCCGTTTATCGAAGCAATTATAAATCTCTCCAAATTCCTTTTTACTTCATGGATAATTTATATTATTATTTAGAAACTTAGTTGAGTTGAAGAAATTATATATATTACATAAACGTGACCAAACTATATTTATCTACAAACGGAAATTAAAAAAACCCTAAAATCTTCAACAATTCCACTAGTTTGGAATGAGCAAAGCAAATGAATAAAATCATAAATAGGAGTATTTTTTTTATTGGTGGGGCATGGAAGATCCAAAAAGAAAAAGAATTTTACACATTTTGAGTGGTGTGATATTCTTTATTGTGAAGATTGTGGCTTTTTGTGATGATTGGACGGCTAATCTCGAACGTTTCTTGAAATTCTTGTATACGCTTTAATTGATTCCTCTAGTGCACATTTTAGAGTAAAATATTTCAGCTTCACATCTCATAGTTTATTTTTGGATTTATGCTAATAAGGGCATCAATTAGAAAGATTTATACAATAAATATTCTTCACATTTGATACATGTGTGACGTATTTGTTTAATAGTTTACGAGTGGAGCTTTACATTTTAAATATCTTTATATGAAGTATCAATGCACATCATATCTTTAATAAATAAAATTATTTTTTTTCCTCATTTAGCATTCTCTAATCAACCATGCATTTATAAATGCATTTGAGGAGTCCATGGTAACGTGGGAAGGTATTTATTTCTTAATCATTTATTCTTAATTCGAATTACAACTTGAAAAGAAGATGAGAAGGAGAAAACAAAAAATGACAAAAAGAAAGAGTGAGAGAAGGGATGCAATGGTCAATTTAAGCAAACACGAGGGCAGAAAAAGACTTTCACTCCGATTATTAAAGCATAGGCGTGTTTGGATTTCCTTTAATAATAAAACGTGGAAGAAAACACGAAATAGACAATTTTTGCCGGCAGTTTGGCAGCTTCAAAATTAAAAGCAGATTTTAACCATTTTAGTCGCTATTTTCCAATTGCGATTACGTGAGGATTAATTTTTTGTACCTAATTCTGGGTCAATTGAATTTTTCACGAATTGTTGAACTAAGAAAATGAAAATACCATTCTAAATTGGTAATAATTAAGTCTAATTACTACCTAATCCACGGTCATTGGTTTTAATTTTCATAATTGTTTTATCTTTGAATCGTCAAAATGATTAAAAGACTATACAAATTGAGGCTTCGGACCAAGACAGTGCACAATCAGACGCATCATTCGAATTAAGTAAGATTGAATGATTTAAGAATGTTAAATAGTTGTCATATCACTAGAACTTTTCAATTATGTGTTTTGAATATCTAAATCGGTTGACTAAAAAAAATATTGAATTTTATATACGTGCAACAAAATGGAAAAAGAACTAATCAATTCAAACAATGGGCAATAGGTCTCGGACAGGACTTGATATTCCATAAGGATAATTTAAACTTTTAATTGCAATTTGTCTTAAAGAGTAGTGATATTTGGGACACCTAGTGTCCGAACACTAATTGATTTTTGAGGGAAAAGCTGGTCGATTTGTACATTATATCGGTTCGGTTATTATTATTATTTTTTTTTGTGTCAATTATGACCCTAAGCTTATTTTTCTTCCTTAATCATTATATTTAGGCGGTTTATTTTTGCCCAATATTAATTGTTTGACGTTTTTTTCGCCCCAATATTATTTTTTCCAATATTCCCTTTTTTTGCCCATAAAAAATGATATGTTTTCGAATCCATGACCTCTTGAAAGAGGACAAGATATTCTTACCCACCAGACCAACCACCTATCTTGTAAGATATTTAGAATTTATTATACATAAATACATTCTTAACTCTCTCTCCATTTGCAATTATCTTTATTATTTTTTGAGAGATAATTGTCTTAATTTGTAATGTATATGTTCCGAATTTAATGTAATTTTTATATTTATTTTATTTATGTATGTAATTTTCGAACTAAATCAATAAAATTGTATTCTTGAGTTTTAATTAATAAAATTTGTATTTTTTTAACTTATCATTTATGTTATTTTTAATTATTAGTTTATGTAATTTGTTTTTTCTATTGATATACTTTTATGCTCTTAATTAATTAAAAATATAGTTTTACAAAACTAATTCTATGTTACCAACCAATGAAATTGGGCATATTAGAATGGAATTAACTTTCAACTTCCCTACACTATTATATAATTGATAAAAGTATTATGCTATTTGTTTTAATTTTACAAGACTATTGTTTTAATTTTACAAGACTATATTGTAATTGGTCAAATTAGTTGAAAATTGACTTTCAATGTTACTAGTTTAGTTAGTCAAAATATCATTTTATTGGTTTTAATTTACCTACACTATAGTAATTGGTCAATTTAGACTAAAATATTTTTAAATTTCAATTTCACTGCACTATCCTCTAATTGATAAAAAAAAAAATATGTTACTCATTACACTTTAGTGTAGCTATTCAAATTAAAATGAAATTAATTTTCAATTTCACTATAGTACATTATAGTGTAATTGGTCAAATTAAAATGAGATTAACTTTCATTTTCACTATAGAATATTCTAATTGTATCAAAATATAATGTTGTTGGTTTTAATTTCACTTTTCATCTAGACAATTAGGTAAACCTAAACTTTTCATTAATTAAAAACCAAACAATAAATTAATTGAAAAAAAATTACATAATCTAAAAATTTAAAAGTACATAAATTATAAGTTTGAAAATTAAAAATAATTTTATCAAAATAAAAATTTACAATTTTAGTAATTAAAATTCAAAATACAAATTTTGTTACTTAAAATTCAAAATTTACATAAATAATAATTAACAAAATTAATGAAATATAAAAGCACATAAAGTTCGAACTATTGTTTCTAAAAAACAATTAATATAATCGAATATAGAGGGAGAGAGTTATAAGAATGCATTTATATATGATAAATTCTATATATCGCACAAGTTAGTTGTTGAATTTATACATAATAAATATGTTGCACAAGTTAATTTGTTGGTCTAGTGGTTAGGAAACCTTATACTTTTTCAAAAGGTCAGAAGTTCGAATTCTATTACCAACATTCCAATTCGTATTGCCAAAAAAAACGAAATTTTATATAACAATGGAAATAAATCATTTATTTATGTATAAAAAGCACAAAATAATTATGAAAATAAAATAAAATTGGAATTTTGTTGTAAATATTGAGTGACACCCAATCAAGTGGGTTGCTTGGTGGCCAAGTAATTAGTTACTTGATGACCAAGACTCTAGTTGCTTGATGACCAAGTGACGTACCCTAAACATGCTCCATGTACCACTATAAATAGAAGTTTTATTCCTCAAATGGAATACACACAAGTCACACACTCTTCTTCTCTACTCTCTAGTAGTTCTCTTATCTCTTTATCTAGTTTATAACATGTTATCAGCACGATTGTTCTACCTCTCTTGATCATCTCCTTCACAGCTAGAAGTTCTTCAAATCCCAGAAGCACGAAGCTCTACCTCTCTCGATCCACCCCTTCGATCGTTGAAGAACGACTCTTTAACCACGAGTCTCCAACCACTTAAATTAAATTGAAGGTATGCCATAGGAAAGAATCGTGTCTTTCCAACGAGGTACAAATTTATTTTTAGTCTGAAAATCTCAATTACTTTTCATGTATGTATGCTTCATTTTTAATCTTGAATCGTGATTCCATGAGGAAATACGAATAATCTTGAAAATTTATTGATGCTATTTGAGTAGCACAAGTAATATTCCTGAAGAATATTACATTCAAACTTTATATTGATGCTATTTTCAAGTAATATTCCTGAAGAATATTACACTCAAATCGTATACTAAGAAAATAGCCCAAGTAATATTCCTGAAGAATATTACAAGCCCCGAAGAACAAATATTTGGATAATGTATTAATCCTTAATTCTTTTGTGCAGAGTTGCACGGATAGCAAATATAGCCAAACTTGAGTTCATTGCTCTTGATATCTCGGGCAAGAATTATATGTCATGGGCACTTGATACTGATGTTCATATGATCTCAAAGGGTCTGGGGGAGACAATAAAAGAAGGAAATAATGCATTCGAATAGGATCGCGCTAAGGCACTAATTTTCCTTCGTCATCATCTTCACGATGACTTAAAGATTGAGTATCTGACTGTCAAAGATCCAAAAGAATTGGATAAACCTGAAAGAAATGTTTGATCATCAAAGCATGGTTGTCTTTCCTAAATCTCGTGACAAGTGGATGCATCTTAGACTGCAAGACTTTAAGTCTGTGAGTACTTATAATTCTAAATTATTCAGAATTATTTCAAAGTTAAAACTATGTGGAGAAAATATCACTGATGCTGATATGTTTGAGAAAACATTCTCCACTTTTCACGCCTCTAATGTATTGTTACAACAACAATATAGAGAGCGAGGTTACAAAAAGTACTCTGAACTAATATGTTGCTTGTTGGTTGTCGAGCAAAATAATGAATTGCTCATGAAAAATCACGAACTCCGCTCCACTAGTTCCGATGCATTGCATAAAGCCAATGCAACTTTCCACCATGAAAATGGTCGTGGGAACCAACGTGGAAGAGCGCGTGGGAGAGGACGTGGATATGGTTGCAGTCGTGGACGCGGTAAACCAAATGATGCAACCTCTAGCAACAAAAGATAGAGAACATCCTACGAGCATTATTCATTCAAAAAGAAAGGTGCATATCATAGATGTGGCATGACCGGACATTGGGCACATACCTGTCGTATGGCGAAACACCTTGTGGATCTATATCAAGATTCAATCAAGGGGAAAGACAAGAAGGAACCCAATGTCATTGACTTTGACAATTCAATTGATACTACTCATTTAGATGTCCCGACTTCTTTGTTGATCCAATAATAGATAATATGGATTTGTATGTTGGTGGTGGTATGTTAGAAGATAATAATATGGACATTGTTTAGTCATTTATCATGAGTTTCAAATTAATAAAAATATTTTGCTGATTTCAGTCATTATTTTCGTTAAAATCAATTACTTATTTCTTTTTCAAAATAATTGATCTTCTTTTAAAATATTTTCAGAAATTCAAATGGAATCTTATGATATTTGTCTTGCTGATAGTGCCACCACACACACTATTATTCAAAAGAAGAAGTATTTTATTAAGTTAACATTAGCTGAGGATAATGTTAACACGATATCAGGTGCATCAAACATCATTGAAGACTCTGGAAGAGCTTGTATCATTTTGCCAAATGATACTAAATTAGATATTGAAAATGTCATGTATTCTAGTAAGTCTAAAAGGAACTTACTATGTTTCAAGGATATTCGCGGTAATGGATACCACATTGAGACTATAGCAGAAGGTGACAATGAATATCTTTGCATAAATTCTTTTGTGTCTGGCTATAAACAGACAAAAGAAAAATTATCAACACTACCTTCTGAAATGTATTATATATTCATAAAGGCAATTGAGACAAATCATGTCATGAACATGAAGCTCAATGACACAAAAAGCTTTATGCTTTGGCATGATAGATTTGGACATCATGGAGCTACTATGATGCGTCGGATAATTAATAATTCACATGGGCACAATATGAAGAATCAAATGATTCTTATGACAAATGAATTCCCATGTGATGCTTGTACGCAATGCAAGTTAGTCATTAGACCTTCGTATATGAAGATTAATGTGGAGTCTCCATCTTTCTTGGAAAGAATTCAAGAAGATATTTGTGGACCTATACATCCACCATGTGGACCTTTTCGATACTTTATGGTATTGATTGATGCCTCTTCTAGATGGTCGCATGTATGCTTGTTTTCTACAAGAAATGCAGCATATGCTAGACTACTTGCCCAAATTATAAAGTTAAGAGCTCAATTTTCAGACAATTCTATTAAGAGAATTCGTCTTGATAATGCTAGTAAGTTCAGGTCTCAAGCATTAGAAAATTACTGTATGGCTATTAGAAATTAGATTGAACATTCAGTAGCTCATGTCCATACTTATGAAGTCGAAACTCCCAATTATTGCTTTGAGTCATGCCGCAACATTAGTTCGAATAAGACCATCGTCTAATCATGAATATTCCCCGATGAAAATTATGCCTGGTCGAGAACCTAATGTTTCTCACTTATGAACTTTTGGTTGCGCGGTTTATGTTCCAATTGCACCCCACAAAGAACAAAAATGGGTCTCTAACGAAGGCTTGGGATATATGTTGGATTTGATTCACCCTCGATTATAAGAAATATTGAACCTTTGAAGGGTGATTTATTTACTGTACGATTTGCAGATTGTCATTTTGATGAAATGACATTTCCAACATTAGGGGGAACAAATCTACATCCAGAAAAGCACAGGAAAATATCTTAGAATGAGAAAAGTTTGTCACATTTTGATTCCAAAAGTAATCAATGTGAACAAGAAGTTGAAATAATCATTCATTTGCAAAATATTGCAAATCAAATTCCTGATGCTTTTGTAGATACAAGAAAAATGACACAATCTTACATACATGCTGCAAATACTCCAGCTAAAATTGATGTCCCTAAAGGACAAATAGCTTTGCCAGCAAATGAGTCTAAAATTCGTAAAAAACGTGGTCGACCACTTGGTTCCAAAGATTTTGTACCTAGGAAAAGAAAGAGGCAAGATGGAAACCAAACAATGACAAAAATGATTGATCAATCAAATCAAACTAATGTAATTCCTGAAGAATTACATGTGACTAATCAATCAAATAAAAGTGATGTAATTTCTGAATAATTACAATTATCTGAAAATCATGAGATCTCAATAAATTATGCATCCTCTTATCAGATACTGGAGAGAGAAAATATCATCGTGGATGATATATTTGCCTTTCATATAGCTCATCAAATTTTAAATGAGGATCCGGATCCTGAACTACAATCTGTTACTGAATGTAAACAGAGAAATTATTGGCCAATGTGGAAAGGAGCTATAGAAAGGGAATTGAATTCTTGTGATAACCGGAAAGTTTTTGGACCTATAGTCCTAACTCTGGCATCTTAAATCTCTGTTGGATACAGATGAGTCTTTGTTAGAAAGACAAACGAGAAAAATGAAGTTACGAGATATAGACCAAGGCTCGTAACACAAGGTTTCTCTCAAAGACTAGAAATTAATTATGAGGAAACATACTCTCCAGTAATGAATGCGATTACTTTCAGATTTTTTATTAGTCTGGCTGTGTCACAAAGGCTTGATATGTGCCTTATGGATGTAGTAACTACATATCTATATGGGTCATTGGATAATGAGATATACATGAAAATTCCTGAAGGATTTAAAATGTCTGAAGTATTAAAGTCAAAACCTAAAAGTATGTTTTCGAATAAACTGCAAAAATCATTATATGGGTTGAAACAGTCTGGACGTATGTGGTATAATAGACTGAGTGAGTATCTTTTGAAAGAAGGATATAAGAATGATGATATATGCCCTTGTGTTTTCATAAAGAAAACCGAAAATGAATTTGCAATCATAGCAGTTTATGTTGATGATCTGAATTTAATTGGGACTCTTGAAGAGCTCAATAATCTGCTGAATATTTAAAGAAAGAATTTGAAATGAAAGATTTGGGAAAGACAAAATTTTGTCTTGGATTGCAAATTGAATGCATCCGAGAAAGAACGTTTATTCATCAATCCACATACACAGAAAAAGTGTTAAAACGCTTTTACATGGATAATGCTCATCCATTAGCATCACCAATGGTCATTAGATCTCTTGATATAAAGAAAGATCCATTTCGACCTATTGAAGATGGTAAAATGATATTTGGCCCTGAAGTACCGTATCTAAGCGCGATTGGAGCATTAACTTATTTGACTAATAACACTAGAGCAAATATATCTTTTTATGTAAATCTTCTCACAAGATATAGCTCTGCGCCCACTTTGAGACATTGGAATGGTGTTAATCACATTCTAAGGTATCTAAAGAGTACCATTGATCTTGAATTATTTTATTTAGAAAGTTCTGATCAATGTCTTATAGGGTATTCAGATGCAGGTTATCTATCTAATCCACATCAAGCTAAGTCTCAAACTGGCTACGTTTTTACAAGTGGTGGAACTGTTATATCATGGAAGTCTGTGAAGCAAACCTTGACTACAACATCCTCAAATCATTCTGAGATTATTACAATCCATGAAGCAAGTCGAGAGTGTGTATGGTTGAGAAATATGACAAGCCATATCCAAGAGTCATGCGGGTTAGTTTCATCAAAGGCCAACCCAACTATTTTGTATGAAGACAATCACTACAAGAAAAATGGAAATAGACTACACGTAATAGACAACGGGGATTTCGTTCATGTTGTCTATATTAATATAGACGACGGTATTTGTTGTCCCCGTCGTCTATAAGCGTTCAAATAGACAACGGGGACTAATCCCCGTCGTCTATTAGCGCTTTCTGAGAGATATAGACAACGTGTATAATTTCCCGTCGTCTAATACACAATAGACTACGGTACTTCCCCGACATCTATTACCGCCTATTTTTTACGGTTATAGACTACGGGGGATTAAATCCCCGTCGTCTCTACAAAACGTAAAACGATGTTGTTTTATTTTATTTTCATATTTCTATTTTTTTAATTAAAAAAAAAACAAAATCCCTAATTCCCTAAAATTGAAATCGCCTCCCTCTTCTTCTCATTGTCTTCTCCGGTGCTCTCCCCCCTCTCGCCGCCTTTTGCCACCGCTACCCATCTATCCTACTCCCGCTCATTCTCTTCATCCTACAAAATTCTAAATACGTCGGAGAAATCCCTGTCTCCTACCCCGTCGTCGGCTCCTGCTTCGCCATCCGCCAGAACGAGCGGCGCGTGCAGTGGATCTCCGACGCCATCACCTCCACGCCGACACTCACCTTCACGCTCCGCCGCCCCTTTGTAGAAATAATGTTCAAGTGTAGTTGGGTGGATAGTAATGGTGGAATTAGAGTTGATGATCTCGGCTTTACATTGGTAAATCTTAGTAGAATTGGTTTCAAATCTGATTCATTTATCTTGGGAAGTCAAGCGAAACAGGTCTTTTATGCTGAAGACCCTCAAAATGGTGCATGGTCTATTGTGCTCAATGTTCCAAGTGTAGCATACACTGAAGAAATTGATGATGATGATATTAGTGATTTTGCTATTCACCATCAATATTTCAGTAAAGGAATGCCACCTATAGATATTACTAATGAAAGTGATCAATCATATGTTCGCCCAGATTGTGATGGAACTTGGATAGATAATAATAAAATTGATGAATATTGATATGGTATTTTTTCTATATGTTTAAATAATACTTTTCATTTTGTTTGACATTGACATATTCTTATAAATCATTTCTAACTTTTATTATATTGTAGGTTACCACTAAACATGGCATCGTCTGGAGCTGGTGGTTCTAATAGTATGGAGCAAAACTCTGGTGGATCAAAATCTTCAAGAGGCCCCAAAGGAAAAGTGTATATGGATAGATTAGCTGTGCAAAGGGGTAAAGGACTTAAGACAGATGTTACTTTTGATGTTTTTGGCAAACCTGTTGGGAAAGCGCATGCGGAGTTTGAAAGTTTCTTAGGTGTGCTTGCTAGAAGGTATATTTCAGTTAAGTTTGAGCTATGGAAGCAAGTGCCAGAAGAGGCGAAAGAAGTGCTATGGGATTGTATGAAAGTAAGTATTTGTGATATTCTTTACATTAATAATATCATTATTTGGAATAAACTTACTTTTGATTGATAATTATTTATGTAGTTGAATTTTAACATTGACGATACATGGAAAAAAAATGCTTAAGCTTGGCAAATATAAAGTGGCGTCAATGGAAGTCAACCCTCTTCAAAAAATACATTGCTTCATATGAGAATATGCTTAATATGCAGCTGCAACCTCCACCAGGTGAAGAAATTACTGCAGAGGATTGGAAGGAGTTTGTCATTCTTCGTAAGGCTGATGAAGCTAAGGTAAAATAAGTTTAATTATTTTTACTTATTTTCATTATCTGTATGTATGTAATTAATATATCTAGATATTTTTGATTACTTGTATTTTGTAGAAAAAAAGTCAAGAATTGAAGGCTCGCCAAGCAATGAATTTATACCCTCATTGTCTTTCACGCAAAGGATATGCAGGATTACGTGAAGAAATGGTTTGATATACATAATTTGGGTACATTTCACTATGTTATATTTTTGTTGTTATAATAATTTTTTGCTTTTAGAAGGATCAATTGACTGGAAACCCGCAAGTGGATAGAGCACTTTTGTGGAAGAAAGCTAGAGAAAACAAGTAGGGGGGGGGGGGGGGGGGGGGTTCATAGTGAAAGCTTGACAGAAGCAGCTATGAGGATTGTAAGAATAAAAGATATAATCTACTACTAATATAATTTATATTTTTAAATTTATTGATATTGACTTATTTGGTTTAAACACTATAGGATGACTACATACGACAAAATGATGAAGGTGTGCTTTCTGAAAAAGGGAGTGATGATATTCTATCGCAAGCACTACAAAAACCTGATCATTCTGGTCGTGTGCGGGGTGTCCCGAGTGGTGTCACTCCAACACTTTACTTCAATCTCAGCCAAAAAATGTGTAGTGGAGTGGATAATAGAGTTGTGCAAGAGATGAAAAGTTTCTTTGGGCAACAAATGGCTGAAATGAACGCAAAGATCGTTGACCTCCAACAACAAATGATGAAGAAAGATCTTGAAGCGAAGAACAGTTGTTCAGTGAAGAATCAAATGGTTGATGATATTGATAATGTGGAAGAAGTTCTTCGTGAGAATGTAGCTACTGTAAAAGTACCAAAAAAAGGTATGTATGCGCATATTTACATTATTTTCTGATCTCTAAATTGTTAACTATTCAACCCTCCATTTTTTGGAAAAAAGTTGTCCAAGTAAGCCGCCCAAGTTGGAAGCAACAAATGTACCCAAGCAATTGAAGAATTTGCACAAATATGCTAGGCATGCTCTCACCGGTGGTTTGAGGATTCGAATTGAAGTGGATGATGATGTATTCGGCGATGAGCACGTCATATATCTCTTCTTTGATGACATTAATCACATGTGTGCATTGGAGCCTATTCCAGCATCATGTTTATGTGTCTACATATGGTGAGATGTTCTTAATTTAATTAAAGTCTTTTACATACATACATACATACATACATGTGTATATATATATGTGTGCGCGCTTAATAATTTTGAAGTTAATTTTGTTGTGAGATTTTGTAGGCATTTGTATAAGGAATGTGAGAATGCAAACCTTCTTCATAGATTTCGATTTGTTAATCCATACAAAATATCACACAATCTGAATGTTGGTCCACAAGAAAAAGCAAATATTATATTCGAAAGGATGATTGGTACAAAGCCTAATCAACTTATTCTTTTGCCATGTAACGTGGGGTACGTGAAAACTAATTATATTTAAGTAAAATGATTGTGCATTGTAGTCAAAGTTTAATTAATTACATGTCTATCTTGTTAGTTACTATTGGATTCTTATGGTGATTGATCCACATAAAGAGACTTTATACGTGTTGGATCCATTGAGAGATGAAGCTCATGTTGAGGAATGGAAGAACATCTTGATACTGTAAGTTTCAAAGTGGTTGTGATGAATTTATGTATAGGGCAGATTTTTTGGAACTTGAAGGAGTTTTTTTTTTTTCCAATTTTTAGGGCTCATAGACAATTAAATATGAGCATCGCCAAAAGGGGAAAGATGGCTCCATTTTGGGAAGTGATCAAGGTATGAAACTCTTAATGCTTTTTTGAAGATTAATCATATGGTTGTAAATGGTGTTGGTTATATTATGACATTTCGTATAGTGTCAACAACAACCCGATGGACAATAATGTGGATTCTAAGTAATGGGCTACATTAAAGATATTGATGGTCCCGATACGAGTTACTGGTGTATGGGGGGGGGAATACACCAGTTAGGATTTTAAAACTAAACTCTTGAAAATTACTTCAACCGAGTAAAAAGACTCAGTTGGAATCTCACAGCTGAGTAAGCAACCTCAGCTGGAAGAGTGGTGCTGTGCGGAATGTGGTGGAAATTAACAACTCGTAAAACAACTCACGCTTTTGTGCAAGGTCGGTCAAAAACCAAGACAGTTGACAATGCTAAGATCAGTTTGTATGCTGGTTAGAAGGTCAGTTGAATATGCAAGAAATAAACAAAATAAACACCAGCACACAGAGATTTACGTAGTTCGGAGAAACCTCCTACGTCCACGGGGAGTTGTGAGTCCACACAACTCTGTCCAAGTTCTTCTGGACAAACCACACAGCTTACGCGGGCTGTGCAACCGTTAAGGATAAGTTTGCGGGTACTTATCAACCTTACAGATTAGTTTACGGGTACTAATCAACCTGTCTACTCAGTTACGGGAAGAGTAGGGTCCTAAAACTTTTTCAGGTATGAAAGATAAGGTTCCAACTAACAGCTCGAACAAGAAGTGAGCTGGGATCTAACACTCTACGAACTCTCACAAAGTGATATTCTCAAGGTTCGATCTAAAGACACTCAGACACAATCTAATGCTCTAGAACTCTCAACAAGTGATGTTCTTAGAGACTAAATCTAATTCAGCTCGAGTAAGGAATATAGTTCTTTCTTTCGCTCTGTCTCGTCTCGTGTGTCTTCTCTTGTGTGTCTTCCACTTTTCTCCAATGAATGGAAGCCTCTATTTATAGGCAGAGAGAATCAACTAGCCGTTGGAGGAGCTGTTGATCTCTGTTCTTTGATAGCGATGGCTTGTCTCTCATCTCTGCAGACTTTCCCGATATGGCATCTGTGCTCTTCTGCTTTCCATCTGAGACAGCCTTGTGTTGGGCCAGATGGGGTAATGACTGAACGGTCAAACCCTCACGTAACTTGCTTTTTGAAATTCAAATTTAAACCTTTGTTCGTCAACCTTGGTCAGACGGTTGAGAAGCTTGATCTTTATCTGAGTGGTCTTCAGCTGATGTTCTATCTGAGAGCTTCTGTCTGATTAGGAACGGTTGAACTCTCAGCTGACTTTGAACTTCATCTTGTTGATCTTAACTGATTGAGTTTACAACTGATGTTCCAACTAGAACGCTCAGTTGTCCTTCTTGTATCTGACTCTGCTCAGTTGGCTTTGAACGCTCAGTTGTATTCCTTACAACTGATGTTCTCTTGTAGCTTTTCCCTTTTTATTTCTTGTCGGATGAACGCTCAGTTGTCTTCCTTACAACTGATGTTCTATCGTAACTTCCTCCTTTTTTCAATGTTAGGATCTTTTGCATCTTCATCCTTTAAACTCTCAGATGTGAGTCTTCTCCTTTGAGTTGCTCAACTGATGTTCTAACTTGTGAACGCTCATTTGATGTTGCTTCCTTCATCTGATGTTCTGACCGAGAGATTGTGACTTCCCCATTATAATTCACATCTATTGAACACTCAGTTGTCTTCCTTACAACTGATGTTCTATCTGAGTGAAGCCTTGTTGCCATCTTCAGCTGGAGAACTGTAAAGATAAAATCTTAACTTTGCTCAAACAGCGAGCCTAACTACTAACTTTAGGATTTGACAACATCTACTCAGTTGGGGTCAGTTAGTTTTGGAATTCATCAAAACTCTTACTAACAAATTTCCCAACAGATATCATTGAAAATGAAGGATCTATCTCCCCCGTCCAAATGTCTTCACTTGTAAGTTCATTTTACTTTCAAGGTTCCATTATTTTTATGATCTAATTTTGTTTTTATTTTTATTTATTTCTAGTTTACCCAAGGATATTATTCAAAAGATGAAATTGATGAAGTGCGAACGGAGTGGGCTGATTTTGTTGAAGAATTTACCGAATGATGATGGTAAGTTTGTTACCATTTTTTTATTATTTTCATCTTGTATTAAATTTTGAGATATTTCATGTAGTAGTGATTTTTTAATTTTAGATCATATAGATGGAAGCCACTTGGATGCATGGATTGATAAGGCTTGGTTGAGTTGTGATGATGGTAATGGAATGTTGAAGATATTGTTTGTTTTGGAGACCAAAACAATATAAACATTCATATTTATGTATTTTAAGACTAGTTGTAGAACATGGAATGAATGTGAAACGCTTTATTGTATGACGTTGAGTTTATAATGTAATGAAGTTTTTTGAAATTTATGATTTGTGATGTTTATGATATTATAAATAGATTGCATTAGAAAATAATATGAAAAAATAATATTTGTGAATAGACAACCATACAATAGACAACGGAAGAATGATATACTGTTACCTATTAGTACTAAAGACGACGGGCAAAATACGTTGTCTATACAAGAAAAACCGTAGTCTATGTATTTACAAGACAACAGAAATTTCGGTTATAGACAACGGGGAATCCCCGTCGTCTATAACTATTATAGACAACGGGTTATCCCCGTCGTCTATATCCTAATACACAACGGGGAATCCCGTCATCTATAGCCTAAAAGACAACGGGGAATCCCCGTCGTCTATAACCGCCCCCTATAGACTACTCGGCTATAGACTATGGAGAATTTTGTTAAAGACTATGTGTTTCCCCGTTATCTATAACCATTATTCTTGTAGTGAATGCTGCTTGCATCGCACAACTCAAGGAAGGTTACATCAAAGGTGATAGGACGAAGCACATTTCTCCCAAGTTTTTCTACACACACTATCTCCAAAAGAGTGGTGATATCAACGTTCAACAATGATGAACTCATATTTGTGTCCATCTTTTCTTGTTTCTTTCTTGTGTTTTTAATCTTTATCGAGTCATTATGTGTCTGGGAGGATACGCAAGTCGAGAGATAGTGTGCAGGAGAAGAACAGGTGGATGCTGGGCAAATCCGATGGAAAATCTGTTGTTGAGATGGTGATACGATGCGAATGGGCATAGGGCTGGAAGCTTGTAGCTGGGCAACATCAGAATATCCAATCTACAAGTCAGGAAGCACCTCCCCATATCCTTAAGCCAACAGACAGAGTACTCGGAGGAGCCAGGATCATGGTCAAAACCGGAGGCAATTCAGGATGCAGACGATGAAGGGCAGGATGCGAGTCGGACCAGCAGTAGCAGCAGATTTCTTTTCCTTCAAGGAAGATGATAAGGATCAGATGTTTCCTTCCTTATCCTAGCTGAGCCAAATCATAGAAGATATCTACCACGCAAGGAAAGAATGATCGTGCATGCGAAGGAAAGAGAGAGAGGCGAAGGTTATGATATGCATGGGAAGAATCCTTATTCAACAAGGAAACTTCCCTAAACCTTAGAATCTCATCGCCTATATATATGGCCGATTCTATCATGTAAAAGAGCTCTTCGATTCAGTAGTTTAGATTAGTTCTGCATTCTAGGTTGAGAGAAAGTGAGGAAGAAACAAGTCCTAAGGGCAATTTACTTTTATTTCGTATTTTACTGCTTTAAGTTAGTTGTTGGCGTGAAGCCAAGACCCTGGTTGCTGACTACGCTTTTGGGCAGCAACCCCTTTCCAGATATATGCTAAGTATGCTTTTCTTTATTTGCTTTGTGTTCTTATTTAATATTATGTCTAGCTAAGTTTATTGTTTGGGTTGGATGTAGATGAAGTGATTCTAAATTACTCGTTCAAACTTGTGAGGTCTAATTGTGTTAGTTCGTTAATTGATTTTGTTCCCGAAACACTTAGGATTAATTCTAGACTTAATTGATATTGAAGTTGATTGATCACCATCTAGATATTGAGATTAAGTCATCAACAGAAATTGGGATCAATACGAGAGTGTCTTTCGTGCCCAAGAAGGTAAAGGGTGTTGGAGAGCAGTCGGTATTGACCTACCTCTTGGCTGTTTTGGGTCTATTTATTCTTAATGCCTGTTGGGCAGCATCGTTACTGAAGTGTCTTCGTGACTTTGCTGATCAAGAGAGGAGATCTAGCCTTCAGGTCAAGATCTGTAAAATTTATTAGACATAGGTTAAGTGTGTTAGCATCGTGACTTCGTGACCTTAGGGTGTTAACTAATCTTTGCCTTAAACCAAGTGATAAAATTAGTTAATTGAATATTTTTGCACCGATGAACGAGTAAAGAGTAATTAGGATCATGGATTCGAAACCCAATCTAAACTCTTTTGTTATTTGATAGTTTTACTTGTTGAGTTCAGGTTCGCGATCAAAACCCTTTTGTTGAACAACATCAGAAGAGCAAATTACGCCGAGTCTCTTGGGTACGATCCCGCTTGCCGCTGACTACTACCTTGTTGGGCAAGAGGTGTTATAAATATTATTTGTGCGAAGTGTGTGATGACAGCGCTCCGTCAAACAAATTCGCTCAAGTGACAATTTGGCGGACTTATTCACAAAGGCATTACCAACATCAACATTCAGAAAGTTGATACATAATATCGGCATGCGTCGACTCAAAGATCTACAATGATCTCAAGATCAGGGGGAACAGTTGTACTCTTTTTCCTTCGACTAGATTTGTCCCACTGGGTTTTACTAGCAAGGTTTTAATGAGACAACATTTGTTTAGGAATCTGTCACTCAAGGGGGAGGGTTGTAAATATCTATTAGTTGAGTAACATCCAAGCAAGTGGGTTTCTTGATGGCCAAGTAATTAGTTACTTAATGACCAAGACTCTAGTTGCTTGATGACCAAGTAACGTACTCTAAACATGCTCCATGTACCACTATAAATAGAAGTTTTAGTCCTCAAATAGAATACACACAAATCACACACTCTTCTATCTACTCTCTACTATTTCTCTTATCTCTCTATCTAGTTTATAACAAATTTCAAATTTTGAAATGGAAAAATTTATCCTTCATTAATAAGGATGTGGCGGGGGTTCGAAGATTATTCTCAAAAAAAAAGGGAAGGGTATATTAGAGAAAAAAAACAACTTAATTTAAGGAATTATCAAAATTAATTAGATCTTTAATATAATTGTCACTGGTGTCTAGACACCTAGTGTTCAAAAGTCTTTAATGTGTATTAAAATTGATAACATTTTCTCATTATCTTTTTACCATGGCTACAATAATCGATATAAAGAACCATATAATAAATTAAGGTAATATAGGGGTTTGAAAAAGGAAATATATTCTAATTTGGGAATTATTATTTCTGTGTGTTCACTTGTTGGTAAAAGGAGGTTAAATGAGGTATAATATTATTTTACTTCCTTATATCTTGTTTGGTTGCGATTTAAGAAAAATTGGGGCAGGAAGTATAAATTTTCGGGCAATCCCTTTCACCTTGCCCGGAGTATAAATTTATACCTCCAAAATGGAGGTATAATATTATACCTCTCATGTGTTTTAAGCATTTCCTCCTTTATCCATCAATTTCATCCCAAGTCAATAAGATATAAACATTATGGTCCCCTCTTGAGAGTATAAATAAGTATATTATCCCTCCAACCAAACAAGATATAAAACTTGTGGTACCCACAATAAAGTATAAATTTATACCTCATAATATTATCCCTCCATTTAGAGGTATAAATTTATACTCCCAAGTGAACACACCCTTAGAGGAAATGTGACTATTTCTATTTTTTACTAGTTAACTTTTTTTTAAACGCGTGTGGCTAGTTACAGTATGTACTACTTAGGATCAAATTATGCAGAAAATTGAGGGATTCTATAAAGGTCTTATGGGAAGTACAGCTGAGTCACTACCCATGGTGGATAAAAGTGTAATTGAGAGAGGCCCTACTTTGACAGGAGAGATGCAACAAATGTTGATGGCACCTTTCACCTCACAGGAGATTAAACAAGCCCTTTTCAGTATGAATCCTCAAAAATCTCTTGGAATAGATGGTTTCAACGCATTCTTCTTTCAACATTGCTGGAGTAAGGTTGGAGTAGATGTGACTCAAGCAATAAAAGAATTCTTTGAAACAGGTTTCTTCCTGATCCAATTAATATCACTCTTATTACTCTGATTCCTAAAGTTGCAAATGCTAGTAGAGTGAAGGAGTTTAGACCAATAGCTTGCTGCAGCATGTTATATAAAATCATCTCCAAGACTCTTTGCTAATAGAATACAATGGGTGCTTGATAAAATTGTTAATGAGTCTCAGTCTGCATTTGTGAAAGGGAGGATTATTTTTGATAATATCCTTCTTAGTCATAAATTGGTGAAAGGGTATGGGAGGAAATATATATCTCCTAGATGTATGACTAAAATCGACATTCAAAAGACATATGATTCTGTGGAGTGGCCTTACTTGAAGCAGTTATTTTTAGAACTTGGATTTCCTTATAGGTTTGTACAGTGGATTCTCCAGTGTGTTCAGACAGTAGCTTATTCGATTAATATAAATGGAGAAATCACCAAACCTTTCCATGCAAAGAGAGGATTGAGGTAGGGTGACCCTATGTCCCCATATTTGTTTGTTCTAAGCATGGAATACCTCAATAGATGCCTATTGAAACTTCAAACTGAGAAAAATTTTCACTTCCATCCTAGATGCAAAAGAGTTGGTCTAATACACTTATGTTTTGCGGATGGTCTTCTCTTGTATTCAAGAGAGGATGTAAGCTCTATGAGGCAATTGAGGAAGGCTTTCACTCAGTTTTCTAAAGCATCAGGCTTACATGCCAATCAAGTAAAAAGTTGTCTCTATTTTGGTGGGGTTGATCGCCATGTTCAGAATCAGATTCTTGAAGAATCTGGAATGCTAAATGGAGAGCTCCCCTTTAAGTATTTAGGAGTTCCTTTAACAACAAAGAAACTCTCCACGCTTCAATGCCAATCTCTAGTGAAGAAGATAATGGAGAGGATCGACAGTTGGGCCTCAAAACTTCTCTCCTATGCAGGAAGACTTCAACTGATTAAGTCTGTCCTCATAAGTGTGCAGAATTATTGGAGTCAGGTGTTCCTTCTACCTAAGAAGATTATTACTGCAATCCAAACTGCCTGTAGATGCTTTTTATGGACAGGGAAATCAGGCCTCTCCAAACGGGCACTTGTTGCATGAGACTATATGTGCCAAGTTAAGAATTCAGGGGGGTGGAATCTCACCAATCTACATCTTTGGAATCCAGCGGCATTATGCAAGATGCTTTTGTGTATAGCTAATAAAAGAGATAAGAAATAATGACATGCTCTCGATGCCAATCCCAAAGGTAGCTTCGTGGGTGATCCAAAAAATCCTTGGAGCTCGACAATATCTTCTGCAGACGACAATGGGGACTGGCATTATGGAGCAAGAGAATTGCTCCATCAACCAGATATATAAAGCTTTGAGAGGAAGTACGGAGAAGGTAAGATGGGCTAAACTTCTTACTCAGAACCATGCCCCTCCCAATTATATTTTCATCTCGTGGTTGGCTGTGTTGGGAAGACTTTCAAGTGTAGATCAGCTATCCAGATTTGGAGTTGTGTGTGATCCAATTTGTGTTCTGTGTACAACAGAAAATGAATCTCATCATCATCTCTTCTTCTTATGTGATTTTTCTGGAAAAGTTTGGAAGGTAATATTGGAGTGGTGTGGCATGCAGTATTCTGCTCGTGGATGGGAAGACGAGAAGAGATATATGCAAACCCAATGCAGATCAAAAACTGAAAGCCAAATGATGTATCGAGTAGTTGTCTCTATAGTGCTGTATAATGTGTGGAAGGAGAGGAATTACAGGAGATTTCGTAATGAATCAAAACTGTGGAAATGGTTGTGCGAGGATGTCAACTCCAGATTGCTACTTGTTGCCAGCAATCTCCAAAGCTTATGAGAAGACTGCATAGCTAGGTTTTATGTTTGTGTGGTTTTGGGGTTTTGGTGGCTGTAACGGTTTTGTTGTTGGAAATAAAAATTAGTTTTGATATATATATATATATATATATATATATTGAGGACACTGTTATATTACTGCAAAAGATAAAGATTAGAAGCGGTGTTATAAAACATTTTTAAAATGATGTAAAATTCACAAATCAGGTACATATTTTGTTATTTCCAGCTATTAAACTGTATAGAGCTAATACTACTAATAGTAATTGTGTGTGTGTTTTTAATAATATATAATCAAATAAATTATTATATTATCATATAAGTGGAACATATAAATTATACAAAGATGAGATCGGTACATCACCACATAAGATGGAAAATATACTACATCACACATAGACGGGATTGAATTCAGAACTTCTCATTAAGAAGAGAATGGGGAAAATGTTATAATTTTCATTTATTTAAACAATAATAAAAATTAGCAAAAATAGACACAAGTAGACAATTAAATTGAAAATAAGGCCACCATTAAAGTTTGGACATCAATTTATTTTTATTGGCAAAATCTCTAGTGAGATCCGTCTCACATTGTAAGATCGAAACCATTGACTTTTTTATTTTTCTTTTTTGATTTTTTTTGCTGCCAGTAAGTCCATATGCACTACACTTTATGTTCATATGCACAACCAATATTCGATTTTTGTTTTTTTAAATTTCAAATTTATTTTGCACTCTTTTTTTTTGTTTGCCTCTTTGTTGTTTTGTTTGCCGCTTCTTCTTTGGTCAAGATTCGAGCGAGGGGAGCCGAAGGCCTCAGAGCGAGCCGTAAAAGTCCAAATTGTTGCCCGACGATTATCCTTATATTTGTAATCGGAGCGAAGACGGAGCCGTAAACTCGGAGCCGAAGGCTCCATCGGAATAATAAAAAAAACTGTAAATAAAAAAAAGAAAAAAAAAACTAGAAAAAGTTGGTGCATATGGATACTCTTCGGTGTGCATATGAACATTAAATGATGTGCATATGAATATATGGTTGTGTGCATATTAATATATGGTTGTGTGCATATGGATATATTGCAAAAAAAAAAAAAAAAAAAGGTTGGTGCATATGGATACTCTTCGGTGTGTATATGAATATTAAGTGGTGTGTATATGAATATATGGTGGTGTGCATATGGACATATTGCAAAAAAAAATGAAAAAAAATAAATTGAAGGTACATACAGAACACGTGCCGCGCCTACAGTGCAGGTGCCACGCGCGCGTCTCGCCTCACCAGAGAGAAGCTCTTTTTTATTAATTAGTTACTGGAATGCCCGTCCTATGGAGATATTAAAATAAACATCTACAGTCAAAAACCATGAAAGTTTGTGAAACTCGTACCTTTATTTTTCTATAAATTGAATTTTGACTCATTTGTTCCATTTCTCCCACTTATGTATGAAAATAATATTAAAATAAATTTTGAAGTTCATCCATGACTATGGGCACCATTGTCAGCTATTATTAATTTATTAAGCAGTTGAAAGTTGTAAAAAACATAAGAAGAATTTTTCTTTTTACGTACATAAGTAGTAGGCTTAGCATAAGCCATCAATACTCTGACTTTTTCCTCTCTAAATATATTTATACAGTATACTATAGTAATGTTGGAATATAATATTAGGAAATGATGGGACGTTGAAACATTAATATTGTCAACAAAAAATATTTGCAATCATGTTCTATAGTTACTTGCCGCGATTATTTGGTTATATGTGTAACTTTCTTAGGTTTATTCAATTTGTTTATTTATTGTACTACGGATGATAAAAATAAAAGTAAAGAAATACAAAGTGGGTAGATCTCAACACTTTGAAATAATGTTTTAAGAATTGGACGGAAAAGATAGGATCAATCGGTTGAGCCGGAAACCGGACATGGTACCCGGTTCGGTTGACACCCTAAACTTAGAAGTCCAGAAAAACCGCCTTTGAACAACTGAAACCGGAAAGAACCGAGAAAACCCGGAAACTGTGGGCGATTTCAGAAAAATGTGGCGGGGGGAATTGAACCCAATCCATCTAAGATCCAAAGGGAGGATTTACCGTTCACGAAATGGTTTCCATATTGTAGACGAACGGATTTTAAGAAAATGGTAGGTAGTAGTTGAATAATAATAAGTATTGTTGTGAGTGGAGTAAGTGTCCCATAATAAATGTGAGTGAAGTAGTGAGCAATATGAGGTTAAATATAATGTATTATGTGGGTCCTACTACTATAAATGGAAGTGACAATCATTTTGTGGACGGACTTAAATGACAAAAGTGACAACCATTTCATTGAAAGAGGGATTATATTATTATAGCAGATTTTGAATTCTTTTAATATAAAGTTAGTATATTTTATAAATATCATATATATTTACTATTATTTTATTTATTATTTATTTATAAAACGGTTCGAGCGTGATTAAACCCGATTGAACCAATCGAACCATGATTCGGAGGCTTCGCCGGTTCGACCTTCGATCCGATTTTTAAAACATTACTTTGAAGTTTGAAAGTGTTTTCAAATCTTATTTGTTTTCTTATTGTGAAGTAGACAAATTGAGTATAACATTTATTTAAGGAAATATAGAAAAAATGAGTAAAATAAAGGGAGTAGTACGTGAAATTAATCCTTTATGGCCTCACACATTTGAATAATTTAGATGCACCGGAGTCAACAAGTATGTTGATCTATCTCAATATGCTTGTGAGCTAATTCGAAATAATAAAAGAGCATTAATTTTAAAACAAATTTATATTTTTGCACATTAATTAATGATAAACGCCTTTAAAAAATTGTCTGATTAAATTTATTCGGTATAAGAACAATTAATTTTATGAGATACTCTCCCATGCGACCTGCCGCGTGCGTACGACGGCGCGTGGAGCGTGCACAACATGCGCATCCTTACCACGCCTAGTGCGTGTTGTGCACGCGCCTGTATATATATATATATATATATTTTAATTTTTAGATTTTTTTTCTGGCTCCGGCTTTAGCTCCGATTTTAATCTATAGATAATCGTAGTGACAACAATTTGAATCCTTCGGCTCCCCTCGCTCGATCTCTTAACCAAAGAAGAAGAGACAAAAAATAAAGAAGAAGAAAAAAAAAAGAGGCAAAAAATTTCTGAAAATTGAAAAAAAAAACATATTAATTTTAAAAAAAAATTAACAAAATAAAAAAAATGACGGGCACGTGCACCCCGCGCGCGGTCGCATGGGGTGCGATAGAGTCGCACATGAGTTTTTGTCTAATTTTATTTAACGTCTCATGTTTTTAGAATAAAATAATCTACTGTCTTTAATAATTTATTTTTATAATTACCGCTCTAGCTAGTAAAGGGATATTGGACAGTTTAAGGTAGAAAAATCATGAGATCTTAAATCTTCGCAAAATGAGATTTTTGCAGGATTACTATTAACACGAGAATTTTTAGGCTATGTTTGAAGTTAGGGATTTATTTCGTTGTTATGTAAGTATAACACCGTCCAATAAAATCATCAAATTGAATATATAGTCAATTAAATCAAAGAAATTAAATGTTGTCTAATAGAATCTAACTGGATTCATTAAACGTTTACTAATATTGCTGCAGTTTTATGTTCACATCTACCAAAAAATCTGACCAAAAGTGTGATAGTTACAAGATTGGTTAGAATAATTAATGTTTTTTCGTTGAATATAGAGATTGCGGTCGGCAGTATTTAGTTTGAATTAGTATAACATTCTAAAGCAAATGATGTTATAGATTACTATATTGCAAGTACAATAGTTCGAAAAAAAACACTTTTTTTATGATTAATTTCTTTTTTTTAAATGAGATAATAGATAGAGGGAGGTCTGTTATCAACCACAAATTCTAGGAAATATTTTTCAACACCCTTCTTTCTAGCTAGATGAAGTAGAAAGTGACAGAATATTTGCAACATAATATAGTTATGGACGGAAGCAGAAATTATATCTCTAAAAATTTAAACTTTCCAACGAAGAGAAATTCTAAAATAGAAAAAACAAATACAAGTCAAAAATAGGGATCAAAATTCTCGGGGGTTGCTTTAGCAGACCCTAGCACCATCCATCCATGCAAGCTATCATGTTACACTGGCTTGCTCTTTTGCTTCGTTTCGTGTAGTTGCCGTTGCCCCGAAATCCGGCAGTCGCAATTCATATTGACCTGTGATTCTTCGTATGGAGGAAATGCTGAAATGGAGATCATAATAATCGCTCTCAGTATCAATGACGAGTGACGACCCTCTCAATCGATGGACGGCCAATCCTAATGTACCCAGCCATCTCAATCACCTGAAGCTTTGTATGGACGAATTTCGATATCGTGGCAGATTCTACACCATTAAACAGTACCGTTCCATGAAACTTTCATGATCACTGGAGTTAGAGAAACGAGAAATTCAAACTTGAACCAAAGTGTACAACTAGCATTAGATAGGAGTAACAAATATGAGGAGTATGCCGTGTAGCTCATCTGCGACGAAAATGAAAAAACATGCACAGATTATTAGACCTTGCTTATATATATAGGATCGATACTATTAAAAGATTGGAATCCTGATGAGAAAAAGATTCACCTCAATCCTAAACTCGCGTAACTGACATGCCTCGATGAATGATGTGAGGAAGAGAAGGCTTCGACCTCATACATGTAAAAACTTGCACTTCGAGGCGTTTGAGAGAGCACAATTGAGGCAAACTAGTAGAAGCCTAATATGTACTCCTGTAATTCTGAGAGAAACAAAGTTTTTTAAGTGTGAGAAAAATGGTAATCCCTACATTAAATGTTAATAACAAGCATAAGGAGGATATAAATTGATGATACAACCAGAATTCGAAAATCCAATATATGCTTTAATAAATGAATCACAAAGGTTACCACTAATACTTAATTCACGAAGATTTCGGATTTTCTTCAACAACACAATGTTTTTCGCTCATCTATATGTTAACGAGACGAGACTCACAGCAGATATTTCCATGCTCTGGAAATCGGAGCATGTGCTTATCTCCAAAACCCTCAAAATTGGTGAATCAATAACTCGAAAGATGTAATGTAGCAATAGAGGATTGTAGGCATAATAACTCTTCAAGATGGGGACACGAAGCTAGAAACTAATGAACCACCTCATCCTCGATATCAACACGGACCAATCTAAGGGTTCTCAGGTGGCAAAGAGGAGAAGCCACTCCATGATAATGAGATATCAACCTTGCAACACTCGGGAATTCATATCTACAATTGTATGAAAGATTCATTCAAACCTTTGAGCTTCCTTTCGCATAGCAAAATACATGCAATGTCAAATGCACTGAGACATCCCGTTGCACAACTCATATACTTGTCCTTTTGTATCGAAAGTGATGATCATGCCCTCAATATATGGAGCTTGATGAAGCTTCACCGCAGTATTCACCCAAGCTTCGAGCTTTTCCCTTTCCACTGCACTATTATTTCCAGAAGCAGTAACCCTATGATCAAATTGCAGAATTCCATTGGCATATCGCCACAAATATCTCCATCTATGTGCAAAGACGCTCCTTGAGGCTTAGGCGGGACAGAATGTTTATTAGAACATCATCAAGTAAACACATTAATACCAACATTATCACTCGAATGCTTTTCATTAGCACCATGATTACCATCTATTCCCTGCATTCCAACATATTACTGCAACGAAATACAAATATGTAAGACTAAATTAAGCATATATGCAAAGCACAAATTGCATAACGGAATATCGATTAGTACAAACATCACTTACGTTATCAATACCACCATTAAAATCACTCGAAAGTATTTTATTAGCATCAATATTACCATCTATTACCTGCATTCGAACATACTATCAATAGATCTAAAAGCCACTCATACAAAATACAGACTGTATCAAGCATATTCAAAGCACAAATTGCAGAATAGAATATTGATTAGCACAACATCCATTAAGTTATCAACTAATCCACCATTAATATCACTCTGATTCTTTTTATCAGCACTACAATTACCATGATATCTATTCCTTGCATTTGAACATAGTATCACAAATACTTAAAATCCATTTACACGAAATACGAATATGTAAGTCTAAATTAAGCATATTCAAAGCCCAAACTGCATAACAGAACGTTAATAAGTACATCATCAATTAAGATATCAATATCACATCATCAATTAAGATATCAATATCACTTAGAATTCTTTTTATTCCATATATTCCTTGCATTTCAACACAGTATCACAAATGCTTATAAAGTTAAAAGCCATTATCACCACATACATATATGTAAATACTAAATTCAGCATATTCACATCCCATATGGCAGGACAAAATGTCAATTAATACATAATCAATTAACTTTTATCAATATACCTGTAATTCTGCATTATCACTCGAATTCTATTTATGCCATCTATTTCCCCATTTCAACATTTTCTCAGGATAATTGTAAATCCATTCACACAAAATACAAATACGTAAGACTAAATTAATCATACTCAAAGCACAAATTGCAGAACAGAATTCAATTAGTACATCATCAGTTAACCTATAGACTCTAATCCTGTTTATTAGTTTAAAAGGCATTCATAGTGAGACTAAAATAAGCAAATTCAAAGAAAAAATAAGATTAATCCGCAACCTACCATCTGCTCTTTTCTTTTCTAGATACCGCCTTCTGCTGCTGAGGCCGCTCCTTAAAAAAAAAAAAAGGGAAGAAAGTGGGGGTGAGAGTGTGAGTGTGTTACATGAGGCAGAAGGTTTTGTTTAATCGTATGTTTTTGGCTTTTCAAACTTTGTTATTTATTTGAATTCTTTTTTAAGGATAACTTATTTAGGTTAATTGCCTATAAATGCGTCGCCAATTTTTAATTTTATTTCAATCTACTTTTTTTTTTTTTTTTTTTTTTTTATGATGAAATACACAAACTTTATTTGAGTTCGATTTTTCATTTTTAGTGAAATTATGTCTTATGTGGCGCCGATTTTTATCTTTCAAACCCTAGCAAAGATTGGCTTATGATGAAATTTTTTTGCTTAGTTGAATATAGAAATTGTGGTCGCCGGATTTATGAACTTTTATCAAATTCTGATTTTGTACATGAACTTTTAATTTGATCAAAAACTACATGAACTTTAGATTTAGTTGTGAATTTCACATGACTTTGACTTTGAGTAAAATCAAACATAAAAAATAAATTATATTCAATTTATAAACATTAAAACATATATAAATAATTAGGTGCAGCCAATGACAATCTTCACGATTTTTTCAAATATTGCTAATTAATTATTGCTCGTAATTATTAATATATGATACATTAGATCCATATTCACATGTGTATCGATAAAAATGAAACTTGTCATAATATATTAGAAGAATCGAACTTAAACTCAAAAATCGTGATTGTAGTTAAAACTTCAATTTAAAGTTGAATATCGAATAAAATTTTTACATAATATAACAGATGGATTAAGAAACTTATAAATTAAAAACTGATGTCACTAAATTTCTAATCAGCTAGGAATATAAAATTTCTAGTCCAAGCATATAATTTTAGCCAAATCCAATTATGTGTTTAATTAGAATTATTTGGCAAAATTGTGATGATTATCATTGGTTACACCTAATTATTTATATATTTTAATGCTTGTAAATTGAATAGACCTCATTTATTTAATTAAATTTTACCTAAAGTCAAAGCAATATAAAATTCACAACTAAGTCCAAAGTTCATGTATTTTCTGGCGAACGTGAAAAGTTTATATCAAAAGTCGTAATTTGAGCAAATTAAGTTCATGTATTTTTGGCTATTACCCCTATTACTAATATAGTAGTATAGATTAACATTTTTAGAAATGATATTATAGATCATATTGCAAGTACTCCTTTTTCTATGATTAATTTGGAAACTTCTTTTTTTATGATTAATATAGTCAGGTTACACTTTGATACCAACATTATCACTCGAATGCTTTTTTTTTTTTCATTAGCACCACCACGATTACCATCTATTCCCTGCATTGCAACATATTATCGCATATACTTAAAAGCCATTCATACAAAACACAAATATGTAACACTATATTAAGCATATCTTTAAAGCACAAATTGCAGAACAACATCGATTAGGACAAACATCAGTTAAGTTATCAATACCACCATATATTTGATGCATTCGAACAAATTATCACCAGATTGAAAAGCCATTATCAAGCATATTCAAAGCACAGATTGCACAACATAATATCGATTAGTACAACATTAGTTAAAGTATCAATACCACCATTGAAATCACTCGAATTCTTTTTATTAGCTCCAAGATTACTGTTTATTACCTGATTGCAACATAAAATCACTACATTTAAAAGCCATTCATACAAAATGCGAATATGTAAGACTAAATTAAGCTTACTTAAATCACAAATTGCAGAACAGAATATCAATTAGCACATAATAAGTTAACCAATCAACTCCAAATCCTTTTTTTAAGTAAACAACGACATTCTATTAATTTAAAAGGCATTCACGTTGAGACTAAATAAGCATATTGAATGCAGAAATATGAAGTATACACTACCTGCTGCTGCTGGGGCCTCTCCATTAACAAGAAGAAGATAAATTAACAGTTCCAAATATAAATATTCTTCTTCTGATTCCGATCGAAGTAATTGTTGGAAAATATAGGAGCGTGTGTGATGTGTATACGGAAAAGAAAGACAGGAAAGAAAGGAACCGAGGCTAGAGTTAGACTTTATCTCCGTAAGACAAGATTGTCCCGCTCTCGTGCACGCGGTCTGCGGCAATTGCCTCCAAGATACAACGGTTCGGGTGAACTTTGAGACGTTGCACGACGTGTCGTAGTTCCGGCGAACAACTTGATACTCGGGACGAGTACTTCCTAGACTCGACTATATATATGAGATGTATGTATGCAAACTCGTTGTTGTGAGTTCGAATGGTATGTTTAAATCGTCGAATTCGGTGGGTATTTATAGGCGGAAGGTGCCCGTTCCGAACGGTTGCGTACGAGGTGGTTATCGGCGCTATTCAACCAGACGCCGACACGTGTCACTCGCGAAAGGGTGGCTTTCCTGGTGCCGCCACGTGGCAGATGAGGAAATTCAGTTTCAACCGAATTCAACTGCACCATACGTTCCCTTATCCGTACTAACCGCCAGTAACCGCCTCTCCGTGCGGTCCACGTGTGAGTCCCTTAGCCAAAATAACTTTGGCTCCTCAATTGCTCCGACCGCACCATACGTTCCCTTATCCGTACTAACCGCCTCTCCGTGCGGTCCACGTGTGAGTCCCTTAGTCAAAATAACTTTGGCTCCTCAATTGCTCCGATCGCGACTGAGCGAAGTGCAAAGTGCGCTTCAAAGCGCCCATTGCGATGTGCATGTGCACGTGCTCGTCGCCGTCGGACTCGGACTCGGACACCGTCCTCGTAGGAATCATGGTTAAGCACAAAAGGTGCCAACACTTGAGCCACTAAGGTGCACCATAGGTAGCACACTTGGATATACTCCCTTATATTGTTACTCCTTATATATAGCACAAAACATATTTGAATTTTCGATGTGAGACAAATAAGGTAGAATACACGCAATTTCTAGTTCCAAATAGCCATGTTTATGTATTAATTGCTCATTCATTCCTTAATGGAATTGAACAAATAAATACATTAAATCATAGTGCTCGAAACGTAGATTTCGTTTCTACCATTAGTTTCCACATACTTCTCACGGATTTAATGCCATAAAGAACCAAAATTTCAACAATCCCCCACATGAATGACAATTAATGCAAGTGCTTGCAAATGCATGAATACTTGTCCCGACGATCTATTATTGCATGGGATAGATAGCTTTTGGCTTTGAATCTTCCTTAGTGTAATGCTATCGGATTTACTCGCTGCTCGGTGAACGCGATGTCTTGAACCGGTCAGCTTTTGTGTAAACCAAGACAATAACACACACACAATAATAGATTTAATATCTATTATTCTCACGTTGTGTTCATTTCGGCCTTGGACCATATCTCGGATTCATAAGTGTTATAATTTGAAGCGGCCACACTTCTCACTTATATAGGTGATCTCCTTTAAGTATCATGTCATACTTTGTCTTTCTTTCAAGACATTAGGAATCATTAAAAGCTTATATAGCTTACCCTGTACCACATTCAGCATGTTTTTTGCACTTGGGCAGTTTCGAGAATGGATATTAAGTTGTAATTCCAAGTGTACAACTGAACATTCATAGCTTAGTTGTCTCATTGAACCAAGTTCTTGGGATTTCCAGTCATCATGGTTGAGTTACCACTATGAACATTCTTTAATTGTGGATTTCATCACATTCCCCTTACTGCACAATTGATCACTTCACATGAACGGCCGTTCTTAATGAGTTTTGACTTTGGCAAAGTCAATGTACATCACTACTAGTGATCAATTGTTTATTCAAAGAAGAATATCACAAATACTGTGTCGATTCGTATAATGCTTTTATGACTTTTCATTTTAGCATTTTACGACATTTTATCTTCCTTGGATAATAGTCGTACTAGACGACGTTTACTTGTCATAATAACACTTTTCGATGATTACATTACTAGATGACATGTCTCATCTTAGTAACATTCTTCATCGAACAAGTTTATTAGACATTACTAGACGATATCTTACTTATCGTTCTAGTTCAACCATCTAGTCAAGATTTTCATCTAATAAAGTTTTTCCTTGTCTACTAGAATTCATCTTAGCTTTCCTTGAAGGAAATTACTATTTTGATATTTTATTTGTCTTGTAACAACCTTTCCAATTGACCAAGTTTACTTAGACGACTCAATCATCTTAGTAACACTTTCAACTTGGAATTTTTAACAAGACAATATATCATAGTAATCTTTTCCAACGAAGATTTTACTCAAGATATTTTATTCTAGTAACCAAACTTTATTTCCTTAAATTTTGACTTTCTAGTCAAAATTCCTCAAGTGAAGTACTATTTACTTCATGATTTTGTATCATTTGATATCCCCACATTTCACACGTATCATTGTGAAAAGTATACTTAGTATCATTTTTGATACTCAACGTAGTTATCTTTCTAATGTTTCAGTTCATCTTCATGAACTTACATTAGTGATACATCTTTCTTCATAAGTAATCATCTCCACTAAGGTGCACCATAGGTAGCACACTTGGATATACTCCCTTATAGTATTACTCCTTATATATAACACAAAACATCCTTGAATTTTCGATGTGGGACAAATAAGGTAGAATACACACAATTTCTAGTTCCAAGTAACCATGTTTATGTATTAATTGCTCATTCATTCCTTAATGGAATTGAACAAATAAATACATTACATCATAGTGCTCGAAACGTAGATTTCGTTTCTACCATTAGTTTCCACATACTTCTCACGGATTTAATGCTATAAAGAACCAAAATTCCAACAGTAATAGCAGATTCCGAGTTTCAATTTCGTCCTAAAAAGTGAACCAATTTTTTTGGAAAAAAAGTACTAAAAAAATAAAAAACCAAGGCAGAAGGGTTGGACGTTCGTTTAATCGTATGTTTGGCATTTAAAACATTATTTCTTATTTTTAGTTTTAAATAATTAAGACTCCAGTTATAAGCTAACAAAATTAGGTCATAATGAAAAAAGTATATTAATTAACGATTTAATTAGGCCAACTATTTATATGATTAGTTCGAATAAAAAATCAAAATCACATATCATTATATGAACAGTGGCGGAGCCAGACATTTTTCCAGTGGGGGTCCAACTTATCATATTATAATCTTATAATTTGTAAAAGAAAATTAAAAAATAGAAATGAATAAGTAATTTAAAATTACTAAATTACAACCTTAAAATAACACGTTAGCTTCGATAATTACAAGTTACGACCTTTGAATGTAAAAACAATCAGTAGCTATGTCACATAATGTTTTGGTTTGAATAAAATGAATTCCACAATACTTAGAAATATCCAAACCAATTACTTAAAATGCCGAACAAATTATAAAATACTAATAATGTGTGTTGCTCCTTGCAAAATAATATCGAGTCTTTAGAATTTATTTCTCTCAATATACATCCAACCTTCTCATAAACAAGATAATTTAAATCAAAATCACAAATTCACTCCATAATAGTAATACTTTTCTTTTATAATTTAATTAAAATTGTATATATACCCCTACTAATTTTACAAATTGGTGGGGGGTCCAAGGACCCCCTATGCCTCATGCTCTCTCCGCCACTGATTATATTACTAAAAGGAAAACGATTCTTGCTTTAAAAAAATCATATGTGGCACCTCTCTTAATCCTCCATTCATATTTATCTAAATTCTCAAAATTTTGAATTTTTAAATGTAAAATAATAAATTTTAAATATATACTAAAATCTTGTGTCCCACATCAGTTTTTCAATGAAACTTCACCTATTGAAAAACCTATAAATACCTAGAATCAATGTGTATTTTCTCATCTTTTACTTCACAAGTTTTATTTGGCCGATTTATTTATTAATCGGTCAAATAAATAACTATATTTTTATAGTTTAACTTAATTTAATTTAATATGGTCAATTTCTTAATTGGCCGAGATAAGTATTTTTTGTAGGGAATCGATTTATTAGTTGACATAATAAATGGTTCCAAAATAATTTGGCTAATTTATTGGTTGACGAAATTCAATTTTGAAATAGACTAATAATTTTTTACTTAATTTGATAATTTTTTTTTATAAATTATGCACTTATAAATCAAACCCGTGGTCAACGGGCGGATTCCTACCCAGAACTGTGGCGGTAGACGGGCCAATTTCCAACCAACGGTTACCTCAACTTGGGAAATTTTTCATTTTATGCATTTTTCGTGCATTTTCTAAAAACTAAAATCGTCATCCATGAATTAATTTTTATGTTATTTGTAATTGGATTTCTAACTTTGCATAATCTATAATTGAAATTAGCGAACATTACTGTATGGCTAAGGACGAGAACAAATAGTACAATCAATTTTATTATTAAATTTTGGGTCTATATAAATTTTAAACGAGTTTTATAAATTACGCAGTTATAGATAAGAGTCATCGTCAAGGGACCGATTCCGACGCGGAACTGCGGCAGTAAACGAGCCAAATCCCAATCAACGAGTATTAATATACGGATTTTTTTTAAGAAAAGAACATAGATGACTAATTTTTTAATCGGGTTTGAAACAAGTACGAGTATATAAATTTTAAACAAGATTGAATAATCCTAAACATACCATCTCAAATTGTTTATTTTTGGAAGATAGCTATTTAAATAATTAAATATTAATTTTAGGTAAAAAAGAAAACAAATGCCATCATTAATTTTTTTGTCAATATATTTGAAAGATGATTATTCATTTAATATAAAATCAGTATTGTAGTCAATGAGTCGGTTACGGGTCGGAATCTCCGAGGTAGACGTGATGATTGTGAAGCGGTGGTTCAACTTTTTTTTTTCTTAATGTTATGTTGAACTCATAATGTAATATATTTAGGGTCACTTTCATCTTATAGACAATCTTAACCCCTATAGTATTATTCGCTATCTATCTCTCTCCCCTCTCTCTCACTACCCGCTCCTTCTCTTATCTCTTTATCTTCATAAAAAGCTAAAAGATTCAGCTTAAGAACTACTTTCCTTTGAGAGATAAATATATTTTTGTCCACATCGGTTTTGTAGAAAAATAGACATTAGAAAATTATCGAAAGAAATGAGAATATATTAGATTATAATTTTTAACAGACATAACTATATGGGTTTGAGACGTAAACATGTAGTAAATTACTTTTTAATTGAATTTGAGATGTGTTCGAGGGTATAAATTCTAAGCGAGTTTAGTAGATTGCATAATTGAATAATTTAACCTTAAAATAATTAACAAATAATATTTTTCTTAATCTATCACATATTAATACTATCTAATAATTTTATTAATTTTTATTAATATAATTTTCCTTCGATTTTCGACGGGTTATACGCTAGTTTTCCATTATTTGTTTTTAGTGTTTCGTAATTTTTAGTGTTTTCTAGTGATATTCAATGAAATTATAAAAAAAAAAAAGACGAGGGGTAATTAACATATGAAATTCTGAGGATTTCCTGCATTTTAGTTTTGGGTAATTTTAAATATAACCCCTAAATCTCTCTTCATATCCTCTTAATAAAATTAATAATAACAAAAATTATAAATATACTATTACATCCTTATAATTTTGTTAAATATCCTTCATAGCCCCTCTCATTAAATTAAATATTTAATGAAAAAATATTAGTCCCGGTCCCACCCAACAAGATACGGCCCCAAAATTCTCAATAGAAAGAGAATATGAAGTTCAGCAATAGCCCCAAAGTAATTTTTCCATGGGACTTCACGTATTTTTCTGCAATTTTAATCGTAAAAACGGGTTTATATTGAATACAAAAACTGACAATATTGGTGGAAAATCTCTCCTTCTTGATGAAGAACTCATCGAAAAAAAAATATTATCCGTCAAGATAACAATTTTATGTAAGATAACCTGCTGTAACAGGGAATAATTCAATCGATGTTCATCATATGTGCACCATTTGATCTTCTATAGCTATACTTTTTCTTTCTCTCAAAATAAAAAAAGCTACTCTATATTTTTTCATATTGAGTAATGAATTCCACCGAATGTAATCGTACCAAAGAAATCAAAATCAATAGAGAATAATTATTTTTACTCTAAAGGGCTAACAACTGACTAAATTTAATTTGTTCAACATCAATGAAGCTTTGATTGGTTCTATTTCCACGCGTATAATTCTCTCTTGGGGGCTATTGTGTTGGTTGCTATCTTTAGGTTTTTTATAATTTAATTTGGAGGTTGTATGGGTATAATTGAACATTCACATTTTCTTTATTATTTTTTTTATTAGGGAGGCTATGAAGGAGATTTGGAGACTATGTTTAATATCACCCTTTAGTTTTATTTTTCTGTTGCTATTTCGTTATGGGCTGTTGTGTTTGTAAAGTGCCCAAAACTACAATGTAATTGGGCTTTCTAATTGGGCTTTATCTGATATTGTTATTCTGTTGCCGTATTATTGTTAAGTTATTAGTTTTTTACTTATATGGATTATTGAGTAAGTAGTTATTCAATAATCACTATAACTATTAATGAATACATAAAATTAATTAATAGGATTTAGGTGGAAATTTCCCATAAATATTTTATTTTGATATAATAATATAGATATAGATTTGAAAAAAATTAAAGGTTACATTGTTTTTTCTAATATGGGTTAATTTGGTATAAAACTACAAAGAATTTCCAAATTCCGTTTTTTCCCTTAAACTTTTAGTTTTGCATCTAAAATCATAAACTTTTAACTTTTCCGAAATTTCCCCCAAAATCGAATTCTAGGCAAATTGATATGATGTGGCACCGGGAATTCTTGACATGTACTTTTTATTTAAAAGTTAATTTGATATAAATTCATAAAGAATTTTCAAATTCTGGGTTTTCCCATAAACTTTTTAGTGTTGTTTCTCAAGCCATAAACTTTCATTTTTTTTTTCAAAATTTTCAAAATAAAGCCACGTTAATTACCATACCTACTTGAATGACAAAGTTTATTGTTGTAATTTTCTTTAGATCAGAACATTTTCGATTAAAAATCGATATATCATACTGAACTGTTTTTTTTTTCCCTACTATTTTTTAGTAGTACTTTGTACACCCACACATTGACCAACACCAAATACAATTGTATGCCTCAAGGTTACAAACTCACATATCCAAACATGATCGATAAATTTTGAAATTTTATCGCACTCCAACTCATAAAACAAAACCTCATATATAAATCCACAATTAACTTGTCACACACACACACATATCACACACTCGTAGAATGGAATCCCCGCTCAAGCACCACCGCCGCCTCCTCCACGACCAACAACCTCATTCTCTATTTGTGCCATTTGTGCTAAGTGTGGCGACCCGTTGCCCTACCGACTCTGCCCCCTCTCTCCGACACCCCTATCTATTTATTTTTATTTTTTTGAAAAAAATGAAAGTTTATGAATTTAGAAATAAAATTAAAAAATTTATGGGAAAATTCAAAATATAGGAATTCTTTATGGACTTATACCAAATTAACTCTTAAATAAAAAGTACATGTCAATAATTCCCGACGCCATGTCATCTCAATTTGATCGGAATTTGATTTCGAGGGAAATTCCTGAAAAATTGAAAGTTTATAAAATTAAATGCAAAATAAAAAATTTATGGGAAATACCGAAATTTAAAAATTCTTTATAATGTTATACCAAATTAAACCTTCTAATAGTTATCATATAATTATCTCCTTAATTTTGGTGTCGAACGCAGTTGAACCGCTATCGTTTCTATGGGAGGGAGAATTAAAATAGGGTGACGTCGGTTTCATCTTTTTATATTCCGAAAAACAGAATGGACAAGTATAAAATACAAAAGTGACGGAAGCAGTGATGATATATTTTTCATATATTTGCTTCAATGATTGCGTGTCGTCGTCAATAATTAATTAGCTTTAATGCATGCATACCCTTTCTATTGTATCGTATTGGGGGAATGAAAAGGCAGTTTGTCTCACTCTAATAATTTATTTACGTATTTTTGTCATATTCAAGTAATAAAATACTAGACTTTTGGAGCACAGTATTATAAAGCTATTTATTTGGATTTTAAATAAAGAACAGGACCTTATCCGATACTACTATTAATGTTGTTGTATCCAAGGTACGATATTTATTTTATGTAAAAAATGAAAAGAACTCAACATTTTCTTTTTTCTTTTTTATTCTCAATTATATGTTCCAATTTCCTAACATCTTTACTATCGATCTTAATTGCAATCGAAATAAATAAGTTAAAACTTAATGTGAAAAAGAGTATTCTTTGGACCTTTAATTTGTACAATTTTCTAACTTTAGCTTAAAAATCTGTGATTTTAAGATGCAATTAAACCCACTATATCTAGTATTCTTTGATAGAAATCATGTGCTAAAATTAATAATTATTAACATGCTATATATCTGGATAGTCGATTACAATTTCAGATCCATGTGCGCAATAGCTGTTTGCTTATTTTCAATGCTAAAGAAATTGGAAAATCTTTTTTCTATTTTCTTGTAACTTGAGACATGCAAAAGATTAAGCAACTTTGACCTTCTTGATTTCTGCATCACTATGAGATTCTTTGTCTGTGCACAGCTCATCTCTACCAATATATTTAAGTTAACCCTTAATTAATCCCTATACATGCATTTTCTTCAATTTCACTCTTTTCAGCCCATTATTTTATTGTTAAACAAGTACTAGTATATATAATATATAATATTCACGATAGATTTCAATATTCCGGAAAAACAAATAGAAGGGGACATCGAAAAAAATTGGATTATGGGTATAAAATTGCATATAGCTTTGTGGAAAAGACATGAAAGTAAAATACAGTAGTAAATTACAATTTAATGTATAACCTCAAAACAACATACATATATATGAGAAGAAGTCTTTATAAAGTAGTATACTATAATTGTGATAATCTTTAATTATAGATGTAATTTGTGAATCACAGGTTTAGACAAAAGAATGTAATTGATAATGCACTAGTTGTTCTTTTATTGTTTGTAACATTAGATGCATTCTCAGAATTTCTGAAAAATTTGAAGAAAAATACACAAATTGAAAAGCGAGAAGAAGTTACGACTAATTATTTTTAAGAGCTAAGAGTGAGATGAAAAAGGATTTGTAAGAGAGAAGAGAAACTGAAACGATCGGTTGGGTTGCTGCCCGTATCTCCCTCACCAACGTTGATAACTCGAGGGGCAGCTAGTGAAGGTGAGGCCCATAACTGGAACAGCAAAAGAAGTTTCTAGAAGCAGGCGCTGCTGAAATGACTCAATTGTCCCGCTCCCTTCGATCATATCCTTCACAAGGGATTTGTAGTATTTCTTGAGGCTTTTCAACATGCTCAAATACTTGAGCTTTACCCACTTGAGCTTCGCCTTCTTGCAAAGCCTCATCAACAACAAGCCGCGACGGGGCTTCTTCCCGCCGAGCCGGACGATGGGGAGACTCCGCCTCCCGCGCCGGAGGCTCCACCCAAACGAGGTGGCGGGCCGGCGCTGGCTGACGCTTTTTTTGTTCATGGGGTCAGTTTCCGAAGACATTTTCTTCTTTTCTTTTTGTTCTTTTTTTGTTCAAGAGAGGAGAGGGTTGTTGATTGACTAAATAGGAGTGGACCAGAGAGCAACTTCTTCATTTATATATAGAGAGGATTTCAATTTTTAATATATTAATTACGTTATTACGTGGTACGTACACCTACCGTAGCCATTTTCCTAATTAAATACTCATAAAAGTTTTGTGCTACGTATGAGTTGGGATTACAAACCTAATCTCTTTCTTACTTTATGATATCCGCATATTTAATATATCCTCTCCCCATTTAATATATCCTCTCCCCATTTAAAAATGGAAAATATCATTAAACTCAAGAGTCATTAATCCTTGCGCACTATCTTCCGCAATCAAAGTCGAAAAAAATTTATTAGTCCAGAACAGTGGGACGTTAGAATGAAAACATTGAAAAGGAAAACAAACTTAATTAAACAAATATTTTTAAGGCTAGTAACTTAGAGTGAGTTGCAAATATAGATCATTAACTTTTCGAATTTATAATATTAGGTTACTAATTTTTCAAATTTGCAATATTAGGTCACTAAATTTTAAACTAGGAATTGGAAGGACACATTTAGGCCGGACTCATCATAATTGCAGGCTAAATACTATATGAGGCGCAAGTGACCGTCATCTGGAGCTCGTTTTTTATGTGGCATCCGCATGTGTAGCCACACAATACCGAAAATCCCTTTTATTTTCACAAAATTCATTTCAATGCTTCTTGTCCCTCATTTTATAGCTTTACGCTGACAAACCTTGTAAACCACGTGACGCTAGCTTCGGCCGCGACTGATTTCAGAAATCTTCTTCGATTTTTGGGGGGTTTGCAATGTTTGATTTGAGTGAAATGAATTGTGTGGTAATAAAAGGAGTTTTTCGTATTTTATTAAGTGCGGCTGAACATATGGATGCCACATCAAAAAACGGGCTCCAAATGACTGTCACGTGCGTCTCATATAGTATTTAGCCCGCACTTATGAGTTCAGGCCTAATGTGTCTTTCAAATGCCAAAATTGAAACTTAGTGGCTTAATAATGCAAGCTCGAAAAGTTAGTGGTCTAATATTGCAAACCCAAAATATTAGTGGCCTATATTTGCAATTAGTGCTAAATTAGTGGCCTAAAATAAATTTGTACTCAATTAACTTACATACTTCCTCTGACCCACTGAAAATATCATGTTACTGTTTGATACAGAGATTAAAAATAATTGTGCAAAAATAGAAAGTTGGTAGGTCTTATCACTTTTAAAAGATTTTAAAGAATTAAAATTTTCCTTATTTGAAAGATGATTATATGAGCAAGATACCTAAATAAATAAAGAATGACAATATGAGTAGGTTGTATGGAGTAATAATTTCATCACATTAATCTTTGTATAAAAAAAAATCAAATTAAGCATTTATAGCAGAATTTTTAAAATCTTGCTTATAAATTTGTTTTTAAAGTTTTTCCTATATTATTTTTAGCTCTTATTTTATAAATGTATACAACAGTTCTCCTATTTTTATTGTAATTATTTTATAAAAATTGTGGATCAAATTCAATTTGTGAAATATGAGAAGATTTAGGAAGGTGTATGTTTGAAGAGAAATATAGAGATGTGTAAATATTTTTGTGGAGTCTATCTAATTTGAGAAATTTATTGGATAAACATTAATTTTAGCACATCATTAATTATTTTAACCTAAATGTTGAATGAACTGTTGGGAGTTATTATTCATTGTTGTCATTAGGATTTGCAGAATAGGATTGACTAGCAAAGTGACTTTGAGAAGGGTCTTTTTTACTACGTGACGTTTTCTCTGATTTATTATTTATTTATGGAGGATATGTAATGAAAAACTTTGAGAAATTAATCGGTCAAACAATATAATATATATTGTATATGAGGATTAATTTTTTCTAACCACTGATTAAAATATATATTGGTAGCTCGGATTTGTTTCTTTCCGCAGTCCTTTGGCACATGACACAGTTATATGCATTGCATATGAAAATATTGAATATCTATTATTTTATTATCATCTATTATTATATAAACGAAAATGATTCTACGTAAAAAAAAAATTTATGTGGCACCCCTCATATTCTTCTATTCCTATTTATCTAAATTTTCAAATTTTCTGAATTTAAAATTATTAATTTATCATATTTATTATTATATTCTATATTATATATATGACATGGAAACAAAATCTTAACAGGGTCAAACCATTATTTATTATTATATTATATATATATATATATATATATATTAGCACGCTCTATTATTATTTCTCTAAATTCTCATTTTTTTATATTAAAAATCAATATTTATGATATTTTATATTTTAGATTATATATTACATTAGTAGATTTTGTCCACCATTTAATATATATATATATATATATAGATTGCGTTTCCACCGTATAGTTTTTAGGTTTTCTGATTTTCTCTCATTCTATATAATAGAGACACTCAACCGTATTTTTTTTTATTCTATATAATAGACACTCGAGATGATCGCGAACCTGTGCAACATTCCATCGAGTAAAAAAGTTTGTATCCCTACTCTATCATGCGATTATGTTTGTTTATGCGTCTCTTTGTGTACTTGGTTACATATTTTAAATTTTATTTTTACTTTGCAGTTGTTACTTGATAGAACTTTTTGAACATATTTCTATATTTGGATGATTTGAGAATTAGATCGTTACTCTTTCTATGTTTATATTGTTGATTCGAAGGGACAAGGATATCTAGGTCTGAAGGAATTCATCACTGCAATGCAGGTTCTAATCCAATAACAAAAGAAACTATGGGATTCAAAATGTTATGCAATATTCATCGATAACTATATTGTCTGTTATTTTATTCAATGTTTCCTTTATCAGCTCATATCTAATCTTTTTTCACATCTTTTAAGCAGAAAAAGAGATATCCAATATCAAATGAAAATTCTGAAACCAATGGTGAGTGATGGAAATTAAATTTAGTTTGTCAATTTGTACTACTTCCTACATTATTTCGAAAAATATGGCGACATTATTTGCAGGAATCGTTACTCTTCCTGCGTTTATATTGTCATGCAAATGTAGATTGACATGCTTTGTTGTTTATTTGTTTATTTATGCATGTGATTTGTCTTGCATAAGATTTGGTTGAAATTATGTGTTCTTCCTCTCATGTGTGTAATTTTTTTAGATTTTTTTTGCAATTTATCTGGTTTCGTTACTTTGAAATTCTTCTCACCTTTGTGGCGTTCGTGTTACTTAATGCTAGAGTACAAGCCTAAGGCTTGTTCACAAAGGAGACAATGTTAAAGTACACTACATGGTTAGTAGAGTGCATCATTCTTATTCACCCCTAAGACATGAGATAGAAGGATGCAACCTTGGGGTTGTGGGTTGTTTATTTCTATTACATGGTTTGGAAATGAGAAATCATGTTTTGCTTCAATATTAAAAATCAATATTAGTTGTATTTTATATTTTAGTTTAGCATATATATAAAGATTTCGTCCTCCACTATTTCAACATTAATTTTGGTCGTATGTTGGCAATTCCACATGGACAGATTTGGGCTACTTTAGAAGAAATTGCAGATGAGGTAGGGAGAATTAAGAATTAATAAAAACCTTTGAACATCAAGAAGTCGAATAGCTCATAGCTGATGAGTTTAAATATTCTTTATGGTGTTTGATTTGAGTTTTTATTTTTTGAATTCCTCTGGTAATTTTAAATCCATGTTAATTAAATTATGATATTGTCTTGCTCTAAAGGCAATAAAATATCTTTTTTTTTTCTTATTCTTAATAAAAGAGGTGTCGATGTTCCGCTTGAGCTCCGTCAATCAAAGAATAAGGAACCAAGCAGTAATCGTGAACCTATTATGTTTATTTTTTGGAGGTCTAAAAGCAGTTTATCACCATTATGTTTTGTGAGATTTCATAACCTGAATTTTCTTTTTCAAATAACATGATTTTCGAATATTTTAACATGATTTTCAAGTAACAGGATTTTGTTAGCTAGGACCCCTAGCTAACAAATGAGCCACTCGATTACAATTTCTTGGTATATAATCAAAACTCAAGACATGTACTATATCAATAGCAGTTTCTAAAACGTCTTTTTTAATAATCTCACAGTACGGATCCAACTCAATATCGCCCCACAAGCCTCTTATAAGAGTTTGATTATCGCTCTGCACATGTAACCTTGAGAAATTAATATACAAAGTGAGCTAATAAGTTCAAATATACAATAGAATAACCTAATAGAATAAGTTCAAATATACAATAGAATAAGTTCAACTATTAAGTTCAAATATACAATAGAATAAGTTCAACTATTAAGTTCAAATATACAATAGAATAAGTGAACTTAATATTATTATATCAAATCAATATTATTATATCAAATCAATATTTTCTCAAATGTAAATTATAACTAAGTCAACTAACATTAAACATAATGTTCAATATTATCATTAATCAAATATTATAATTTTTGAATTTTTAAATGTAAAATAATAAATTTTAAATATCAATTCAAATCTTGTGTCCCACATCGGTTTTTCAATGAAACTCCACCTATTAAAAAACCTATAAATACCTAGATTCAATTTGTATTTCCTCATTTTTTGCTCCACCAGTTTTATTTGACCAATTTATTTATTAGTCGGGCGTATAAATAACTATATATATTTTTATAATTTATTTATTTTGGCCTATTTATTAGTTGGTCAAATAAAAAAATTATATTTTTTAGGGAACTAATTTATTAGTTGGCCGAATAAATGGTTTCAAAATTATTTGGCTAATTTCTTAGTTGGGAATTAAAATATGAAATAGTCTAATAATTTTTATTTAATTTGTAAAAAAATTATTTTATTTTTAATTTGCCAATTAATTAGTTAGATGAGCCAATTCTTAACTGACGGGTACCTCAACTCGGGATCTCATGTGGCACATCTCCATTCTTTATTCTTATTTATTTTAAAGTTTTCATTTTATCTATTTTGTTCATGTATTTTCTAAAATCTATAATCATCATCTATGAATTGATTTTTACGTTATTTGTAGTTGGGTTTCCAACTTTGCATAATTTATAATCGTAATTAGTGAATATTACTATACAGTTAATACAATAACGAATAGTACAATCAATTATGTTTTATTAAGTTTTAGGTTTATATAAATTCTAAACGAGTATTATAAACTACAGTTATAAATCAAAATCGTGGTCAACGACCAGATTCCGATTCGGAACCGTGGCGGTAGACGGGCCAATTCCAAACCAAAGGATGTTGATATATGGATTTTTTTTTAAAAGGAAAACACAAGATTAATTTTTTAATTGGGTTTGAAACAAGTACGAGTATATAAATTTCAAACATATTTGAATAATTCTAAACACACCATCTCAAATTATTTGGTTAATCGTCTCCGTTGGAAAAAATAAATATGTAAGAAAATTGGCAGAAAAATTACTAACGATTTGTCAACGATCCAATTCCAATCAAGAATTGCGCGCATAAAGGATCCAATTCAGTACTGGCCAGACAATTTTTTTTTATATATAATTTTGAATTCATAAAATTAAGGATATTTAGGGTAAACTTTTATCGTACTCCCTCCGTCCCCTATTTATAAGGTTTCTGAAAATTCTCGCCGTCATGGGCCAGGCGATCGCTTGGGTGCCAGGAGATCGCCTACCCCCGTCTCTGTCCATAGCCGCAGCTGGCCAAGCGATCGCTTGGCTCTTCCTCGCGCGCCATTTTTGTTTCGATCATATCTTTCTCGTCCGAACTCCGATTTGCGCACGATTTTCGCTTACGAACTCGTATCGAGACGTACTTCAATCCTATCAAGTTCAACTCCTCAAATATTTGTCACATCATTCTCATTTTTGTCCATCTCTCGTCTATTCTCGCGCAATTCTTGCAAAACCAACATGTTAGCAAGATTAACTAAAACCAATGAATTTAACAATAAAAACCGACAAAATAGCAATGAGAAAGATCACTTGACACATAAATACACATCAAAATGAAGCACAAAATGAGGTGAAACACCCCTCCACACACAAAACCTTGCTTGTCCTCAAGCAAATCTTATTTCCAATCAAAATGAAAAAGTAATGAATTGAACTAGACGGTTCATACTCCAACAAGCTTTCAATTTCAAGACAAATTCGTCACTCATCAACCCAAATATAGTTATCACAAAACAATGAGTTGCCCTTCACACAAGAACTCAATCAACTCAACATTCAACTGCAAGATCTAAGTGAGAAAACTCGAACCACCAATAAGCGATCCCAATTTATGCCAATTCTTAACTTATAAATATTAAGTGAATTCCGGACAATATTCACTAGGTTTACTCACGGAAAAATTCCGGCCGCCTAGCGTGGTTTCCCATACCCATTTCTCGTATAATATATATTCACTATTGAATAGACAAGAAAGAGGGGTAGAGCCCTTTAAATCACAACCATTTTAAACAAAGACGACACATTAAATTCTCAAGTCAAGTCGGATTATATGGTCAAAATTCATGAGGTGTGAACATTTAGAGATCATCTAAAGTATCCTCATGTGGTTTCTCATGCTCATGGTTCCCAGAAGAGCAGAAGCCTCCCAACTTGACTCAACAAATTAGACATTTAAAGGCTCATTATTCGGGATACGCTTCTTAAAACACATATTTTCTCACCCTTCACCCACACTCTAACATAAAGCTTCAATCATCCAATCATGAAATGTCCCACAATTGAAATGCAACAACCATATCAATCAAATCATGACAAACTATCCCGATCAATAAAGCGAATCGAAACATGAACTATAAACTTCAATTCTTACTTCCGCAATTCAATTGTGAAACAAAATAAATCAAGAACAAACAAAGCTAGATCATCAACATAACACACCCCCCTCCGACAGAAATAAACAATGTCCCCATTGTTTCACACAAGCCAAAAAAAACGGAGAAACGACGATAGAGAACTGTAAATCAGAGAGAAGATACAAGACAACCGCAACCACCAAATCCAAGCATCCTGCACAACGAAAACAACCAAAACACGAGGCAAAACTAACACACAAAAGAACTAAAGAAAAAACAAAATAAACAACATCCACCACAAAATAAAAGAAAAAGAAAATATACAAAATACCAGTAACGATTCACTATGGATCAGGTAATGGTAATGGAGCATCCATGATCACCGCCTCTGGTGGTGAGACAGAAGTAGAAACGTCGGCAATAATTTTCACCTTCTTAGTGTGAACCATGTCAGGATCGCCAAAGTGAACTACGACATGCAACACATGGGAATGACAAAACTGAGCTCTAGTGAAACGATGGATTCAAACAGAAACATCAGACACCGAACCAAGAACAAGACGGAAGTGTCAAGGCAAAACACTAACGTGCTGGCAAAATCAGTACCATGATTAACGGGCTCATTCTGACCGGAAATCATGGGTAGACGGGCTAGTTCATGGGGTAGACGGGCCGATTTAGAACTGACGGTTCAATTTTTTTAATTTTATTGAATAATAATTTATATCTAACAATTTATTTAATTTTATTGAATAGTAATTTCCCGTCTATTTTCGACGGGCGAGACACTAGTTATATTACTAAAAAGAAAACGATTCTTACTTTAAAAAAATTCTACGTGGCACCCCTTTTAATCCTCCATTCCTATTTATCTAAATTCTCAAATTTTTGAATTTTTAAATGTAAAATAACAGATTTTAAAAATATCTACTAAAATCTTGTGTCCCACATTGATTTTTCAATAAAATTTCACCTATTGAAAAGCCTATAAATACGTGGAATCAATTTATCTTTTCTCATCTTTTGCTCCACAAGATTTATTTGGCCAATTTATATATTAGTCGGCTGAATAAATAACTATATTTTTATAATTTTTAATTTAATTTGGCCAATTTAGTAGTTGGCCGAATGGATAATTAATTTTTGTAGGGAACTAATTTATTATTTGGCCGAATAAATAATTCCAAAATAATTTAGCTAATTTATTGGTATATGCGTTTCAGATTGGCCAATTTTACAGTACAAAAATACGTACACAAATACAAGAGAATGAGCGCAAGAGCAGCTCCGTCACGCCTTGTTGAGAGAGGAAGTAACTGCGAAGCAGGTGGAGCCACTAAGGAATGAGCGCAATGAAGCCAATAAGAAGATTGAAGATATGGATTGCACCATTGCAGTTTTACAAGAGAAGATTCACAACCTAGAAGCCACTGGGGATGCTCAGAAAAAGAATATTATGGTTTTCAAGATTTTGTTTTTCTTCTCGTTGATCATCATTGCATGTCTGTTACAATGGAAGTAATTGTGGTGTGGTGATAGTGGCCAAGTATGTAGTTTGTAGCTTGTGTTATTTATAGTTTGTTGTATTAAGTCTTAGTTGGTGTGTCTCCATGTACTAAGTAGTAAGTCTTATTTGTAGTTTGTAGCTTGTGTTATTTGGCACTCAAATTCGAAGTAGTAAGTCTTATATGAAGTAATGAATTTTGTATCCAAGGTTGAATACTGTCTTATTTTTTCACCTACTTATTATCTGGACATGAGATAGCTGGTGTGTAGTTTGTACTAAGTATTTGTATTTGTATTTGTCTTGTCTAATGAATTTTATTATCTGGACATGAGATAAAAGCCTGTACACAACTGAATATTGATGCAAACTCAAACAATTGCTCATGAAGCTGAATACTTGTTGATCATCATAATAGACTTGGATTGTTGAAGTACCAATGTTGGAAATTACACAAAAAACTTCAAGTTTGTAGCATCATCAAAAAAGACTATCAATCAATTTATCATCATCCAAAATGACTTCAATATCAATCAGTTTATCATCATAAAAAAACAGAAAACAGTCTATCCACTTTGTCTGCTTGAATATCTCTCCCAGGCTATCATCCAGTCCCACTCTCCTGTGTTATGGGGACATCAGTCAATCCACTTTGTCTGCTTGTAGATGTTCCTTCTCCAACCTGTCTTGGCTTCTTGTATTTGCTTCCCTTGGACAAATTCATAAGCACATTGTTGTTCAAAGAAGACTGCCAAAATAGGAAAAATATGCAAAAGTTATGTACAAGTTCAAGTTAATGCTAATAATTTGGTATCCAAACCTATCACGATCTATTGCTGTCTTTACCACAAATTCACCACCTACATACTGCAGTTTAAACTCTTTCATTCGAAGCTCACCACCATAATGAATATTCAGGGAAAAATATTTACTGCAGAAAATAAATAAAAAGAAATCAAATTTCACGCAGAAAATAAAAAAAAATCGAGCTTCAATACAAACCCTAACCCTAACTGTATCGATATTGACTATACAATGCAAAGAAGAAAAAATAATAGAGAGTGGACCTACATTTTCCCCATTGAAGGAGCAGAAAATGACACATCTGGACCACCGAAACACTATCGCCAATGAACAGATGACGACAACGAACAAATGTCGACAACACCACAACTTCTAATACCAAGGCCGACAAGAATCGAACATTCGCAAAAAAAAAAAAAAAAACGCCAACAATTGATGAAGAAGATGAATTCAATAATAGGAATTTTTGTATTCGATGTGTGAAAAAATGCGAAGAGAATATAATAATAGATTAAGGTTCTTTCTTTATTCTGAATAAAGGAAACGACGACGTTCTTCAAGCAAAAAAGTGAAATGACGTCGTATTTGGTATAATAAGCGCCACATAAGCGCCGGCGTGGGCACTCTTAGCCACGGTGGAAAAATCCCCAAATCGACCTCGCCGTAACAGTAATTTGGTTGCAAATTGAAACAAATTAAAAGTACTGTATTTAAACTCAACTGAAGGTTGCAATTCGGGAATTTAGATAAAGTTCAGTAATTTACAGGCGAATTACCCTTTTTTTTTATCTACATAAATGAATTGAAAGTTGGTTCCTGGTTCAATAGTTTTACCCTAATGATAATGATAACTATTTTATCTTTTGTCAATAGTAACTAGAACAAAGGTCAAATATACCATGAAAAGTTTGGTCGTCTTTTAAATCCATGTGGCGAATTTAGAAGGAAAACGAATGATAACGAATGATAAACTTAAATATTTGGGTACGTAAAGAACAAACATAAATCGACATGAAATTAAATAAATTCTAATACACAGCCTAAGATGAATGATGAATCCATCTCAAATAAGTAATTTGATTTTTGAGTTGATTAATGTGCAAACAGAACTGTAAAATATCAAGAATTCAGGCATTTTTTTCTCAGATTTGCTCATTACGTTATTGAGTTGAGATTAAATAATCGGCCAATAATTAATCTCAAAGTGATTTAATATTGAATAATTGGACTATATATTATCCACATTTAAATAAAACAAAATGTTAGAAGTGCAAATATAGCCACCCCTGAAAAGAAAAGTGCTAATATAACCATTTTTTTTAAAAACGATCAAATATGGACATGCATACACGACTAACATACACGACCAGCATACACGACTAAGATACACGACCAGCATACACGACCTAAACTGGTCGTGTATGTTGACCATGCATACACGACTAGCATATACGACCATAGCAATATACACAATAATGCACACACGACTATATCAGCATACACGGGCGACCTGAATACACGACTAGCATACACGACCATATCAGCATACACGACCAATATACATGGTCGTGTATGCTGGTCGTGTATGCAATTCGTATATGCGTGGCCATATTTGATCGTTTTTAAAAACGTGGCTATATTAGCACTTTTCTTTTTAGGAATGATTATATTTGACTAATTCTCAAACAAAATTTGGAACTATATATAATCGATTACTGTTGTGCCTTGTGAGTATTTTATTTTTCTTTGACTGAGCATGCAATAAAAATGATAATTATGGCTTATGACGGGCTGGCTCTCTCCAACCAATCTCAATATAGTACTACTTGCATCAAAACAGTGGTTTAATATTTTAATTCTGGATTAATCCAGTTATCAAGTCGTCCAGTTTGTGTAGTAAATTATAAATAAGGTCAAATCGCAGTGGGTTTTTTCACGATTATTTAATTTTCTCCCCATTCTTTTAATGAACATGCTCCCTAGAATATAAACATTATATTGCCGCTGCTAAAATACGCATAAGCTAATCTTTTCTTTTCCGCAGTAGTATACCAGTTATTGAATTACGACTGAAATCTCCATTTTCCCATTCCTTTAAAAAAGAAGCCCGAAAAATAAAACTTTGATTATTTTATAGGTACTGAAATTTTTAAAAAGTAAAAACAAAAACAAACGTCGCCTGAGAGATTCGAACTCTCGCGGGGAAACCCCATGTACTTAGCAGGCACACGCCTTAACCACTCGGCCAAAGCGACTATAATACTGGACTGGTTTAATAAAATCTATATATCCAAAATTTCTTTTGTATCATTAACCCAATTACGCATAGAGCAGCTCTTAGGAAAGGACTCTAAAGGATAAAACGACAGTGTTGGTTTTGCAAGTATAGAGCGCGTGAGAGCGAGATTGAACGGTCTTGAATTCACACGCACCCAACCCCACTAGAGTTGGCGTGCGTTATCAAAGATTCATTAATGCTTTTCTCTATTATTTATGTAATTTTTGTTTGATAATTTGTTTAATAATATTCTTTGAAAATGCAGTCTGCAAGAGTAAGAATATAGTATGTTAGTTTTATATGCTTGAGTTTTCTGTCACACACCCTTGTGCTTGTGGTTTGTGCCTCATACTTTGGCTGCTTGTTGACAATGCATCAAATTGTTTTGAGTTGCAACAGGACATATTATTTGTCGAAATCAAATCATCAATTTTTTTGAGTTGTAGCTGATATCCACGATTTTACGTGTGATTGTGATTAATTCTTTAAATTTTCATTCTAAAGTTTTCTCGCACTTTCACATTTGCACTTTTTTTACTTTCTATATATTTTTTTTTCATCATTTGTTATTCTAATAGCAGTAGTTGCAAAATATTATTTTATATCAAAAATTTTATACTACAATTTTTTTTCCGCCCCCTATATTGTTAAGAATAACACAACACAACTCATGAAAGCAATTAAAGAACACAAGTAATTATTTTCTCAGTTCGTACGATGTGTAATTATAGGAGTAGCAGCATGCATGAGAATGCATGCTCGAGTGAGCCAGCTCAGCAGCCAGCTAGGATAAAGCCATGTGAAGCGGTGATGCCGCACGTGAAGGTGAGGTGGCTGAGAAGACAGGTCAGCGTGGACAAATTTGATCTTGGAATTGAAGTCGACTTCGTGGAGAATCCGTGCTATCCAACGGATAATATTCTACTATAGTACTAGCTTGTTTTGTAAGCAGTACGGTTATGTAGTTAGTATAAATAGAAATAAGAGCTTAGAGAGAAACTACTGTTACATTAATGATATTGAACTTTTTTGTTCCATGAATTCATAATAAAGCGATACTGCATTTCTTTTTATCGAATCCTTCATGGTATCTATAGCAAGTTTTAGATTTTACATTTCGAGGTTTCGATTATGGGAAGAAATAGGACATTTCAGTGGACTGATCTACTGAATGAAGAAGAAGGAAAGGCTGATGATAAGGATCACGACGAAGAAACAAGTGAATCCAGTCGTCAAGCAGAGCAGGGGAGAAGATTTGCGAGAGATCCAGTCGATTTTGACATGGATAAGGCACAAATGAAAGAGATTCTAACGATTCATGCAAGTGACCACCCAGGTATTCAGCTGATTTCGTTCCAACTTAATGGAAACAATTTCTTAAACTGGAGTAGATCTGTTCATAGAGCTCTAAGTGCTAGGAGCAAACTAGAGATTATCGATGGAACGATTTCTGAACCTCCTGAGAATTCTACATACTATAAAGCATGGTTGAAAACAGATCATTTGGTTTATTGCTGGATTACAAATGCTATATCTAAGGAGATCGTAGATGCATTTATTCACATTGATAATAGCAAGGATCTATGGGAAGCTTTAGAGCAGAGGTTTGGTAAAAGCAATGGACCGAAAATTTATAAATTGGAAAGAGAAATAGGAGCCTATATTCAAAGAAATCAGTCGGTCATGATGTATATATTTCAACAATCTTAATGTTTTGTGGAACGGGTCAAATATGTCCTTGCCACCACTTGATTGTGTTTGTGGAAGTCTGAGTGCTGCAAACAAGAGAGAAGAAGAGAGGAAACTTATGAAATTTCTTATGGGGTTGAATGAGCATTTTGAGAGCATCATTGGACAGATTCTGCTGTTGGAACCACTACCTAATGTCAACAAGGCATATTCAATGATTTTGCAAATAGAGGAGCAAAAATCAGTGACAGAAAGTTTGGGAGAATACAGATTGAAAGAGTTGCAATTCAAATCCAACAAATTTAGGCAAAGCTGGTGGTTTCAAAGGAAGAAAACTGAGTAAAGAAGAGAGATGAAGCTTACGTGTGGTTATTGTGAGGAGCCTGGACATGAGGAATCCGATTGTTTCAAGCTACATGGGTATCCAAAGTGGTATAAGAAGCTCAAGAATGGGAAAGGAAGACCAAGGGTGAATCAGGTTGATAAACCTTTTGATGTTGACAGTGGTACAGATTTTCATGCACAAAGAGATAAGAGTAGTGATATAGAAAGAATGATTCAAAATGAGATTGCCAAGTGCATGGAGAATCTGATGCAGAAACAAGGAAATGAGAATCATAGGCCATACATCAATATGATACGGGAAAGGGGTGATTCTCAGGGTAATATTGAAGGACATTTTGCCTTTAGTATTGTGAATAAGTTGAAACCAAATGAATGGATAATGGACTAAAGAGCAAGTGTTCATGTATGTAGAACTCATAATGTTTTGTCCAAGATGTATAGATTGGATTTTCCATCTGAGGTTTATCTTCCAAATGGTACTCCAAAAACAGTCTACTATGTCGGATAAGTCAGTTGACAGATCATATTACACTGAGGAATGTTCTTTATGCTCATGATTTCACTCACAACTTGATTACAATTGCAAGAATGGCTAAAGAATCACATGTAAGATGTCTATTCTTGGACACACAATGTCTTATATAGAAGGAGAAGAATGAACAACTACTTAGTTTGGGAAAGATGATGGATGGCTTATATGTTGTGGAGTCACTAATGCCACAATATATTAATCACATTAAGTAGCATCTGGTGAAAATTATGTGAGTTGTCATTATAAACTTGGACATCCACATATAGGGACTATGAGACATATGAAGCTGCTTGACAAAGCCATGAATAAGGAAGAAGAAAGCTCCATTTTGGATTGTGAGGTATGTCTGAAATCTAAACAACCTCGTAATCGTTTTCCTTTATTACATAGGAGAAGTAATAGTCTATTTGAGCTTATTCATGTTGAAATATGAGGTCCTTATTGTGCTGAAAATATCACTCAAACTAGATTTATTTTGACTATTGTGGAGGATCATAATAGAAGTATTTGGACTTATCTTTTGAAAACAAAAGTCCAAGTGCATTCAATCTTAACTGGTTTCATCAAGATGATTCATACACAATTTGGAATTCTTGTCAAAGCTATACGGACAGACAATGGTACATAATTTGTCAACAAACATATGCATCAGTTTTGTCTAGAGCATAGTATTATACATCAGAAATCATGTGTATAGAGTCCACATCAGAATGGGATTGTAGAACGCATGCATAGAACTTTATTGCAAGTAGCAAGATCTCTTATGATGCAGAATCAGGTTCCAAAGATGTTTTGGCCTCAGTCAATTCTAGCTGCTACATGGTTGTTAAACAGGATTCCTAGTAGAGTCCTAAATTGGACTTGTCCTTATGCATTGCTATTAAAGAAACAACGTGATTACTTGCACATCTATTCTTTTGGATGCTTAGCTTATGCTGTCAATTTGTCACCTTTTAGATCTAAGTTTGATGATATGAGCTTGAAATGTATTGTTGGGAAACTTATTAGTATAAGTTTTGATGAATTCCAAAACCGACTGACCCCAACCGAGTAGATGTTGCCAGAACCTAATGTTAGAATTTAGGCTCGCTGTTTGAGCAAAGTTGAGATTTTATCTTTACAGGTCTCCAGCTAAAGATGGCAACAAGGCATCACTCAGACAGAACATCAGTTATGATGAAGGACAACTGAGAGTTCGTATGTTCAGATGGAATGAGGGGAAAGTCTTCAGAACATCAGTTGTGAAGGAAACCAACTGAGCATTCATCAGATGAGAAACAGTAGAAAGGAAGAGAACATCAGATGAAAAGGAAAGTCATCTGAGGGTTCAAACCCAACTGAGTATATACAAGGAAGACAACTGAGTGTTCAGTTTCAGAACCTCAGTTGTAGAACTCGAACAAGAAGATCAATTGTTTGAAGTTCAAAGTCAGCTGAGAGTCCAACAGTTCAGAACATCAGCTGAAGACCACTTAGATGAAGATCAAGACTTTCAACGGACGAACTGAGGTTGACTGTCAGAAAGGTTAAGATTTAAATTTCAAAAGGAAGTCACATGAGGGTTTGACCGTTCAGTCATTACCCCATCTGGCCCAACACAAGGCTGTCTCAGATGGAAAGAAGAAGAGCACAGATGCCATATCGGGAAAGTCTGCAGAGATGAGAGACAAGCCATCGCTATCAACCGATCAGAGATCAACTGCTCCTCCAACGGTTAGTTGATTCTCTCCGCCTATAAATAGAGGCATTCTCTCATTCGAGAGTGATACAAGAGACAGACTGAAGCAAGAGAGAAAAGTGCAATCACAAGAGAACCAAGCGAAAGAAAAATCTGCTAAACTCCTATTCTAAGAACATCAGCAGCTGAGAGTTCAAGAGTGATAGAACATTAGTAGCTGAGGGTTCATAGAGTGAAAATCTATCTTAGATCTTAGTTTAAGTGTTTATTCGTATCCAGCTCTCATTCGTGATCAAGCTATAGTTGGAAATCCCACCCTTTCTCACACCCTAAAAAGTGTGCTAGGACCTTACTCTTTCTGTAATTGAGTAGTCAGGTCGTCAAGTACCCGCAAACTTGACATAGGCTGTTTAGTGCCCGGAAACTAAACTGTAAGGTAGATAAGTACCCGCAAACTTATCCTTAACGGTTGCTCAGCCCGCGTAAGCTGAGTGGTTCTGTCCAGAAGAACTTGGACTGAGGTGTGAGGATTCACATCTCCCTGTGGACGTAGGAGGGTTATCTCCGAACCACGTTAAATCCTGTGTGTCCGTGTTTGTTTTTATCCAGTTGCATCTGCATTTTTTATCTGATCAATCTAACCGACATACAAACCTCATTTGCACTTTTTCAACCGAGCTGTTTTGGTTCTTGACCAACCGAGCTGTTTTGCGTGAGTTGTTTTTTAACGAGTATAATTTTCCACCACTTTCCGCACAGCCTCACTCTTCCAGCTGAGGTCGCTTACTCAACTGTGAGATTCCAACTGAGTCCTCTTTTACTCAGTTGAAGTGCTTTTTCAGGTTTAAGTTTTTAAATCCTAACTGGTGTATTCCCCCCCCATACACCAGTAACTCGTTTCGGGACCATCAAGTGGTATCAGAGCAGTGGTTCAAAAGACTGCTGACTCTGTTTCACGAGGTGTGAATTCGAGAATTTTTCTTCAGTGGTCAACTGAACAGATCTTTTCACGCTAGTGCATACTTGCTCGCATTTTTGTCCTGTTTTTGTTTGTGCAGATGGACGTCAAGGACAAGATCGTAGTCATGTTCTCTGTAGTCAATTATACATCATGGAGAACTCGAATGAAGAAGATCCTTCTGTCAAAGCATCATAGGATGCAACAAGTTCTCACTTCTGGACCAATCGTCATACGAGACAGAATACTTCGCACTCCCACAAATCCCAACGATGGAGATGCAGTGGTGGAGTATGTGGAGAGACAACCAGAAGACTACACTCCGGAGGAGGCCAAGGTGAGCCAGCTAGATATCTGGGCTCAGAGCACAATAATGTCCACGGTTGGACAAGATTATTTGCCCTGGATAGAGGAGTGTGAGACTGCAAAAGAGATGTGGGACATCCTGGCCTCGCTAAGTGAAGGAAGCGACGAGACGAAGGAAAACAAGTTCTCGCATGCATGTCAAGATTTCGACAATTTCAGTCTGCGACCTGATGAGACTATCGATCAGCTAGAGCTCCGATTTATGGACATCATCAGAAGAATCCAGTCCATCCGGAAAGGAAAATACACTCTAAGAGAAATAAACCTCAAAGTGTTGCAAGCTCTACCGGCTGAGTGGGATACTTTCACAAATATCCACGAGAGCCGAGCTGACCTTGGTGAAATGGGAACTGAAGAATTGTTCTCAATCTTGAAAGGAAATGAGTATAAGGTCAACAGAAGGAGGTCGCAGCCCTCAAGTCAGACAAATAGAATTGAGGATGTCGGCTCAACATCAAAGTCAGTTGCCCTCCGAGCTGACTACTCAAAGTCGAGATCGTCAAGACCAACCAGATCGCTGACACGACTGCAATGGAGCCGAGCAGAGAGGAATTGCAACAGAACATTGCAGCGCTGTCAAAGAAACTAGCCGACATGGACACTCGGTTCGGCAAATATAAACGTTTCTATAAATCAAACCGAACTCGAGACAGTTCGAAGCCAGTCACCAATGGTTGCTTCGAATGCGGCAAGGAAGGACACTTCAAAGCAGACTGCCCAGACCTTTCAAAGAAGGAAAGAGAAGCACTGAGGGCCAAGCAAACTGCAAAGAATAAGACCATGGTAGCTGAAGAGGCAGGTGACGATATGGACATCTTCACAGACACTGAAGATGAGGATGAACTGACCTCTACCAACAAAGTCATCAGTCCGGATCAATGCCTCATGGCACTTGGAACCAACCAAGATGATATTGAGGTACAATCTTGTCCTACTCGCTTAAATTCTTTCAATACTTCTAACATGCAGGAATCTCTGAGCGATGAGTTGGAACCCTCCTGGAATGATTTTCAAGAACTCAGTGAGGAACTGCATCAGCAGTCGGTTGAGTTTAAGAGTCTTCAAGCTCAGTTCGCCAAGCTTGAAGATTCCTTAACCGAAAATGAGGATCTGATCACGAGCCAAACTCAGGAGATTGAGAATCTCAAGAGTCAACTGATCGAGGCTAAGGCTCCAGCTGATGAGGAGTTGACAAAGCAAAACAAAGAACAGCAAGATCAGTTGAAAAATCAAGATGCTCAGATCGAACAGCTGATAAAGAAGTCAGATGGACAAACCGAGCAGATAGCTGTACTCATCAAGGAGTTGCAAACTGAGAAGGACAATCTAATCAAGCTGTATCAGTCATCCAAGATCATCGAAAACCTTTTAAATTACAGCAGACAGATGGATGACGTGTCAGGACTCGGTTATGATGTTGTCAAGGATACTGGGATTCCACCATCAACTTTTATCAAACCAGTAGAAGTTACAGCTGTAGAGCCAGACACAGCTGAGTCTCCAGAAGCTAATTCAACTTCCACCTCTCAACAAGTTCAAACGACCAATGAAATTACTACTGAGAAGGGAAAATGAGTAGCTGATGTAGGACAGAATATTCCATCGGTTGAGGTATCAACCGAGGGGGAATGTTCCAAAAGTCAGAAGAGGAATCAGAGGCGTCGAAAATACAACCGCAACCGATCTCAGAACCAGAACCGACCTCTGCATCAACCTCAAAGTCAACGTCAGAAGGAATGGAATCGACCTCAGAACAAGCAAGGGTTCAATCATCTGAATCAGCAGCGGTTCCAACATCAGTTCGACCAAAGATTCCAACATAGTCAACCAATGAGGAACTGGTCAAACAACTGGAGGTATTCATGCCATAATATTAATCATCAACAGGGCATGAACAGCTACAGACAACCCTCAGGAAGTTGGAATCATAATCAGCCACAAAGATTCCAACAGGGCGTCCGACCTCACAGACAAACTCAACAGGATAAGAATCGCCATCAAAACAGGGGGAAAGCCTCACCTCCTAAAGCTCAACATAGGAGAAATCCAACTCCTCCCAAGAAACAGAACATCACTACTAACAACAAGTCTAAGGATAACCGAGGTGTTGTTATAGTTGATGATGAAGGAAAAGTAATTTGGAATGATAAATCCATCCGAGTTTACAGGGAAAAGCGACGCACAGTTCCAGCGGGAACTGGTTCTAACCCTCCAGGACCCAACTGAAATTGGGGACTTAAGCGAGTTTCTCTTTGCAGGTACAGGAGAAACAGCTGAGGAAGAAGAAGGCGTCTGCAACAATGTGGGTGATGGATAGTGGATGCTCGAAACACATGACAAATCTGAAGGATTTGCTTGGAAGTTTCATGGAGAAAGAAGGTCCATCAGTTACTTTTGGTGATAACTCAAAAGGTTATACCAGAGGTTACGGTACCCTTGAAACCAATCATGTTTCAATTTCTAATGTCTCTTATGTTGATGGATTGAAGCATAACCTGCTCTCCATCAGCCAATTCTGTGATAATGGTTTCTCTGTCAAGTTTGATGCACAGGGTTGCAGAGTTAAAGATGTCGGATCAAAGCAGGTGATATTGTTGGGAAATCGATCTCAAACAGGGAATGTTTACTACGCTGACTGGAACAGCAGCCTCCCTGACACTTGCCTGTTATCAAAGAGCAGTTCGGATGTGAGCTGGCTGTGGCACAAAAGGCTCAACCATCTGAACTTCAAGACGATGAACCGACTCGCCAGACAAGAACATGCAAGAGGCATACCTAACCGAGTGTTTTCAACAACACACATGTGCAGTGCATGCCAGCTGGGAAAGCTCGCTAGAACCTCCTTCCGGTTGAAGTCAACTCCCTCAACCGACCGAGTGTTACAGCTGATCCATATGGATCTCTTCGGGCCAGTTACACCAAAAAGCTTTAATGGAAACGAATATACATTGGTTATAACTGATGACTACTCAAGATATACGTGGACCATCTTCATGCGCCACAAGAGTGAAACCCGAGATGAGCTGCCCAAGCTGATGGATCGGATATCGAACCAACAAGAGATGAAGATCATATCTATCCGATCAGATCGTGGAACGGAGTTTCTAAATGAAACCATTATTGAGTATTGCGAAAAGAATGGCATAAGTTATCAGACATCAGCCGCGCGTACTCCACAACAGAATGGCGTAGCTGAGTGAAGAAATAGAACTCTGAAGGATGCAGCCACATCCATGTTAGCAAGCTCAGCACCGCCTAAGAGATTTTAGGCTGAAGCGATCAACACAGCATGCTACACTCAGAATCGATCTCTTCTCACCAAGCGGTTGGGAAAGACGCCCTACGAGCTGTGGAGACGCAGAAAGCCAGATATTTCTTATTTTCGTGTTTTTGGATCTAAGTGTTATATTCACAACAATGGGAAGACTCAGTTGAAAACCTTTGATGCCAAAGCTTCGAAGGGCATATTTCTTGGATATGCAGCTCGGATCAAGGCATATAGAGTTTTCAACAACAGCTCTCGTGTTGTGGAAATAACACCTCATGTTAGTTTTGATGAATCTATCTTTGAGTGCAGGGAACAGGTAAAGGAACAACACGCGGATCCAGCTGTGCTACCAGTTCTCACCAGATCGCAAGCACTTCGGGAAAAGAACCGAGCTGAACCTCTGATATGGGCAACTGAGGATGAGGATCCATACTCCTCTGAAGATGAATGCCAAGACCTCAGCTCGTCTCAAGGGGGAACTTCAGCTGATGCTCCTCCAACTGCATCAGCATCCGATGCCCAACTGAGCTCAGTTCAAACTATTGTAAATGTTGAGGATCTAGACTCAACAGCTGATCAATCACCAGCTCTGAAGACTCCAACTCAGATTTCTGAACAGCCACAGTTGGAAGAAGAAAGAAGACGCAACCGAAGATGGTATGAAGTTCATTCCACCAATGACATCATCGGAGATCCAACCGAGGGTGTGCGCATGCGGAGCAGAGTTGCAAATCCAGAATCAACCGAGGAAGATTCCAACACTTATGCCCAATATGCTGAGGAATTGGCAGTTCTAGAGGAGTTCGAGCAAGCTGGAGATGTTGCCATGATTTCATGCTTTGTAGCTGATGTTCCAGAACCGAAGAATGTTGGGGAAGCTCTCAACTGTGTCCACTGGACAACAGCAATGCAAGAAGAACTGAATGAATTTCTTCGCAACTGTGTATGGGAGTTGATAGAAAGACCAAATGGTGTCAAGGTGATTGGATTGAAGTGGATTTTCAAAAACAAGAGAGACGCCATTGGATTCATTGTGAGGAATAAAGCAAGGTTGGTAGCTCAAGGATACTGCCAACAAGAAGGAATTGACTTTGAAGATTCATTCACACCAGTTGCAAGGCTGGAAGCCATCCGGATCTTTCTAGCTTATGCCGCACATCACAAGTTCAAAGTATATCAGATGGATGTGAAGTGTGCATTCCTCAATGGAGATATCAAAGAAGATGTATATGTTGAACAGCCTCCTGGTTTTGAAACTGGAGATGGAAGAGTGTACAAGCTGAAGAAAGCTATCTATGGTCTAAAGCAAGCGCCAAGGGCATGGTATGACACTCTTTGTGGATTTCTTCTGGATTCGGGGTTCAAACGAGGTTCAGTTGATAAAACTCTGTTCACCATCAAAGTTGGAGAAGATATACTTGTTGTGCAAATTTATGTCGATGACATCATTTTCGGCTCCAAGTCGGAGGAGTTGTGCAAGAAATTCTCCTATCTTATGAAGGAGAAGTTCGAGATGTCAATGATGGGCGAGATGAATTATTTCCTTGGATTACAAGTGAAGCAGTCACCTGAAGGGATTTTCATCAACCAGTCCAAATATACAAAGGAGCTCATCACCAAGTTCGGATTGCAGACAAGTAAGACAACAAAGATCCCTATGAACACGAACTGGAAGGTCGAACCAGAAGCTGAGGGAAAGCTCGTTGATGCCAGTCAGTATAGAGGGATCATTGGTTCGCTGCTCTACCTAACTGCCAGCCGACCAGACATTTCATACGCAGTTGGACTGTGTGCTCGTTTTCAAGTCCAACCAAGAGAAGCACACATGTTGGCAGCAAAGAACATCATTAAGTATCTGAAGGGAACTGTCAATGTTGGGTTGTGGTACCCAACTGATGACAATATCCAGCTGACTGGATACTCAGATGCCGATCTAGCAGGAGATCGGTTGGACATGAAGTCTACTTCTGGACACTGTCAGTTCATGGGAAGCAAGCTGGTTTCATGGTTCTCCAAGAAACAAGCGTGTGTTGCTACTTCGACAACCGAGTCAGAGTATATGGCTGCCGGAAGCTGTTGCATGCAAGTATTGTGGCTGAAGCAGCAACTGAGAGATTATGAAGTCTCAACTGGACAGGTTCCCATTCATTGTGATAGCTCGAGTGCTATAGCTATCTCTCTGAACCCTGTTCACCACTCTCGGACTAAGCATATCGATATTCGTCATCATTTCATCTGAGATCATATTGAGAAAAAGGATGTGTCCATGGAGAAGATCCCAACTGAGATTCAGAGAGCTGACATCTTCACCAAACCTCTTCCTGAAGCCTGATTCAAGATGCTGTGTGATCTTCTAGGACTCTTGGATCCAAGCTAAAAACTCATCCGAGCTGATAAGGATCCATCCGAGCTGAAGAATCGGATATCGACTTAAGGGGGAAGCTCAGATAAAAGGGGGAATCTCAGATGCGAACTGCCAACTGAAAACATCAAACGTCAGCTGAACAGACGAACTCGAGTCAGCTGATGGTATGCGGCAACTGAGGAGCACAACTGAGGTATACAACTGATATCGACATCAGCTGCTAGGTATCATTTATGACTAAAGGTGTTATGATATTAAATGAGAATGTTTGAAATAAATTCAAACATTCCTGAACATGTCAGCTAGACTAAACAAGCCATCATATCACATTTAATGTAAAGTCTGGCTGAACACCTATAGCCTTACTTTATAGTGCGACTGGGCTGACACCCTAAACTATTCACCTTCTCACTCGCGTGCGTGGTATATCAGTCAAAATTACCCAACAGTCGCGAAATCACAGCCGTTGATAAATACGCGCGATTTAACCCTAGCCGTTGATTTTATCCGAGTCAAAGATTATATAATACGGCAAATCAGGAAGTGATCCTTACCTTCTCTTTTCGTGCATATCTTTACTCACTATTCATCATCTTCTCAAATCTTGTTTCGCCATTTTCAGTAAAGTTTTTCCTTCTTCTTCTCATATATATCGAGTCGAGATGGCGCCCAAATCAAAAGCCTCTAAGAAGATGGTCTCCACAGAGCCTGCTACGTTCCAGGAATCGTTCGACATGGTGATGTCGAAGATTCATTTCGAACAGATTTTATCCAGAGCAGCTCTCTCCTCGCCTGAGCTTGCTCCCGTCGCCGCTATCCTCTCCGACCACCATCTGCTTGACTGGGCAACCCTCTCTCCGGCCTTGTTGCTCAGGAAGCAGGTCGTACATTTCTACCGGAATCTGCAACAAGTTGCAGAAGATGGGCTTGTCACGATCATCCCGTGCAAGCAACGCTACAGAATCTCTCGGACAGTAGAAGACTCCGTCGTGGAGATAAAGGTGTCAAAGGAGCTGGAGAAGCTCATCCCCAGAAACCGCGAAGCCACAGATGTGGTGGGGAACTTCACTGACAAAGAAGCTGACACCTTCCTTCAAACAATCCTCATAGTTCCCGAGCCATTGAAGGGGAGCATGCAGAGGATGAAGCTGAAGCCGGCTCACCGACTTCTCTTCGACGTTATCCCAAGTGCGCCTTCGCATATGGTGGAGCCTTCGGTGACATAAGCCGTCCTAAGCTCAAGCAGCAGAAGGCCCTGGAAGAGCTGCACCAGGTTGACTGGTTGGGGTATCTGGAAAGCCAACTGATGATGGAGAAGCAGGAAATCTCCGAGACAACAGCTGAGTCCGGAGAACTGCTGTTGAGTGTCAAGGGGAACACTCAACTTTGGAACAAAGATTTCTGCCCTCATCCTCCAAGCTACACAAGGACTGCCGCTGGCATGGGAAGGAAGTGAGGACACTCCAGTCAGCAAGCTGTCGCTATTCCCCTCAGCTAAGAAAGCCAGAGATATTGTGGAGGCTGTCTACACCCCCAAGGGTGCCCCCAAGCCAGCTGTGAAGTCAGCAGCTCGCCGGCCTTCAAGGACCATGCCGGCGAAGCGCCAGCTGGAGGAGGTAGCTGAGGAGGAAGAAGACGAAGAGGAGGAAGAGGAGGAACCTCTGCAGAAGAGGCCAAGGATAAGGATCATCCAGCCAGCGGCTCAACCATCCACAACAAGTCCAGTGGTGGTCAAGCCGGCTGAGGCAAAGGAGTTAACCGAATCCAGTCAATCGATTGACCCAGCTGGATTCATTCTTCAGCCGCGTCAGGAGAAAGCAGCTGAAGACGTGGAGATCCAAGTGGAGGATTCCAGCTCCTCCTCAGATGACTCTTCTTCATCTGAGGAGTCCCACGACAGTCAAACTAGAGCTGATGCCAGCCAGGTAAACCCACCTGTGTCTGAAGAAACCCTCGAGCCAGCCGACTCACTACCTAAAAAGGATCCAGTTCTCTCAACTGGTCCTCAGTCAAATAGTCCGAGCCTCTCGCTCGATGCCAACGTTGTGACCATTCCTTCGGCCAACGTTGATGAAACCATCGAACCTGTAACCTTTGATATCGAACCCCCTCCAATCGATGAAGAAGCCAACCGTCAGGCAATCCTGGCTGAATATGAAGGAAGACTCAGCTACTGCTTCCGCAAGCTGATTGGTATGTTTCCCGAGGCAGCCTCAATGCCCGTCTTTGCCGTACTCGGGACGGAACTACTCTACCAGTTCCGCGTCATATTCAGCTACTGGTACGTCAAGGAGGAAACCCTCAGGATCCATGGTTGGGACAAGTTGAAGGTCGAAGAGTCCAACCTGAGGGAATACTTCGACTACCAAAACATGGAGGTAGCTTACAACCAGAAGGTGGCTGTGCTACGACGACGTCTGGACAAGAGCATCCAAGAAGGGACAGACACCAGGGATCTGTGCAACAATCCTGGAGCTGTTCAGTTTCTTGACGAGATGCTAGCCAAAAATGCCTCCTGCATGGACGACGTCGACGCAGCTGATGAGGCGGCCAAGAGAAAAGAAGACAAGCTCAAGGCCTACCTCGCCAGCTGATCTGCCATGGTTGTCTCGGAGCCTGCTGCCCAGCCACAACCACAGCTTCTGCCCGGACCCTCCGATCAGCCAGCTCTCTCAACCGACGCCATCTGCGAGCTAATTTCGGAGAGGGTCAACCAGCTGAGGCAGGAGATGCTGTCCAAGATCCAGCTGAGCAAGGTGGAGGAAGCTGACAGGATGCAGCAGCTGATGGCAGAAAATGCCAGCTTGAAGAATCAGCTAGAACACCTCTCCTCTTCTCTGCAGCACAAGTTCGAAGACCTCTCCACTTCTTCCAGCTCGGAGGTCTCAGCTCTAAGGAAGGCCGTTCAGAGCCTCAGCTCGGATTTCAACGTGTTCAAGACCGTTGCTGAATCTGACCTCGCAAAGTCCCAGCAGACTCAGGACCAGGAGTGGATGTCTCAGTTCGCCTCTTTCCGAGCTGAGTTCGTCTCCCTCTACAAAGAGGTCTCTGCAACCTTTGCAGCTGTGCAGCGAGCTGAGCAGGAGTGCCAAGACTTGGAGTTGGCCAAGAAGGTAGCTGAGAAGGATGCTGTTGACGAGCTGTTTTCCCGAGTTCAACAGGCTGAAGCCAAGTTGACCTCCCTGGATGGCACTGTAGCCACCCTTTTGGATGATGCCAAAAAGGGGGAAGATAAGGAGCCAGCAGCTGGGGAAGACAAGGAGCCAGCAGCTGTTGCTGGACGAGGGAAAGCTTTTCTCCAGCAAGCTGAAGGAGAAGGAGTGCCAGCTGAAGGAGCTGAAGCTGAAGGATCGCAGCCCGAACTGGAAGTCTCCCACGACCTCGTAGCCGAGCTTACGGCTGAGCTCGAAGCAGAACTTGATGGAGGAATATCTGTTGAAGACTGTATCGAAGCTGCCAAAGCTATGGGGGAGTCAAAGGAGAAGTACTTGAATCCCTCCTGGATCAAGAAGTTCGCTGCCGATCAGGCCAAGAAGGTGGCCAAGTTCGAGAAGGAGCTCGCTAAGGTAGAGAAGAATGTCGATAGGAATAAAGCCAGCCGGAGTGTGCGAAGAATCAACAAGCACCAGATGAAGGCTGAGGCTAGGAAGTCGACGCGCCAACTGCAGAAGGATGCTCCGCTCCCGTCTCGGTATCCACATGTTGACAAGTGGATGAATGCTGAGTGGAACGATGACTGGGAGCAGTTCAAGCATGAGTTTGTCAATGACTTCTATTACAGGAAAGTCTACTCGACTGAAGACCCAAGGCAAGCCTTCAAGGAAGCCCTATGGGAACTCAGAACTGGAGACCCTGGAATGTTCAGTCAGTTCAAGCGAGCTATGCTGAATGCTCAGCTTGATCCCAACACCGTTCCAGTTCCGAAGATGTGCAGATACCGCCCTCCGATGATCAAAGGCACGAGCACGCCAAAACAGAAATACAATCATGGCTGAGGCAAGGCAAGTCTGTAAGGAACACGGCGTCAACACTGGGATCGAGTCGGAAGCGAAGAAGGAGATCTTTAACCGTATCTTCAGCAAGTACGGTCAACAGTATTTTTGAGCTGATGAAGTTTTTTGGATGTTGTAGTTTTTGAAGCAACTGTTGTATCTTTATATGTTTTGTGCTTAACCCTGTAACCTTCAGTTGTAACAAAAACTTCAAAGTATATAATACGATTCACCTTGATGAACAATTCCTCATTGTCCAAGCTCTGAATCAAAAAGTCTTTCAATATCATGTTATAACTGTTCTAACCCTTTGATGTTTTATCTTATAGACTGTCTAGAATTTCAGCTGAGATTTTAGGTCAGTTAGAGAGGATTAGATCAATAGTGGTTTAAAGTTGTAAGTGGTTTTGGCATCATCAAAAAGGGGGAAATTGTTGGGAAATTTATTACTATAAGTTTTGATGAATTCCAAAATCGACTGACCCCAACCGAGTAGATGTTGCCAGAACCTAATGTTAGAATTTAGGCTCGCTGTTTGAGCAAAGTTGGGATTTTATCTTTACAGGTCTCCAGCTAAAGATGGCAACAAGGCATCACTCAGACAGAACATCAGTTATGATGAAGGACAACTGAGAGTTCATATGTTCAGATGGAATGAGGGAGAAGTCTTCAGAACATCAGTTGTGAAGGAAACATACTGAGCATTCATTAGATGAGAAACAGTAGAAAGGAAGAGAACATCAGATGAAAAGGAAAGTCATCTGAGGGTTCAAACCCAACTGAGTATATACAAGGAAGACAACTGAGTGTTCAGTTTCAGAACCTCAGTTGTAGAACTCGAACAAGAAGATCAATTGTTTGAAGTTCAAAGTCAGCTGAGAGTCCAACAGTTCAGAACATCAGCTGAAGACCACTCAGATGAAGATCAAGACTTTCAACCGACGAACCGAGGTTGACTGTCAGAAAGGTTAAGATTTGAATTTCAAAAGGAAGTCACATGAAGGTTTGACCGTTCAGTCATTACCCCATCTGGCTCAACACAAGGCTGTCTCAGATGGAAAGAAGAAGAGCACAGATGCCATATCGGGAAAGTCTGCAGAGATGAGAGACAAGCCATCGCTATCAACCGATCAGAGATTAACTGCTCCTCCAACGGCTAGTTGATTCTCTCCGCCTATAAATAGAGGCATTCTCTCATTCGAGAGTGATACAAGAGACAGACTAAAGCAAGAGAGAAAAGTGCAATCACAAGAGAACCAAGCGAAAGAAAAATCTGCTAAACTCCTATTCTAAGAACATCAGCAGCTGAGAGTTCAAGAGTGATAGAACATTAGTAGCTGAGGGTTCATAGAGTGAAAATCTGTCTTAGATCTTAGTTTGAGTGTTTATTCGTTCAAGCCTTAGATCCAGCTCTCATTCGTGATCGAGCTGTAGTTGGAAATCCCACCCTTTCTCACACCCTAAAAAGTGTGCTAGGACCTTACTCTTCCTGTAATTGAGTAGTCAGGTCGTCAAGTACCCGCAAACTTGACATAGGCTGTTTAGTGCCCGGAAACTAAACTGTAAGGTAGATAAGTACCCGCAAACTTATCCTTAACGGTTGCTCAGCCTGCGTAAGCTGAGTGGTTCTATCCAGAAGAACTTGGACTGAGGTGTGAGGATTCACATCTCCCCGTGGACGTAGGAGGGTTATCTCCGAACCACGTTAAATCCTGTGTGTCCGTGTTTGTTTTTATCCAGTTGCATCTGCATTTTTTATCTGATCAATCTAACCGACATACAAACCTCATTTGCACTTTTTCAACCGAGCTGTTTTGGTTCTTGACCAACCGAGCTGTTTTGCGTGAGTTGTTTTTTAACGAGTATAATTTTCCACCACTTTCCGCACAGCCTCACTCTTCCAGCTGAGGTCGCTTACTCAGCTGTGAGATTCCAACTGAGTCCTCTTTTACTCAGTTGAAGTGATTTTTCAGGTTTAAGTTTTTAAATCCTAACTGGTGTATTCCCCCCCCCCATACACTAGTAACTCGTTTCGGAACCATCATGTATATTTCTTGGATATGCTTTGGATCAGAAAGGTTTCTTGCTATATGATATGGTCAACAATAAGTTGTTTACTTCCAAGGATGTTAGATTTCTTTCTCATAAAGGAGCTTATTCAGATACTAATGACCATAATTTTGATGATTTTGTGCTCAAGTGTATGGTTCTAGATGATTCTTTTCATGAACAAGTCACTGGTGATATCATGATGGAAGATTCTCCATATGTAATGCAAGAAAATGATCCAGCAATTCCAGATGTTCATGAGAATGCTTCTGATATTTCTCATCAAGAACAGAATTTAGCTGAAACACCTACAACTATGGAAATAGATGTTCCAGCTAAAAGAGGTAATAGTTTTAGAAAACCACCAGTTTGGATGTAAGATTTTGTGGGATATATAGATTGCTCTTCAGCTATTTTTCACAATACAGATTCACTTATTCCATCTACTTTTCCCTATCTTGTTTCCCCTGCTTTGACAGAAGCATATAGAGTATTTCTTCTTCAAGTAGAACACGTTCAAGAACCTAGATCTTTTGCTGAAGCAAATCGATCTACTGAATGGAGAGCAGCCATGGATCATGAACTAGCAACTTTGGAGCAAAATCAGACATGAGAATTGACTTCTCTACGTGTAGGAAAGAAAGCTATCGGTTCAAAGTGGGTTTATAAGGTGAAGTTAAGAGCTGATGGAACAGTGGGGAGATGCAAAAGGTTGGTTGCCAAAGGGTATAATCAACAACTTGGTATTGATTATCAAGAGGTATTTTTTCCAGTAGCAAAGCTTGTTACAGTTAGATTTCTAATAGCTATTGCAACCAGCTTTAGATGACCATTACATCAAATTGATGTTAACAATGCTTTTCTTCTTGGATTTTTACATTATGAAATATATATGCAACCTCAACAGGGATACAACAAGGCCAAGAATGGTCAGGTTTGCAGGTTGATAAAGAGTCTCTATGGCCTCAAGCAAGCATCTAGAGAGTGGATGCTGAATTCTGGTTAGAAACTGTTTTCATTTGGATTCACACAATCCTCTAGTGATCACTGTCTTATTACTAAAGTTCTGGTCCAAATTTATCTGTTTAGTTGTTTATGTTGATGATGTTCCCATAACAAGTTCTGATGAGAGTCTAATTATAGCTCTGAAAGAATATTTGGATAAGGCTTTCGCTATAAAGGATCTTGGAGAAGCTAAGTTCTTCCTTGGTATGGAAATTATCAGAGGAGTTGCTGCCACTTGTCTTAACCAGTGCAAATACATTCTTGATCTCATTGAGAAGGCTGGACTCATTGGATGTAAATCTACTTCTACACCTCTTCCTCAAGGTATGCAACTTAGCACTGAATCATCTCCTTGTTTGTCAGATCCCGATATAGAAGATTGGTGACACAACTTTTATATCTAAATCTTACTAGACCTGATATATCCTATGTTGTTCAGCAGTTGAGCCAATTTGTAGCTAAACCGTGTGAACACCATTGGTCAGGAGCTCTCCATGTACTGAGATACTTAAAAGGGTGTCCATATCTTGGTTTGTTTTATGCAGCTGAATCAGATCTTCATGTGACTGCTTTTGGTGATGCCGATTGGGGAGCATGTTCTCTTACACGAAGATCATTGACTGGCTATTGCATTTTTCTCGGAAAATCTTTAATTTCTTGGAAATGCAAGAAGCAATCAACTGTGTCAGCATCTTCAGCGGAGGCTGAGTATAGAGCTTTGGGTTCCACAGTTCGTGAGCTTGTATGGATTTCTTACCTCCTGGCAGATTTTTATCAACCTCTTTCTTTGCTTATACCTCTACATTGCGATAATCAGGCTGCTATCCACATCACTAAAAATCAAGTTTTTCATGAACAAACTAAGCATTTGGAGATTGATTGTCATATTGTGCGGGATCGATTTAAGTCTTGCTTTATTGATCCTCTGCACATCTCTACCACATTGCAGCTTGCAGATTTATTCACTAAAGCTCTTGGTGGCCCTCGCTTTCGCCAATTGCTTTCCAAGATTGGAATGTATGATATACATTCTAATCTTTCGGGGGGTGGGGGGTATAGGAGTAGCAGCATGCATGCTCGAGTGAGCCAGCTCAGCAGCCAGCTAGAAAAAAGCCATGTGAAGAGGGTGATGCCGCATGTGAAGGTGAGGTGGCTGAGAAGACAGCTCAGAGTGGAGAAACTTGATCTTGGACGTCGACTTCGTAGAGAATTTGTGCTATCCAACGAATAATATTCTACTATAGTACTAGCTTGTTTTGTAAGCAGCACAATTATGTAGTTAGTATAAAAAGAAATAAGAGCTAAGAGAGAAACTACCATTTACATTGATATTGAACTTTTTTGTTCCATGAATTCATAATGAAGCGATACTGCATTTCTTTTTATTGAGTCCTTTAGTAATCATATCTTGAACGATGCCAAGTCATAATTTTCATTATATTTTTTGAATACAATATACAACGAGAGAACAACTATATACAATAGCAATTAACTATTCCCTAATTTAAAACCACACTAACAAACATGCATGAGCCTAAAACTGGACAGTGCGCAACATTCGTTGCAATCGGGCTCTCTTTAATAAACTTATTACTAATAATTTTTGTCATGTAAGTATTAATTAATTAACATTACTCCAACCGCCGTCATTGTAAAACTAAGTAAAATGGCAACTTATCTTGAATAAAAGACACTAAATTTGTCTTGATATTACATGATCGATAAAGTTATTGAATTAAACATAATTAGAATTCACTCATATGATTGAGACTGAACACTGAAAATGATTGGATAATAGCATTGCAATAAACTTATAATTTCTAATCAACATAGTATTATTAAAAAATCTGAAACTCTGCACCATGAAAATTAGTTAACTATCTGCTTCCATTTCTTTACATCACTTATTTTACAGACAAGATACAGCCCAAACAAAAGTAAAAGCCTCAGCTCAAAAAGGCCAACCCCCATTCAACCAGCAATGGCCATATATATACGTTTTTATTCAGCATGGGCTGTATAAATAAGTTAAATAACATTTGATCATGTCACGATGAATTCGATTCGCGTAGGGAGTGTGGATCCAAAACGCTTGGCACGCAATTTTGCTCTGTTCCGTGTGGTTTTGGTTTGCCGTCGACAATCAGCATATTCCATTCTGTCTAGTCTTTCTGACATCATGTAGTGGTCGAAATCAAAATAATTGATCTCGGTATCAATGACAACCCTCTCAATTGATGGGCCAATCTTTAACAATGCCAGCACTAATTTTTCTTCGCCCAGACACCCCCGTATACCCACCGATTTCAACCACCTTCAGATTTTTATGGATGAATTTCATAGCCTGTGCTGCGGTTTTTCTGCCACATATCCGTATGATTTCCTTATTCTGTCATGATGAAGAGAAACAACATATTAATCAAGAAAGAAAAAAAAAAACCGCGAACTTGAGCCAAATTGTACAAGTAGAGTCAAAGTGGAGTACCGAATCAGAGCACGCCTCATAGTCATAGCTCATCTGTTATAAAATGAGAATGAAAAAAAAAAACTTGAATATGATTGTTTGACAGGTCTAGAAAAAAACTATGATTAAAATCCAAAGCACTACCCTAAGATTAATAATTGAAATCTTGATGAGAAAAAGATTCACCTCAATCCTAAACTCGCATAGTTGTGGAGAAGCATTGATCAATTTTCTGTAGTAGAAAAGGGTAGTTTGACCAGCTTCTGCAAACACTTCCAACCGTTTGAGAGAGCATAATCGAGGCATATGACGAGGATGAACAGTCTCTAGAACATACAGATCGAGCAAAAATTGAGAGTCGGAAAAATGTTAATCCCTACATATGACCATTATATGGATAAGCATAAGGATATGAGTTTAGCACGAACCATTAATCGAAAATCCAATACAAGCTTCTCCAGCTGAACTGAATAGCTCCATTTTACCGTTCGGTCTAAAACATACTCCCTCCGTCCACAAGAAAGTAGTGAGTGGAGTGAGAGTCCCATTTTTAGTGTGATTTAAGAGAGTGATTAACTTTGTTAAGTAAGTAGGTCACCTTTATTCACAAACCATTCATTGGTTGTTGAATTTTATTTTTGGATCCCATTTGTTTTTTTTTTCTATTTCGTTTTTTTTTTAAATTTCATTTTTCTTTAACATGAAACAGATTTTTTTAACCCTTAAGCAGTAAATAAAAAATGAAATCATGAAACATTATTATTGAACAACATTTGTGCATCAAATTCGAAAATCATGCAACCAATGAGAAACAGTAAAGAATTAAAGACAAGAAAAACATTAGGAATAGAAGAGAGGAAAATCTGCATTACACTCCAAAAAAAAGGAGAGAAATCCAACCTTGATTACATAAATTAGTGATAAATACACCACCTTTTACAAAGTGATGTGATAAAAAAAAGGAGAGAATTTTAAATACAACCACAAAAGGAGCTTCTCTCCTCCATAAATACACCAAGAAAACTGCAGATTCATTACACAAAATCAACATCCAAAAGGAGCATTAAAGGAGAAACAAATATGCATTAATACAACATTTACACAGCAGTATGGTACAACCAAAAGAGCGCCTCAACTTGACAGATGATGAGAAGAATGTGGTGGCTCAATGGCTTTTTCAAAACAACACTGAAAAAAAGGTGAGACATGGAGCATTTGCTGAGGCTGCTACACTGTTTGGATGTCACAGGAATACCATCCAAGCCATTTGGAAAGATGCTCGTCAGCAGCTGGATTTAGGAGGGCCTATCCAAATGAAATAAAAAAAAGGTTATGTTCATCAAAAGAGAAAGCAGATGGATGTGGAAAAGATAAAAAGCCTAACAGTCTTAGAAAGATCATCATACAGAAATATTGCAGAGAAGTTAGATGTCAGCAAAAGTTTAGTTGGACATTGGATCAAGCAAAAGAAGTTAAGGCCTCATACCTCTTCAATTAAACCAGCACTAACAGATCAAAATAAATTCCAAAGACTGCAATGGAGTCTCAAGCAGTTGGATCCAACAATTAAAGATGGCAAATTGAAATTCCAGCAGATGAAGAATGTAGTCCACATTGATGAAAAATGGTTCAATCTCACCAAGACCATAGATAGGTATTACTTGCTGCTAGGTGAAGAAGAACCCCATAGAACATGCAAGTCTAAGAGGTTTATAGAGAAAATCATGTTCCTGGCTGTTGTAAGCAGGCCACAATATTCAGAGAATGGTACATGCATATTTGATGGGAAAGTTGGAATCTTTCCCTTTACTACATTGGAGCCAGCTCAGAGAAATTCTAAGAACAGGATTAGGGGCACACTAGTCACCAAAGCAATGCAGTCCATCAATCATGCAGTGATGAAGGATGTGATGATAAACAAGGTTAGCATTTTCATCATAACTATCAGAATGAAAGAGTTTTTCATTCATCACTTAGTCTTTTTTTTTTTTCACAGATTATCCTTGCCATAATAGCCAAATGGCCAGACTCAGCAATCAAACATATCATCATTCAACAGGACAATGCCAAACCCCACATCAAGCCCAATGATCCAGACTTTCTCAAGGCAGCTAATGCACATGGATTACACATAAAATTGGTCAATCAACCATCAAATTCTTTAGATACAAACATCAATGACCTTGGGTTTTTCAGAGCAATACAGACAATTAACCACAAAAAGATGGCAAATGGAGTGGATGAGTTATTGAAGAATGTCACTGATGCATTTGAAGAGTTTGAGCCATACAAGATAAACAATGTTTTCCTCACTTTACAAGGATGCTACACTGAAATCATGAAGCAAAGGGGAGGCAATAACTACAAAGTGCCACATATGAACAAGGAAAAACACATTAGGGAAGTGATTCTTCCAGAATGTCTTGAAGTGGATGAGGAGCTTGTACAGGAATGCATAGACCATCTAAACCTACTTGCATTTACATATGAGATGTTACAAGAAATTGAAGACCTAGTCACTGCTTTCAATGAGATGGGAATGCATGAATAAGAGCAGCAGACAAGTCTTTTTTTGTTTTGGATAGTTTACAACATAAGCAACATACATTCACTTGTAAGGTTGTTGTTTAGGATGTAAACAACATTTTGGTATCTATTTTTGCATCACAGTTTCTCTTGTAATGTCTCAGCAATGAATTCAAGTAAATTTTGCATCATTGACTTGTAATTGGGATAATTTAGGTCAAATTAACACACTGACTGCCCACAAATGAGCCTCCAAACTTATTAAGTGGTGGCATCAAAAGGGATAGGGCATTTTTGCCCTGAACATCAGAGCAAACTCATCATTTGTTCCATCATTCAGACCAAATGCAGTATCATAGTTCATAGTTCAATCATAATGAGACCATCATAATCATCATAATCATAGGTTCATAACAAGAATCATCACCTCATCACAATCAAAGTTTCATAATCATAGGTTCATCTCAAGAATCATCTCCTCATCATAATCACAGTTTCATAGTCAGACCATCATAATCATCATAATGATAGGGTCATCTCAAGAATCATCACCTCATCACAATCACAGTTTCATAATCAGCAATCATCAATCCAAGCCATCAGAATCATCAATCCAAGCTATCAGAATCATCATAGTTTCATAACCAGCATCATCAACTCATCAAAATCATCAACCATAATCATAATCATCAGTTCATAACCAGCTATTCCAGATACTCATCATAAAGAACAGATACTCATCAAAAGAACAGAATGGAAGCAGTAACAAGAACAGATTCTGAATCACCGTATAATCATAGATTAAGAACAGAAAAACCTGATCCAAGGAGCCAAAGAAAAAAAATGCCCAGCCATTCCAGATACTCAGTTTCATGTCTCCACAGAGCATATGGGATTTCCGGTGCAGAGGTCTGAGGTGGTGTCTCCGGCACCACCTCAGAGTAATCGATATCGCTATCAAATGGAGATTGCGCATTGTGCATCACCATTTCAGATTCCGGCAAGGTCGAATCTGACGGCACCATCGATTTAGATTGAAGAAGTCTCAACACCGAGGAGAAAAAAATTCCCAACCACTGCAGATAGTCGGTTTCGTCTCGCCAAATAGAAGGTTCAACCAAATCCGCCATTAGTGATTGAGAATCCTGGACTACAAGTTCAGATTCCGGCATCATCATCAAGGATTCGGGCACCATTGATTCCGGCGAAGTGAAACCTTCCATCACAGAAACAAGATTAATGGGAGGCGATTTCTAGGGTTTCATCGAAGATGGGGAGAATTGAGAAATATGGGGGAAACTGAAATAAGAAAGGGAAGGGGGGGGGGGGGGGGGGGGGAGGGGGGAGGGAGAGGCTGATTTAGTGGGTAGGTTTAGTGTTTAGGGTTAATGTTAATTGGGCTATATTTTATTCATAAGTGGGTTAGATTAGTTTTTTAATGTGGGCCCAGTAATAACAATGTTGTAAATAAACAATAACATGTAGGGTAAATGTTTGGAAATAACTTACTATAAATAGAAATGCACAACTTTCTTGTGGACGGACGAAAATGGCAAAATGCACAACTTTCTTGTGGACGAAGGGAGTAGGATATACAGATGCCATCGCAAATACTCAATTCACGAAGATTTGGAATTTTCTCCAATAGCAAACTTTTTAACGGTCCTCTGTATGTTAATGAGACAAGATCCGCAGCAGATATGTTCAAACTTTGGAGTCGAAAAAATCTGCTTATCTCAAAAACTCTCAAGCTTGGTGGATCAATAACTTGTACATTCTTTGTAAGATAAGAGGAGTGTATGCACAACTCTTCAAGAGTGAGACATGAAGCTAGAAAATAATGAATCACCTCATCCTCGATATCAACATTGGCCAATCTAAGGGTTTCTCAGGAGGCAAAGAAGCGCACTCACCCCATGTGAATTTGATATTTAACCTTTCAACACTAGGGAATTGATATATATTGTACAATGAAAAATATCTCCATCTATGCGCCAGGACACTCGTCCTCGCAGCTTCCTTGAGTCGCGTGTGAGACAAAATGTTAATTAGTACATCATCAGGTAACTCATTAATACCGCCCGAATGCTTTATATTACCGTCTTTTTGCTGCACTCCCAACATATTATCACGAAACTCAGAGCCCATCCACACCAAATACAAATAAGTAAGACTAGATAAAGCATATTCACAGCCCAAATTGCAGGGGACATTTTTAGTTAATACATTAACATTAACATTACCAATACCATCATCATCATATTCATACCTCGAACACTTTTTATCAGTACAAGATTACAAATTAAAAGTCATCAAATACAAATATGCATGATTAATTAAGTAGTACTATATTTTAATCGTCAATTCTGTTTATTAGTTACGTTCTATAACCTGCAGATATTTTACAAGACAAGTAGGAACAATCCGTTACTTACCTTGTGCTCTTGCTTTCGTTTTCGTTTACGTTTTCTTGATATCGCCTTCTGCTGCTGATGCTGAGCACACTCCATGAAAAGGACGATAACTTTGCTGCTCCCAATAAACGGAAAAATTATCTTAAATCATGGTGTCGAGGCAGCACTAAATCATGGACGAGAATGGAGATTTTCATATTACAATAAGAGTTGCTTCATGAGTTGTTTGCACATATGATAGAGAGACACAAAACTAACATATATGTTGGGAAAATATTCAAATTATCAATACCCACTAATATTAACACAAATTGTTAATAGTTTTGAAGTTATAGTTCTTAATGTATTTTTTTTATTGTACTTTATAATATAAACTTGACATTGAACCTATTTATAGTAATGATCAACAGTTGATTATTATGTGATTGTAATTAACTCTTTAAATTTTTCATTCTAAAATATTCTTTCACACGTTCATATTTGCACCTTTTATTGTTTACTTTCAATTTTTATCATTTTATCTTTTCATCTTTTGTTTATTCTTAATAATTACAAAAAACTTGTGTCTAGAATTTTCTAGAATGTGCACAACATTTTTAGCCACTATATTGTCACAAATAATACAAATGCAAATCACGAAAGTACAAAAGAACAAAAGATAATTGTTTACTTATTTCGTTACCATGTGCAACTACGGAGGTGGTGTCAAGTTAGAGTTCGTCACTCATGTGGCCAGAAATACACATCATGTAAAATCAGAATAAATGAGTAAATGAAGCTCAACACTCACCTATACCACAGTCCTTTTCTGCTTCGGATGGTCAGAATCGTCTTCTAAAGAGGAGTCCTAGCGTGGCTCTGCAAGAAAAGGAGGGGCGGGGAGGTTTCCCGGCGAACCACCTCCGAAGATTAAGTCAGTATTTTGGGTTTTCTGAGATAGGTGAATGTAACAGGAAAATGAGTTTTTGTTAATGATAAAAATCTGTGTTTGTATGTGTTGCCCTTTCTAATATATACTCGTGAGTTTTCTTGAGAGTGAAGTTGTGTTGTTACCAACTCCTTTTACCTTGATCTTTACACGTTCTGTCATCCCGTTGGTTATGGCCTGATCGTACCTTCTGACAGTACTAGGCGGGTATTAATTAAAGTGCCTTTGTCTGTCAGGTATTCGACTGAGGGAGAGCCCTGAACGAGGGGCCTTGAGGCAGATCTCTGATGAGGTTCTGATGAAAGGCCTCCAATCAGGTCTCTGAGAGGAAATCTTCATGAGAGACCTCGTCTCCTGTTATTACATTGGTTTCTTAACTGAATATTTGTTACAGCTATATAGAATACTTAGGTCCCTCAGAGACCTGGATATTTTTGTCACTATCATCTACTCCCCCCTACTTTGAATTTCGGGAGGTCTACTCTTGAGAAATACAGAGTAGCTTAACTCGCACAACCGTTGTGGCGTGCAATTCCTTTCAGCAGTTCGATTTTCTCTCACGAAGACCTGCCCATTTCAAATTTTTAAATCAGGTCTCCTTTGACCATTATTTTATTTGAGCGAAAAAGTGGGAGAGACTCTGCAACTTCCCTTACTTTATTCAACCGTTCCATTCTTTTTCTTATCATTGGGGTTTCACTCTTATCCTCTTTCACCTTAACCATTTCTTTCGAATTTTTACTGTAATCCCCCATGGCGCAAACTCCTTCCCACTCAGAAGAATACACCACCTCCGATCAACGCGAACCCCTAGCGTCTGACACTCAACCGCAACCTCCCTCACATGAGGATTCTCAATCATACTCAAGTAAAAAGGAAACAACCTTCTGCTCGCCGCTCCCGTCGAATAGCTGTCAGGAATCCTTCTAATCCGGCGCTTTTTTCTAATCCGAACGAGGTCATCAATCTAACCGAGGGTTCCCCTCACTCGGATCAGGGAGTCAAAGGGATGGATTCATCGGTCCCGTCTGCTGAGACTTCTTCTTCTTTGAAGATTTCTGCTTCTTCCGCTGTGACTACAAACACTATAGCAGGTGAATCCTCCCTAACTCCTGTATAATTAGCGTTGGTAAAGTCAATGTTAAACTGTGATGAGTTGTTCGATGTTAGCATGTCTGAATCACATGACCGCCCCCATCTGATAGATTATCCTTCAGTAGCATTTTGGTACCACCAAGTAGAGTCAGGTTTAAGATTTCCTCTCTCTGATTTCGTAACCCAAGTTTGTGACTTGTATAATCTGTGGCCCAACCAATTTCATCCTTCCTTTGTCAAAATTTTGTTGACTTTCTTTATCCTGCTTCGTGGTAATAGGGGTGTCCCTACCCCTTCTTTTTTTCAAACTGTGTATGATGTTAAAGCCAATGGAGCCTTTTACTACGCCAGTGCTAGGCCCAGAGGTCCTGCTCAATATATATGCGTGCCCCGTTCAGTGGGAAAAGAGTGGAGAGACAAGTATTTCATAGTTACTCCTAAGTAGGGTTGTTGGCCCTTTGCTTATCCTTTATGGCTAACACTTCGTCTGAAGCACCCCCGTCCTACTATTACGAGTATCGCACCCATTACTCTTCAGGTGTTATCAAAGCTATCTCAAAAGGGCACGGCTCGCCCCCTTCCCATTCAATTCTCTGCTATCTGACCCTAGTGTGCTTTCTTTCTTTGGGCTGACACCTCGAGGAGATTATTCCTTTTCCATAGAGGGTGGGTTCTAACTGTCCTTTCATCTTTTCCTTCTTTGTTTCTCAAGCCTCCCTAACATGCATTTCATTCTTCGCACCCTACTTGGTGTAGGGACAAGCTGGATTCAGGATGTGAAGCTTCCTAATGATGAAGATTTTGACTTTGCCATTTTACTGGAGGAGCAAGCTCGTCTGGAATCCCAGGCCCATGGTATCTCACACTCCACCAATCAAGCTTCCTCATCTGCTGCAGCACCTGCACAACCACAGTAAGCTCCCTCCGCTGCTTCGGGGGCCATTATCTAGCCTACAACCACTAAGTCATTCAATCCAGGTATCCTTCCTCAGAACCTTGGCAAGGACAAGGCTGCTCCCAATGTACCTCCTTCCACTTCTCTCAAGGAAAAAACCAAAGTGGACACATCCGCTAGTCTCAAGAGGCCTCTTTTCTCTCGACCTCCCATTGGTGCTACCAAGAAATCTAAGCATACTCCCCTTCTCAGCGGTTCTCCTCCCAAGGGCACTGACTCGACAGGTTATGCTTTTAGAGGCCAGACTTCCAGCTCCCTTTGCAAGCTGCCTCCTTCTGAGTGCCTCTCCTTACTGAAGGCCATTCCTCTCTCAGAGGAAGAGGCGGAAGATACCCCTCCCACTCTGCGTCAACTTCAGAAGGAGAGTGCTCACAACCTGGTGCAGGTGTTATTATTGCTGTGTTCTCATGTTTAGAGAATACTCGTCTTTGAGTATTACCACATCCTTGCTTTTGGACATTTAATGTCTTTCTTTTCCCTTTTTTGACATCTCTGCAGTTGATCAGTACTCACGGTCGACTGTTGCAATTTCAAGATGCTACTCAAGAGCAGGAGATGGCGAAACTAAAGGAAGCATTAGTGGCTAGCCAGGTGCAGGTGCAAGAGTTGACCCAGGCAAACGAGGACCTGCAACATCAAAATTAAGACATCTTGGATATCAGCAGCAAGCTTTCCCTGACCAATGACGATTTGAAGAGGGAGAATCATAAACTACTCATGTCTCAGGAGAAAATGTCCGCCCTATCTACGGAGAATGCATCCCTCAGCAATGTCAATGCTGAGCTCAGCCATCACCTATCTCAAGTTAGCAAAGAACTTGAGGGGACCAAGAACCTTCTCCATGCCGCCAACCTCTCCTACCAGTCAGGCTATACTGAAGGGGTTCACCATTGCCGCAGCTATATCCTCCGGACTTCTCTAGGCCAGCAAGCACTACAAATCCTTCATTAAGGACTCATAGAGTCTTTCCAAGCTTCTCCTGAATATCTGCTCTCCATCCGCCAAGATATTGCTGTTCTAGCAAAGAGGTGCGGCATGACAGTGCTAGCCAAGGCCCGCAACCTGGGTTTTAACGAGCCCATAGAGGTAGACCAGATCGTGAAGTACCTTCCTCCACCTCCCTCGTTCAAGGGCGATTCCTCTGCTTCCCTGGGAACAGCTTGATGGCTTCCTGTTATGCGGAAAGCGTTTGAGGCTCTCATTGCGCCATGCGACTTACAAGTGGTCTTCTCTGATCCACCTGAGCCTATCTATGATTTCTTCCCAAAAGATTTCTTTCCGACTGCCAGGGTATCAGGTATCTCGTGTTCTATTCTACTTTCATAAACTTATCTTCATGTTCATCATTCCACACTTCACCTCTTCTTTTAATCCATTTCCGTCTCTTTTTCCTTTTTAGATACACCTCTAACCAATGGAGCTCCACGTGCCCTTGGCGATGGACCAGGAGAGCTGGAGAATGCCCCCGAGGATGAGCCTGCTGATGCTGCAAGAGCTGACCCTGATGATGATTCTGCCAGTTTTCTAGCTTAGCTGTTATGTAGTTTATGTTTCAAACAATATTTTCATCTGCTTCCGCACTTGAACAATCTCTTTTGTACTTCGGTGTTGAACAACTTCAGTACTTCTGTTTGCTCTACTAATGCTGCATTTCTTGCTTAGCAGCTTAATCTACTATGTTCATTTTGTTATTGTTTGCCCACGTATTTCTTTCGTTTCTCGTTGCGCATTTTCATTTACATTTTCATGAGGTATTGCAGGACCCCCTTAGGGGTGTAAGGTACACTCCTACTCCCCCCTACTCTAGATGGTTTCATTCCATTGTCAAACCATTTAGAGTAAGTATTTCGCTTTATTCTCACTATGTGTCATGTTTGCTGCCTTACCTTGGCTTCAAAATAATTTTTTTTATCATAACACAACGAGATGCAATCAAAGACAGAAATAAAGAAACAACTTCTCAGCCTTTATTTATTTACGACAAGTTCTCTTCGTGCCATTACAGGAATACTTGTCTAGCTAAGCAAGTATCCTATCAAAAAGGTGGGTGATAGTAACAAAAATATCCAGGTCTCCAGGAAGACCTGAGCATGCGACCTGAACACCCGACCTGAGCATTCTATATGGTGGCGATGGGGTCTCTCATGGAGACCTACTTTCACAGAACAGTCAGTAGATCTCTCGGCAAGGCCTCGCCAGAGGTCTGTACGGAGAGCTCTTAGTCAGGGCTCTCTCCCAGTTGAACACCTGACTGACAAGGACACTTTAATTAATGATTTATCCGGTAACGTCAGAGAGTACGATGCTACTATAGCCAATGAAATGATAGAACGTGTAAAGATCAAGGTAAAATAGTTGGAAGCAACACAACTTCATTCTCAAGAAAACTCACGAGTATATATACTAAAAAACACAACACACATACACACTTTTTCTGAATCTTACTCCCTGTTCCATTAAACTGGTTCCGAAACAAAACCCAGAACGCTGACTTAACCTTCGGAGGTGGTTCGCCGAGAAACCTTCCCGGCCCTCCTTTTCTTGCAGATTCACGCTCGGATTCTTTCGGGAAGGACGATTCCAGTTATCCAAAGCCAAGGAGAATTGTGGAATAGGTGAGTCCTGCTCTCTAGTCGTTCATTCATTCTGATTTTACATGGTGTGCTTTTCTAGCCGCATCATCTGGCGCTGTCTGTGGGAACGGAATTTGGCTTCAGGATTTTGTCCTAAACTCTTTTTGTGCATCCTTCTTTCAATGACATCGAGTTCGAGCTTAAACTCGAAAGAGCGAGAAGAAAATTGAGAAACTGGATCTGAGTATTTTGAGTCATTTCGTATTTCTCCTTTCAAGAGCTTTTTCTTTTTTTAAAGGAGTGGGTTGAGTGATTTCAGAACTTTTATGTTTCGAAACTCTTTGCAAATCTTGGTGTAATCTCTTAAGCTTGCTTATTCCTGGTATTTTCGTAAAGTACTATATTTCATGGTGTGGTATAGAGCCTTTGGTGGAGTAGAAGTTAAATAGAATTCCCTGTTGAGTGGAAGAATGACTAAAAATAGATGATTCCGAGAAGTAAAATTTGGAAGTCCTCATGAACTGAGGGGCCAGAATTGGCAAAGACATAAAGACTTCAGAGTAAGTCTCACTCAGTCCCCACGGAGATGGGGAGCGAGTGCGTAGGGAAAGGGAATATGGTATATCATATTCCTTGAATTCCCTGGAATTTCCCTTCTGAGACCTGATGATGGTCCTTCGAGAGGGGCAGTGTAGACCTTGTAATGGTCCTTGTGAGACCTGATGATGGTCCTAATGCTGTCTTTTGACTGATAAGTTGAAAATTTTGGAAATATAGATTCAGTCATGGAAGATACATCGGTCTGAGACCGGGAATCCCCACCTGAAGGAGTGGTGCGTGACGATAGCTCCTTAGAGGAATGTACTGAGGAGGAAAATCAAAACGCGCTGAAGGAAGCTCCACCAAAGATAACCACGCCTCAGAAGGAGGGGGCCTCCAAGTCGACCAGCCCTCAGAAAGCAGGAGGTCATAAAGGCTCAGAGGTTACGAGAGATGAACCTCAGATACCTGCGCAGCAGGGTGTTACCTATGCGGTATCCATGGATCAGCTTAATGTTATGGTAAAGCAAGTTGTATCCAAGGCCCTAGCTCCGCTAGAAGGTCAAACTAAGAAGTTTGGCAGCACGGCAAGAGGCAAAGCCAAGAAGGGAGAACCTGTGGAGGAGGGTCAGTATGAAAGTGATGGGTATGAGAGCCCTCAAATTGAATCAGAAAATGAAGACGAAGCACGTATTATAAGACCTCAAGACGAAGGAGCTGCTGCTGAGATTGCATCCCTCAAACAGCAGCTGAAAGACCTCCAGCGCAAGGTTCCCTCACCTAAGAAATCTCCTAAGAAGCCTGTTAAAACTAATAACAGCCAGTCCCCTTTTTCGAGGGACATTAGAGAGGATCAGTTACCTCCAAATTTCAAGACATTGACGTTGGAATATGATGGTTCCACAGACCCATATGAACACATAATGAGATTTGAGAATGGGGCAATGCTCCATCAGTATACGGAAGGGGTGAAGTGCAGGGTCTTCCTTACAACCCTATCGAAGATAGCTCAGCAATGATTTTCCCAGCTACCCCCCAACAACATAAGCTCATTTAGTGGATTCAAGTCCATGTTCCTACATCAGTTTGCTAGTGCAAGAAGGCATGTTAAGACCTCCTCCTCGCTCATGGTGTTAAGGCAGAAACCCTCGGAAAGCCTGCGTCAATATGTTGGACACTTTAATGCTGAAGCATTGCAAGTACCCCTGGCTTCTGATGATGTGAAGGTGTAAGCATTGATACAGGGCTTGGCCCCAGGGCCGTTCTTTGATTCGTTGAACAAAAAACCTCCGTTATATTTTGAGGAGTTGCAGCAGAGAGCTGATAAATACGTTAATTTGGAAGGGGCCCAAGAAGCTAGGAGAGCTAAAGAGAAGTCTCTTAAGCCCAAACAAGAGACCTCAGAAAGGAGGTCATCCTCAGCAGCGAAAGCTGAAAAAGACAGAGGGGGACAAAGGCCCAAAAGAGTTCCCGAGAAGTTTGATCAATATACGCCCCTTAACGCACCTTTGGGGGAGGTCATGGAAGCAGCTGCCAGGTCCCCTCATTTCAAGTACCCCAGCACTTATAAAGAAGCTCCGTGTAACCCGCGATCTGAATTATATTGCAAGTACCATAATGATTATGGGCACAACACGAACTCTTGTAGACACTTGAAAGATGCTATTGAGCGACTGTTGAAGAAGGATGACACCTTACTCCAGTTTGTTAAGAAAGAAAGAGAGAAGGGCTACAAGAGGAAAGAGCCAGAGCCGAAGAGGCCTGATCAGAGAGAAAGAACACCCCCAAGGCGAGAGGATCCTCCTCCAAAAAGAGGAAATATTAATATGATTATGGGAAGGAATACCAATGGGGATTCAGGTTGAGCTCGCAAAGCTCACGTGAGGGCTGCCAAAGCTCAAGTGAGCAAAGAGGTCCAGGAGTTAGCGGGGACAATGGGCATGGAGATCGATTTGTTAGATTCATTCCCTGGAGAGGAAGTGAACCCAAAAGTATGTGTGAGTTTCGATCCCGAAGACCTGATGAGCGCAACACCTCATAACGATGTGCTGGTGATTAGTGCAGACATTGCTAATTGGAAGGTGGCGCGGATCTTTGTAGACACTGGAAGTGCGGTGAATGTGCTCTTTTGGGATTGCTTCCAGAAGATGAAAATCAACGCCGATTTAGAGCCAGTGAACACGGCTTTATACGGTTTTGCTGGAGGAGAAATATAGCCTAAAGGGGAAGTGACCCTTCAGGTAACACTTGGTAGTGGCGAGACCTCCAATACTCAGATGGTAAAGTTTCTAGTAGTAGATACACCTTCAGCATACAACATAATACTGGGAAGACCTGCTTTAAATGATTTCCAGGTGGTGGTCTCCACCTACCACATGAAAATGAAGTTCCTAGCTCTCAGAGAAGGCCTGGTGGGTGAGGTCTCGGGTGATCAAGAGGTATCAAAAGAGTCTTATGTGAAATCCATAAAGCATGCTAAGCAAAAGGTGAAAGGAGCCTCAGTGGCAGAACGCCCACCGCAAGACAAAAACGTAAAGGTGAAAGAAGTGGATGAAGACCTGGAGTCGAGAATGCAGCCGCCAGAAGAGGATTTGATGATGGTAGAACTATTCCCGGGAAAAATGGGGTTCACCACGAAGATGGGAAAGCAAATGACTGAAGAGCAAAAAGAGGCGATAATGTGGTGCTTGTGGAAGAATTCAGATCTATTCGCATTTAGCCCGGAAGACATAAAAGGGGTAGACCCGTCGATAGCCCTGCATTATCTGAATGTAGATCCTAGGGCGAAGCCAGTGAGGCAGAAGAAAAGGTCCTTTGGATCGGAAAAGGAAAAAGTGATCAGAGAGGAAATCAGGCGTCTGTTAGACGCTGGTCACATCGTTAAAATCCAGTACTCTGAATGGTTGTCGAATGCGGTGATGGTAGCTAAGAGCAATGGTAGCTGGCGGATGTGTATAGACTTCAGAGACTTGAATATGGCCTGCCCGAAAGACCATTACCCACTGCCTTGCATCGACCAGCTAGTCGATTCAACGTCAGGGTGTGAATTGCTGTCTATGTTGGATGCTTACCAGGGCTATCACCAGATACAGCTGGCTCCTGAAGATGTGATCAAAACGGCCTTTGTAACTGTGTGCGGTACGTTTGCGTATGTGAGAATGCCTTTTGGCTTGAAAAATGCCGGAGCTACCTATCAGAGAATGATGGATGCAATATTTGAAAACCAAATAGGGAGAATCCTGAAGGTGTACGTAGATGATATTCTTGTAAAAAGCGTGAGAGCAGAACACCATGCCAGAGATCTAGAAGAGGTCCTAACAATTGTAAGAAAATATGATTTGCGATTGAACCCAGCAAAATGCACATTTGAAGTCAGGTCAGGAAAGTTCCTGGGATATATGGTGACTCCAAGAGGAATTGAAGTGAATCAGGAGAAAGTACGAGCTGTACTGGAGATGGCTGCTCCTACTAATGTGAGGGAGGTACAGCGGTTGAATGGAAGAATCACTGCGCTTAGTCGGTTCATATCTACTTCGGCGGAGAGAAGTTTTTCATTTTTTAAAGTGTTGAAAAAGGCAAGTAAATTTGAATGGGATGAGAACTGTCAGAAAGCATTTGAGAAATTGAAAGCTCACGTAGCAAGTCTGCCAGTGTTAACCAAGCCTACCCCGGGTGAAACTTTGTACCTATATATATCTGTTGGGGATCACTCTTTGAGCGCAGTTCTCATAAAGGAAGAGGGCTCTATCCAGAAGCCCATCTATTATATCAGTAAGGCCTTGCAGGGGGCTGAATATAGATACTCAGATGTTGAGAGAGCCGCTTTGGCTGTGATGACGGCAGCCAGGCGTTTAAGATTGTATTTCTTAGCTCACAAAGTGGTGGTGAGGACTAATTTCCCCTTTAAGCAAGTACTGAGTAAGCCAGATCTCTCGGGGAGAATGGTGAAATGGAGTGTGGAATTAGGGGAATATGATGTGGAGTTTGAGCCACGCATAGCTGTCAAAGCACAAGCCTTAGCGGATTTTATCCAAGAAACCACTCAACCTACGCAATGGCCAGAGTGGAAAGTCTTCGTCGATGGATCGGTGACGGTGGAAGGATGCGGTGCCGGAATTGTCATAATAATTCCAGATCAGAGTGAACTCAGTTTCGCGTTAAAATTTGAGTTCAGAGTCTCTAATAACGAGGCTGAGTACGAAGCGTTTGTCAGAGGCCTGGAGATGGCGGCTGAGTTGGGAGCTCAGAGGGTCGTCATTCACTCTGACTCGCAATTGGTGGTAAAGCAGGTCTCAGGAAATTATGAGATCAAAGAAGAAAGGATGATAAGGTATGTGAAGCAGGTCAGAGACCTGAGTGAGCAGTTTCAGCACTTGAGGGTAGAGCAGATACCTCGGGACCTTAATGCACAGGCAGATCGCCTTGCCAAGCGGCGAGCTCCCTGAATGAGTTGGTTCTTGAGAAAGTGACGTTGCTAAAAATAGCTAACAGTCGTGTAGAAAAGAGCATTCACGAGATAGAAGAAAAAAGTGACTGGAGAACGCATGTTTTACACTTTTTGAAAACAGGGGAATTGCTAGAGGGGGAGAGAGCTGGAAAAAGGAAAATCTATGCCAAATAATGTCTGATTGGAGGACATTTGTTTAGGAGGGCTTACTCACAGCCGCTGCTGAGATGTGTGGCCGAGTCATAAGGTCTACGGGTAATCAAGAAGGTGCACCAAGGAATAGCGGGATGCCACACGGGGTTCCGAGATCTGATCCGGTGAGTACTGAGAGCTGGATACTATTGGCCTTCTCTGAAGAAGGATGCTGAGATCTTCGTGAGAAGGTGTGCCAGATGCCAGAAGCATGGGCCACTGATTCATAGGCCTACTGAAGAGCTGGGAGTCCAGTATGCAGAATGTCCATTCGATAAATGGGGCATAGATCTGGTTGGCAAGCTTCCCATGGCAGCAGGAAAGAAATGCCACATCATTGTAGTGGTGAATTATTTCAGTAAATGGGTAGAGGCAGAGCCTTTATCCTCAGTAACAGAGGAAAGCATTATAAAATTCATATGGAAAAACATTTGTTGCAAGTATGGTCTGCCTAGAGTGCTGGTTTCTGACAATGGGACGCAATTCTTCGAAAAAAGAACTCAGGCTTGGTGTAAAGCCAGAGGAATCGAGCAGAGGTTCGCTGCTGTTGCTCATCCAGAGACCTGCGGGCAAGTTGAAGTCACCAATCGGACCATAGTGAATGGCATAAAGGCAAGGCTAGAAAAAGAGAAGTCTCAATGGGTGGAGGAGCTGAGCTCAGTGTTATGGGCATACAGAACTGGACAGAAAATGGCTACAGGGCAGTCTCCCTTCTGTTTGGTATACGGTGCCGATGTTGTTATGCCCATGGAGGTGAAAATTCCGACGCATAGAGTCCTATCTTATAATGAGAACCTGAATGGGGAACTGAGGGCTGATAGCCTAGATCTGATTGATGAGGTACGTGAGGAGGCGCACCAGCGAGCTCTGGCTTGTAAAGCTTTCATAAAAGCAGCATATGACATGAAAGTAAAGGCAAGGAGGTTTCAAGAGGGAGACCTGGTGCTCAAGAGAGCTGACGCCATGCACCCGGTGAGAAAGTTCGAACCAAATTGGAAAGGACCATTCGTGGTGACCAAAGTGTTCCCTGGCGGAGCATACGAGCTCACGGGCCATGAAGGGTACACGGAACCAAGACCATGGAACGTGAGCAATTTGAAGAAGTACTATGTTTAGAAACATGCTATGGAAAGTTTTGTCTTAAATGGGTGGGGGCCTACGTGCCGGGTCTTATGCCCATCCTTTTTTAGTAGGATGCTTGCTTAGCTAGACAAGTATTCTTGTAATGGCACGAAGAGAACTTGTCGCAAATAAATAAAAGCTGAGAAGCTGTTTCCTTGAATTTTCGTCTTTTACATAATTACTGTATTATGATGATGGGAAATTATAAGGTTGAGACAGGGCAGTAGACATGATGTTTAGAAAAATAAGACGTTTACTCTAAATGGTTTGACAGTGGGTTCAACCATCTAGAGTAAGGTGGAGTAGGGGTGTACCCTACACCCCTAAGGGGGTCCCATAATACCCCATGAAAATGCAAATGAAAACGTAAACGAAAGAAACAACGTAGAGCAAGTGATGACACAGTAATGGACATAGTGGATTAAACTGCTAAGTAGAGAGTGCAGCATTAGTAAAACAAACAAAGTGCTAAAATTGTTCAAACAACGAAGGGCAAAAGAAATTGTTCAGTGCGAAAACAGATAAAATAGTGTTTGAAACATGAACTACATGATAACTAAGCCAGGAAGTTGGTGGTATCATCAGCAGGGTCAGCCTCAGTAGCGTCAGCAGGCTAATCTTCGGGAACATTCTCCAGTTGCTCATTCCCAATGCCTTGCGAGGTCCTACTAGACGGAGGCACATCTGAAGGGAATATGTGAAAAATGGGTTAACTGGGGAAGTAGGGCGTTATAACAACAAATACCAGATCAGTATATGAAAACATGAGATACCTGATGTCTTGCCAGAGTGAAGGAAGTCCTTGGGGAAGAAATCATACATAGGCTCGGGTGGATTGGAGAAGACCGTTTGTAAGTCGCATGGCGCTGTGAGAGCCTCAAAGGCCTTCCGCATGACAAAAAGCCACCAAGCAGTCTCCAGAGGAGTAGAGGTATCATCCTTGAACGAGGGTTCAGGGTTGTCTGGCACACCTTCTCACGAAGATCTCAGTATGCAGAATGTCCATTCGATAAATGGGGCATAGATCTGGTTGGCAAGCTTCCCATGGCAGCAGGAAAGAAATGCCACATCATTGTAGTGGTGAATTATTTCAGTAAATGGGTAGAGGCAGAGCCTTTATCCTCAGTAACAGAGGAAAGCATTATAAAATTCATATGGAAAAACATTTGTTGCAAGTATGGTCTGCCTAGAGTGCTGGTTTCTGACAATGGGACGCAATTCTTCGAAAAAAGAACTCAGGCTTGGTGTAAAGCCAGAGGAATCGAGCAGAGGTTCGCTGCTGTTGCTCATCCAGAGACCTGCGGGCAAGTTGAAGTCACCAATCGGACCATAGTGAATGGCATAAAGGCAAGGCTAGAAAAAGAGAAGTCTCAATGGGTGGAGGAGCTGAGCTCAGTGTTATGGGCATACAGAACTGGACAGAAAATGGCTACAGGGCAGTCTCCCTTCTGTTTGGTATACGGTGCCGATGTTGTTATGCCCATGGAGGTGAAAATTCCGACGCATAGAGTCCTATCTTATAATGAGAACCTGAATGGGGAACTGAGGGCTGATAGCCTAGATCTGATTGATGAGGTACGTGAGGAGGCGCACCAGCGAGCTCTGGCTTGTAAAGCTTTCATAAAAGCAGCATATGACATGAAAGTAAAGGCAAGGAGGTTTCAAGAGGGAGACCTGGTGCTCAAGAGAGCTGACGCCATGCACCCGGTGAGAAAGTTCGAACCAAATTGGAAAGGACCATTCGTGGTGACCAAAGTGTTCCCTGGCGGAGCATACGAGCTCACGGGCCATGAAGGGTACACGGAACCAAGACCATGGAACGTGAGCAATTTGAAGAAGTACTATGTTTAGAAACATGCTATGGAAAGTTTTGTCTTAAATGGGTGGGGGCCTACGTGCCGGGTCTTATGCCCATCCTTTTTTAGTAGGATGCTTGCTTAGCTAGACAAGTATTCTTGTAATGGCACGAAGAGAACTTGTCGCAAATAAATAAAAGCTGAGAAGCTGTTTCCTTGAATTTTCGTCTTTTACATAATTACTGTATTATGATGATGGGAAATTATAAGGTTGAGACAGGGCAGTAGACATGATGTTTAGAAAAATAAGACGTTTACTCTAAATGGTTTGACAGTGGGTTCAACCATCTAGAGTAAGGTGGAGTAGGGGTGTACCCTACACCCCTAAGGGGGTCCCATAATACCCCATGAAAATGCAAATGAAAACGTAAACGAAAGAAACAACGTAGAGCAAGTGATGACACAGTAATGGACATAGTGGATTAAACTGCTAAGTAGAGAGTGCAGCATTAGTAAAACAAACAAAGTGCTAAAATTGTTCAAACAACGAAGGGCAAAAGAAATTGTTCAGTGCGAAAACAGATAAAATAGTGTTTGAAACATGAACTACATGATAACTAAGCCAGGAAGTTGGTGGTATCATCAGCAGGGTCAGCCTCAGTAGCGTCAGCAGGCTAATCTTCGGGAACATTCTCCAGTTGCTCATTCCCAATGCCTTGCGAGGTCCTACTAGACGGAGGCACATCTGAAGGGAATATGTGAAAAATGGGTTAACTGGGGAAGTAGGGCGTTATAACAACAAATACCAGATCAGTATATGAAAACATGAGATACCTGATGTCTTGCCAGAGTGAAGGAAGTCCTTGGGGAAGAAATCATACATAGGCTCGGGTGGATTGGAGAAGACCGTTTGTAAGTCGCATGGCGCTGTGAGAGCCTCAAAGGCCTTCCGCATGACAAAAAGCCACCAAGCAGTCTCCAGAGGAGTAGAGGTATCACCCTTGAACGAGGGAGGTGGAGGGAGATGCTTCACTGTCGGATCGACCTCTACAACTTCCTTGAAACCCAGATTATGGGCTTTAGCTAGTACAGTCATGCCGCACCTCTTTGCCAGAAAGGCGATATCTCTGCGGATAGCCATCAGGTACTCAGGGGATGCCTGAAAGGACTCCAGGAGACCTTGGTGGAGAATTTGCAGTGCTTGCTGGCCTAGAGAGGTCCGAAGGATATGGCTGCGACAGTAATGAACCCCTTCAGAGTAGCCCGACTGGTAAGAGAGGTTGGCAGCATGGAGAAGATCCTTAGTCCCCTCAAGCTCCTTCCTGACCTGGGATAAGTGATGACTGAGCTCGGCATTAACATTGCTGAGGGAAGCATTTTCCTCGGATAAAGCAGAAATTTTTTCCTGGGACATGAGCAGCTCATGGTTCTTCCTTTTCAAATCGTCATTGGCCAAGGAAAGCCTGCTGCTGGTGTCTAAGATGTCCCGGTTTTGATGCTGCAAGTCATCGTTCGCTCGGATTGCCTCCTGCAACTGCACCTGGCTGGCCACCAGTGCCTCCCTTAGCTTTTCCAGTTCCTTCTCCTGAACAGCATCCTGAAATTGCAGCAGTCGGCCATGGGTACTGAATAGCTGCAATGATGCCAAGGGAAGAAGAAGAAGAAGGCATTAAATATACAACAGTAAAGATGTGACAGTACTTAATGATGAGTATTTTTTGGAAGTGAAAGCGTGATGGTGGTATCACCTGCACTAGGTTTTGAGCACTTTCCTCCTGCAGCTGGCGCAAAGTGGGAGGGCTATCCTCAGCCTCCTCATCCGAGAGAGGAATGGCCTTCAGCAAGGAAAGGCATTCGGAAGGAGGCAAATTACGGAGGGAGCTGGAAGTCTGGCCCCTGAAAGCGTAACCTGATGAGTCAGCACCTCGTGGAGGGGAGCTACCGAGAAAAGGGGTATGCTTGGATTTTTTGGTGGCGCCAACAGGAGGTCGGGGCAGGAGAGGTCTCTTGAGGCTAATAGAGGCACCTACTTTGGATTTCTCCTTGAGAGGTGGAGAGGGAAACCCACTGGAAGTGATCGTGTCCTTGCCTGAATGCTGGGGGGGAGGGACATTCGGACCTAGTGACTTGGTGGCTGTAGGCTTGATGATAACCCCTGAAGCAGTAAGGGAAGCTGACTGTGATCTCGCAGAGGCAACGGTAGATGAAGAAGCTGGATTGGCAGGGTGTGCAGTATCATGAGCTTGGGACTCCAAACGGGCTTGTTCCTCCAGCAGGATAGCAAAATCAAAATCTTCATCATCAGGAAGCTTCACGTCCTGAATCCAACTTGTTCCTGCACCAAGCAAGGTGCGAAGAATGAAATGCATGTTAGAGAGGCTGGAGAAGTAAAAAAGAAAAAGATGAGAAGACAGTTGAAACCCACCCTCAATGGAAAAAGAGTGATTTCCGCGAGGTGCCAGCCCAAAGAATGAAAGTACACTAGGATTAGAGAGCAGGGAATTGAATGGAAAGGGGGTAACCCTTGCTTTTTGAGACAACTTTGATAGTACTCGAAGAGTTATGTGAGCAATACTCGTAACAGCAGGACGGGGATACTTAAGACGAAGTGTTTGTCATTGAGGGTAATCAAAAGGCCAATGACCCTGTTTTGGAGTAGCAATGAAATACTTGTCCCTCCATTCTTTTCCTGCCGTGCGGGGTACACACAAATGCTGGGCAGGACCCTTGGGCCTAGCGCTAGCATAGTAAAAGGCTCCAGTGGGTTTGACGTCATACACCGTTTGAAAAAGAGAGGGAGTGGGGACGCCCCCGTTACCACGAAGAAGGATAAAGAAAGTCAATAAGATTTTGACAAAAGAAGGATGAAATTGGTTGGGCCATAGATTGTATAAACCACAAACTTGGACTACAAAGTCGGGGAGAGGAAGTCTTAGGCCTAACTCTATCGGGTGATACCAAAACGCTACCGAAGGATATTCTAGTAGATGGGGGCGGTCATGTGATTCTGGCATGCTAATATCAAACAACTCATCGCAGTTTAACATTGACTTTACTAGCGCTAATTCTACAGAAGTTAGGGAGGATTCACCTGCTATAGTGTTTTCATTCATAGCGGGATGAGCAGAAATCCTCAGAGAGGAAGAAGTCTCAGTAGACGGGAACGACGAATCCATTTCCTTGACCTCGTAACCAGAGGAAGGGAAGCCCTCAGTTAAGTTGATGACATCAGTTGAGTGGAAAGGAGGTGCTTGACTGGAGAGGTTTTGGATGGCTATGCGATGGGAGCGACGAGCAGAAGTTTATTTCCTCTTCGCCCCAGAGGATTGTTTCCTCTTCACTTGAGTGTGAACGGAGGTGTCCGATTGAGAATCCTCGTGTTGGGAAGTCTGTTGCTGGGTGTCAGATGGTGGGGGTTCGTGTTGGTCGGAAGTGGTGAATTCCTCGGAGCGAGAGGGAGTTTGCGCCATGGATGATTTACAGTAAAAATTTCAAAGAAATAGCTAAAAGTGAAGGGAGATTGAAAGTGAAAACCCCCAATATATGAGAGAGAAGGGAGCGGTTGGAAAAAAGGTGGGGGGAAGTTGTAAAGTCTCCTCCGCTTTTTCACTTAATACCAGTCAAAGGAGACCTGGTTCAAAAGTTTAAAATAGGCAGGTCTGCATAAAAAAAAAAAGAAAGAGACTGCTGAAGGAATTGTTGCACATGACGGTTGTACGAATTAGGCTACTCTGAAATTTCCTAAAAGGAGACCTCCCGAAATTTAGAGTAGGGGGGAGTAGATGATAGTAACAAAAATATCCAGGTCTCCAGGAAGACCTGAGCATGCGACCTGAACACCCGACCTGAGCATTTTATATGGTGGCGATGGGTCTCTCATGGAGACCTACTTTCAGAGAACAGTCAGTAGATCTCTCGGCAAGGCCTCGCCAGAGGTCTGTACGGAGAGCTCTTAGTCAGGGCTCGCTCCCAGTTGAACACCTGACGGACAAGGACACTTTAATTAATGATTCATCCGGTACCGTCAGAGAGTACGATGCTGCTATAGCCAATGAAATGATAGAACGTGTAAAGATCAAGGTTAAAGAGTTGGAAGCAACACAACTTCATTCTCAAGAAAACTCACGAGTATATATACTAAAAAACACAACACACATACACACTTTTTCTGAATCTTACTCCCTGTTCCATTAAACTGGTTCCGAAACAAAACCCAGAACGCTGACTTAACCTTCAGAGGTGGTTCGCCGGGAAACCTTCCCGGCCCTCCTTTTCTTGCAGATTCACGCTCGGATTCTTTCGGGAAGGACGATTCCAGTTATCCAAAGCCAAGGAGAATTGTGGAATAGGTGAGTCCTGCTCTCTAGTCGTTCATTCGTTCTGATTTTACATGGTGTGCTTTTCAAGCCGCATCGGTGGGGATGAGACCTGGCACGTAGACCTCCTCCCGGTTAAAACAAAAATTTTCCGTAACATGTTTCTAAACATAGTACTTTTTCAGGTTACCAATGTTCCATGGTCTTGGTTCCACATATCCTTCATGGCTTGTGAGCTCATATGCTCCACTAGGGAGCACTTTAGTCACCACAAATGGACCTTCCCAATTTGGTTCAAACTTTCTCACTGGATGCATCGCATCAGCTCTCTTGAGCACCAGGTAACCTTCTTGAAACCTCCTGGTCTTTACTTTCACATCATATGCAGTTTTCACGCGAGCCTTGTAGGCCAGAGCTCGCTGACATGCCTCTTCACGTACCTCATTGATCAGATCTAAGCTGTTAGCTCTCAGCTCTCTGTTCAGGTCCTCACTGTAGGACATGATTCTATGTGTCGGAATCTTCACCTCCATTGGCATGACAGCGTCAGTGCCATACACCAAACAGAAAGGAGACTGACCTGTAGTTATTTTTTGTCCAGTTCTATACGCCCACAACACTGAGCTCAACTCTTCCACCCATTGAGACCTCTCTTTCTCTAGCCTCGCCTTGATACCATTCACTATGGTCCTATTGGTGACTTTCACTTGCCCGCAGGTTTCTGGGTGAGCTACAACAGCGAACCTTTGCTCGATTCCCCTAGCTTTCCACCAAGCTTGGGTTCTTTTTCCAAAGAACTGCATTCTATTGTCGGAGACCAGCACTCTGGGCAGGCCATACCTACAACAAATATTCTTCCATATGAACTTTATGATGCTTTCCTCTGTTACTGAAGATAAAGGCTCGGCCTCTACCCACTTACTGAAATAATCCACCGCTACAATGATGTGGCATTTCTTTCCCGCTGCCATGGGAAACTTGCCCACTAAATCTATGCCCCATTTATCGAATGGACATTCTGCATATTGAACTCCCAGCTCTTCAGCAGGCCTATGAATCAGCGGCCCATGCTTCTGGCATCTGGTACACCTTCTTACGAAGACCTCGGCGTCCCTTTTCAAATAAGGCCAATAGTACCCAGCTCTCAGTACTCGCCGGATCAGGTCTCGAAATCCTGTATGACATCCCGCTATTCCTTGATGCGCTTCCTTAATTATCCGCAGACCTTCTGCCTCCGTTACACATATCAATAAGGGTTGTGAGTAAGCCCTCCTGAATAAATGTCCTCCCACCAAACAGTACTTGGAATAGATTTTCCTTTTTCCAGTTCTCTCCCCCTCTAACAACTCTCCCGTTTTCAAAAAATGTAGAATAGGTGCTCTCCAATCGCTTTTCTCTTCTATTTCATGAACACTTTTTTCTATGCGACTGCTGGCCATTTTCAACAATGTCACTTTTTCAGGCACCAACCCATTCAGAGAGCTGGCCAATCTGGCAAGGCAATCTGCCTGCGCATTGAGGTCTCGAGGTATCTGTTCTACCTTCAAGTGTTGAAACTGTTTACTCAGGTCTCTGACCTGTTCCACATATCTGATCATCCTATCTTCTTTGATTTCATAATTTCCTGAGACCTGTTGAACTACTAATTGGGAGTCAGAATGAATGACGACCCTCTGAGCCCCCAACTCAACTACCATCTCCAGCCCTCTGACAAACGCCTCGTACTCAGCCTTATTATTAGAAACTCTGAACTCAAACTTCAACGCAAAACTAAGTTCACTCTGATCTGGCATTATTATGATAATTCCGGCACCGTATCCTTCAACCGTTACCGATCCATCAACAAAGACTTTCCACTCTGGCCATTGCATGGGCTAGGTAGTCTCTTCGATAAAATCCGCTAGGGCTTGCGCTCTAACAGCTGTGCGTGGCTCAAATTCCACATCATATTCCCCTAGCTCCACGCTCCATTTCACCATTCTTCCTGAGAGATCAGGTTTGCTCAATACCTGATTAAAGGGGAAGTTAGTTCTTACTACCACCTTGTGAGCTAAGAAGTACAATCTTAACCGCCTTGCTGCTGTCATTACCGCTAAAGCGGCTCTCTCCACGTCCGAGTATCTATACTCAGCTCCCTGCAAGGCTTTACTGATATAATAAATGGGCTTCTGCACAGAGCCCTCCTCCTTTATGAGGATTGCGCTCAGGGAATGGTCTCCAACTGTCACGCCCCGACTCTCGAGGTGCGACTTACGAATAACAACAAAACCTAAACAACTAACAATCAACTCGAATAAGGGGAGACATTCTCGGGGAAAACGATAATGAAAGATAAGGCAATCGAATTAGGCTTCCAAAAACATAACGAAGTAATATCCGAGCATTTCAACTTCACTTATAACATGAATTTAAATAAGTACTTCATGCTAACGGGGATAGATTTCCAACAAAAGAGAATGCACCCATATATACCAAGTTAAGAGGATCATGTTCAACAACATTTCAAGTCAACGAGCCCATCGCTCGGAAGTACAAATCAAGTAGTTTAAGAAGTTAACAAATATTTAAAGTCATCGAGCACAACGCTCGAAATAAAAAACATGAGAATCAAAGTATTAGCATCAACAGACATCAATTCAAAAGGGTTGCAGCGGAAACTTGCATCAATACCCAACATCTGCACGTATGAAGACGCACAAATGCCAGTCTGATATTCAACTAGACTCAACCAAAAGAACCATACCACACCACCAAGTATCCATGCCATCGCCATCCAGTCAACCTGCATGTTTAGAAACACACGCAGGGCTGAGTACTTCGTACTCAGTGAACACAAGCCAAAACATTTGAGTAAAGATGCTTCTTAAAGCTATAATAATTGAACTTGCCTTGCCGAACATCACAAGTATTTAAGCAGTTTAAAAACAGTTTACTTGTGCATGTTAAAAATATTTTCTTTTAAACAGACTGCGCAGTCAAATATAACATATAATATTACAGTATGCATCATCTGTCACAAACAATCTTACTGTGCCGAGAAGTAGGCCTCCTTCTCGAGCACTGTGACCGGCCTAACCGAAGCAAGGCTCACAGTCACCTCAACATATACCACACGTGGGTTTCCTGCCTTTCACAGGATAATAACATCTTCACATAAACAGATGATAACACATACCAATTTTAATAAAAACGGCAAGTCAATCACATTTAAAAAATCATATCATAATACTCAATAGCATAACTAGTTCTCATCGATAGTTTTGGTTCAGAAAAGCCCACCCAACTTCCGAAGATTTAGCTAGGTGGTTTAGGGCTATTTGTCCGTGCTTAATGATCCGTCCGGCTCGATCCTTCACAGTTCGACATCGATAGGAAAAATAAGATACATGAAAGACGGACACAAAGGCGTTGGACTCAACTGAAGGACTTCTACTTGAGTCGTTTCTCTCTTCGCTTTAACTTTTCTAAAGGATCTCGCGTTTTCGCCTTTAAATCATTAACTCTATTCGAATTGGTTAACACTACTAATCAACGTCTTAATACTTCTCGCTTTAATTAATAAACGTCGTCCATCTACATTTTATTACTCGAGTTTTCTTTCAAAGACTTTAATCAACTCTCGATTTAACAGTCATTAACTCAATCATTTTTCATACAATAATTTAGTAATTTCTCATATCATAACTAATATCATGCATTTAAACATTTATTTAACCACATAATGAATTCAAATAAATTAAACATACTTCAAGACACATTAACAATCGTTCAATTTAGACATTAGAACCTAGCTCGATTATGCATTTCTCTTCATAAAGGCTCAAACTATTTACTCTATCTTTTCTTATTTTATAGACAACGCTTTGTCCTAAATTCGTTACCTTATGAGGTATTTTATAACTTTTACTCAATTAATAAAAATTCTTTTTAATTATTATTAAACTCTTATGAAATTAGAATTTATTATTCATTTCGATTCTCATTTCTTAACTCGATCACTATTTTTCTAATTATTTACTCGGTAATTTCTCTCGGTTTATTTTTAATTTGTTTGGTTGAAAGCAACATACTCAATTGATTATTTTAATTAATTTCCTTCAACTCATTACTCAACATCTTATTCTATCATTATTTTCTTGATTAACTTATACGAGTATTTAACTCTTCTAGCATCTTATCTCCATTCGATTAAAACATCCTTTTTATTTCTTCTCGATAAATTCTTTTAAACTCGGTTTTTCTCAATTCTTGCTCATTTATTAAATAATTTCTTCTTCTTTGTTCTCAACCTCTAAACCATTTTCTTTATTAACAATTTCTTTATTAATCCAAACATTTTGATAAACTAGTTCATTTTATTAGTTAAGTTACAAAATAACTTTTTGTTGTAGTTTAATAAAATTTTAAGTCTTTAAGTTTTCATACAAGAAAATTTATTAACATATCTTTTATGCATTTTTCAATTCTTAACCATTCAAAATCTTTTGAAATTTATTCCTTTTATTACAAAACTTCTATTTTCATTCATAAATTAAACTAGTATTCATGCATACATTATAACATCTAAACATCCAATCTTTTCTATATTATCACAAATTATTTCCTTAAAATCTTAACATGCAATTCCATTTTCTTAACTTAATAACACATGTATGATTATACTACATATCATATAATTATCTCATTGATCAAAACATCACTCAATTTATCAACAAAATCAACAAAATAATTTCTCCATTTCACATCAAAACACACGGCATACATACATTTCTTGGTGCATTTTATTTCTCAATTTTTCATGCATATAATCTCATTCTCAACATAATAAAAATAATAAATCAAGCATCAAAATAACAATAACTCAAAGAATTCACATTTTTCCTATTTTATCTAAAATTTTCGGTATTCATCATTTCTTTAGGGTTTTAAATTCTTTTTCTTCTCTTAATTCACCGATTAAAATCTAATGCTCGATTCTCCTAATGATTTCTTCTCACTCGATTATCACATGCACATCCTAAGTTTGCCTAAACATAATTAAATATCATGCATGCATAGATCTTTCTTTTAGGACTTAGAGACATACATATTTACAACTAATCAAATGAATATCATACTTTAATTTAAATGGAATTCCTTCTCTTGGTTTCTTGGATTCGAAATGGATGGAAAATGAAGCTTCAAAGCTTGGACTTGAAGGGAAGAAAGAAGTCTTCTTGAATCCTCAAAGAAAAGAATAACATGAAGTTAATCACCTATCTCTTTTAGGGCTTAAGAGCCAAAATGAAGAAAATGTAGGATGATTATTGAATTTAACTTCAAGAACTTGAAGGATATTTACCTTTTCTTGAAGATATGAATAGAATGGATGGAGGATGATGCTTTCTACTTCATTTCCATGTATGAGGAGCTTGAATACATGGTTGCATGTAAGAAAAATCAAATGTAGGTGTGTAAGTGTGTGTGTGCCGTGAGTTTAGAGAGAGTAGGGAGAGTTTTCTTTTTTTCTTCTTCTTTGAGAGAGAGAGTTCGAATGAGAGAGAGATGGAGTGTGATGAATGAAGTCTTCTCTCTTTGTCCTAGATGTATGAAATTGAAATCCAACAACAAGAATAAAGTGTAATGTTGGAAGTTGTAATTATCTAAAGTGATTGATAGATAGGTGATTGATGTAGTTTGCATGCTACTTTTGGTAATGCCATGCATAAGACATAATCATGGCAATTAGTCTTGGAAATTGAAGAGTGATGGGAGAGAGGTGTGAGGTGGCGTGAGAGGGAGAGAGGTGTGTCGACACGTGTCTTCGTCGTGTCGTTACGGGTATTAATTACCCGGTCGTAAAGGTTTTCCGGATAAAACGATTCGTATTAATTCCTTCTTATATTATAAACGGGTCTAACCTCTTCTCGTCTCATTACTGACACTAAACATCTCCATCCTATTTCACGTCTCAATTAAAAGATTAACTAATTCGATCATTTAGTCTTTTAGATCTCAAAGGAATTTAGTCGGCTTATTAATCCGTTTATTAATCCTTTAAGGATCAATTCCTCATTACTTTTCTCAATTCTCAGATAAGCTCTTACCCTATCTCAGTGACCTTAGAAGCAATTCTAGATTCAAAGATTCTAATTCAACTCTATTCTAAGTTCATCGGTGTAAAGAAATTTCTCGGCGATTAACATTATTCTATCTCAATCAAACTCTTCGGGATTTTTCTAAAAAAAATTATTCTCATACTCATTTTCACATAAACAACTCAACAAGCATATCATATCATCGTCATCTCCGATAAATAAAACAGACAAATTCACACAAACTCACAAAGCATTCTAAACGTTTTACTCATTTCTCTTCGCTTAGAAAAGAAAAATTTATTCCTAAATTTTCATCCTTTAACTTACTCGGTTAATTATTACGCTCTCTAAAGATATAAAAGCTCGGGGTATCACACCAACAGATATATATAGGTACAAAGTTTCATCTGGGGTAGGTTTGGTTAACACTGGAAAGCTTGCCAGATGAGCTTTCAATTCTTCGAATGCTTTCTGACAGCTCTCATTCCATTCGAATTTACTGGCCTTCTTCAACACCTTGAAAAATGGAAAACTTCTCTCCGCTGAAGTAGATATGAACCGACTAAGCGCGGTGATTCTTCCATTCAACCGTTGTACCTCCCTTACATTGGTAGGAGCAGCCATTTCCAGCACATCTCGTACTTTATTCTGATTTACTTCAATTCCTCTAGGGGTTACCATATATCCCAAAAACTTTCTTGATATAACTCCAAATGTACATTTTGCTGGGTTCAACCGTAAATCATACTTTCTTACAACTGTCAAGACCTCCTCTAGGTCTCTGGCATGGTGCTCTGCCTTCACGCTTTTCACGAGAATGTCATCCACATACATCTCCAAAATCTTCCGTATCTGGTCCTTAAATATCGCATCCATCATTCTCTGATAGGTAGCTCCGGCATTTTTTAGGCCAAAAGGCATTCTTACGTATGCAAACGTACCACATATAGTTACAGTAGCTGTTTTGATCACGTCTTTAGGGGCCAGCTATATCTGGTGATACCCCTGGTAAGCGTCAAGCATAGACAGCAACTCACATCCTGAAGTTGAATCAACCAGCTGATCGATGCAGGGCAGCGGGTAATGATCTTTCGGGCATGCCTTATTCAGGTCTCTGAAGTCTATACATATCCGCCAGCTGACATTGCTTTTAGCTACCATTACTGCATTCGACAGCCATTCAAAGTACTGAATTTTAACGATATGGCCGGCGTCTAACAGCCGCATGATCTCTTCCCTGATCACCTTTTTCCTTTTTCGGCCCGAAGGACCTCTTCTTCTGCCTTACTGGCTTCGCTCTGGGGTCTACATTTAGATGATGTAGAGCTACAGATGGGTCTACCCCTTTCATATCCTCTGGGCTGAATGCGAACAAATCTGCATTCTTCCACAAGCATCGGATTATCGCCTCTCTTTGCTCTTCAGTCATTTGCTTTCCCATCTTCGTGGTGAAACCTGCTTTTCCTGGGAACAGTTCTATCATCATCAGGTCCTCCTCTACTGGTTGCATTCTCAGCTTTAGGCTTTCGTCCATACCTTTCATCTTTGCATCTCTGTCGTACAGTGGACGTTCTGCCACTGAGGCTCCTTTCACCTTTTGTTTGACATGCTTTATGGACTTACTTCTTGGTCTCCAGAGACCTCACCTACCAATCCCTCCTTGAGAGCTGGAAATTTCATTTTCATGTGGTAGGTAGGGACCACTACCTGGAAGTCATTCAATGCAGGTCTTCCCAATATTATATTATACGCCGAAGGTGTATCCACTACTAGGAACTTTACCATCTGAGTGTTCAAGGTCTCACCACTCCCGAGTGTTACCTGAAGGGTCACCTCCCCTTTGGGCTATATTTCACCTCCAGCAAAACCATATAATGTTGTGTTCATTGGAATCAAATCAGCATTAATTTTCATTTTCTGGAAACAATCCCAGAAAAGCACATTTACTGCACTTCCAGTGTCCACGAAGATCCATGCCACTCGCCAGTTGGCCACCTCAGCATTAATCACAAGTGCATCGTTACGGGGCGTTGCGTTCATCAAGTCATTGGGACCAAAGCTTACACACGCTTTTGGATTTGTCTCCTCTCCTGGGAATGAGTCCACCATGTCAATCTCCATGCCTATCGTTCCTGCTAATTCCTGGACCTCCTTATTCACTTGGGCTTTAGCAGCTCTCACATACGCTTTACGAGCTCGGTCTGAGTTTCCGTTAATATTTCCTCCCATAATCATGTTGATATTTCCTCTTTTTCGGGGAGGATCCTCTCGCCTAGGGGGAGTTCTCTCCCCCTGGTCAGGTCTCTTCTGCTCAGGTTCCTTTCTCTTATAACTTTTCTCTCTTTCTTTTTTGACAAATTGGAGTAAGGTATCATGCTTTTTCAGTAGTCGCTCGATAGCATCTTTCAGATGCCTACAAGAGTTCGTGTCATGACCGTAATCATTGTGATGCTTGCAGTCCAACTCAGATCGCGGGTTGCGCGGAGCTTCCTTATAAGTACTTGGAAACCTGAAGTGAGGAGACCTGGCAGCAGCTTCCATGACCTCTACCAAGGATGCATTGAGGAGGGTATAATGGTCAAATCTTTCCGGGGCTCTCTTAGGCTTCTGCCCTCCCTTATCTTTTTCAGCCGTTGATGCTGTGGATGACCTTTTCTCCGAGGTCTCCCTTTTGGGAATAGGGAGTTGTTCCTGTATCTTCCTAGCCTCTTGAGCCTCCTCGAGGTTGACATATTTTTCAGCTCTCTGCAGCAACTCTTCGAAGAACAGGGGAGCTCTTTTGTTCAGCGAATTAAAGAACAAACTCGGTGCTAAGCCCTGTATGAGTGCCTGCACCTTCACATCGTCCGAAGCCAGAGGGACTTGTAACACTTCAGCGTTAAAGCGAGTCACATACTCCCGCAAGCTCTCTGAGGGTCCTTGCCTCATTGCCATGAGTGAGGAGGACGTCTTTATGTGCCTCCTCGCACTAGCAAATTGGTGAAGGAACATGGACTTGAACTCGAGGAATGAACTTATACTGTTAGGAGGTAATTGAGAGAACCATTGTTGAGCTACCTTTGACAGAGTCGTAAGCAAAACTCTGCACTTAACTCCCTCTATGTACTGATGCAACATTGCACCATTTTCAAATCTCATCATATGCTCATATGGATCTGTAGACCCATCGTACTCCAACTCCTTTGAAAAAGGAGACTGGCTGTCACCTGTTTTAACAGGCTTCTTAGGAGATTTCCTAGGTGAAGAGGCCTTCCGCTGGAGATCTTTCAATTGCTGTTTGAGGGCCGCGATCTCAGCAGCAGCTTCTTCATCTTGAGGTCTCACAATCCGTGCTTTGTCTTCTGCAAATTTCATTGCAAAATAAATAATCATGATTTCATTAGCAAGTAAGTCACTTTAGGAATATCGCTAATATCTACTTTCTCTATTTATTCACTGACCATTTTCTGATTCAGTCTGAGGGCTCTCATACCCATCGCTTTCATATTGACCTTCGTCCACGAGTTCTCCCTGTCAAAGGAAATAAAAATATTCAGATCGCGAACATTTATTTTCGTATTAACGAGGCTTAAACCGCCTCTACGACATCTCGTTGTGGTTAAGATCTTACAAGATCCATCCGCACCTTCTTAGCTTTTTCCTTTGCTGTGTACCCGGATCTCTTATTTTGGCCCCCTGAGGGAGCCTAGGCTTTGGATACAGCTTGCTTCACTATAGCACTGAGCTGATCCATAGACACCGCATAGGTGACACTCTGCTGCACAGGTACTTGAGGTTCCTCTCTCGTAACCTCCGAACCTTTACGACCTCCTTCTTTCTGAGGAGTAGTCGACTTAGAAGCCCCCTCCTTCTGGGGTGTCGACATCTTTGGTGGATCTACCTTCAGAGTATTCTGATTTTCCTCCTCAGTACGTTCTTCCGAGGAGCGATCATTGCGCACCACTCCTTCAGGTGGGGACTCTTAACCTCGGACTGATATATTTTCTATGATTTGAACCTGCATTTCAAGGTTTTCAGATATCAGTACCTGGCCAAAGCATATCATCAAGGGCATAACAGATATTCAACACCACCCTTTCCCAAGACCATTATCAAGTCTTGCTGAGTATTTATGGAACTCAAGGAATACGATTCAACATATTCCTTTTCCCAACCTAGTTCCCCAATCTGTGTTGGGGTTGCGTGAGACCTGCTCTAGGGGTCCCACATTTCTTTTGATTTCGCTCCTTCGTACTACGAAGGTTTTCTAGGTTCTTCCTCATAGCAGAAAATTCTATTTATCTTTTTGCCCCACTAACGGTTTTAAACCGTACTTCAAAATGAGAAGTTTTATGAAAACACAAGAGATAAGTAAGTTTAAGAGATTACACTAAGATTCGCAGGGAGGTTTAAAATACGGAGATTCTGAAATCACTTGACTCACTCCTTTAAAAACAACAAAAGCTTTTCAAAGTAGAAGCACAAATAGACTAAAATACTCAGATCCAGTTTCTTAGTACTTTTCTTTCTCTTCAAGTTTAAACTCGAACTCGACGTCGTTAAAAGAAGGAGACATAAAAAGAGTTTAGAACGAAATTCTGAGGCAAAATTCCGTTTCCCACAGACGGCACCTGATGATGTGACCAGAAATACACATCATGTAAAATCAGAACAAATGAGTAAATGAAGCTCAACACTCACGTATACCGCAGTCCTTTTCCGATCCGGATGATCAGAATCGTCTTCTACGGAGGAGTCCTTGCGTGGCTCTACAAGAAAAGGAGGGCCGAGGAGGTTTTCCGACGAACTACCTCCGAAGATTAAGTCAGTATTTTAGGTTTTTTGAGATAGGTGAATGTAACAGGAAAATGAGTTTTTGTTAATGATAAAAATTTGTGTTTGTATGTGTTGCCCTTTCTAATATATACTCGTGAGTTTTCTTGAGAGTGAAATTGTGTTGTTACCAACTCCTTTTACCTTGATCTTTACACGTTTTGTCATCCCGTTGGTTATGGCCTGATCTTACCTTCTGATAGTACCAGGCGGATATTAATTAAAGTGCCTTTGTCTGTCAGGTATTCGACTGAGGGAGAGCCCTGAACGAGGGGCCTCGAGGCAAATCTCTGATGAGGTTCTGACGAAAGGCCTCCAATCAGGTCTCTGAGAGGAAATCTTCATGAGAGACCTCGACTCCTGTTATTACGTAGGTTTCTTAACTGAATATTCGTTACAGCTATATAGAATACTTAGGTCCCTCAGAGACCTGGATATTTTTTTCACTATCAGTCACCATATTTTACAGATACAATATATAATGGGGAACAATTATCTATAATAGAAATGATGAGGCTCTAATCTGAGTCATACTAGAAAACACACGACATAAAATTGGAACGTGCGAACAGCCCAAAAATTTCGCCACTAACGGACTCTGCTGTTTAGTACTTCGAGATTTCGTACTCCAGTTAGATAATTATCTACTAAACAATTTCTTTTTTCACGTGTTAACTAATTAACATTACTTCAACGTCATTGTAAAACTAATTCAATGACAACTTACCTAGAATAAAAGCCACTAAATTTATCTGATAAACATGACTGAAAAGTTTAGAATTCGTGGGACTGAACTTTGAAGATGATTGCATAGAAACAGAAAACCCAAGGCTTTATAGCATTGCAACAATACCTCTAAATTCTAATAATCAACATAATCTTGCTCAAGAATCTCAAATTCAGCACCATGAGAATTACAGAGTTGTATTGCATATACGCATTAATTTTTATTCTTTTTAAAGTGTAGCATCAACTGTATGTCTTGCAGATTAGCATTAATTTTTGAGTCATTTTCAGAAATACCCCAACATAAATATAACGTGGCACAAAATGATCAGGTCTCGGTTAGAGACCTGAGACCGAGACCTGAGACCTGAGACCTAGACCTGAGACCTGGATCGAGATCTAGACCGAGACCTGAAAAAAGGATCACACATAGAAAGTATGAGAATATAAATACAACCGGCCTCAGTTAGAGACCCGAGAAAGAAACAATTCGCTACGATACAGAGAAATAGCTTAATATACTTGTTTAAAGACCTGGCTAGCATCAAGGTCTCCCGTCGCGCGAGAGACCTCGTCATGTTTCCCGTGTCCTTCCTGCCAACTATGACATTACTTTTAGGAAAGTCAATAAGATTTCGCCACGTGGAATGTTGGCTGCTAAGGACCTTTGGATCTATTGCTTAATCTTTAAGCAACACTCATTTCCATATAAATAAGGGAGTTGGTCATTTCTTTACACACAATATTCAACACACTACATACTCAACACACTACATACTCATACATACTACATATAAATAAGCTGATTCTGAGCTCTTGATTCTAACATAAACGAGATCTGTGAAGACAGGTAGAACGTGGTCATCTTCTATGTGTGTTATCAGTGTTAATCGAATGTTGGGTTTCTGGACTTAACATTTGGCACCGTCTGTGGGAAATGAGGGTTAGCGCGTGAGTTTCCCCATTTTCTACTTAGTTTTGCAACTCCTAACCTCATAATTATCAGATCTGAGATGGAAAAGAACGAATAAAAATGGTGCAGAAGTCCAGATCTGAGATTTTCTTTTATTCACGTTTGTGGTCCACCTTTGGGCCTCACACCGCTGCGACGATTTCAGCAACATAGATTTGTCGAAGTTAGTCAGTATCACCGCACCGCGACGGTGCAACCAGCCACTAGTCTCCGTTGTCCCTACCCATCGCCGGAGTTTCAGCACACAGCTGGTCCGATCCAGCCTTGGGCTCTCTGCAACATTAACATGAGGAGGTGCAGGTCTCTATGCAAAGCTCATGCAACCGAGAATACCAAATTCTTGTGCAAATGCCACAAAGCACTTTGACTATTCTTTGCAAAATCTAGATGCAAAAGATTTTACTTGAGCATGGATGTTAAAGAATCATGGATATCCATATCTGAATGTGCCTGTTTTATATTTTTCATAAATAAATCGAAAGGTTAATATGTGAAGTATTGGATTTAAATTATTGTTTATTATGAAGAATAGTTGGAACTTGAGTTTAAGTGAGGAACTCTGGATCTCGGAATATAATTGTATTTTAATTCTCTTTATAATCTGGTGTTCTATAGATTACGTAACATCTGATTTATAGGTTGTTTATGTTGATTTACATGCACGATTTTGTGATTTATAACTGTGGCATGCCATCTGTTTGTGAGAAAACCCCTAAGTGCTTTGGCTATTTTGGTAAAACTCCGAGCAGTATTTTCAGTTTTTGTTTGCTATCAATTTGTGGATAATTGTTGGCAAGTGTGTGAATTTTGTGGTTCTGATTAGATAGCTAGTCTTGGTTGATTATTTCTCGGTCTGCAATGGAATTTGAACTCTGTGCACACTAACTGTTCGAGGAAATCCCTTGCATATTTTTCTCAATAATAGTTGGACATATTTTGGCATTATGTTGCTGATAGATTGTGAATACTTAAGTTCACACTGGGCCTAATACTTTTAGTCTTGATTCTAATTCTGATACAGTAAATTGTTTAGCACATAAACTTTTTAATAATTTGAGATCAAGTTCTATGGTCATTAAATGATGTATAATGACCAATAATTGAAAGGGCTTCTCTAACCAACTCTGAAATCTATCATTACCATGCTCCATTTTTTATGGATTGATTCTTGATTGGGATTATATGAAGATTTGATTACTTTATCTACTGATTATAAAGACTTGAAGCCTTAATTCCTGATGTGGCGAATAAGTAATTGAAATTCTTGATTGAGTAAGCTGCTTGTGAAATATTCTGGATATTTTAGCGTAGTACTAACCTGCTTTTGAGCCCTGAATTGTATAATCCACAATGATTGGTGTTATCTTCTCGTGCATTCAGCAAGTGAAATTTTCTCTCACTCTTTGGACCAGTGTGTCCTAATTGGGGTACATTAATTGATTTTCTGTTAAGTGTCAAGGGCAGGTAGCCTCACCTATTTGATGTAGCAAAAGAAGAGCCGGAAATAAATATAAAAATACAACGAAACCACCAACATCTCTTGTTGTCCATGTTCCCGAAGAAATAAGTTACGAGTTGGGATCACGAGACTAAGGATGAGGTCAGCAGCGTCGTGGAAGGTTTGAGAGGTAAGAGCATAACAGTGAGTCGCGGATTACAAATTATCTCATAAACTTGGAAAGCAAGGTCTGCTTGAAAATTAAACTTAACTTGCTTGACGAAAATAAATTCGACAATATATATCTCTTGAAAGTGAGTGTCATGACTATATGCTTATGCTTTTGAAATATAATAAAAGATTAGGGAACGTGGTCGTATTGATCCAGTATCTGCCCCTAATTAAAGCTTATTTGTCTATGTGGTATTGTTCGTTCATACCAGAGGATTGACTAGTATAATGAAATGTTCATGAATGAGCTTTCATAATTTATTTAGTGGTAATTTTATAATTGTTTGTCTGAATATGTGCTTACCTGGGCTGAAAGCCAGGATAGGCGAAGTAGTTGGTTAGTCGGTTGGCTATCTGAGAAATATTACTGACTGGTTTCACCTTTAACATTAAGTTTCTTGATAATCGGTGATAATTGTACTTGTTTTATGCGTTGTTACAGAATTCTTGAATTCTATAGTGAAGAATAATATGAGCAGATCTGAGTTCACCAGCTCACTCAGTGTCTGGAGAATAAATTATGTTATTTATGCTTTTGGGTATTTGGTATGCTAAGAGTTGTTTCGAATATTTGGCGAAGCGTTGGGGAAAATTGAAAATGATTAATACTAACACATTTTGCAGATAGCAACAATCAGAAGTAAATTCACAAACTAAGTATCAAGGTCGAACCCAAGGGTCACAAAGAGACCCTGAGGACAGCAAAGACCTGCCAAGAAAACCTCGACAACCACAGATGCAGCCTGACGCGTGATGGGCTATAGCTTCAACAACTTGAGTTCCACCCCTCACATCTATTGCATGACAAGCTCGAGCTCTTACGAATTGAATGTAAAACTAACCTCACTCCAAGTGACTACTCAAGAATGAAGTCGATCGGAGTAAAGGAGAGTAAGTTGTACCTTTACATTTTGGTACAATAAATTCAAGATGATTGATTTTTCTAGATGACTTGTGATGTGGTCAAAAAAGACCAGGTCTCTCCCTCAGAGACCTGATTCGCGTAATGACGAAAGTAGGTGAGCAAATTGCCATAAGTCCCCATTATTTCGATTATCTGAGAGCTCATTTCGGAAGAGACCTCAGCAGCTATATAATGAGAGATACTTGATAACAGAAGATACTTCAAAGACGAGTGATGTGGCGCAAAATTATCAAGTCTCGGTTAGAGACCTGAGACCTGAGACCTGAGACCTATGACCTGAGACCTGAGACCTGATCAGGTCTCCCGTGTCCTTTCCTGCCAGCCTGAGACCACATACAATCACATCCCGCCATGTGGCATTGGAGTAAGTACTGACAGCTGGAAATATAGCTTATTCTCCAAGCCATTCATTTCTCCTATAAATAACCAACCTCATTCACATTTACTCTCAGGTTCTTTCTACTACTTTAACTCGAACACTCACTCTTCTTTTAAAGAACGAATCTGACTTAGGCTTCGGAGGGTGTTTACCGAAAACCACCCCCGGTGTTCATTCTTTTGCAGGCGAACACACATCGACATGAAACGGGAGCGTAGCAGTTCATCTCTTGGCCCCGAATTCACAACAAGCGGGTAGCAATTTCCCCTTTTCTTTATGTGGAGAATGTTCTCCAAGATGTTGGGCTGATTTTGGCCGCAACAGTTAGTTTATATGGTGTGTCACTTTTTGGGACGCAACATCTAGCGCCGTCTGTGGGAAACGAAGGCTAACGCGCGAGTATTCCAATTTTCTACTTACTTGTGCAACTCCTAGCCTCATAATTATCAGATCTGAGATGGGATAGAACGAAGAAAAACGTTGCAAAAGTCCACATCTAGGATTTTCTTCCATTCACGTTCGTGGTCCACCTTTGAGCCTCACGCCGCTGCAACGATTTCAGCAACACAGATTCGTCGAAGTTAGTCACTGCCACTGCACCGCGAGGGTGCAATCAGCCACCAGCCTCCGCTTTCCCTGCCCATCGCCGGAGTTTCAACACGTAGCTGGTCCGATTTAGCCTCGGGCTTTCCGCAATATCAACATAGGGAGCAGAGCCCTCTATGCAAAGCTCATGCAACCGAGCTACTATCCTGGTTTGAATCTCGTGAATTGATATTTACCTACTGTTTTACTGTGATAATTGCCGATGCTATTAATGGCTGTTAATTTTTTGGCTTGGATTATTTGTGAATTTTGTATAATTGGCAGTGAATACCAACTGTTTGTGAAAATGCCACAGGACACTTTGACTATTCTTTGCAAAATCTAGATGCAAAAGATTTTACTCGAGCATACCTATTAAAGAATCATGGTTATCCAAATTCGAATTTTCCTGTTTTATAGTTTTCGTAAATAAATCGAAAGGTTAATATGTGAAGTATTGGATTTAAATTATTGTTTATTATGAACAATAGTTGGAACTTGAGTTTAAGTGAGGAACTCTTGATCTCAGAATATAATTGTACTCTAATTCTCTTCATAATCTGGTGTTCTATAGATTATGTGATATCTGATTTGTGGGTGTTTATGCTGATTTGACATGCATGATTTCGTGATTTATAATTGTGGCATGCCAGCTGTTTGTGAGAAAACCCCCAAGTGTTTCGGCTATTTTGGTAAAACTCCAGGCAGTGTTTTCAGTATTGTTTGTTGTCGACTTGTGGATAATTGTTGTCAAGTGTGAGAATTTGGTGGTTCTGGTTAAATAGCTGGTTTTGGCTGATTATTTCTCTGTCTGCAATGGAGTTTGAACTCTGTGCACACCAACTGTTGGAGGAAATCCCTTGCACACTTTTCTCAATAATGGCTGAACATATTTTGACATGGTGTTGCTGATAGATTGTGAATGTTTAAGTCCAGACTGGCTTAATACTTTTAGCCTTGATTCTAATTCTTATACAGTAAATTATGGAGCACATGAACTTTTTTGTAATTTGAGATCAAGTTCTAAGGCCGTTAGATGATGAATAATGGCCAGTAATTGAAATTTCTTCTATAATCAACTCCAAAATCTGTCATTACCATGCGTGATTTTTATGGATGGACTCTTGATTGGGATTATATGAAGATTTGAGAACTTTATTTACCTCCTCTCAACTTATTGTAAAGATTTGAAGCCACAATTCCTTATGTGGCGAATAAGTAATTGAAATTCTTGATTGAGTGAGCTGCTTGTAATGTATTCTGGATATTTTAGTGTAGTGCTAAGCTACTTTTGAGTTCTGAATTGTATGTTCCGCAATGACTGGTATTATCTTCCCGTGCATTCGACAAGTGGGATTTTCTTGCATTTATGGAACTAATGTGTCCTAATTGGGGTACATTAATTGATTTTCTGTTAAGTGTCAAGGGCAGGTAGCCTTTCTTATTTGATGTAGCTAAAGAAGAACAGGAAATCAAAATAAAAATACAACACAACCACCGACATCTCTGGTTGTCCATGTTCCTGAAGAAATAAGTTACGAGCCGGGATCAAACAACTAAGGATGAGGTCAGCAATATCGTGGAATGCTTGAGAGGTAAAAGCATAACAGTGAGACGCGGATTCCAGAGTATCTCATAAACTTGGTAAGTAAGGTCTACTTGAGAATTAAACTTAATTTGCTTGACGGAAATGAATTCGACAATATATATCTCTCTTGAAAGTGAGTGTCATGACTATATGCTTATGCTTCTGGAATATGATAAAAGATAGGGGAACGTGGTCGTATTATCTGTCCCTAGTTAAAGCTTATTTGTCTATGTGGTATTGTTCGTTCATACCGGAGGTTTGAATAGTATAATGAAATGTTCATGAATGAGCTCTCATAATTTACTTAGTAGTAATTTTGTATTTGTTTGTCTGAATATGTGCTTACTCAGGCTGAAAGCTAGGATAGGCAAAGTAGTTGGTTAGTCGTTTGGCTATCTAAGAAATATTACTTTCTGATTTTACCTTTAACATTTGGTTACGTTTTTCGATAATTGGTGATAATTGTACTTGTTTTATACATTATTATAGAATTCCTGAATTCTATAGTGAAGAATAATATGAGAAGATCTGAGTTCACTAGCCCACTCAGTGCTTGAGAAGAAATTGTTATTTATGCTTTTAGGTATTTGGTTATGCTAAGAGTTGTTTCAAATATTTAGCGAAGCGTAGGGGAAAATCGAAATGATTACTCCCCAGAGAATACTAACACATTTTGCAGATAGCAGCAGTTAGAAGTAAAATCAGAAATTAAGTATCAAGGTCGAACCCAGGGGTCAGAAAGAGAACCTGAGGGCAGCAAGGACCTGCCAATAAAACCTTGGCAACCACGGGTGTAGCGGCCTGATGCGTGATAGGCGATTGCTTCAGCAACTTGAGCTCCACCCCTCGCATTTGTTGCATGACAAGCTTGAGCTCTTACGAATTGAATGTAAAACCAACCTTACTACGACTGACAACTTAAGAATGAAGTCAATCGGAGTAAAAAAGAGTTTTAAGTTTTAAATATGAACGAGACCATTCAAAGTATGAATGCAGGAGAGAGCAAGATGTGTGATACTCACAGAGGTCTCTCATCAGAAGCACAAGAGACAACATGTTATGTGATTACTCACATTGCAAAGCCTCTTAGCTTGCGCGAATTTCAACAAAGAGCATGTTATGTGATTACTCACATTGAAAAAGCCTCTTAGCTTGCACGAATTGCAACAAAGAGCATGTTATGTGATTATTCATATTTAAAAGCCTCTCAGATTGAATCATAACAGAGAGCATGTTAAATAGTTACTCATGATGAAATACGAGCCTCTCACCTCGCTTGAAGTATATGAAAGAGCAAAATGCGCGGCTACTTCACGATGAGACATCAGCCTACAGGAATTGGAAGATATGGCATGTTACATGATTATTTACTGTAAAACAGCTCTCTCAAAGCGCTTGAGAGAGCAGGAGACGTGATTACTTCACGATAAATTTTTTTTTTCATCATCATCATACCTCGAGTGCTAAATATAGCTCTCGAGCGCATACTTGCCCAGGCTATCATGACAAAATTGTGTGCTCTCTCCATATTACTCTAGCCATAGCAAGGACATTACTTTCCATATTTTGAGATTGATGTTGCTCTCTTAGTCCATAGTGGCTCATTGTTTCAACAATCTGACTCTAAGTTACTAGCTATACAACAAGAGAAATGTTGACGAATATACCTCATGAAAATGAAATATTTTGAAAAATGACCACTACCGAATTTAGAATCTTGGTAGGAAAAATGCATAGTACATGCGGATTCATGTGGATACCTTGCTGCTAGAGATGAACTTCACGATAACTCAGTAGAAGCTTGAGTCCTCAGCTTGTGAAATTAACTTCAGCGAGAGCTGGATTTTGAATTCGGATTAAGGTTAGAAAAAGACCTGAATCTGAAATTCGAAGGAAGAAGCCTCAGCATGAGCTAAGGTAAAATTTTAATGAAATAGTATTCAACAAGAGGTGAATTATGAATTTGAATTAAGGTCACAAAGAGACCTGAATCTAGAATTTGTAAAATGAACCCCAGCATAAGCTCAGGTAAAAATTGAATCCAATGAGAGCTGAATTTGAAATTTAGATTAAAGTTCTAAAGCAACTTGAATCCAGAATTTGAAAGATGAGCTGCAGCAGTAGCTGAGCTAAATATTGGATGAAATGAGAATCAATGAGAACTGAATTGTGAACGTGGAATAAGGTCAAGAAGAGACCTGCATTCGAAGTTCAAATATGAGCTTCAGCATGAGCTGAGCTAGATATTAAATGAAATAAAATTCAATGAGAACTGAATGAGTGATAAGCTTCAGTAAAAGATAACTCGAGTGTGGCTAAAATGAATTTTTTACAAGAGCCAATGTTCATCGTTCGAGATATAAGGTCCTGGGAGTCCTGAATTGAAAAGTTTGAAAGATGAATTTCATGAAGATAAGTCCAGGGAATGAATGACATATTGCTCATAAAGAAAGAAACTCAAAAGTAACTACCCTCATATTAACCATTACACTAGCTGGAATCTAGTGAGCTTTATCATGAGTTGAGAATTAAATGAAAAAGATTAAGTGGGAGCTGAATTGTGGATCTAAGAATAAGGTCGAGAATTAAGAGACATATATTTAGAATTTAAAAGATAATTTTCAGCATGAGTTGAGCTTAAAGTTGAATGAAAGTTCGATGAGAGCTGAATTCTAGATTTTGGATTAAGGTCAAACGAGACCTGACTCCAGAACTCGAAAGAAGAGCTTCATCATTAGCTTAGTAAAAAGTTGATGAATTAGGGTGTAGTGTGAGCCAAATCCCAAAGCTGAAAAATGGTCAAGAAGAGACCTAAATTTAGAAATTGAAACGAAATTTTAGCATGAGTTAAACTTTGAGAGAACTCGGCAAGAGCTCGAGTTTTCAGCCTATAGAAGAAGCTCCGGCGTGAGCTGAACCTTACATAAACTAGGCATAAAGCTTGAATCCTTAGCCTATGAATCTAGCTCCAGTGTGAGTTGAGATCTCTCAGATCTCAGCGGGCGCCTTAGCTATTAGCTTGAGATACGAGCTCCAACGCAAGCCAAGCCCTGAGTAATGGAATCAAAGTATTAGCATGAGCTGAACTTTGAGAGATACTGGAAAAAGCCTAAGCTCCTAACCATGTGGGAAGCTCCAGTGTGAGCTAAACTTTGAATGAACTAGGTAGGAGCTGAGCTCTCAACCTAAGAAGTTAACTCCAGTGAGAGCTATACTCTACTTGTTTTAGTCAAGCTCTAGCGTGAGCTAAACTGTGAATGAGCTAAAGAGGAGCTGAGCTCTTAGCGTAAGAAGTTAACTTCAACAAGAGTTGAAATCTAAATATTGAAATCAAGTATCAGCAAGAGTTGAGCTTTGACAAAACTCGGAAGGATCCTGGGTTCTCAGAGGTAGGTTTCAGCACGAGCTGAACTCTAAGTATTGAAGTAAACTGTCCGCGAGAGCTAAATTTTGAAAGAAATCAGCAAGGGTCTGAATTCTCAGTGTGAAAAGGGAGGTTGATAGTGACAAAAATATCCAGGTCTCATGGAGACCTGAGTATCATACATAACCTCCTTCTGATGCTATATTCAGGAACTGATCAAGTAAAGGGGGCTGAGATCTCTCCCAAGGATTTCAGCCCAGAGACCTGTTGGGAGGTCTCTCATTCAAATCTAGTCAGATATCTGTTTAAGGTCCCTCGCTCAGGGCTCTCTATTGGGCGAATACCTGACGAACTCGCAGCACTTTAATTAATGCCTATGCGGTACTGTCAGAAAGTACAGTCACACTATTGCCAATAGAACAGTAGAACGTGTAAAGTAAAAGGAAAAAGGAGCTGATAGCTATACAACTTCATTCACAAGAAAACACGAGTATATATTGAAAAATCTAACACACACAAACACACAATTCTTCAGACCTATTTCTCCTGTTACATTCATTTTCTCAAAAAGAGCTTAGAACACTGACTTAATCTTCGGAGGTGGTTCGCCGGGAAAACCCCCGGCCCTCCTTTTCTTGCAGAGTTACACCGAGATTTCTCCGGAGAAGACGATTCCGACCGTTTGGAATGAATGAGAGCTGTTGAACGGGTAAAAGTCCTTCTTCATCTGTCTATGTGTTCTGACCTTTTCATGATGTGTGCTTTTGGACGCATCATCTGGCGCCGTCTGTGGGAAACGAAATTTTGTTTCGAAATTTTGTTCTAAAACTCTTTTCATGTGTCCTCTCAACGATGTTGAGTTTGAGTTTAAACTTGGAAAGAGAAGTACCGAAAAGATGGGTCTGAGTATTTCTAGCGATTTGTGTTTTTATTTAAAGAAGCTTTTGTCATGTTTAAAAATAAATGAGTTGAGTGGTTTAAGTATCGCCGTATTTTAAACCTTCTTAGGAACCTTGCTGCAATGTCCTGAACTTGTTTATTTTCTGTGTTTTCGTGAAAATCCTCATTTCATATTATAGTCTAAAGCCGCTAATGGGGTAAAAGACAAGTAGAATTTTCTGTTATGTGGAAGAGCGATTCAAAAATATATAATACCGAGAAGTAAATCCCACAAATCCTCACGGCGTGGGGGGCCAGAATGGGTAGAAACGTGAAGACTTCAGAGTAAGTCCCACACAAACCCAGCGAAGCTTGGGTATGAGTGTATACGGGAAAGGGGGGTATGATGCAACATATCCCTTGAATTCCTTGGAACGCCCCCTCGAGACCTGATAATGGTCCCTGGAGAAGGGTAGCATAGACCTGATAATGGTTTTTTGAGATCTGATGGTTGTCTCAGTGCTGTCCTGTGACTGACAGCTGAAAATTTTGAAATGCAGATCTGAGCATGGAGAATATATAGGTCAGAGACCGAGAATCCCCACCTGAAGGAGTGGTGCGTGATGATAGCTCCTCAGAAGAGCATACTGAGGAGGAAAACCAAAATGTGATGAAAGAGGCCCCACCGAAGATAACTACGCCTCAGAAGGAAGGGGCTTCCAAATCGACCAGCCCTCAGAAGGAGGGAGGAGGCCGTAAAGGCTCAGAAATTACGAGAGATGAACCTCAAATGCCCGTGCAGCAGAATGTCACTTATGCTGTATCCATGGATCAACTTAGTGCCATGGTGAAACAAGTGGTGTCCAAAGTTTTGGCCCCGCCGGAAAGCCAAAGCAAAAAGCTAAGCAGCACAGCAAAAGACAAAGCCAAAAAGGTACTGATGAACCTCACGAGATCTTGGCAGTGATGAGATACCAATGAAATGGTTTAAATCACATTAATGAAAAAGTAAACGTTCATGATCTGAATATCCTTTTTTTTCCTTGGCAGGGAGGACCTACGGAGGAAGGTCAATATGAAAGTGATGTGTATGAAAGCCCTCAAACTGAATCAGAAAATGGTTAGTAGTTGAACGGAGAAACCAGATATTGATTACGTTCCTAAAGTGATTTATTCACTAATGAAGTTATGATTACTTATTATTGCAATGAAATTTGCAGAGGATGATGCACAAATCGCGCGACCTCAAGATGAGGGAGCTGCCGTTGAAATCGCAGCCCTCAAATAGCAATTAAAAGACCTTCAGAAGAAAGCCTTTTCGCCCAAGAAATCCCCTAAGAAGCCTATCAGAACTGGTGACAATAGCCAGTCTCCTTTCTTGAGGGATATTAGGGAGGATCAGTTACCTCCGAACTTCAAGACATTGACGTTAGAATACGATGGCTCTACAGATTCGTACGAGCACACGATGAGATTTGAAAATGGAGCGATGCTCCATCAATATATGGAGGGCGTGAAATACAGGGTTTTTCTCACAACCCTGTCGAAGATAGCCCAGCAATGGTTTTCTCAGCTACCCCCTAACAGCATAGGCTCGTTTACCGAATTCAAGTCCATGTTCTTGCATCAATTTGCCAGTGCCAGAAGGCATGTAAAGACCTCCTCCTCACTCATGGCATTGAGGCAAAAACCTTCAGAGAGTTTGCGTCAATATGTTGGACGTTTCAACGCTGAAGCGTTACAAGTACCCTTGGCCTCTGACGACGTGAAGGTGCAAGCGTTGATACAGGGTCTATCTCCAGGATTGTTCTTTGAGTCATTGAACAAGAAACCTCCATTGTATTTTGAGGAACTGCTGCACAGAGCAGATAAGTACGTTAATCTGGAGGAGGCTCAGGAAGCTAGGAAAGCTAAAGAGGAATCTCTCAGACCCAAGCAGGAGACCTCAGAAAGAAGGTCATCCTCAACAGCGAGAGCTGAGAAAGATAGAGGGGGACAAAGGCTTTGGAAAGCTCCTGAAAGGTTTGACCAATATACACCTCTTAATGCATCTCTAGTGGAGGTTATGGAAGCAGCTGCCAGATCTCCTCACTTCAAATACCCCAGTACACATAAGGAAGCTCCGCGCAATCCGAGATCTGAGCTGTTTTGCAAGTATCATAACGACTATGGTCATGACACCAACTCTTGTAGGCACCTGAAGGATGCTATTGAGCGATTGTTGAAGAAGGATGATACCTTGCTTCAATTTGTTAAAAAGAAAAGGGAAAAGGGCTACAAGAGAAAAGAGCCAGAGCAGAAGCGGCCTGATCAGAGGGAAAGAACACCTCCGCGACGAGAGGACCCTCCCCCAAAAAGGGGAAACATTAACATGATAATGGGAGGTACTACTAATGGGGATTCAGGTCGAGCGCGTAAAGCTCACGTCAGGGCTGCAAAGGCCCAGGTGAGCAAGGAGGTTCAGGAGTTAGCAGAGACAATCGGCATGGAAATTGATGTGGTAGATTCATTTCCTGGAGAAAGAATAAACCCAGATGTATGTGTGAGTTTTGGTCCCAGAAACCTGGTGAGCGCAGCACCTCATAATGATGCGCTGGTAGTTAGAGCTGACATTGCTAATTGGAGAGTGGCACGGATCTTTGTGGACACAGGAAGCGCAGTGAATGTGCTCTTCTGGGATTGCTTTCAGAAGATGAAGATCAACGCTGACTTAGAGCCAGTAAACACGACTTTATACGGTTTCGCTGGGGGAGAGATACGGCTTAAGGGAGAGGTGACCCTTCAGGTAATACTTGGTAGCGGCGAGACCTCAAATACTCATATGGTGAAATTTCTAGTAGTGGATACGCCGTCATCATATAATGTAATATTGGGAAGACCTGCTCTGAATGACTTCCAGGTGGTGGTCTCCACCTACCACATGAAAATGAAATTCCCAGCTCTCAGAGAAGGGCTGGTAGGTGAGGTCTCAGGTGACCAGGAAGTATCGAAAGAATCCTATGTAAAATCTATAAAGCATGCCAAGCAAAATACGAAGGGAGCTCCAGTGGTAGAGTGTCCAGTGCAGGACAAGAGTGCAAAGGTGAAAGACATGGATAAAGACCTGAAGCCGAAAATGCAACCAGTAGAAGAAGACTTGATGATGATAGAACTGTTTCCTGGAAAAACAGGTTTTACCACGAGGATGGGAAAGCAGATGACTGAAGAGCAAAGAGAGGCAATAGTCCGATGCTTATGGAAAAATGCAGATCTGTTTGCATTCAGTCCAGAGGACATGAAAGGGGTAGACCCAGCTGTAGCTCTACATTATCTGAATGTAGACCCCAGAAAGAAACCAGTAAGGCAGAAAAAGAAGTCCTTCGGGCCGGAGAAAGAAAAGGTAATCAGAGAAGAGATCAGACGGCTGTTAGATGCCGGTCATATCGTTAAAATTCAGTACTCTGAGTGGTTGTCAAATGCAGTAATGGTGGCTAAAAGCAATGGTAGCTGGCGAATGTGTATAGATTTCAGAGACCTGAATAAGGCATGTCCAAAGGACCACTATCCACTGCCCTGTATCGATCAGTTGGTTGATTCAACTTCAGGATGTGAGTTGTTGTCTATGCTTGATGCTTACCAGGGGTATCACCAGATACAATTGGCCCCTGAAGATGTAATCAAAACAGCCTTCGTAACTATATGTGGCACGTTTGCATATGTGAGAATGCCTTTTAGCCTAAAGAATGCTGGAGCTACTTATCAGAGGATGATGGATACGATATTTGAGGATCAGATAGGGAAGATTCTGGAGGTATACGTGGATGATATTTTAGTAAAAAGTGTGAAAGCGGAACATCATGCCAGAGACCTGGAAGAGGTCCTAACAGTTGTAAGAAAGTATGACCTACGCTTGAACCCAGCGAAGTGTACATTCGGGGTTAGGTCAGGAAAATTCTTGGGGTATATGGTGACTCCTAGAGGAATTGAAGTGAATCAAGATAAGGTGCGAGCTGTAATGGAAATGGCCGCTCTCACCAATATGAGGGAGGTACAGCGGCTGAATGGAAGAATCACCGCGCTTAGTCGGTTCATATCTACTTCGGCAGAGAGAAGCTACCCGTTCTTCAAAGTGTTGAGGAAGGCCAGTAAATTTGAATGGAACGAAAGCTGCCAGAAAGCATTTGAAGGGTTGAAGGCTCATTTAGCAAGTTTGCCCGTATTGACCAAACCTACCCCAGGAGAAACCCTGTACCTATACATATCTGTTAAAGATCATTCCCTGAGTGTCGTCCTCATAAAGGAGAAGGGTGCCATACAGAGACCTATTTATTACATCAGTAAAGCTTTGCAAGGAGCTGAATACAGATATTCAGAAGTGGAGAGAGCTACTTTAGCTGTGATGACAGCAGCAAGGAGGTTGAGATTGTACTTCCTAGCTCACAAGGTGGTCGTAAGAACTAATTTTCCCTTCAAGCAGATATTGAGCAAACCAGATCTCTCCGGAAGGATGGTGAAATGGAGTGTTGAGCTAGGGGAGTATGAGGTGGAGTTTGAACCACGCACGGCCGTTAAAGCGCAAGCCCTGGCAGATTTTATCCAGGAAACTACTCAGCCCGCACAGTGACCGGAATGGAAAGTCTTTGTAGATGGATCGGTGACAATTGAAGGTTGTGGTGCTGGAATTGTCATAGTAACGCCAGATCAGGACGAACTTAGCTTTGCAATGAAGTTTGAGTTTAGAGTCTCCAACAACGAAGCTGAATATGAAGCGTTTATCAGAGGTCTGGAGATGGTAGCTGAGTTGGGAGCTCAGAGGGTTATCATTCACTCTGATTCCCAGTTAGTGGTCCAACAGGTCTCAGGAAATTATGAGATAAAGGAAGAAAGGATGATCAGGTATGTGGAGCAAATCAGAGACCTGAGTAAGCAGTTTCAGGATCTAGAGGTGAAGCAGATACCTGGAGACCTCAACACACAGGCAGATTGCCTCGCAAGGTTGGCCAGCTCGCTGAATGTGCTGGTACTTGAAAAAGTAACATTGTTAAAAATGACAAACAGTTGCACGGAAGAGAGTGTGCATGAAATAGAAGAGAGAAGTGATTGGAGGACGCCTATTTTACATTTCCTAAGAACGGGGGAAGTGCTAGAAGGCGAAAGAAGAGAGAAAAAGAAAATTTACACCAAATACTGTTTGGTGGGAGAACACTTATTTAAGAAGGCTTATTCACAACCTTTACTGAGATGTGTAACGGAGGCAGAAGGTCTGCGGATAATTAAGGAAGCACATCAGAGAATAGCGGGATGTCATACGGGGTTTAGAGACCTGATCCGGCGAGTGCTGAGAGCTGGATATTATTGGCCCTCTTTGAAGAAGGATGCTGAGGTTTTTGTAAAAAGATGTGACAGATGCCAGAGGCACGGCCCGTTGATCCATAGGCCAGCGGAGGAGCTGGGAGCTCAGTATGCAGAATGTCCATTTGATAAATGGGGTATAGACCTCGTCGGTAAGCTTCCCATGGCAGCAGGGAAGAAATGCCACATTATTGTAGTAGACTACTTTAGCAAGTGGGTGGAAGCTGAGCCCTTGTCTTCAGTGACAGAAGAGAATATCATAAAGTTCATATGGAAGAACATTTGCTGCAGGTATGGCCTGCCCAGAGTGCTGGTCTCCGATAATGGGACACAATTCTTTGGAAAAAGAACTCAGGCTTGGTGCAAAGCTAGAGGGATCAAACAGAGGTTCGCTGCTGTGGCTCAACCAGAGACTTGCTGGCAAGTTGAGGTCACCAATAGGACCATAGTGAATGGCATAAAGACAAGACTAGAGAAAGAGAGATCTCAATGGGTGGAGGAGCTGACCTCGGTGTTATGGGCGTATCGAACCGGACAAAAAACAGCTACAGGGGCAGTCCCCTTTCTGTTTGGTGTACAGTGCTGAGGCCGTTATGCCGATGGAGATAAAGATTCTAACACACAGAATCATGTCTTATGATGAGGACCTGAATAGAGAACTGAGGGCTGACAGTTTAGATCTGATTGATGAGGTACGTGAAGATGCGCACCGGCGAGCTCTGGCCTACAAGGCCCGTGTGAAGGCTGCATATGATCCGAAGGTAAAAACCAGGAAGTTTCAGGAAGGGGATCTGGTGCTCAAGAGAGCTGATGTGATGCATCCGGTGAGAAAATTTGAACCAAATTGGGAGGGACCATTTGTGGTCACCAAAGTGCTCCCCGGTGGGGCATATGAGCTTACCACCCACGAAGGATATGTGGAACCAAGGTCATGGAATGTTAGCAACCTGAAGAAGTACTATGCCTAGAAATATGTTATGGGGAATTTTTGTTTTTGAACGGAAGGAGGTCTACGTGCCAGGTCTCACTCCGACCTTTTTTGATAGGATACTTGCTTAGCTAGACAAGTATTCCTGTAATGGCACGAAGAGAACTTGTCGTAAATGAATAAAGGCTGAGAGGTTGTTTTCTTTAATTTACATCTGTATTTGTGTATCGTTGCAATGCGATAGGAGAAATCATGAAGTTATGACAAAATAATAACTACGTCACACAGTAGAATAAAGTGAAATGTTTTACTCTAAATGGATTTTAAATAACTAGATGAAACCATCTAGAGTAGGGGGGAGTAGGGGTGTACCCTACACCCCTAGGGGGACCCATAATACCTCATGAAAATGCAAAATGAAGGAAATATATAGACGAACAATAGCAAAATAGATACAATATGTTAACCTGCTAAGCAGAGAAGGCAGTGCTAGTAAAGCAAACAGAAACAGGGGAATTGTTCAAACTCCAAAGTACAAAAGGAAATTGTTTTAGTACAAAAGCAGATAAAAGTGTTGTTCGAAACATGAGTTACATAGCAACTAAGCCAAGAAATCGGTAGAGCCATCATCAGGGTCAGCCCTCACAGCATCAGCAGACTTATCCTCGGGGGCATTTTCCAGCTCTCTAGATTCATCACCAAGGACCTGTGGAGTCCCACCAGTTGCAGGCGTATCTAAAAGAAAGAAGTAGGAAATGGATTAGTCAAGAAAATGGAATGTTAAGGTAACAAAACTTAAAGATAAATGCATGGAAGTGAGGCAGAACAGGAGATACCTGACAGCTTGACAGTTGGGAAGAAGTCTTTTGGAAAGAAGTCGTAGATGGGCTCAGGTGGGTCAGAGAAGACTGCCTGCAAGTCACAAGGTGCGATTAGAGTCTCAAATGCTTTCCGCATAACAGGAAGCCACCAAGCTGTTCCTAAGGGAGCAGGGGAAACACCCTTGAAGGAGGGAGGTGGAGGAAGGTGCTTCACGATCTGATCCACATCTATGGGCTCGGTAAAACCTAAGTTGTGGGCTTTAGCCAACACCGTCATGCCGCACCTCTTTGCAAGAAATGCAATGTCCTGCCGGATGGACAGTAAATATTCAGAAGAGGCTTGGAAAGACTCTAGAAGCCCTTGATGAAGGATTTCTAATGCCTGATGGCCCAAGGAAGTGCGGAGGATGTAGTTGCGGAAATGGTGAACTCCTTCAGTATAGCCCGACTGGTAAGAAAGGTTGGAGGCTTGAAGAAGATTTCTGGCCTCCTCAAGTTCCTTGCTAACTTGAAAAAGGTGATTGCTAAGCTCGGTGTTGGCACTGCTGAGGGATGCATTCTCTTCAGATAGAACAGACACCTTCTCATGGGACATGAGAAGCTCGTGATTCCTCCTTTTCAAGTCATCATTGGCTAGAGAAAGCCTACTGCTGGTATCCAAGATATCACGGTTCTGATGCTGCAGGTCCTCATTCACTGTGGCTAACTCTTGTAGCTGCACTTGACTAGCCACCAACGCTTCCCTGAGTTTTGCCATCTCCTTCTCCTGAGCAGCATTTTGAAATTGTAATAGGCGTCCATGAGAGCTGATCAGCTGTGACGTTGTTAAGAAAAAAAGGAGAAAAGCATTAGACAGGTATAAGCAAAGCCGTGATGGTATTTAAAGATGGAATAACTTATGAGAGTGAAAGTATAATGTTGATGATACCTGCACCAAATCATGGGCACTTTCCTCTTGAAGCTGATGTAGAGAAGGAGGGCTAGTTTCAGCATCTTCATCCGAAAGAGGAATGGCTGTTAGTAACGAAAGGCACTCAGGGGGAGGTAACTTGCGAAGTGACCTGGAGGTTTGCCCTCTAAAAGCATAACCTGAAGAATCAGTACCCTTCGGAGGGGAGCTGCTGGGTAAAGAAGTATGTTTAGACTTCTTGGTAGCACCGATTGGGGGCAGAGAGAGCAAAGGCCTCTTAAGATTAGTCGAGGTGTCCAATTGAGATTTCCCTTTGAGAGAAGAGGGGAGAGGTACATTCGGAGCAGTCTTGTTCACCTTCTTGCTGGAATCCTGGAGAGAGATACCTAGGTTGAGTGACTTAATAGCTGTGGGCTTGACAACAGCCCCCGAAGTAGTAATAAGAGTGGAATGTGGCCGTGTGGAGGCTACAGCAGGCGAGGGAAATGAAGCAGTGAGATGCGAGATATCATGGGCTTGAGATTCCAGATGAGCCTGTTCCTCCAATAGAATAGCGAAGTCAAAGTCTTTGTCATCAGGAAGCTTTACATCCTGAATCCAGCTTGTCCCTACACCAAGAAGGGCGTGAAGAATGAAACGCATGTTAGGAAGACTTGAAAAATAGAAGAGGAAGAGATGAGAAGACAGTTGGAACCCACCCTCCATGGAGAAAAAGTAATCTCCTCGAGGTGCTAGCCTAAAGAAAGAAAGCACACTAGGATCAGACAGCAGAGAATTGAATGGGAAGGGCTCGAGCCGTGCTTTCCGAGACAATAATAATAATACTTTGAGGTTAATATCAGAGATACTCGCAACAGCAGGACGGGGTTGCTTCAAATGAAGTGCTTGCCATTGGGGATAAACAAAAGGCCAATAACCCTGCTTGGGAGTGACAACGAAGTATTTATCCTTCCATTCTTTGCCCGCTGTACGGGGTACACAAATATATTGAGCAGGACCTTTGGGCCTAGCACTGGCGTAGTAAAAGGCACCATGGGGTTTCACATCATATACCGTTTGAAAAAGAGAAGGGGTAGGAACTCCCCCATTACCACGAAGCAGAATAAAGAAGGTCAACAAAATTTTGACAAAGGAAGGGTGAAGTTGATTGGGCCACAGACCATACAGATCACAAACTTGGGTCACAAAGTCGGGAAGGGGAAACCTTAAGCCTGACTCTATCTGATGGTACCAAAACGCTACCGAAGGATATTCTAAAAGTTGAGGGCAGTCGCACTCTTCAGGCATACTAATGTCAAATAGCTCGTCACAGTTTAACATCGACTTCACTAACGCTAATTCTGTAGGAGTTAGAGAGGATTCACCTGATATAGCGTCCGGAGCCATAACTGGGGGCGCAGAAATGCCCGCTGAAGGAAATGATGAGTCTGTCTCTTTAACCCCCTGACCAGAAGAGGGTGAACCCTCGGTCAAAATAATGACTTCATCAGGGTTAGAAGGGGGAGCCGCGCTGGAAGGGATTTGAACGGCTATTCGTCGGGAACGGCGAGCACCAACCTTCTTTCTTCTAACCTGAGCGCGAGCGGATGTGTTCGACTGAGAATCTTCAGGTGGAGAGGGCGGGGGCTGGATATCAGATTCCCGAGGCCCATGCTGATCGGAGGTGGTGTTTTCCTCAGAAAGGGAAGAAGTTTGCGCCATGACGAGAGTATGGTAAAAAATTGGAAGAAATGACTAAAGTGAAAGAGGATAAAAGTGAAACCCTGATATAAGAGAGAGAGAGAACGGTTGAATAAAGTTGGGGAAGTTGCAGAGTTTTCCCCCCAATTTCTCATTTAATAAAATAATGGACTTTAGAGACCTGGTTTGAAAAATTAAAGTGAGTAAGTGCTCATAAAGGAAGACCAGGCCGTTAAAGATGGTCCCCCGTGGCATTAGTTGTGGGAGGACTTTTACTCTGTATTTCTCAAGAGGAGACCTTCCAAAATGCAGAGTAGGGGGGAGTAGATGATAGTGACAAAAATATCCAGGTCTCATGGAGACCTGAGTATCATACATAACCTCTTTCTGATGTTATATTCAGGAACTGATCAAGTAAAGGGGGCTGAGATCTCTCCCAAGGATTTCAGCCCAGAGACCTGTTGGGAGGTCCCTCATTCAAATCTAGTCAGACATCTGTTTAAGGTCCCTCGCTCAGGGCTCTCTATCGGGCGAATACCTGACGAACTCGCAGCACTTTAATTAATGCCTATGCGGTACTGTCAGAAAGTACAGTCACACTATAGCCAATAGAACAGAAGAACGTGTAAAGTAAAAGGAAAAAAGGAGCTGATAGCTATACAACTTCATTCACAAGAAAACATGAGTATATATTGAAAAATCTAACACACACAAACACACAATTCTTCAGACCTATTTCTCCTGTTACATTCATTTTCTCAAAAAGAGCTCAGAACACTGACTTAATCTTCGGAGGTGGTTCGTCGGGAAAATCTCCGGCCCTCCTTTTCTTGCAGAGTTACGCCGAGATTTCTCCGGGGAAGACGATTCCGACCGTTTGGAACGAAGGAGAGCTGTTGAACGGGTAAAAGTCCTTCTTCATCTGTCTATGTGTTCTGACCTTTTCATGATGTGTGCTTTTGGACGCATCAGAGGTGAACTCTGGATATTAAGGATCATTAAGTTGAACGTGGGACGAATTCAAACTTGAATTCCATGCCTAAGAGATAAGCTTTAGTAAAAATTGATGATAAAATGAATCTCTGCAAGATAAGGAGTGGCCGCATACCGAGCCGTTAGCATGAGCCGCCGCATGAGTTAACACGAGCATCGACTTGGCTTAGGCCTAAGCCAATAGAAGTGGGCTTAATCGTGATGGAGTACCATGAAATTCAGAACAAGCCTCATAAAAGGCTGATCCGTGAAAGTGAAGATTAGGTATTAGCGAGAGCTAGAATTTAAAGATAGCTTGAATTAAATTTCGGTGAACTAAAGTTCAGCGAGAAGTTGGACTTTGAGTCTAAGTTAAGGTCACGAGAAGACCTAAATCTAGAATTTACGAGATAAGTGTCAACATAAGATGAGGAGAATTTGGATTAAGGACAAGAAAAGACCTGAATCCAGAATTTGTAAAATGAACCTCAGCGTGAGCTGAGGTAGAAATTGAATGAAGTAATATTCAGCGTGAGCTAAATTGTGAATTTTGATTAAAGTCAATGAAATAGTATTCAGTGAGAGTTGAATTCTAAATTTGGATTAGGATCACGAAAAGACCTAAATCCAGAAATTTGAAGGATAAGGTTCAATAAAAACCAAACTTTGGAATTAAGGAATAGTTTTCAGCATGTTGTCGAACATGCTGAATGAAGTAGGCTTAAGCATGTAATTTGAGAGATGAACTTTAAGGTAAGTTGAGGAAAGTAAGCTTAAATATGCGCTTGGTGAAATGGCTTTGAACATAAGCCGAATGATACGAGTCTTAGAAATCAGGGCTCAGAGTTTGTAAAGTTTGTTCAAGTAAGATCTGAGCTAAAGAATAATTGAAGTATGATTCCACGAATTAGAAACAACTACTCCGGCTTTCTTCTTGATAAAGAATCAGTCGGAGTAGGGGGGGAGTAGTTGATGTGGTCAAAAAAGAGGCCTCTCCCTTAGAGACCTGATTCGCGTAATGACGAAAGTAGGTGAGCAAATTGCCATTAGTCTCCATTATTTCGATTATCTGAGAGCTCATTCTAGAAGAGACCTCAGCAGCTATATAATGAGAGATACTTGATAACAGAAGATACTTCAAAGACGAGTGATGTGGCGCAAAATTATCAGGTCTCGGTTAGAGACCTGAGACCTGAGACCTGTGACCTAAGACCTGAGACCTGAGACCTGAGACATGATCAGGTCTCCCGTGTCCTTTCCTGCCAGCCTGAGACCACATACAATCACATCCCGCCATGTGGCATTGGAGTAAGTACTGATAGCTGGAAATATAGCTTATTCTCCAAGCCATTCATCTCTCCTATAAATAACCAACCTCATTCACATTTACTCTCAGGTTCTTTCTACTACTTTAACTCGAACACTCACTCTTCATTTAAAGAACGAATTTGACTTAGGCTTCGGAGGGTGTTCACCGGAAACCACCCCCGGCGTTCATTCTTTTGTAGGCGAACACACATCGACATGAAACGGGAGCGTAGCAGTTCATCTCTTGGCCCTGAATTCACAACAAGCGGGTAGTAATTTCCCCTTTTCTTTATGTGGAGAATGTTCTCCAAGATGTTGGGCTGATTTTGGCCGCAACAGTTAGTTTATATGGTGTGTCACTTTTTGGGACGCAACAACTTGAATGATGAATTTTGTTATCTACTCCATTGATTGAGCTGATTGAACAGATTTTAAGTTTTAAATATGAATGAGACCATTCAAAGCATGAGTGCAGGAGAGAGCACGATGCATGATACTCACGGAAAAAACTAGGTCTCTCGTCAGATGCATAGGAGACAACATGTTATGTGATTACTCATATTGAAAAGCCTCTTAGCTTGCACGAATTGCAACAAAGAGCATGTTATGTGATTACTCACATTGAAAAGCCTCTTAGCTTGCACGAATTGCAACAAAGAGCATGTTAAGTGATTACTCACATTGAAAAAGCCTCTTAGCTTGAACTCGCAACAAAGAGCATGTTTTCTGATTATTCACATTGAAAAGCCTCTCAGCTTGCACGAATCGTAACAGAGAACATGTCAAATAATTACTCATGATGAAATATGAGCCTCTCACCTCGCTTGAAGCATATGAAAGAGCAGAATGTGCGGCTACTTCACGATGAGACGTTGGCATGTTACATGATTATTCACTGTAAAACAATTCTCTCAAAGCGCTTGAGAGAGCAGGAGATGTGATTACTTCACGATATAAAAGAAAAATCATCATCATCATACCTCGAGTGCTGAAGAGAGCTCTCGAGCGCATACTTGCCCAGGCTATGACCAAATTATGTGCTCTCTCCAGATTACTCTAGCTGTAGCAAGGACATTGCTTTCAATAATTCGAGATTGATGTTGCTCTATTAGCCCATGGTGGCTCATTATTTCAGCAATCTGACTTTAAGTCACTAGCTATTCGGTAAGAGAAATGTTGATGAATATATGTGAAACTAACTTTACTCCGAATGACAAGAGAGAGAGCTCCAGTCACTCGGAGTAGGGGGGAGTAGGGGTGTACCCTACACCCCTACGGGGTGTCCAAAAGTATAGCATGCACAGATACACGTAAGTACCTTGCTGCTAGAGATGAACCTCACGAGAACTCAACAGAAGCTTGAGTCCTCAGCCTGAGAAATTAACTTCAGCAAGAGGTGAATCCTCATTATGGATTAAGGTCAGAAAGAGACCTGAATCCATAATTTGTAAGAAGAACTTCAGTATTAGCCGAGGTTTGAAATAATATTCAGCGAGAGCTCAACCTGAATTTGGATTAAGGTCACAAAGAGACCTGAATATAGAATTTGTAAAATGAGCTGAGGTAAAAATCGAGTAAAGTAAAATCCAGCGAGAGCTGAATTTGAAATTTATATTAAAGTTCTGAAGCAACTTGAATCCAAAATTTGAAAGGTGAGCTGCAGCAGTAGCTGAGCTAAAATATTGGATGAAATGAGAATCAATAAGAACTGAATTGTGAACGTGGAATAAGGTCAAGATGAGACCAAAATTCGGAATTCAAAGATAAGCTTCAGCATTAATTGAGCTAAATACTAAAGAAGTAAAAATTAAATGAGAAGTCAAAATATGAGGGATAAGCTTCAGTAAAAGCTAACTCAAGCGTGGCTAAAACGAATTTGTACAAGAGCCAATATTCGTCGTTCGAGATATAAAGTCCTAGCCTAAATTGAAAAATTTGAAAGATGAATTTCATAAAGACAAGTCCGGAGAATGAATGACATATCGCTCATAGAGAGTGAAACTCAAAAGTAACTACTCTCATATTAACCATTACACTAGCTGAAATTTAAGTGAGCTTTATCATGAGAATTAAATGAAAAAGATTTGGTGGATGCTGAATTGTGGATTTGAGAATAAGGTCGAGAATTAAAAGACCTACATTTAGAATTTAAAAGATGATTTTCAAAATGAGTTGAGCTTAAAGTTGAATGAAGGTTCGACGAGAGCTAAATTGTGGATTTTGGATTAAGGTCAAAAAGGGACCTGAATCTAGAAATCGAAAGAAGAGCTTCAGCATAAGCTTAGTACAAAGGTGATGAATTAGGGCGTAGTGTGAGCCAAACTACGAAGGTAAAAAATGATCAAGAAGAGACCTAAATTTAGAAATTGAAATGAAATTTTGGCATGAGTTAAACTTTGAGAGAACTCGGCAAGAGCCCGAGTTCTCAGCCCATAGAAGAAGCTCCAACATGAGCTGAACTTGGAATAAACTAGGTATGAACCTAAACCCTTAGCCTATGAATCTAGCTCCAATGTGAGATCCTAGCGGGCACCTTAGCTATCAGCTTGAGATACGAGCTCCAACGCGAGCCAAGCTCTGAGTAATGAAATCAAAGTATTAGCAAGAGCTGAACTTCGAGAGATACCGGAAAAAGCCCAAGCTCTTGACCATGGAAGAAGCTCTAGTGTGAGCTAAACTTTGAATGAACTAGGTAGGAGCTGAGCTCTCAACCTAAGAAGTCAGCTCCAGCGAGAGCTATACTCTACTTATTATAGTCAAGCTCCAGCGCGAGCTAAACCTTGAATGAGTTAAGGATGAGCTGAGCTCTTAGCCTAAGAAGTTAGCTCCAACTAGAGTTGAACTCTAAATACTGAAATCAAATATCAGTAGGAGCTAAACTTTGACGAAAACTCGGCAGGCGCCTGAGCTCTCAGTTAAAGAAGTGAATTGTAGCACGAGATGAAGTCTGAATAGTCAAATCAGGTGTCAGCAAGAGTTGAACTTTAAGAGAACTCGGTTGGATCCTGAGTTCTCAGAGGTAAGTTTCAGCACGAGCTGAACTCTAAGTATGGATGTAAACTGTCAGCAAGAGCTAAATTTTGAAAGAAATCGGCGAGAGTGCGAGTTCTCATTTTGGAAAGGGAGCTGAACTCTGAATATTGAGAGTAAGTAAGTTGAACGTGAGATGAACTCAAACTTGAGTTCCATGCCTAAGAGATAAGCTTTGGTGCAAATTGATGATAAAATGAACCTCTACAAGATAAGGAGTGGCCGCATACCGAGCCATTAGCCTGAGCCGCAACATGAGTTAAAACGAGCATCAACTTGGCCTAAGCCAATAGAAGTGGGCCTGATCGTGACGGAGTACCATGAAATTAGAAGCAAGCCTCATAAAAGGTTGATCCGTGAAAGTGAAGTTTAGGTATTAGTAAGAGCTGAAATTTAGAGATAGCTTAAGTTAAATTCCGATGAACCTCTGAATCTAAGTTAAGGTCGTGAGTAGACCTGAGGCTAGAATCTGAAGGATAAGGTTTAGCAAAAACAAAATTTTAAAGTTGAGCAATAGTTTTCGGCATGCTATCGATCATGTTGAATGAAGTAAGCTTAAGCGAGTAATTTGAGAGATAAACTTTAAGGTAAGGTGAATAAAGTAAGCTCAAGCACGTGCTTAGTAAAACAGCTTTGAACATAAGCCAAACGATACGAGTCTTAGAAATCAGGGATCATAGTTTGTAAATGGTTCGAGCAAGATTTGAAGTAAAGAATAAACGGAGTGCGATTCCACAAATTAGAAACAACTACTCCGACTTTCTTCTTGTTGAAGAATCAGTCAGAGTAGGGGGGAGTAGATAATGTGGCACAAAATTATCAAGTCTCAGTTAGAGACCTGAGACCGAGACCTGAGACCGGAGACCTGAGACCTAGACCTGAGACCTGGACCGAGACCTAGACCAAGACCTGAAAAAAGGATCACACATAGAAAGTATGAGAATATAAATGCAATCGGCCTTAGTTAGAGACCTGAGAAAGAAACAATTCGCTACGATACAGAGAAATAGCTTAATATACTTGTTTAGAGACCTGGCTAGCATCAGGTAGCGAGAGAGACCTGATCAGGTCTCCCATCGCGCGAGAGACCTCGTCAGGTCTCCCGTGTCCTTCCTGCCAACTCTGACATCACTTTTAGGCAAGTCAATAAGATTTCGCCACGTGGAAAGTTGGATGCTAAGGACCTTTGGATCTACTGCTTAATCTTTAAGCAACACTCATTTCCATATAAATAAGGGAGTTGGTCATTTCTTTACACACAATATTCAACACACCACATACTCACACACTCTCTCTTCCTCATTCCTTCTTATTCTGACTTGATCGTCGGAGGGGGTTCGCCGGAAAACCTCCTGACCTTTTCTTTTGTAGGATTCAAGGAGGGGCAAAAGCTGATTCTTAGCACTTGGTTCTAACATAAACGAGATCTGTGAAGGCAGGTAGAACGTGGTCATCTTCTATGTGTGTTATCAGTGTTAATCGAATGTTGGGTCAGTTTTCTGGACTTAACAAAATAGTAGTGGCTAATATATATGCCTAATTTTAAAACTACATCTTTCATACACTATTCCAAATGAAATTACCAATATACCCTTATTATAAGTAGAAACATAAAATGCACGAATATGTATGCGAGTTTTTTTTTTTAATCTCTCTATTATATACCTTGCTTATTTAAATCCATTCTTCAACTTGGGGATAATCAATTTAAAACGATCAGGCCCATCACACTTCCTGATAGTGATAAAAAATATCCAGGTCTATGAGGGACCTAAGCATTCTATATAGCGGTAATGAATATTCAGTTAAGAAACCAACGTAACAGCAGGAATCGAGGTCTCTCACGAAGAATTCCTCTCAGAGACCTGATCGGAGGCCTTTCATCAGAACCTTATCAGAGATCTGCCTTGAGGCCCCTCGTTCAGGGCTCTCCCTCAGTCGGATACCTGACAGACAAAAGCACTTTAATTAATACCCGCCTGGTATTATCAGAGGGTACGATCAGGCCATAACAACCGGGATGACGGAATGTGTAAAGATCAAGGTAAAAGGGATTGGTAACAACACAAATTCACTCTCAAGAAACTCACGAGTATATATTAGAAAGGGCAACACGCACACAAACAGATTTTCACTATTAACAAAACTCATTTTCCTGTTACATTCAATAAATCAGAAAATCCAAAATACTGACTTAATCTTCGGAGGTGGTTCGCTGGAAAACCTCCCCGACCCTCATTTTCTTGCAGAGCCACGTAAGGACTCCTCCGTAGAAGACGATTCTGACCATCCAGAGCGGAAAAGGACTGTGGTATAGGTGAATGTTGAGCTTCATTTACTCATTTATTCTGATTTTACATGATGTGTATTTTTAGCCACATCATCTGGCGCCGTCTGTGGGAAACGGAATTTTGCCTCGGAATTTCGTTGTAAACTCTTTTTATATGTCCTTCTTTTAACGACGTCGAGTTCGAGTTTAAACTTGAAGAGAAAGAAAGTACTAAGAAACTGGATCTGAGTATTTTAGTCTATTTGTGCTTCTACTTTCAAAAGCTTTTGTTGTTTTTAAAGGAGTGAGTCAAGTGATTTCAGAATCTCTGTATTTTAAACCTCCCTGCGAATCTTAGTGTAATCTCTTAAACTTACTTATCTCTTGTGTTTTCGTAAAACTTCTCATTTCGAAGCACGGTATAAAACCGTTAGTGGGGCAAAAAGATAAACAGAAATTTCTGCTATGATGAAGAACCTCGGAAACCTTCGTAGTACGAAGGAGCAAAATCAAAAGAAACGTGGGACCCCTAGAGCAGGTCTCACGCAACCCCAACAGAGATTGGGAACTGGGTTGGGAAAAGGAATATGTTGAATCGTATTCCTTGAGTTCCTTAAATACCCAGTAAGACTTGATAATGGTCTTGAGAAAGGGTGGTGTTGAACACCTGTTATGCCCTTGATGATAAGCCTTGGCTAGGTACTGATATCTGAAAATCTCGAAATACAGGTTCAAATCATGGAAAATATATCAGTCCGAGGTCAAGATTCTCTACCTGAAGGAATGGTGCGCGATGATCGATCCTCGAAAGAACGTGCTGAGGAAGAGAATCAGAATACTTTGAAGGTAGATCCACCAAAGATGTCGACACCCCAGAAGGAGGGGGCTTCTAAGTCGACTACTCCTCAGAAAGAAGGAGGTCGTAAAGGTTCGGAGGTTACGAGAGAGGAACCTCATGTACCTGTGCAGTAGAGTGTCACATATGCGGTGGCTATGGATCAGCTCAGTGCTATGGTGAAGCAAGCTGTATCTAAAGCTTTGGCTTCCTCAGGGGGCCAAAATAAGAGATCCGGCTATACAGCAAAGGAAAAAGCTAAGAAGGTGCGGTTGGATCTTGTAAGATCTTAACCACGACGAGATATCGAGGGGACGGTTTAAGCCTCGTTAATACGAAAATAAATGTTCGCGATCTGAATATTTTTATTTCCTTTGGCAGGGAGAACTCGTAGACGAAGGTCAAATTGAAAGCGATGGGTATGAGAGCCCTCAGACTGAATCAGAAAATGGTCAGTGAATAAATAGAGAAAGTAGATATTAGCGATATTCCTAAAGTGACTTACTCGCTAATGAAATCATGATTATTTATTTTGTAATGAAATTTGCAGAAGAAGAAACACGGATTGTGAGACCTTAAGATGAGGAAGCTGCTGCTGAGATCGCAATCCTCAAGCAGCAATTGAAACAACTCCAGCGGAAGGCCTCTTCACCTAGGAAATCTTCTAAGAAGCCTGTTAAAACGGGTGATAGCCAGTCTCATTTTTCAAAGGACATCAGAGAAGATCAGCTACCTTCTAATATGAAAACACTGGCGTTGGAATACGACGGGTCCACAGATCCATATGAGCATATGATGAGGTTTGAAAATGGTGCAATGTTGCATCAGTACACAGAGGGAGTTAAGTGCAGAGTTTTCCTTACGATTCTGTCGAAGGTGGCTCAACAATGGTTCTCTCAATTACCTCCCAACAGTATAAGTTCATTCCTCGAGTTCAAGTCCATGTTCCTTCACCAATTTGCTAGTGCGATGAGGCAAGGACCCTGAGAGAGCTTGCAGGAGTATGTGACTCACTTTAACACTGAAGTGTTACAAGTCCCTCTGGCTTCGGACGATGTGAAGGTGCAGGCGCTCATACAGGGCTTAACTCTGGGTTTGTTCTTTAATTCGCTGAACAAGAGACCTCTCCTGTTCTTCGAAGAGTTGCTGCAGAGAGCTGAAAAATATGTCAACCTCGAGGAGGCTCAAGAGGCTAGAAAGATACAGGAACAACTCCCTGTTCCCAAAAGGGAGACCTCGGAGAAAAGGTCATCCACAGTATTAAGGGCTGAAAAAGATAAGGGAGGGCAGAAACCTAAGAGAGCCCCGAAAAGATTTGACCATTATACCCCCCTCAATGCGTCCTTGGTAGAGGTCATGGAAGCTGTTGCCAGGTCTTCTCACTTCAGGTTTCCAAGTACTTATAAGGAAGCTCCGCGCAACCCGCGATCTGAGTTGTACTGCAAGTATCACAATGATTACAGTCATGACACGAACTCTTGCAGGCATTTGAAAGATGCTATTGAGCGACTACTGAAAAAGGATGATACCTTACTCCAATTTGTCAAAAAAGAAAGAGAGAAAAGTTATAAGAGAAAAGAACCTGAGCAGAAGAGACCTGACCAGGGGGAGAGAACTCCCCCTAGGCGAGAGGATCCTCCCCCGAAAAGAGGAAATATCAACATGATTATGGGAGGAAATACTAACGGAGACTCAGGCCGAGCTCGTAAAGCTTATGTGAGAGCTGCTAAAGCCCAAGTGAATAAGGAGGTCCAGGAATTAGCAGGAACGATAGGCATGGAGATTGACGTGGTGGACTCATTCCCAGGAGAGGAGACAATCCCAAAAGCGTGTGTAAGCTTTGGTCGCAATGACTTGATGAGCGCAACACCCCACAACGATGCACTTGTGATTAGTGCTGAGGTGGCCAACTGGCGAGTGGCACGGATCTTCGTAGACATTGGAAGTGCAGTAAATGTGCAAATCTGGGATTGTTTCCAGAAAATGAAAATTAATGCTGATTTGATTCCGGTGAACACGGCATTATATGGTTTTGCGGAGGTGAAATACAGCCCAAAGGGGAGGTGACCCTTCAGGTAACACTCGGGAGTGGTGAGACCTCGAACACTCGGATGGTAAAGTTCCTAGTAGTGGATACACCTTCGGCGTATAATATAATATTGGGAAGACCTGCATTGAATGACTTCCAGATATTGGTCTCTACCTACCACATGAAAATGAAATTTCCAGCTCTCAAGGAGGGATTGGTAGATGAGGTCTCTGGAGACCAAGAAGTATCAAAAGAATCTTATGTGAAGTCTATAAAGCATGCCAAACAAAAGGTGAGAGGAGCCTCAGTGGCAGAACGTCCACTGCAAGATAGAGATGCAAAGATGAAAGTATGGACGAAAGCCTAGAGCCGAGAATGCAGCCAGTAGAAGAGGACCTGATGATGATAGAGCTGTTCCCGAAGAAAGTAGGTTTCACCACGAAGATGGGAAAGCAAATGACTGAAGAACAAAGAGAGGCTATAATCCGATGCTTGTGGAAGAATGCAGATTTGTTCGCATTCAGCCCAGAGGATATGAAATGGGTAGACCCATCTGTAGCTCTACATCATCTAAATGTAGACCCCAGAGCGAAGCCAGTAAGGCAGAGGAAGAGGTCCTTCGGGCCGAAAAAGGAAAAGGTGATCAGGGAATAGATCAGGCGGCTGTTAGACGCTGGTCATATCGTTAAAATTCAGTACTCTGAATGGCTGTCGAATGCAGTAATGGTAGCTAAAAGCAATGTCAGCTGGCGGATGTGTATAGACTTCAGAGACCTGAATAAGGCATGCCCGAAAGATCATTACCCGCTGCCCTGCATCGATCAGCTGGTTGATTCAACTTCAGGATGTAAGTTGCTGTCTATGCTTGACGCTTACCAGGGGTATCATCAGATACAGCTGGCCCCTAAAGACGTGATCAAAACAACCTTTGTAACTATATGTGGTACGTTTGCATACGTAAGAATGCCTTTTGGCCTAAAAAATGCCGGAGCTACCTATCAGAGAATGATGGATGCGATATTTGAGGACCAGATACGGAAGATTTTGGAGGTGTATGTGGATGACATTCTCGTGAAAAGCGTGAAGGTAGAGCACCATGCCAGAGACCTAGAGGAGGTCTTGACAGTTGTAATAAAAGTATGATTTACGGTTGAACCCGGCAAAATGTACATTTGGAGTTAGATCAGGAAAGTTTTTGTGATATATGGTAACCCCTAGAGGAATTGAAGTAAATCAGGATAAAGTGCGAGCTGTGCTGGAAATGGCTGCTCCTACCAATGTAAGGGAGGTACAACGGCTGAATGGAAGAATCACCGCGCTTAGTCGGTTCATATCTACTTCAGCGGAGAGAAGTTTTCCGTTTTTCAAGGCGTTGAAGATGTAATACCCCAGACTTTTTCTACAGTCTTTAAAAATGAAAGTTAATAATAATAATGGCTTTGCACGCCTAAAATCATGAAATTAAATTCTAAGATTTACAGTGAAATCCGTTTCCAAAAATAATTTCCGAAAATCGGACGAACGACTATTGTATTAGGGTTTTTCGCATCCGGTAAGTTTTTCGTCCGAAAACTCAGAATCAAATTCCGTCAGAATTTACATTCACTTTTTCGTCGAGACGAGTTCACCGGAGAAAGTTAGTTTTTATGATTTTCCGGACGAATTTTGAACTGTGATGTCCCGACTTTTTCTCGGATTTTGAAAAACGAATTAGTTTTTTCGAGTACGTAAATTATTTCCAATCTAACGGACAAATTAGATTTCGTCAAATCCGTAACTATCTAGGAAAGTATTTCTCGACTTTTAAATCTACGTTTAAGAGCCGGAAACGAGATATTTCGTCAAATAATCCCTCGCCAAACGCAACCTTAACGAGTCACTATGCTTGTTAGATATTTCCATTTACTTTATGACTCACCATAGTGAGTCATCACCTTCTCTCCTATACCCTCCATGACCGCCACCTCCATCTCCCTTCTCTCTCTCATTTCTTCTTCATTTCTCCTCCATTGAAGCTCAACTTCAAGCTTTCCCAAGAGCTTAAGTCTTGCATCTAACGATCAAATCCATATCCGAGTTCATATTACGAAAGGTAAGAGCTTCGTCTCTAGTATGAATCGAATAAATCTCTTTTCCCCCATCTTTTATTTTTTTTTCGAAAATTGAAGGATGAAATAGCATGTGATTTCTTGTTCGATACATGTTCTAGGATGTTTAGAATCGAGTTCTACGGATCAAATCATAAAGAAAATCACACCTCCTTGTTCTAGGTCATTACCGATTTTTTTTAGAATTTGGGGCTTTGATCGTAGCTCGATTTCTTTGTCGATTGAATGATAGATTAGTGTTCCTCATGATGTTAATTGACTCTACGAATTATTTTAGATTTTTCTAAAAATAAAATGTGAAACCTAAGAGACGAAGGAGGCTCGATTTAGGATAGTAAATGTTATGATATGCTCGATTGGTTAATGGAAATGAGATATACGATACATGAGGATGAATATATATTAAATTGAGATTTTTCTAAAAACAAAACGAAAAGTGTAAGAGACAAAGATGTGTCGATAAGTTAGAGCTCGATAATGTTTTGATATTATGATTTCCATGTTAGTAATGCTCGTTAGATGATAATCGTTGTCGTAAAATTTGAACGAAAATGGAGAACGTAAAATTTATCGTAAGAGACGAACGACGGACGATAAGTCGAGATTAGATAATAGTTTGAAGTTATGATTTACGTATTTATGATTCTTGATAGATGATGAATAAGAGTATTTTTCTATCATATATAATGATACGAGTAGACTGTATTGAGTCAGTAAATTCGTGAGAATTTAGGTTTGATAACATAGAACGAACCTAGAAAACCGTGCTTCGATTTTATCGAGCTTAGGGTTTCACTCGGTAGTTTTGGCGACCCTTCACGGAAACTGCCATATCTTTTAGCTCATTTATCGGAATTGAGATCCACGAATTGGAGAGTAAACTAGACACCCGTACCTTTCTTTTGGTATAAGATTAGTCCCCGGTTTCGAAATCCCCTGTTCTGGGTGGACTTACTGACCTCGTGCAGTGAATGTTCAAAACATAGTTTCTTAAGTTGAATTCTTCTCAACTTGAACTCTTTCGATCTTTTAAGTCGTTTCAAGACATCGACTACCTTCTTTCTACCAACCTGAGTGTCGAGTACAGAACCAAGTGAGTGTCAAACGTGCGTTCGTATCTCGTTTCTTTTTAATTAAAAGAGTTTAGTTTAGCGTCCAAATGCCTAAAACGTCTAAAGAACAAAAACTTAACTCGACTTTTCGTATTCGTTATCGTTTGCGACCGAGCTTTAAAGTATGATTTTTACGATGAAAAAGGAAGTCGACACCAAGGATAGGACGCAGACCAGAAGACGGAAGCACGTGTCTTAAAGTTCTGTATTTAATCAAGGTGAGCTTTTATATATGAAACAAAACGAGCAATGCTCGAAAACCATTTCTTTATCGCTTTGATAATTGTGTTTTCAAAGTGATGATCATGGCATGAACTGTTTTGTGTTTTATGTGAGTTTTCTTGTACCTTATGAGTTAATCAAAAGGGGTTAACTAACGATCGGCTTTGAGTTAGCTATTATGCTTTCCAAAGTTAGTGCACTTTATAGCCTGTGGTGTATGTGGTATCCTGTTGAGGGGTAGCCAGCCACGGTGAATTATGACTGGTCAAGATTTGAACGTAACATCTATGAAAAATGCTTGCGCAAGCTAATTTATGAAAATGAGAAAGAAAATATTTAGTAGACACGGGAATTTGTTGAAAAACCCCGATATGCTACAGAAATGAAATGCCTGATTATCAATACTTATGATTATGTTTTAGGCAACGTGCCCACTAAGTACTATTGTACTTAGCCCTGCATATGTTTTCTAAATGTACAGTTTGAAGCGACGGAAGCGGCGACGGTTGAGTTAGAGTTGAATAGAGTTAAAGAAGACTCTTGTATATAGTTCACAAATCCGCTGCTAGACTCTAAACTCTTTTTGATATTGTGTAATAATCACTGTAGTCCAAGTTCTGTAATATAACTTAGAAGCTTTTGGAACGCTTTGTCGAGTAATCTTTTGAGATTAACTCTTTCCTTTCGTCAATAAAGTCTTGTTCATAGAAGATAAGTTGTGATGTATGTATGTTTATTCTTTCATCCCCTTTCTTCCCCGCTTCTTTAATCCAACCCCAGTCGCACCCCGGCTTCTGCCATCCTTGGGATTTGGGGCTTTGATAGAGTGGTATCAGAGCAATCGTTTCTGCTCTGTCTACAAGTTTATTTCAAAGTAGTCAGATAGAGTATTCGTTCATACTTTAATACCCGAGTCTTCTTTCAAGTAAGATAGGGTCGTAACACTAAGTTTAAGAGTGTAGACGACAACTCAACCTCCCGCTACGTCGACTCAACGAAGGAAAGAAAGAAAGTAAGAAAGAAAGAAAGGAAAGAATTTCAGAAATGTGTTTTCTTTTAAGAAAATTTTTGAATACGTATTCCAAAAAGTTAAGAATGACAATGGTGCCAAAAATGAAATTTTGAAAGTATGAGAATCATACTTGTTTTCTGCTATGTGAATTACGTGAAATTATTTGCGCAATGATTTCTTTTATTTGAAAGTATGATGGCACGAGAATCTAGAATGATTCTAGGGATTTTTCCCGATTCGCTAAGAACATAGACTTGAAACCTAAGATCTTTCCGATTCCTCTAGAACTTAGACGTTTTAAGAACGTTAGTTCAAATGATTTCGAAAGGAGATCGTGAAACGGGAAGAATTTCTATAGACGAATGTCACGTGCGTATAGTGACATGAACAAAGACTCGGCAGAGTCAACTTTTGTTTTTACAAAAAAAATATCGATAAGAATTTCCTTCGAGAAATTAAGATAAATAATGATAAGGTACGTTAATTCTGTTCCAAGTAAACGAAAGAAACGAATGTTACTTCCGTGAAAGTGACATGAACGAAGGCATTTTCAGTTGGAGTTCGCCTCGCTCGAACTTCAAAAAGAGATTGGTTATAATTACCATGAATCAAGTACGAATCTTAGTAAGTTTCCAACGATCGCTCGATCCGACAACGACTAGAACTTTGGTTCTAAAGTTGTTTTCCAGTTATAATTCCTTTTCTTTGGAATTTATTTTATTTCATACTTCGTAATTGAACGAAGAATACGACGAGTAAGAGATTCAAGTGTCGAGAAGGACAAAAGCTTTTGTAAACGAATGTTACTTTTGAATAAGTAACATGAAAAAGTAGACGTACTTTGTTTTAATGAAGTAAGAATCATTAAGAAATTTTTTTTAGAAAGAAATAATGAAAGAAAGTAATGAAGAATAAAGAAAGAAAGTTTATAAGGAAATAAAGTAAGAAATGTAAATGAATAATGAAATAAAGGATGGAAATAAAATCTTGAAATTTTATTTCTATATATTGTTTGAGTGCAATTTCTTGAATTGCTAGATGTTATGATAAGTGGTTGTTTAAGTGGTGATATTACAATTGAATAAGGAATGTTCATTTTGTAATTTAAGTATTTCGTTAAGATAAGTTATTTCCCTACCTGTTATTGATCCGTGTTTCTTTAAAACTTTTGTAGGATGGTTAGGAGACGCGTTACAGCTCGGAAGAGCGCACCTTTACCACAGCGTACCCTAGCAGACACTTTACAGGATGCTTATCACGGTTATGAGGCAGATTATGGTGTGGAGGATGTAGGACAGATAGTGAGTAACTTCTCGTCAGTTTACTACGCAGCACGGCACTTTATCCTGGAGAGTCAGGCGATATCTGACCTGATTGTGCGACTGCCAGACGAGTGGCGCGGTTGGGCGCACCACATGGCGTGGTTTTTCCTTGGGGTTTTCGGTGACGACACAGAGCCGACGGGAAACTACACGGGATTCGCTTTATTTATACACGAGCGTTTCTTTGACAGCAGGCTCATGGTTCCAGTCCCTTTCGAGCCACATCTTTCCTACCGTCACTTCCCAGCAGTTACCAAGCCAGAGCCTTTAGACTTGGACCCGGAGTTTGCCGCTTTGTTGAAGATATTACCAGACTTTGTGCTTAGTGAGGAGTCGGACTCGGAGGCAGAGTAGTTAGAGGAGGACGAGGAGCCTGCAGCTACACCAGAGCTACCACTTCCACTTGGGCCACTTGAGGAGTTGATCCCAGGACCAGGACTCGTAGAGATCGACGCCGAGACAGCTGTCCTATTAGGGTTAGCTACTCCTTTTCTACCCGAGCCCAGTGTGAAAGTTCGAGGACCTTTTGAGACATGACTATTTGAGACAGGGTCAGGAAGCCGGGGGATAGACGCGGAGCTTGCCGCCATGTTAGAGCTACCATCTCCACTGACACTGCTTGAGGAGATTTGTGCGAAGTGGGAGGTAGTCAGAGAACAGTTAGAGGCGGGACCATCCAAAGTCCGTTCTAGGGAGGAGTACGAGTCGGGTTCCGTTCCAGAGCACCTTCTTCCTCTGAAGAAGCGTGCAGTAGAGACCAGTGAGGACTATCTTGTTTCAGACTTAGAGGAGACAGTTTCAGAGGCACCATCACCACCCCTACTTGCACTTTCTGACGGCTCTACTCTGAGGGAGGATGAGGCACTCCAGCTCGTCTTTGGTTCAAAGTCAGAGGAGGAGGACCCGGAGGAGGATCCGGACGAGGATCCGGAGGAGGACCCGGAGGAGGACGTTGAGGAGGACTCTTAAGGTTTTTACAGGCCGTAGAGGGCAGTTCGGACTCGACTGTAGTCTGTTGAGTAGAGCGTCGTAGACGCATGTTAGTAGTAGTAGTAGTTCTTTTGTCCTGTACATAGTCGGATCAGTAACTAGTTTTTGTAGTACTCTAGCAGATACGAAATTTTATGAATCGTTTCTGTTTTAGTACTCCCAGTAGATACGGAGATGCAACTTGTTAGTGCACCCGGTTCATAGATAGGCAGTCAGCCTAGTTTAGACTAGTAGTAGTCTAACTTTTTGTATAAGCCCTCGTTGGAGGCAGAATTAATATTCTTTTTGATGTATATATATATACATGACCCATGAAAGGGTTTTGATCACAAGAAAATTTCCTTATAAAGCATGTAGTAAACCAGAATGTCAAATGAACTCGTGTAACGAGAAGTTTAGTTTAACTCGAAAAGTTAAAAGATTAAAGAACTAATATCGAAGTTATGTTCGATTTTTCTTTTCCGCGAACTTGAATAAGTTGGAAAGAGAGCGAGTAAGTAAAAGAATGTTTAAAAGAAAAGGCTAATGAGAATTCCTGTTTCCTATAGTTAAAGAAAAATGCCGCCAAGAAATGTTAACAATAGAAGGGGACCTGGTAGGCCCCGAGGACGTGGACGACGTCAGCCAGAAAATGAAAGGGAACAAGAACAGGAACGCCATGATACCCCTCCACCATCCCCTTCACCACCACCTCCACCACCACCCCGTAGGGACATTGAGGATCTTTTCCTCAAACGAAACCCACCCGTATTTAATGGAACGGGCAACCCTAGCGATGCTGAGCTATGGGTGCGATCAATCGAGAGAATTTTCAAGCTCCTCAGATGTACTGATGAGGAGCGACTATCGTGCATAGCATTCCAGCTCTCTGGACCAGCTGACTACTGGTGGGAGGCAAGACAGAAAGCGATATCTGCAGAGCATCTGGCTCAATTTACATGGGACGAGTTTAAAGAAGCGTTGTACGACAAATACGTGTCGAAGACGTATAGGGCTCAGAAGGAGGCTGAGTTTTACAACTTGAAATAGGGTAAGATGACGGTGACAGAATACGACGCCAAGTTTTGCGAGCTATCCAGGTATGCGCCTACTCAGGTCGATACCGAAGAAAAGATTTCGAAGAAGTTCCGTGGGGGACATAGACATGAATTTGGGATCGCTTTAGCCAGTCACGGGGGACTGAGCTATACGGATGTCTTTGGAAATGGAGGCCGTTGTGCCTGATAAGAAGAAAACAATAATAACCACACCAGCTCCAACCCAAAACCAAAATCGAGGCTATTATAACAATAATAATAACAATTTCCATGGAAAGAGAAAGTGGGAAGGAGGAAGTAGCGGTGGCTACAATCAAAATTTCAACAACCAGGGGAATCAAAGAAAGGGAAACCAGCAAGGCTACCAGCAGCCTAGTCAGAACAACAACAAAAGACAGTGGTGGGAAAACAACCAGTCTGGGTTGTATTTACAAGGGAACAACCAAGCCGGACCCTGGAAAGGGAATAATCAGCAAGGGCAGCCGCAGGGACAGCAGAGGAACTTTAGTCAGGGAGGAAATAACCCAGGGAGGGTTACCATTCCTGTATGCCTCAAGTGCAACAAACCACATTCCGGTGTCTGTCAAGCAGGCACTCCCAACTGTTTTAACTGTGGACAGAAGGGACACATAAAGAAGGACTGCCCTAAACCACTGCAAGCAGTACCTCTGAGGGCCATACAAGCGCAGCCACAGCAGCAAATGAATCAGCAACAGTTTCAGCAGCACGTGCAACAACAGCAGAATGCAAGGGCATGTGCGAATAGGCAGACTGGGCAGGATAAGGGAAAGGGAAAAGGAAACCTTGCAGGTATGGGAAAACTTCACAACATCCCTATTAAGATATTGTTCGATACAGGCACATCGCATTCTTTTATTGCTGCTTTTTGTGCGGATAACTTAGATATCAGACCCGTAAGAGCTAAACACCCTATGAGAGTAGCTACACCTTCAGGAAAGATCACTACTTCCACGCATGTTTGCTCTAACCTAGAACTAGAAATCGGAACTCTTAAGGTTAAAGCGAACAATTTGAACGTTATGATAATGTGGGACGTAGACATAATCCTAGGGATGGACTGGTTGTCAAAGAATTATGCCACAATTCTCTGCAACGAGAGAAAAATCTCTTTTCAACCCCCGGGTAGAGAGCCGACCGAATTTCATGGAATTGCAATGGGCAAGAGAATATCGGTAATATCTGCCTTACAAGCCAAGAAGTTGATAAAGAAGAAGGGTTGCACAGCCTATCTTGTGTACCTAGTTGGAGAACCAGGAGCCGAGAAGACCGTTCAAGACGTGAAAGTTGTCAACGAGTGCGAAGACGTCTTTCCAAAAATTTTACCTGGTTTACCACCCGACCGTCACATAGATTTCTCGATTGACCTAGAACCAGGATCGGTCCCCAAATCTAAAGCCCCATATAGGATGGCACCGAAGGAATTAGAAGAACTTAAAATCCAATTGCAAGAATTGCTAGACCTTGGTTTCATCAGACCAAGTGTCTCACCTTGGGGAGCACCAGTGTTGTTTATCAGAAAGAAGGATGGGTCAATGAGGATGTGTATAGATTATCGAGAGCTGAACAAGATCACCCTCAAGAACAAATATCCTTTGCCAAGGATAGAGGACCTTTTCGATCAGCTCAAAGGTGCAGGAGTGTTTTCAAAGATAGATTTAAGATCAGGGTATCATCAGCTAAAGATTAAACCCGAGGACGTACCTAAGACTGCTTTTTGAACCAGATATGGCCACTACGAATTCTTAGTTATGCCTTTTGATTTGACCAACGCCCCTGCTGTATTCATGGACCTCATGAATAGAGTTTTCCACCCATACTTAGACAAATTTGTCTTAGTTTTCATAGACGATATTCTCATTTACTCGAAGAATGAGAAAGAACACGAAGAACATCTGCGAATAGTGTTGGAAACACTTAGAACTGAGAAACTATACGCCAAGTTCAATAAGTGCGAATTTTGGTTGAAGGAAGTAATGTTTCTCGGACACATAGTTTCAGCCGAAGGAATCAAGGTAGAGGCAGTGCATAATTGGAAGTCACCAACAAGTCCGAACGAGATTAGAAGTTTCTTAGGTTTAGCAGGCTATTACAGAAGATTCATCGAAGGATTCTCCACGATTGCTAGACCTATGACGCAGCTACTATGAAAAGAAAATAAGTTTAAATGGACGGACGAGTGTGAAAATAGTTTTCAAACGCTCAAAGAAAAGTTGACCACAACACCAGTATTAGCTCTTCCCGACGTAAACAAGGAATATGTGGTGTATACCGATGCTTCGAAGAACGGGTTAGGTTGTGTTCTAATGCAAGACGGAAAGGTGATAGCTTATGCCCCATGACAACTTCGACCTCACGAAGTTGAGTATCCAACCCACGATTTAGAACACGCAGCCGTAGTGCATGCATTAAAGATTTGGAGACACCATCTTTATGGTGTCAGGGTTGAGATCTTCACAGATCACAAGAGTCTGAGTACTTTTTCGAGCAGAAAGAACTGAATATGAGACAAAGAAGATGGCTCGAATTGGTCAAGGATTACGATTGTGGAATCAACTACCACCCAGGAAAGGCAAATATAGTAGCAGATTCGCTGAGTCGTAAGGCTCCAACCAAGTTAGGATGTCTGTTTGTCGAGGAAGAAACTCTAGTACGAGAATTTGAAAAGATGGAAATAGAAGTGCTCGATACACCAGCAACGATCACAAGTCAAATAGCAGCACTAGAAGCTACGTCGGACTTAAGAGAAAGAATCATAAGTGCTCAGAGAAAGGACGAGTCGATGGAGAAGCTTCGCCTAAAGATAAGAACAGATAAACCAGACGGATACTCCGAAGCACCAAACAATGCGATATTATTTGAAGGCAGAATTTGTATTCCTGACGGTGACGAAGGATTAAAGAATGATATCATGAGTGAGGCTCATGATACGCCATACACAGCACACCCAGGGAGTACGAAGATGTATCAGGACTTAAGAAAGAATTTCTGGTGGAATGGATTAAAACGAGACGTTGCCTCGTTTGTAGAAAGATGCTTGGCATGCCAGCAAGTGAAAGTCTTACATAGACGACCGTATGGATTGTTGCAGCCATTAGATATCCCAGAATGGAAATGGGAAGGAATAGCCATGGATTTTATGACAAGATTGCCTAAGTCAAGAAGAGGAAACACTGCCATTTGGGTGATTATCGATAGACTCACGAAATCAGCTCACTTTTTACCGATTAAGACTACGTACGGATCAGAGAAGTTAGCTCAGTTGTACGTTCGCGAAATTGTACGTCTGCACGGAGTACCGAAGTCCATAATATCAGATAGAGATGCCAAGTTCACTTCGAGATTTTGGATCATGATGCAGAAAGAATTAGGAACCGAACTTAATTTCAGTACAGCTTTTCACCCTCAGACGGACGGACAATCCGAGAGGACGATTCAGATTCTAGTTGATATGCTAAGGACAGTTGTATTGGATCGAAGCGCAAATTGGGAGGATATCTTACACTTGGTCGAATTCGCGTATAATAACAGCTATCAGGCGACGATAGGAATGGCGCCTTATGAGGCATTGTATGGAAGAAAATGCAAGTCACCACTTTATTGGGATGAAGTGGGTGAAAGAAAAAACTTAGGACCCAACTCGATTAATGAAATGATCGAGATCGTTCGACAGATTCGAGATAGAATGAAAGAAGCCCAGAGCCGACAGAAGTCTTACGCCGATGATCGTCGAACCAATCTTAGTTTCGAAGTTAGTGATAAGGTTTTCCTTAAGATTTCACCATCGAAAGGAATCATTAGATTCGGTGTTAAGGGTAAACTTAGACCAAGGTTCATAGGACCTTACGAGATTCTCGAGAAAATAGGATTCGTTGCTTATAGATTGGCCTTACCGCCAAGTCTAGGAAGTGTCCATAACGTGTTTCACGTTTCCCAATTAAGAAAGTATGTCTATGACCCTAAGCACGTTATAAGTCAGCAAGACGTCGTTCTTGAATCTGACCTAAGTTATGAAGAAAAACCGATATCGATTTTGGATAGAAAAGTTCAAGAATTAAAAACCAAGTCGATACCAATAGTAAAAGTATTATGGAATCACCACGGGCAAGAAGAAGCCACGTGGGAGCTTGAGGAAAAGATGAAGGAGAGATATCCTTATCTTTTTGAAGAAGGTATGCAAATTTCGGGAAGAAATTTTTCGTAAGGGGGGTAGGATGTAATACCCCAAAGTTTTTCTACAATCGTTAAAAATAAAAGTTAATAATAATTATGGCTTTGCATGCCTAAGATCATGAAATTAAATTCTAAGATTTACGATGAAATCCGTTTCCGAAAATAATTTCCAGAAATCAGACGAACGACTACTGTATTAGGGTTTTTCGCGTCCGGTAAGTTTTTCGTCCGAAAACTCAGAAACAAATTCCGTCAGAATTTACATTCACTTTTTTGTCGAGACGAGTTCACCGGAGAAAGTTAGTTTTTATGATTTTCTGGACGACTTTTGGACTGTGATGTCCTGACTTTTTCTCGGATTTTGAAAAACGAATTAGTTTTTTCGAGTACGTAAATTATTTTCAATCTAACGGACGAATTAGATTTCTTCAAATCCGTAACTATCTAGAAAAGTATTTCTCGACTTTTAAATCGATGTTTAGGAGCCGGAAACGAGATTTTTCGTCAAATAATCCCTCGCCAAACGCAACCTTAACGAGTCACTATGCTTGTTAGATATTTCCATTTACTTTATGACTCACCATAGTGAGTCATCACCTTCTCTCCTATACCCTCCATGACCGCCACCTCCATCTCCCTTCTCTCTCTCATTTCTTCTTCATTTCTCCTCCATTGAAGCTCAACTTCAAGCTTTCCCAAGAGCTTAAGTCTTGCATCTACCGATCAAATCCATATCCAAGTTCATATTACGAAAGGTAAGAGCTTCGTCTCTAGTATGAACCAAATAAATCTCTTTTCCCCCATCTTTTATTTTTTTTTTAAATTGAAGGATGAAATAGCATGTGATTTCTTGTTCGATACATGTTCCAGGATGTTTAGAATCGAGTTCTACGGATCAAATCATAAAGAAAATCACACCTCCTTGTTCTAGGTCATTACCGATTTTTTTTTGAATTTGGGGCTTTGATCGTAGCTCGATTTCTTTGTCGATTGAATGAAAGATTAGTGTTCCTCATGATGTTAATTGACTCTACGAATTATTTTAAATTTTTCTAAAAATAAAATGTGAAACCTAAGAGACGAAAGAGGCTCGATTTAGGATAGTAAATGTTATGATATGCTCGATTGGTTAATGGAAATGAGATATACGATACATGAGGATGAATATATATTAAATTGAGATTTTTCTAAAAATAAAACGAAAAGTGTAAGAGACAAAGATGTGTCGATAAGTTAGAGCTCGATAATGTTTTGATATTATGATTTGCATGTTAGTAATGCTCGTTAGATGATAATCGTTGTCGTAAAATTTGAACGAAAATGGAGAACGTAAAATTTATCGTAAGAGACGAACGACGGACGATAAGTCGAGATTAGATAATAGTTTGAAGTTATGATTTACGTATTTATGATTCTTGATAGATGATAAATAAGATTGTAAAATTTGATTGATTTCTAATGATGTTGGATTTTTCTAAAGAGACGAACAAATGAGAATAAGTATTGATAGAAAAGACGATTAAGGATTCTAATTGGATATTGATGATTATTAATGATTAATGAACGAGTTTGTAATTGACGACATGTTCGTCCGAGTATTGAAAAGATGAGTTGTAGTTATAAACAAGAAGTAGAGTCGAGAAGTTGAACTTGATTTGGTATAGTAATTGCTTAGTCGGAAATGACGATGTTTTAAACGTCGTGTTTATAAACGAGAAATAAAAAGGGGTCTATCAGGTATAATGATACGAGTAGACTGTATTGAGTCAGTAAATTCGTGAGAATTTAGGTTCGATAACATAGAACGCACCTAGAAAACCGTGCGTCGATTTTATCGAGCTTAGGGTTTCACTCGGCAGTTTTGGCGACCCTTCACGGAAACTGCCATATCTTTTAGCTCGTTTATCGGAATTGAGATCCGCGAATTGGAGATTAAACTAGACATCCGTACCTTTCTTTTGGTATAAGATTCGTCCCCTATTTCGAAATCTCCTGTTCTGGGTGGACTTACTGACCTCGTGCAGTGAATGTTCAAAACATAGTTTCTTAAGTTGAATTCTTCTCAACTTGAACTCTTTCGATCTTTCAAGTTGTTTCAAGACATCGACTACCTTCTTTCTACCGACCTGAGTGTCGAGTACAGAACCGAGTGAGTGTCAAACGAGATGCGTTCGTATCTTGTTTCTTTTTAATTAAAAGAGTTTAGCGTGCAAATGCCTAAAACGTCTAAAGAACAAAAACTTAACTCGACTTTTTGTATTCGTTTATCATTTGTGACCGAGCTTTAAAGTATGATTTTTACGATGAAGGAGGAAGTCGACACCAAGGATAGGATGCAGACCAGAAGACGGAAGCACGTGTCTTAAAGTTCTGTTTTTAATCAAGGTGGGCTTTTATATATGAAACAAAACGAGCAATGCTCGAAAACCTTTTCTTTATCGCTTTGATAATTGTGTTTTCAAAGTGATAATCATGGCATGAACTGTTTTATGTTTTATGTGAGTTCTCTTGTACCTTATGAGTTAATCAAAAGGGGTTAACTAACGATCGGCTTTGAGTTAGCTACTATGCTTTCCAAAATTAGTGCACTTTGTAGCCTGTGGTGTATGTGGTATTCTGTTGAGGGGTAGCCAGCCACGGTGAATTATGACTGGTCAAGATTTGAATGTAATATCTATGAAAAATGCTTGCGCAAGCTAATTTATGAAAATGAGAAAGAAAATGTTTAGTAGACACAGGAATTTGTTGAAAAACCCTGATGTGCTACAGAAATGAAATGCCTGATTATCAATACTTATGATTATATTTTCGGCAACGTGCCCACTAAGTACTATTGTACTTAGCCCTGCATATATTTTCTAAATGTGCAGGTTGAAGCGACGGAAGCGGCGACGGTTGAGTTAGAGTTGAATAGAGTTAAAGAAGACTCTTGTATATAGTTCACAAATCCGCTGCTAGACTCTAAACTCTTTTTGATGTTGTGTAATAATCACTATAGTCTAAGTTCTGTAATATAACTTAGAAGCTTTTGAAACGCTTTGTCGAGTAATCTTTCGAGATTAACTCTTTCATTTCGTCAATAAAGTCTTGTTCATAGAAGATAAGTTGTGATGTATGTATGTTTATTCTTTCATCCCCTTTCTTCCCCGCTTCTTTAATCCAACCCCAGTCGCACCCCGGCTTCTGCCGTCCCTCGGGATTTGGGGCTGTGACAGAAGAAGGCCAGTAAATTCGAATGGAATGAGAGCTGTCAGAAAGCATTCGAAGAATTGAAAGCTCATCTGGAAAGCTTGCCGGTGTTAACCAAACCTACCCCAGATGAAACTTTGTACCTAATATATCTGTTGGACACCATTCCCTGAGCACAGTCCTCATAAAGGAGGAGGGCTCTGTGCAGAAGCCTATTTATTATATCAGTAAAGCCTTGCAGGGAGCTGAGTATAGATACTCGGACGTGGAGATAGCCGCTTTAGCGGTAATGACAGCAGCGAGGCGGTTAAGATTGTACTTCTTAGCTCACAAGGTGGTAGTAAGAACTAACTTTCCCTTTAATCAGGTACTGAGCAAACCAGATCTCTCAGAAAGAATGGTGAAATGGAGCGTGGAGCTAGGGGAATATGATGTGGAATTTGAGTCACGCACAACTGTTAAAGCGCAAGCCCTAGCAGATTTTATCCAAGAGACTACCCAGCCCATGCAATGGCCAGAGTGGAAGGTCTTTGTTGATGGGTAGGTGATAGTTGAAGGATGCGGTGCCGAAATTATCATAATAACACCAGATCAGAGTGAACTTAGTTTTGCGTTGAAGTTTGAGTTCAGAGTTTCTAATAATGACGCTGAGTACGAGGCGTTTGTCAGAGGGCTAGAGATGGTAGCTAAGTTGAGGGCTCAGAGGGTCGTCATTCATTCTGACTCCAATTGGTAGTTCAACAGGTCTCAGGAAATTATAAGATTAAAGAGGATAGGATGATCAGATATGTGGAACGGGTCAGAGACCTGAGTAAACAGTTTCAGCACTTGAAGGTAGAACAGATACCTCGAGACCTCAATGCGCAGGCAGATCGCCTTGCCAGATTGGCCAGCTCTCTGAATGGGTTGGTGCCTGAAAAAGTGACGTTGTTGAAAATGGCTAGCAGTCGCATAGAAAAAAGTGTTCATGAAATAGAAGAGAAAAGCGATTGGAGAGCGCATATTCTACATTTCTTGAAAACATGAGAGTTGTTAGAGGGGGAGAGAACTGGAAAAAGGAAAATCTATGCCAAGTACTGTTTGGTTGGAGGACATTTATTTAGGAGGGCTTACTCACAACCCTTATTGAGATGTGTAACGGAAGCAGAAGGTCTGCGGATAATTAAGGAAGCGCATCAGGGAATAGCAGGATGTCATACAGGGTTTCGAGACCTGACCCGGCGAGTGCTGAGAGCTGGGTACTATTGGCCTTCTTTGAAGAAGGATGCCAAGGTCTTCGTAAGAAGGTGTACCAGATGCCATAAGCATGGGCCACTGATTCATAGGCCTGCTGAAGAGCTGGGAATTCAATATGCAGAATGTCCATTCGATAAATGAGGCATAGATTTAGTGGGCAAGCTTCCCATGGCAGCGGGAAAGAAATGCCACATCATTGTAGCGGTGTATTATTTCAGTAAGTGGGTAGAGGCCGAGCCTTTATCTTCAATAACAGAGGAAAGCATCATAAAGTTCATATGGAAGAATATTTGCTGTAGGTATGGCCTGCCCAGAGTGCTGGTCTCCGACAATGGAACGCAGTTCTTTGGAAAAAGAACCCAAGCTTGGTGTAAAGCTAGGGGAATCGAGCAAAGGTTCGCTGCTGTAGCTCACCCGGAAACCTGCGGGCAAGTGGAAGTCACCAATAGGACTATAGTGAATGGTATCAAGGCGAGGCTAGAGAAAGAGAGGTCTCAATGGGTGGAAGAGTTGAGCTCAGTGTTGTAGGCGTATAGAACTGGACAGAAAACAGCTACGGGTCAGTCTCCTTTCTGTTTGGTATATGGCACTAACGCTGTCATGCCATTGGAGGTGAGAATTCCGACACATAGAATCCTGTCCTACAGTGAGGACCTGAACAGAGAGCTGAGAGCTAAAGCTTAGATCTGATCGATGAGGTACGTGAAGAGGCATGTCAGCGAGCTCTGGCCTACAAGGCTCGCGTGAAAGCTGCGTATGATGTGAAAGTAAAAACCAGGAGGTTTCAAGAAGGAGACCTGGTGCTCAAGAGAGTTGATGCGATGCATCCAGTGAGAAAGTTTGAACCAAATTGGGAAGGTCCATTTGTGGTGACCAAGGTGTTCCCTGGTGGAGCATATGAGCTCACAAGCCATGAGGGATACGTGGAACCAAGACCATGGAACATTGGCAACCTGAAAAAGTACTATGTTTAGAAAACATGTTACGGGAAATTTTTGTTTTAAATGGGAGGAGGTCTACGTGCCAGGTCTCACCCCCACCTTTTTGATAGAATACTTGCTTAGCTAGACAAGTATTCCTGAATTGGTACGAAGAGAACTTGTCGTAAGTAAATAAAGGCTGAGAAGTTGTTTCTTTATTTCTGTCTTTGATTGCATCTCGTTGTGTTATGATAAAAAAAAAATTGTTTATGAAGCCAAGGTAAGGCAGCAAACATGACACATAGTAAGAATAAAGTGAAGTACTTACTCTAAATGGTTTGACAATGGAATGAAACCATCTAGAGTAGGGGAGAGTAGGGGTGTACCTTACACCCTTAAGGGGGTCCTGCAATACCTCATGAAAATGCAAATGAAAATGCGAAAAGAGAAACGGAAAAAATACGTGGGCAAACAATACCAAAATGAACGTAGTAGATTAAGCTGCTAAGCAAGAAATGCAGCATTAGTAGAGTAAACAAAAGTACTGAAGTTGTTCAACACTGAAGTACAAAAGAAATTGTTCAAGTACGGAAGCAGATGAAAATATTGTTTGAAACATAAACTACATAACAACTAAGCTAGGAAATTGGCAGAATCATCATCAGGGTCAGCTTTGCAGCATCAGCAGGCTCATCCTCGGGGGCATTCTCCAGCTCTCCTGGTCCATCGCCAAGGGCCCGTGGAGCTCCATTGCTTAGAGGTGTATCTAAAAAGGAAAATGAGATGGAAATGGATTAAAAGAAGAGGTGAAGTGTGGTAATGACGGACATGAAGATAAGTGCATGAAAGTAGAATAGAGCACGAGATACCTGATACCCTGGCAGTCGGAAAGAAATCTTTTGGGAAGAAATCATAGATAGGCTCAGGTGGATCAGAGAAGACCGCTTGTAAGTCGCATGGCGCAATGAGAGCCTCAAACGCCTTCCGCATAACAGGAAGCCACCAAGCTGTTCCCAGGGAAGCAGAGGAATCGCCCTTGAACGAGGGAGGTGGAGGAAGGTACTTCACGATCTGGTCTACCTCTATAGGCTCGTTAAAATCTAGGTTCCGGGCCTTGGCTAGCACTGTCATGCCGCACCTCTTTGCTAGAACATCAATATCTTGGCGGATGGAGAGCAGATATTCAGGAGAAACTTGGAAGGATTCTATGAGTCCTTGATGAAGGATTTGTAGTGCTTGCTGGCCCAGAGAAGTCCGGAGGATGTAGCTGCGGCAATGGTGAACCCCTTCAGTATAGCCTGACTGATAGGAGAGGTTGGCGGCATGGAGAAGGCTCTTGGTCCCCTCAAGTTCTTTGCTAACTTGAGATAGGTGATGGCTGAGCTCAGCATTGACATTGCTGAGGGATGCATTCTCCGTAGATAGGGCGGACATTTTCTTCTGAGACATGAGTAGTTTATGATTCTCCCTCTTCAGATCATCATTGGCCAGGGAAAGCCTGCTGTTGATATCCAAGATGTCTTGATTTTGATGCTGCAGGTCCTCGTTTGCCTCGGTTAACTCTTGCACCTGCACTTGGCTAGCCACTAGTGCTTCCCTTAGTTTTGCCATCTCCTGCTCTTGAGTAGCATCTTGAAATTGAAATAGTCGACCGTGAGTACTGATCAACTGCAGAAATGTCAAAGGAGGGAAAGAAAGTCATTAGATGTCCAAAAGCAAGGATGTGGTAATATTCAAAGACAAGTATTCTCTAAACATGAGAACACAGCAATAATAATACCTGCACCAGATTGTGAGCACTCTCCTCCTGAAGTTGGCGCAGAGTGGGAGGGGTATCTTCCGCCTCTTCCTCCGAGAGAGAAATGGCCTTCAGTAAGGAGAGGCACTCAGAAGGAGGCAGCTTGCGAAGCGAGCTGGAAGTCTGGCCTCTAAAAGCATAACCTGTCGAGTCAGTGCCCTTGGGAGGAGAACCGCTGAGAAGGGGAATGCTTAGATTTCTTAGTAGCACCAGCGAGAGGTCGAGAGAAAAGAGGCCTCTTGAGATTAGCGGATGTGTCCACTTTGATTTTTTCCTTGAGAGAAGGGGAAGGAGGTACATTGGGAACAGCCTTGTCCTTGCCGAGGTTCTGAGGAAGGATACCTGCATTGAATGACTTAGTGGTTGTAGGCTTGATAATGGCCCCCGAAGCAGTGGGGGGAGCTGACTGTGGCTGTGCAGGTGCTGCAGCAGATGAGGAAGCTTGATTGGTGGAGTGTGAGACATCATGGGCCTGAGATTCCAGACGAGCTTGCTCCTCCAGTAAAATGGCAAAGTCAAAATCTTCATCACGTCCTGAATCCAGATTGTCCCTACACCAAGTAGGGTGCGAAGAATGAAATGCATGTTAGGGGGCTTGAGAAACAAAAAAGGAAAAGATGAAAGGACAGTTGGAACCCACCCTCCATGGAAAAGGAATAATCTCCTCGAGGTGTCAGCCCAAAGAAAGAAAGCACACTAGGGTCAGATAGCAGAGAATTGAATGGGAAAGGGGCGAGCCGTGCCCTCTGAGATAGCTTTGATAATACCTGAAGAGTAATGGGTGCGATACTCGTAATAGCAGGACGGGGGTGCTTCAGACGAAGTGTTTGCCATAAAGGATAAGCAAAGGGCCAACGACCCTACTTAGGAGTAACAATGAAATACTTGTCTCTCCACTCTTTTCCCACTGAACGGGGCACGCATATATATTGAGCAGGACCTCTGGGCCTAGCACTGGCGTAGTAAAAGGCTCCATTGGCTTTAACATCATACACATTTTGAAAAAAAGAAGGGGTAGGGACACCCCCATTACCACGAAGCAGGATAAAGAAAGTCAACAAAATTTTGACAAAGGAAGGATGAAATTGGTTGGGCCACAGATTATACAAGTCACAAACTTGGGTTACGAAATCAGGAAGAGGAAATCTTAAACCTGACTCTACTTGGTGGTATCAAAATGCTACTGAAGGATAATCTATCAGATGAGGGCGGTCATGTGATTCAGGCATGCTAACATCGAACAACTCTTTAACATCGACTTTACCAATGCTAATTCTACAGGAGTTAGGGAGGATTCACCTGCTATAGTGTTTGCAGTCACAGCGGGAAGAGCAGAAATCTTCAAAGAAGAAGAAGTCTCGGCAGACGGGACCGATGAATCCATCCCTTTGACTCTCTGATCTGGGGGAGGGGAACCCTCAGTTAGATTGATGACTTCGTTCGGATTAGAGAAAAGCGCCGGATTAGAAGGAGTCCTGACAGCTATTCGACGGGAGCGGCGAGCAAAAGGTTGTTTCCTTTTTACTTGAGTATGAGTGGAGGCGTCTGATTGAGAATCCTCATGTGAGGGAGGTTGCAGTTGAGTGTCGGAAGCTGGGGGTTCGCGTTAATCGGAGGTGGTGTATTCCTCTAAGTGGGAAGGAGTGTGCGCCATGGGGAATTACAGTAAAAATTCGAAAGAAGTGGTTAAGGTGAAAGAAGATAAGAGTGAAACCCCAATGATAAGAAAGAGAATGGAACGGTTGAATAAAGTAAGGGAAGTTGCAGAGTCTCTCCCACTTTTTCGCTCGAATAAAATAATGGTCAAAGGAGACCTGATTTAAAAATTTGAAATGGGCAGGTCTTCGTGAGAGAAAATCGAACTGCTGAAAGGAATTGCACGCCACAACGGCTGTGCGAGTTAAGTTACTCTGTATTTCTCAAGAGTAGACCTCTCGAAATCCAGAGTAAGGGGGAGTAGATGATAGTGACAAAAAATATCCAAGTCTCTGAGGGACCTAAGCATTCTATATAGCGGTAACGAATATTCAGTTAAGAAACCAACGTAACAACAGAAATCGAGGTCTCTCACGAAGAATTCCTCTCAGAGACCTAATCGGAGGCCTTTCATCAGAACCTCATCAGAGATCTATCTCGAGGCCCAGATCTTTATTTAGGAATTATATAAAACTTATTACAGCATAAGTATATCTCCTTTAGGGAGGAGACAGACTTGTTTAGCTACCTATGGTAACGGTACTTGGATACATAAAGAAAGAAAAGAAAAGAAAAGAAAGAACTATGCTAGAATTATTTTTGATTAAGCAGAGAAGATTTTTGTTGTGTAGGTTTTTTCCGATGCTCCTCCTGCTTCCATCTGCCTTGATTTATATAGAGGTATGAATCCCTTCTATTATTGCCATGGCTTCTTATCTTCAGCTCTTTTCCTTTACGTGAAGCGGGTCCGGCCACTATCTAATGAGGACAGCCGACCTCCATAATCCTGGTCCCTTTGTCTCCCATAGTTGCATGAAGACAACCTTCTTTTAGGTGAAGGTAATGACACGTGACATGTGGATTACTGCTTTATGGTAGTGGTCCTTCACTTGTAGCTTTACCCCCTTGTATTTTAGTGGGTAATTCATGTACTTCCACCCATCGATGTCGTTTTCTCTTTGGTGAGTGGTCTTCCAGCGCAGAGTCACATGACTCTTTTACCTTGAGTTGGGAATCTACCTTTTTCCTGGGGCCCCCGGAATCCTTGCCTTTGGCACCTCCTTGCGTTCTGCGTATTCGTCAGAACGAACCTTCTGTTTCTCTCTTTTTGGAAGGAAGCCTTTTCTGAATTCTGGCTCCTTCTGATTCAGACACTTCGAGCAGACGTGCTCAGACCAATACCCAAAATGAGCCATGTTGCAATATTTGCGATGAGTCTCCTTGCTCCCAGCAATCCTGTTTTCCCAAAGCAAAGTTCTCTTTCTTTCGAAAGCTTCCTCTGCATATTTAGTTGATTTTTCTGTCATGGTGTTTGACAGGAAAGATCCATTCACTGAATTCTGAAAGAATTTGAATGGAAATTTGACTTTGTCCATTTCTGTGAGATAGATCCATAGACCCCATGCTCTTCTGGTAGAGATGAGATCCTCCGGCATTGTTGAGACTAGGGAAGTTCATTCTTCCATTGGTGCATTGATTCGCCCCAAGGCATTAGTATCAGGTCTTCTTAATCTTATGTAATGAAAGGCTTCATGATTACCTTTTTCCTGCTGGTTCTGGAGCTGCACTGATGAAATATAACTCTAGTATATCTCCCCAGCTAAGCGATGAATTGTTGAACCATACATTATACACAACTTCTTGGATCCATTTTGGTAGACCCTTGATCTCCGTGAATGATGGTGATTTAGTATAAACTGAGGCTAATGCCCCAAAATCATACCACCTTCTGATTTCATGTGAATCGGCGCTCGGCATTGTCCACACTCGAGAATATTTCCCCAAAACATCAACCTTTATTTTTTCTGGGTTGATATTTCTCCTGGTAACAAGCTTCTCCCAATTGGATTGATAAACCTGCCATGGGGAAGAAACTTTAATTTTGTCAGTATTAATCTTAGAAGTGTCAGTCATTGGCCTAAGATTAATTTCTCCCTCTTTAACCCCAGAGGTGTTGGGTTGACTTGAAACTTCAAGGTGTGATTCCTTAAGCTCATTTTTTCCTTGGGCCAATGGTTCCGAAGAAACCACAAACTTAGGACTTGGGCAAAGGGTATTGAAATCCCCTACTATAGGTTTAGAGCCCTGTACTTGAAACTCTCCTTTTCCCAAAGGTTCTTTGAAAGCCTGGAGGAGGGTCGGTTGCATCGTTTCCCAGAGTTGACACTGAGTAAGCAAGCATGCCTGTATTCTACTAGTGACTTTTGTCTCATCAGCAGATTGCAATCTTCATGCTTGTTTAGCATGAAGAACGCACTCGTTCCATTCCTCAAAAAGTAATTCCAGATTGTCCCTGAAATGCCTTTGGGTTGTCAGGATATGATGTGGTCACAAAAGACCAGGTCTCTCCCTCAGAGACCTGATTCGCGTAATGACGAAAGTAGGTGAGCAAATTACCATAAGTCCCCATTATTTCGATTATCTGAGAGCTCATTCCGGAAGAGACCTCAGTAGCTATATAATGAGAGATACTTGATAACAGAAGATACTTCAAAGATGAGTGATGTGGCGCAAAATTATCAGGTCTCGGTTAGAGACCTGAGACCTGAGACCTGATCAGGTCTCCCGTGTCCTTTCCTGCCAGCCTGAGACCACATACAATCACATCCCGCCATGTGGCATTGGTGTAAGTACTGATAGCTGGAAATATAGCTTATTCTCCAAGCCATTCATTTCTCCTATAAATAACCAACCTCATTCACATTTACTCTCAGGTTCTTTCTACTACTTTAACTCGAACACTCACTCTTCTTTTAAAAAAATGAATCTGACTTAGGCTTCGGAGGGTGTTCGCCGGAAACCACCCCCGGCGTTCATTCTTTTGCAGGCGAACACACATCTCTCATCAAAAAATCTGCAAGAATATTTTCATGAGATTTTATAATGACAATATCAAAAATATAATATTGGCATTCAACATGCCATCTAATTAATCTAGCCTTTTCATGCTTAGATTCCATCTTGTTCCTTAAGAAAGCTTTAACCTGTGTATAATCAACTTTCAAAGTAAATTTCTTCGCTAATAAAAATAAAGGCCATTTTTTAAACGTCTTTCGCACTGCAAAGAACTCTTTTTCGTTGATATGCCATCTCACAGCATCGCTTTCTGGGAATAAACCACTGCAGTATCTGCATGGCTATTCTCCGTAAGGAGTGATTTTGGTTGCTGGGTTGACATGAAACTTCAAGGTGTGATTCCTGAAGCTCATTTTTTCCTTGGGCCAATGGTTCCGAAAAAACCACCAACTTAGGAATTGGGCAAAGGGTATTGGAATCCCCTGTTACAGGTTTAGAGCCCTGTACTCAAAACTCTCATTTTCCCAAAGGTTCTTTGGAAGCCCGAAGGAGGGCCGGTTGCATCGCTTCCCAGAGTTGACACTGAGTAAACAAGCATGCATGTATTCTGCTAGTGACTTTCGTCTCATCAGCAGATTGCAATCTTCCTGCTTGTTTAGCATAAAGAGCGCCATCGTTCAATTCCTCAAAATGCAATTCTAGATTGTCCCTGAAATGCCTTTGGGTTGTCAGGATGGATCTTGCTTCAGCTGGCTCCATCTCTCATCAAAAAATCTGCAAGAATATTTTCATGAGATTTTATAATGACAATATCAAAAATATAAGATTGACATTCAGCCTGCCATCAAATTAATCTAGCCTTTTCGGGCTTAGATTCCATCTTGTTCCTTAAGAAAGCTTTAACCTGTGTGTTATCAACTTTCAAAGTAAATTTCTTCGCTAATAAAAATAAAGGTCATTTTTTAAACGCCTCTCGCACTGCAAAGAACTCTTTTTCGTTGATATGCCATCTCACAGCATCGCTTTCTGGGAATAAACCACTACAGTATCTGCATGGCTCTTCTCCGTAAGGAGTGATTTTAGTTAAGACTGCTGCCCACCAATAATCACTTGCATCTGTGTACAAGACCAAGTCATCTTCGTCTTGTGGTATCGAGAGTTTTGGGAGATTTTAGCAAACCTCTTTTAACTCCCTCATTTCTTCTTTATGTTCATTTGTCCAGATAAACGGAACATCCTTTTTCAGTAAGGAACTGAAAACCTTTCTGTATTTTGCAAGATTTTTAATGAACGCTCCTACAAAGTTAACAACTCCCAAGAAACTTTGGAGTTGTTTCTTCTCTTTCAAATCTTCATGAAAGTCTTGGATCTTTTGTACAATGTGATCCTGCAACACAATCCTTGATTCATCAATCTCAATACCCAGAAACTCCATTTTTCTGGTTGCGATGACTGCCTTCTTTTCAGAGAGTACAAGACCTTCCTTGAAACAAACATCTGCAAAGATATCAAAATGTTTGATGTTCATTCATATCTTTTGATGCTTTTAAAATATCATCAATATAGACAAACATGAAAGAAAATTAATCTTTGAAGAGATTATCCATCTTCCTGTGAAATATTTGAGGTGCATTGGCTAACCCCATTGGCATTACGATCCAAATATAATTCCCTTGTGAAGTAGAGAAAGCTATAAAGTTTCTGATGCTTTCTTCCATGCGAATATGGTAGAAACCTGACTTGCAATCAAACTTAGAGAAAACCTTAGCATTCCTAATGCAATTAATAAGGTGTTCCCTACTTAGGATAAAATATCCATCAAACTCCAGAATATCATTAATCCCTTTATAGTTTATGACAAGTCTAAGTTTACCTCGTTTGATCTTACCATGATTTCTTACTAGAAATTCGGGGCTGCTATAAGGCGAATTCCCTGGTTTGATCAATCCCAAATCAAGGTGTTCCTTGATTATCTCCTTTATATCTTGTTGAACTTTAAGATTCATCAAGATCGGTCTGTATCTGATAAACTTAAATTTCTTGCTTGGTTTCACCTTCAAGGTTGCTTTGAGTTTGTTCTTGTCCCACCATGCCAAAGGATTCTCATTGTAACTTCATCTGATCTTCTTTTTGACATCTTCCAAGGACACTTGTGTTTCTTCCCTAATATCTTGGTTAGATATTAAGGATGCTTTAAGGATCTGGATCTCTACCTCCTTGAGATTTTCTTCTCTGATGCAGCTTAGAACTGCTTCGTTGAATCGTCTCTGATCCTTCCTTCGTCAATGACTTCTATTACAGGAAAGTCTACTCGACTGAAGACCCAAGGCTAGCCTTCAAGGAAGCCCTGTGGGAACTCAGCTCTGGAGACCCTGGAATGTTTAGTCAGTTCAAGCGAGCTATGCTGAATGCTCAGCTTGATCCCAACACTGTTCCAGTTCCAAAGAAGTGCATATACCGCCCTCCGATGATCAAAGGTACAAGCACGCCAAATAGAAATACGATCTTAGCTGAGGCGAGGCAAGTATGCAAAGAACACGGCGTCAACACTGGGATTGAGTCGGAAACAAAGTTTTTGAGCTGTCAAAGTTTTTGAGCTGTCAAAGTTTTTGAGCTGATAATGTTTTTGGATGTTGTAGTTTTTGAAGCAACTGATGTATCTTTCTATGTTTTGCGCTTAACTTTGTAACCTTCAGTTGTAACAAAAACTTCAAAGTATATAATACGATTCACCTTGATGAACAATTCCTCATTGTCCAAGCTCTGAATCACAAAGTCTTTCAATTTCATGTTATAACTGTGCTAACCCTTTGATGTTTTATCTTATAGTCTGTCTAGAATTTCAACTGAGATTTTAGATAAGTTAGTGAGGTTTAGATCAGTAGTGGTTTCAAGTTGTAAGTGGTTTTGGCATCATCAAAAAGGGGGAAATTGTTGGGAAATTTATTAGTATAAGTTTTGATGAATTCCAAAACCGGCTGACCCCAACCGAGTAGATGTTGCCAGTACCTAATGTTAGAATTTAGGCTCGCTGTTTGAGCAAAGTTAAGTTTTTATCTTTACAGGTCTCCAGCTGAAGATGGCAATAAGACGTCACTCAGACAGAACATCAGTTGTGAAGAAAGACAACTGAGAGTTCATTTGTTCAGATGTAAACAGGGGGAAGTCTTCAGAACATCAGTTGAAGGAAACCAACTGAGCGTTCATCAAATGAGAAACAGTTGAAAGGAAGAGAACATCAGATGAAAAAGAAATCATCTGAGGGTTCAAACCCAACTGAGTAAAGAAGTGGAAGACAACTGAGGGTTCAGTTTCAGAACCTCAGTTATAGAATCTGAACAAGGAGTTCAACTGTTTTGAAGTTCAAAGTCAGCTGAGAACTCGACAGATCGGAACATCAGCTGAAGATCACTCAGATGAAGGTCAAGACTTTCAACCGACAAACCGAAGTTGACTGTCAAAGATTTGAATTTCAAAAGGAAGTCACATGAGGGTTTGACCGTTCAGTCATTACCCCATCTGGCCCAACACAAGGCTGTCTCAGATGGAAAGCAAAGGAGCACAGATGCCATATCGGGAAAGTCTGCAGAGATGAGAGACAAGCCATCGCTTTCAACCGATCAGAGATCAACTGCTCCTCCAACGGCTAGTTGATTCTCTCCGCCTATAAATAGAGGCATCATCTCATTCGAGAAGCAGGGATGCAGATAGACACATAGACGACTAAAAATTCTAAAGCTTTCTCGAGAGAAATCAAAGCAAATCTGCAAAATCATCATCTAAGAGCATCAGCAGCTGAGAGTTCCAATTTGAGAGAACATTAGTAGCTGAGGGTTCCTAGAATTCGAAACTGTTTTTGATCTTAGGTTGAGTGTTTATTCGTTCAAGCATTAGATCCAGCTCTCATTCTTGATCGAACTGTAGTTGGAAATCCTACCCTTTCTCACACCCTAAAAAGTGTGCTAGGACCTTACTCTTCCTGTAATTGAGTAGTCAGGTCATCAAGTACCCGTAAACTTGACTTAGGCTGTTTAGTGCCCGGAAACTAAACTGTAACGGTTACTCAGCCCGCGTAAGCTGAGTGGTTCTGTCCAGAAGAACTTGGACTGAGGTGTGTGGACTCACATCTCCCCGTGGACGTAGGAGTTATCTCCGAACCACGTAAATCTTGTGTGTCATGTTTATTTTTTATTCAGTCCATATTGCATTTCTAACTGACCGAACTAACCAGCATTCAAACCTCTTTTGCACTTTTTCAACCGAGCTGTTTTGGTTCTTGACCAACCGAGCTGGTTTGCGTGAGTTGTTTTTAACGAGTTTATTTTCCACCACATTCCGCACAGCACCGCTCTTCCAGCTGAGTTTGCTTACTCAGCTGTAAGATCCCACCTGAGTCCTTTTACTCAGTTGAAGTTGTTTTCAAGTGTTAAGTTTTTCGAAAGTTGAAAAATCCTAACTGGTGTATTCCCCCCCTCCCCCCATACACCAGTAACTCGTTTCGGGACCATCACATGGTGTCTCTCCAACTCCTCCAATCAGAATCTCTGTTTCTTTTACTCTTTTTGATAAGAGTAAAATCTTCTTTGAGAAATCTCGTCCAGCAATACGAGGTAGATCATTTTCCACTTCATCTTGGAAGCTCCTCGTTTAGATGTGCAGATTCCTGCACGTGAATCAATATAAGCAGCAAAATATTCTGTTTTATATTTTTCATATAACATCCCAACAGAGATGTATATGGAGAATGGACTTGTCATTCGATTAATAATAATATATTATTAACCGTAATCTCTACTCATTGCTCCTTTTTCTTCCAGGGCTTGTATTTTTCGAGAAAATCAAGTCCCAATACCAAGGTGTCTGGTTCTCGTCCAGCTCTTCCTTTGATCTCCAACATGATTCCCCCAATTTCAAGGGTTCCTCGGTAGTGGTTGATCTCTAGCTGCTGCAGATAGTATAAGACATTACAAAGAAAGTTGGTTTACCACCTTGAAGTGTCAAATCTAATTGTAACTTTCTTCCATCCTTCAGGGTATTGCAGCTTCACTGCCACCTTTCGGCTCCGAGATGTCTGAGGATGAGAATCTTAGATTAGATTCTTTCAAAATGGTTGTGACATAATTCTGTCACCTTGGAAAGATCATCTCCCTGTATTTAATCTGAGGCTTTGATCATGCTTCATGACTTCTTTTTCTCTGATTTGAATATCAACCTCCCTTAATCGAGGTATCTCCACTTTATCGGGGCCAACCGCCGTTGACACCTTCTTGAATATATCTGGTATCTCAATGAATGGCTTTCCCAAAAATAGATTGGTATGATGCGAGTTAGAAAGCGCATATGGCACCTGATATGTAATAGAGTAAGGTCTACGCTTGAAATCCTGATATAAAGTCAAAGTGTTGCTGAAACTCACATCGTTAAGATTATATGCAATTTTTGGATATATAATCCCAACAACCTGTCCAGCGCAAAGATTCCCTGCAATTGTTCCCATAACGGAATCTCTTAGGCTTCTTACTCATCTATCGCATATTGCGATATCAATCGGTGCATCTACTCCAAGGAATATAGTAGATTTGAGCACTAACTGGATTGCTCCAATATGAATTCAGCTCATTTTTTCTGCAATTTTTGGCTACATTTTTGCTAGATCTGCCCTTACATCATCTGCTGTAATTAGGAGTGAGCAAAATTCGGTTAAAACCGAAAAACCAAGCCGAACCTAACCGAAATACTAATTCGGTTCGGTTAATTTGGTTTTCGGTTTGGTTTTGGTTTTGAATTTTGAACTTTTCAGTTTTTCGATTGGATATGGTTTTTGAAAAAAAAAACATTTGGTTAACCGAAAATGGAACCGAATTAATAATTAATATAATAATTTATTAATTTTTATATATATTTAAAAATTAAAATAATTATTATTAATTTTTATATATATGTTTTGGAATTTTGGTTATGTTTTGCTTAAGATGTTTGAAATTTTGGACCTGCAACATCAACAAACATCACTGATTTATTTATGTTTGGTTAAAGATGTTTTAGAATTTGGATTATTACTTTTTGCGGATTTGGAATCTTGAATATTTAATGTTAATTACTTATTTAAAATGTAGAAAATATATTGTGTATTTATTTCGGTTTATTTAGTTTTAACCGAAACCGAACCGAAAAATTTCAGTTCGGTTTTGTTCTATTTTAGCCATGTTCGATTCGGATTCAGTTATTTATTATATAATTCGGTTTTAATTTAGTTTTTGCAATTCGGTTCGGTTCGGTGACCGAATAACCGAATGCTCACCCCTAGCTGTAATCAATTGCATCTCCACCTTATTTATAGTAAGCTCAATTGGAAGAGACATTTCTCGTCTTGCAATGCCATAGACGGTGTAATGTTTCCTGTTTTTTAAACTGAAGTTTCTCATAACTTGGTTTAAAACTCCTGTTGTAAAGCCTTGATATTTTTGTATATTCATGCTTTCTTTCATAATCTTATCCATCATTCTGGGTGAAATGAGTGTCTGGCTTGAAAACCCAGTTCTATCCTCGCTCTCTTGATGAATAACCTCGGAATTAGTCGGATTCAGATTGTGAAGTTCCATCCGACCAATCAGAGTCTTCTTCACTAAAGATTTCTTCCTGCTCATATAAACTCTCATCTGAGGGTATATATTCGAACTGATATACTTGCATCAGCTCCTGGTAGTAGATGGCATCCTCGATGTATGGTGTTGACTCGAACCTCTGGATACCCTTTCTTTCATTATCAGGACAATTGGTTGAAATATGTCCCTTTGCACCGCACGTCCAGCAGTTACAATCTTTGAAACTTTCATTAACTCTGGTGTGAGTTCGTCTGAAAGTCTTCTTGGCCGGTGTCCGTCCTTGAGATCTATTTGAGCTAGATCCTTGAGATGAAAACCTATTTGGACCGCTTCTTTGGCCAGATTTATAGAATCTTTCCTTCTAACGCGTCCATATTGTTCTTGGTTTCCAAGAACTCATTCTTGGTTTTCCACCTTTATAGTAGGACTGAAATCTATATTTTTTAGATCTTTTCAGCTTTGGTGGTTCTCCTCCAATGATCATTGGTAGATCATTGTCATCACAACCTAGAGGAGTTGCTTTGTTGATCCTCCTCAGTTTCTTCATGTTTCACAAAGTCGTAGCCTGCTGGCACTACTCTGAGAGCTTTTGATGTACATATGACATTCTTTTGGCGACGTTATCGAGATCTCCTGGTTTGTAATCTCAAATTAACATCACTTTTCATGGGCTTGGAAACTTTAGGAAGAAAATTTCCATTGCAATTCTTTCATCAGCCTTTGATTGGTGCTGATAAAGGGTGAAGAGCTGCAGAAATTTGTTGAGCGTTTGTTGATTCAAGACTGCAAGTCTTAAATTATACAAGGCCATCAAGTATTTTTTCTTTTCCTCTTCATCGTATCCTTCAAAATATCCTTCTCCAAAGAAATGATTTTTGATGAGCATCGCCATGTTCTTAATCATTTCGGTGAAGGAATTGATGTCGGCGAAGCATAGACGTTTGGTATCCATTGGAATACCTTCCCATGCTATACACACCATTCCTGCGAGACTTGTCTCAAGGATTTTAATAAATCCATCTTTGTCAAGATCGAGCGTTGCTGCTGCGATCCTCATGGCTGAAGCCCATTCATCTATTACAGATTCTCGATCTATGAAGTTGACTTCATCGATCAAGCATCACTCCGTATAGATGAATAGGATCCAAGGTAACCTTTCCAACATGTGTATCATATAGTCTAGCTTGCCTTTTTCTTGTTCTTCTGACCATCATGTGGGCATCATCTGGTGTGACTGGGTCAAATCTTGCATCGACATGATAGTCGTGAGCATCTCTCATATGCTCCTCATGAATTTGTTGCCTCTCTGGGATTGCCATATGTGGTCCTTGTTGCCCTTGAGCTGCAATCAACTGGTGTTCGTGCTGATTCATCTTCAGATCGACCACTTTTAGATTGGCAAAGGATTCTGCCAACTCCTGTAGATCTTCAAGATTGAATCTTTCGAGGTGATTCATGATTTTTCACCTCGAAGCATTATTATAAGAGCTTCACTTCGTGGATTCTTCTTCACTTCCTCCACCGTTGTTGGATAGGTAGGTTCATTGATAAAAGGATTCCTTCTGAGTCGGCCAGAACGGGGTTGTTGTTCCAGCTTCTCTATTCGCGTTTGGATATCTGCAACGTTGTTTTTTATTTCATCCAGCGTCATCGATATCTTGTGCAAATATTTTGGTACTCCATAGAGGCCATTGCCATAATGTTGCACCGTCTGCTGTATCTCCCTTAGATCCTCTGATATTTTAGAGATATCTGAGGTGATATCCCGATAGTTAGGAACATTAGCTATTCCTTTTTCCTTTTGAAATTGTTGAGCCATCAATTATGGAATCGATGTTCTTGGTTCTTCAGCATTATTAATGCTTCTGTAAGATAAGCATTAACCAAGAGACATTGTCGACTCTTTTCATTATTTTGATGACTGTAGATAATATCTTCGTCATCCCTGCATCTAACGCTTTGTTTTAAGCGTTTCTCCCAGTAGGCTACAGCCTCCTGTAAATCATCTTTATCTATCTTGATATATTCAAGATAGCTCCTGTAACACTTGCATCTCGGACAGTCGTCCGGATCCATATAAACTTGGATGTCTCCTCCGCTAGGTATAATACTCATATTAAATAATTGTAGTGAGGTGCTCTTGCATAAGCTGCTGAAGTGACGTGGCAATGCAGCTCGTGGTGCATGCATGGGAAGCACTTGTGATCTACGAGTTCATATCACATAGATTGTTGATGTGGCATATGATCCAACGGATGCTGAACGCTTGCATGATCAAAGGGCTGAGGTTGCAGTTTACTTGAGTTAGTTTTGCTTGCGGAGCTGGAAGATTTCTTTCATTGAGTAGGTGTATTTTCTTTACCTTGTTGAGTAAGGGATACACGAGAGTTAGTTAGAGGTGTGAGAAGAGAAGCTCTCGTGTTTGAGCTCTGGTTTTTTCGTTTCTTCTTCGACATTGTTGTAACAGTAATCTTCCGGTGATCTAATAAGAAATCTGATCGTCTCCTCTCTGTGGATGTAGCTCTTTTATGAGTGAACCACATAAATCATCTTGCCTCGTTTTGTTCTCTGTTTTGTTATTTAGATTCAATTCATTTGAGAGTTTGAATATTGTTTGATCGCGATTTAAGAATCAACAATTGGCACCGTCCTGCGGGAAGCAATTCCACGGTGGTTGCGTTTCCACAGTGGTTCTGTATTTTTCTTATTCAAGGCAATCAAACCGATTGATCCAAGGCGATGCAGTCCTCCTCCAAGTTCGAGATGGAAAAGTTCAATGGCAAAAACGATTTTGCCTTATGGCGAATCAAGATGAAGGCTATCTTGATTCAACAAGGCCTCGCCGGAGCGATCTTGAAAGAGAAGTCGACGGGAAAAGACAAGGAGAAGGAGGAGGAGAAATCTTCTTCTTCGAAAATGAGCGCAGAGGAAATGGATCTATGAGCTCATAGCGCAATAATTATGTGCTTGAGCGATAAGGTTCTTCGGGAAGTTTCAAAGGAGAAGACGGTGGCTGGAGTTTGGTTAAAATTGGAGTCATTAATATGACAAAATCTCTGGCGAACAGGCTCTACATGAAGAAGAGGCTATATACTCTGAAATTTTCTAAAGACAAAAGCCTTGAAGATCAAATGGATGAATTCTGCAAATCCATTGATGATCTAGAAAGTATTGATGTGCAGATAAGTGAAGAGGACAAGGCAATTATGCTTTTGAACGCGTTGCCAAAGAGTTATGAGCATATCATAGATGTTATAACTTTTGGAAGGGAAACCACTATGACTCTTGAAGAAGTACAGAATGCCCTGCGCACGAAGGAGTTGCAGAAGTCCAAAATAGGGGGACAAGAAGATATCTCAGAGAGTCTGCATGTCAAGAAGTTCAAGAAGAAGAATAAGAAGTTCCATGATGACTCAAAGAAAAAAGGAAAAGGAAAGCCTAAGGAGTCTGAGGATAAAGAGCAGAGAAAATGTTTTGAGTGTCAAAAGCCAGGCCATCTCAGAAAGAATTGCTACATATGGAAAAGGAAACAGAAGGAATTGAAGGAACAAGGGCCTAATGTTGCAGAAAATGAGCAAGAGATAGAAGATGGAGAAGCGCTGAATATTCTGGAGGGATCAATTCAAGAGAAATGGGTCCTAGATATAACTTGCACCTATCATATGTGTCCTAATGCAGACTGGTTTCATGAGCTCAAGATGGGAAGCTATGGGTCAGTACAGCTGGGAAATGATGAGGTATGTCCAGTACGTGGAATTGGTAGTATCAAATTTCGAGTTCATGATTATTCTATCAAATTGCTCACTGATGTTAGATACATACCAACTTTGAAAAGAAATCTTATATCTCTTGGTACATTGGAGTCTAAAGGATTTAAGTTCAGTTCTGAGAATGGTGTTATGGAAGTTATGAAAGGCAGTAAAGTTTTCATGAAGGGAAATAGAAAACAGAAGAATCTGTATATTCTTGAGGGTGAGCAACTTGTTGGAGTTAGTAATCTGTCTGCAACAGCTGATTCTATGCTATGGCATGCAAGGTTGGGACATGTTGGTAACAAGGGCTTGAATGAGTTGGTTAAGCAGAAGATTATACAAACTAATGGTGTTGAGGTTGATCACTGTGAGTCTTGCATACTAGGCAAGAGCACTAAGCCGCCATATCCTAAAGGAAAGCATATATCTAAAGCACCTTTAGATTATGAACATGCTGACTTGTGGGGTCCATCTGGTACAGCAACACTAGGTGGAGCCAGGTTTTTCTTGTCTATAATTGATGATTACAGCAGGAATGTGTGGGTATATCTCTTAAAGAATAAGTCTGATGCCTTCACATGTTTCAGAGATTGGTGTGCTGAGGTTGAAAACCAAAAGAGAGTTAATCTGAAAACTTTGAGAACAGATAATGGTCTTGAATTTCTGTCAAAGGAGTTTAGTTTGTACTGCAATAAGAGAGGGATAAGAAGGCATAGAACAGTACCTGCAAACCCACAGCAGAATGGGGTGGTTGAAAGAATGAACAGGACTCTACTTGAGAGGATGAGATGTATGTTGGTTACATCTGGTTTGCCTGAAAAGTTCTGGGGAGAAGCTATGACTACAGCAGCTTATTTGATCAATAAATGTCCCTCATCTGCAATTAAGTTTAAAACTCCAGATGAGTTATGGAATGGATATGTCCCAGATTACTCAGTCTTCAAGGTTTTTGGTTGCCAGGCTTATGCACACATTAAGCAAGATAAGCTTGCACCTAGAGCATTGAAGTGTGTGATGTTTGGTTATCAACCTGGTGTGAAGGGTTATAGACTTTGGTGTACTGAAGAAGGTATGAGGAAGATCATAATCAGCAGAGATGTGGTCTTCAAAGAAGATATATTGCCCTATAAGAAAAATGAGCAGGTTGTGGTTCCTGTGAAGTCTGTGTCAGAAAAAAATAAAGACAAGAGTATAGAAGTTAAGGTGGAGCTTCATGATAATGATAGTTCACCTAGTGAAGACTATGAAGTAGATGAGGATTTATAGCAACAAGAAAGTGAAGCAGATGAGTTGAGTGATTATATGTTGGCAAGGGATAGAGCCAGAAGAGAGATAAGGCCTCCAACTAGATATGATCATGCGGATATGATAGCATATGCTTTCGTTGTTGCTGAGCAGATAGAGTATGAGGAGCCAAGTACCTACAAAGAAGCTATGAGAAGCAAGGACAAAGATCACTGGATACAGGCAATGAAAGAAGTGTTGGAATCATTATTGAAGAACAAGACTTGGATTCTGCTTGATAAACCCAAGGATCAGAAACCTGTGGGTTGTAAGTGGATTTTCAAAAGGAAGTTTGAAATGATAAATGGTAGAGAGGTAATAAGGTTCAAGGCAAGGCTTGTTGCAAAGGGTTACACACAGAAAGAAGGTGTGGATTTCAATGAAATATTTTCTCCTGTGGTGAAGCATTGTTCTATCAGAATATTGTTGTCCATGGTGAATCAGTTTGACATGTATCTTGAACAATTGGATGTAAAAACTGCATTCCTAAATGGAGTTTAGAAGAGACTATATACATGGTTCAGCCTGAAGGATTCATACCAGAAGGGCAAGAGAAGAAAGTTTGCTTGTTGAAGAGATCTTTGTATGGACTGAAGCAGAGCTCAAGGCAATGGTACATTAGGTTTCATGAGTTTATGATGAGTATTGGTTACTGCAGATCAAGGCATGACAGCTGTGTGTATCTCAAGAAGGATGGTAAAAGGTCATTGGTTTATCTGTTATTGTATGTTGATGATATGCTAATTGCAAGCAATAGTAAGGCAGAGATTCAGAATTTGAAGGAACAGATGAAGTCAGTTTTTGAGATGAAAGAGCTGGGATGTGCAAGAAGGATTCTTGGTATGGATATTATTAGAGATCAAAGTAAGGGAAAGCTGTGTTTGATACAGAGTGATTATGCCAGGAAAGTGATAAGGAGGTTTAATATGCATGAAGCTAAGCAGTTAGTAGTTCCTATATCACAACAGACAAAGTTGTCAACATCTCAGTGTCCAAAAACTGATGCAGAGAAAAAAGAGATGTTTTCAGTTCCTTATTCAAATGCGGTTGGAAGCATAATGTACATGATGAAATGTACTAGGCCTGATCTTGCATATGCAATAAGTGTTTTGAGCAGATATATGTCAAATCCTGGGAAGCAGCACTGGAAAGCTTTGAAGTGTGTCTTTAGATACATTAAAGGGTCTACATAATGTGGTATTTTGTTTGAGAAGCAAGTCAACTATGTAGGGAATCCATTGAAGGGATTTGTTGATGCAGATTTTGCTGCAAATGTTGATTGCCGGAGATCTCAAACAGGTTACATCTTCACTTTATATGGGACTGCTATAAGTTGGAAGTCAATGTTGCAATCAATTGTTTCTCTATCAACTACTGAAGCTGAATTCATGGCCATGACAGAGGCTGTGAAGGAGGGAGTTTGGCTTAAGGGGATCCTTGGTGATTTTGGGATTTTTCAAAAGAGTGTAGAGGTCATGTGTGATAATCAGAGTGCCTTACACCTAGCCAAACATCAGGTTTTCCATGAAAGATCAAAGCACATTGATGTTAGGTATCATTTTGTTCGAGATCTTGTGGAGAAAGGTCTGATCAAAGTGGTGAAAGTAGCTACTGAAGAGAATGCGGCGAATATTTTAACCAAGGCATTGCCTCGAGTAAAGTTCAGCCATTGTCTTGGACTTGTGAAGTCTCAGTGAAGAAGTAAAGGATGAGAGGAGGTGATTGGAGAGCTTATGCAGATCAAGGTGGAGATTGTAGTGAGGTGCTCTTGCATAAGCTGCTGAAGTGACGTGGCAATGCAGCTCGTGGTGCATGCATGGGGAGCACTTGTGATCTACGAGTTCATATCACATAGATTGTTGACGTGGCATATGATCCAACGGATGTTGAACGCTTGCATGATCAAAGGGCTGAGGTTGCAGTTTACTTGAGTTAGTTTTGCTTGCGGAGCTGGAAGATTCCTTCCATTGAGTAGTTGTATTTTCTTTGCCTTGTTGAGTAAGGGATACACGAGAGTTAGTTAGAGGTGTGAGAAGAGAGAAAGTGAGAAGAGAAGCTCTCGTGTTTGAGCTCTGGTTTTTCGTTTCTTCTTCGACATTGTTGTAACTGTAATCTTCCGGTGATCTAATAAGAAATCTGATCGTCTCCTCTCCGTGGATGTAGCTCTTTTATGAGTGAACCACGTAAATCGTCTTGCCTCGTTTTGTTCTCTATTTTGTTGTTTAGATTCAATTCATTTGAGAGTTTGAATATTGTTTGATCGCGATTTAAGAATCAACAATAATAAATTTTATATAATTCCTAAATAACCTAGGGTTCTAATACCAATTTAAAAAGTATGGATCAGGAAGCAAGATTTTATAATATAGAGATTCATCGTATAGAATTGTTGATTGAATAATTTTACGCATACAATGTTTTAATATAACATTAAAGAAAATGAGATTTTGAGACACTTAAAAGTGTCACAAAGCTTAAAATGACAAAAGGGAAAAGTAAGGGTAACTTAGTAATCTTATAAAGAAAAATATATGAAAGATATAGTTTTAAAAGTAGGTGTATATATAAGTTATTGCTATATTATGAGTGTATTTTTGGCTTTGTTCTCTTAATTTTTCTCTATGGAATATATTTTAGAGATTGCAAGCAGCTTTATCATGGGAGGCTGATAATCTATTTCACCTTCCAGGGGGTGCTGTGCATCAGCTAAGGGCCGAATGGACTCCAGCGATTTCTGAGAACATGTCGGCGCTGGTATTTGAGATTCCATCAAAATCTTGTAGTCGATGGTCGAATTTCGTCCTGTACAAATTTTTGGTGGAATTTGGTTAAATTCCACGAGAGTCGATGCAGATAGAAATTCCATGGAGCGTTGAATACTACTCCCTCCATTCCACTCCAGTTGTCCTAATTTTTTTGGGCACGAGAATTAAGGAGAAAATAACTAAGGGTAGAAAATGTATTTAGTGGAGTTATTAGGCTGTGGGCAGCAGCACGCTCGCTGCCCTAGCGAGCTCTGTCCTCAAGCTCGCAAGCCACTGCCGAGCTCGGCGCTCGCGCTCTCAAGCTCGATAGAGCGAGCTGCGCTCTCCCACGCTCGAGGACACGTGGTGACCGCTGGTTGGTCGCCGGAATAGCCGTTGCGATCGCCAATGTTCACCATTCAAATTTTTTTTTTATTCCAATTAAACATTATATATATTCTCTCCCCACCCACAAATCACACACTACACTCTCTATTCTCTCTTCTCCAACCTCTTTTCTCTCAAATTTGCTCCTAAAATCGGCGGTCACCTTCTCCGGCCAAGCCCTCCGGCGATCACCTCATCCATTAAAAAAAATGGATCTAAACACCAATTTCAACACCAATTGGCCATTCGCTGAAAATTCGCCGAGCCCCAACCCATCTCGTCCATCCCCTCGACAAAATTTGTTCTCTCAAATACCTCAACGAGATTTATTCTCGTCGCCTCCTGCCTTCGCTCCACAATTTCCAACGGCGGGAGCCTACGTTCTTCACTTTCCGACGACGAGGTCCAAGTCACGTCACCAACAAAGAGGAAGGGGAAGAAGGCGGAGGCCTCCGCCAGTGGTCGTCGTGGTGGGTAGTCAAGCACTTGCCGACGTGGCGGGTAGTCAAAGATACGCCGAAGTTTGCCATGGTCTACTCCGTAAAATACCATGCGGCAAAGAGAACGAAGACGAGCGAAGATGGGAGCTATACCACTTCGGCGCAGGATTCGGCGGTTGGGAGCAATCCGAGAGGGAGCACACTGCGGTCCTCCACTCCACTTTCCGACGGCGAATTTGGGTCGGAGCAGTCTAGTCGGATGGAACGCCCGATGGGTAGAGACAAGGCAAAGGTGGCGGCAAGAGGGAAGGGGAAGGTCGGATCGAGCTCGGGTAGCGGTTCGGCATCGGAAAGTATGCGAGAGGAATTTGTTCAAGCAGCGGCGAGAATGTCGCAGCAAATGGAACAATTTACGAGGCAACAAGACTATCATATCATCACGAGGAGCACCGTCGTATGGAGCCGGCCTAGAAAGAGTTCCACAAGAAATGGCCCGTTGATGTAGTTTTTTAGTATTTTAATTTTATTGTAATAGTATTTTAATTTTTAGTGTAATGTAGTATTTTAATTTTAATGAAATGAATTTTTTCTCTTAAATTTCATCCTTTTTCGAAAAAAAAATGTCAAGCTTGGCGAGCTCGCCACTGCACACCATTTGGTGCGCGCTTGCTGGGCCCACCAAAAAGGCAAGCGAGCGAGCGAGCTCGCCAAACTCGCCGCTGCCACAAGCTTTAAAGTGAAATAAAGTAGGTAGAGAGAGAGTGAATAGTGAAATAAAGTGAATAGAGAGAGAAAAAGAATAATGAATGGCATAGAAGATGAGGAGTAAAGTAGGTTAAAATATATAAAGTGAGTGTAATTAACCAAACTAATTATTTTCAGAAAAGAAAATAGGACAATAGAAATGGGACACCGAAAATAGAAACTAGGACAACTGAAGTGGAACAGAGAAAGTACTAGATTTTAAAAGGGATTGAAAAGTCAGAATTGAATACACCAAACTTTCAAACTCCTTAAAAATCTCGAAAACTCTTGATTGAAAACACCCCTAGTTAACTACCTCCTTCCATTTCTTTACATCACTTATTTTACAGACAAGATCAACAACAATACAGCCCAAACAAAAGCAAAAGCCTCAGCTCAAAAAGCTATTACCTTCCCTTTCCAATCCCCCTTTCAATCAATAAAAGCCTCCCTCCGGCAATATCACCTTCACATTGCCACCGCCGCGGCACTCTGCCGCCAGAGCACCGCGATTTGGCTCCTCACGCGGTGGCTACCGCCATCGGTCCACTCCAGCCACCCGAACGAAGACTTGGCACCGTCCACAATCGAAAGCCCAGCAGCATCCGCGGCGTTGACAACGCTGCTCTTGAACGTGACTTCATAAGACAATGTGTCTTCCCCCTCACTGAACACCAATTTACTCGGCGACACACTGACCTCCACCCCCGGCGGCGCCGCCACTCCCACCTCATACGCTGCGTCGGCCGCCTTCCCGACATTCTTCACCGTTCTCTTATACTTCACCACGCTCTCGCCGCCGCTGAAAACGACCGAGAATGAAGGGTAGTTCAAATTGCCCGGATTCTTGAATCCTAATTTCTCACAATCCAAAGAAGAAGCATCTTTATAAAACACCGAAATTTTCCTCGCATCAAATCCAATTGTGCAGAGGAATCCCAAATAATCCACCGTTTGCAAATCGTAAACCAAACCTGGATCCAACGCCCTGTTCGGGTCAACATGACCCGCCCCGTGAATGTAAGCGTTGGACTCGTCTCCGGTGGCAAGGTCCGTAATATTCCGGCCGGTATTATCGATATTATAAGCCGTGGTCATCAGCGCCGACTTGATAGCCGCTGGTGTCCACGACGGATAAGCCTTCCTCAGCAAGGCCGCCAAGCCGCTGACGTGGGGGCAGGACATCGACGTGCCGGAGATGATGTTGAATTCGACTCTTCTCGTATCGATTTCGATGTCGGTGGGGCCGATGTAACCCGTCCAACCGGCGAGAATGTTCACGCCGGGCCCGATTACGTCGGGCTTGAGAATCTCGGCGGTGCGGTAGCTCGGGCCGCGGCTCGAGAATGCAGCGACGCGCGGAGCCGACGGTGAGGTGCTGATGACTGTGCCCTTGAATACAATCGTGGCCGTTGGATTTGGATCGGAGCTTACATAGGCTCGGATTTTATCACCGTTGGTTGCCCCGACCATTGTAGCCGGAATGAAGTGCGCATCGGCGAGGAGTTCTTCGCCGGAATCGTCCAGATTCGCCATGATCATGCCGGCGCCGCCGGCGACGTGGACGGCGTTTCCTTTCTCCACTCTCGCATTGCCGCCTCGATCGCAGATCACGATTTTTCCGGCGACTTTAGATGAATCGAGCTTGCCGGCGTAGCAGTACTGACTTCCACAATCTTTGCCATAAACCAATGGAAGCAAGTCGTCTCCGAGTGGATCGCCGGAGTAAAGCGAGACACCGCTGTATACACTGCCGTCACCGAGAACCACATCCGCCGGGAATTCGCGATCGAGCGTCGAAGCTCCGACGGTCAAAATCCACGGCGCGATGTTCACCGAAGTGTACGCACCAGGTCCTGAGTTGCCGGCTGAACACGAGACCACGATTCCTTGCTCCGTCGCTGCGAAAGCTCCGATCGCGATGGAATCCTGGTCGTACTGCGGCGCGTAGCCGTTAGCGCCGACGGAAAGCGAGATCACGTTCACTCCATCCTCAATCGCTTGCTCAAAGGCAGCTAAAATATCCGAATCGTAGCACCCAAAGATCCAGCAAATTTTGTAGACCGCAATCCTCGCCTTCACAGCCATGCCTCTAGCTTCACCCTGCGCATATTCGAACAAACTCGCGTTCGTAACTACCGCTCCGGCGGCGGTCGACGCCGTGTGAGTGCCGTGCCCTTCCGTATCCCTCGGTGACTTCTGCTCATTCGAATCTCCCGTCAATTCACCACGCGAAGCTTCGTGACCTAAATAATATGCTCTCGCGCCGATAATCTTCTTATTACACAACGTCGCTGGGAAATCCGGATAATCCACACATTTCCCCTTCCACCCCGCCGGAATGGGGCCGAGACCTTCATCGGAGAAGCTTGGACGCTCCGGCCAGATACCGGTATCCAAAACTCCGACGATGACGTCATCGGCGTAGTCGGAATTAGGCCACAGACCGAACGAATCGGCGAGACCTAGAAACTTCGGAGTTCGAGTGGTATGGATATGGCGAACCGCGTCGGGGACGACGGAGACGACGCCGGGGACGCCGCGAAGAGATGCGGCCTGGTCAGCGGAGAGGCGCGCGGAGAATCCGCGCACGGCGCGGTCGTAGGTGTAGAGGATTTTGGCAGGGCGGCTGTGCGGCGGAAGGGAGCGGAGGATGCTGGAGTACCAGTGGCGGTGGGTGGAGAAGGTGAGGGGCTTGTGAGAGTGGGAGACATGGACGATGAAGGTCTCCTGGCCGTCGGAGGAGACGGCGGGGGAGGGGAGGATGAGGAGGAGGAAGAGAGAGAGAGTGAAGTAGAGGGAGAGCAAGGGCGTGTTTGGCGGAGGCTTCATTTTGTGTGCGGTGAGAGTGGAGGAGTGAGACTGGAAATGAATATTCGGTAACAAAATAAAGGGGGCCTATAAAATGGGAGTGATCAGTGACTGGTGGATTTGCATTGGGCCACGTTGGGCCGTCTAATTCGTCGATAGATTAAATTTTGGAGATATTTGAGATATTATCTAAAGAATAAATAGTAGGAATATTTATTATTGTTATTGTTATCGTTATGTGTACTCTAATTATTGGCTGCGTATGACTTGACGACCGATTTTGTATATCATAGGAGTAATTTATTGTTATGAATGTTGTGTGGGTTAAAAATTCACATTTCTAAGGAAAAAAATCTGATTTTTTTGGATAATTTAATAACTTTGATATAATCCTACAATTTTTTTCAGTCAAAAGATTTTAACTAATTTTCAAAGGAACGGAATTACTCAATCGGTCAATTTACCCGTGTAATCTAACTTGTTATATTTTGGGTAAGATGAAATAAAATTAAGATAAAATATAAATACACATGACAAGAATGTAACGGTTGAAATAAGTTAAGAAATACTATCGTTTTGGAGTGAATAATCCAATAAGAAGAAAAGAGAATAAGCACAATATATAAACTTCTGGATGTAAGTAGAGAATTTTGAAGAGACAATTCAATTAGATTTGCATCTCAAGAAAAAACAAACAAAACATAGTCATATTTCACTAATCCATCCTAGGTATGTTTATAAATTTCTTAAAACTTCCTAAATTTGGGTTCCAGAAAACAAATTCTCTAAGGAATTATTAATTTATAGATATTCTAGTGTTACATTTGCCAGAAAAGAGTGGCTATTAGTATTTTACAAGTTATTGAGAATATAAGTTATATATAATAATAACAAATGGTCGCAATTTTACGCAACAAAGATTAGCACTTCGATTGCGACAAGGGCCACGTTAATCTTCGATTGAGAATATAAATATAATTAATTAAGTTGATAAGGAAACCCATTATTTTCCACGATTTTTAAAAACCCCTACTTTAAAATATACCTATCACAGTGCCACTTGTTCAATTATACTAATGGATAAAATCATCAATGGAATATAGTATAATATAATCTTTTTGTATCAATAATCAATAATAAAGTAATAACGTACGCAGAAAAAACAATAACTCGCCATAATTTATGTCACAATTTGGGGTATTATCCCAATGGCAAAAGGAGGTAGGTGGGTGGATGAGGGGTAGTTGTAGGGGTAACATATGAATATGCATCTTTTCCCTTGAGAGTTTTTCTTAACAGAATTCCATCGAAAGAAAATTTATCGAAAAGAGGAATTTTGTTAGGGAATGGTGATCAATGTTGTCCTCTTTGCTCTTGCGTTTTGGAATCCACCAATCACCTCCTTCTGTTGTGCCCGTTCTCTGTCAAAGTGTGGGAACTTATCGGTAAGTGAATGAACATTTCTCCTATCTCTTATATCTCGCTTTTCGACCACTTCCATGAATTTGTTGAGCAAGGTGAGAATAAGAAAGGAAAACTAATGTGCAATACCATATGGCAATGTATTTGTTGGAAGATTTGGAAAGCTAGAAATGAGAAAGTATTTGAAGATAAAGAGCCTGATGCTCATAGAGTGGTGGATGATATTATTTTTAATACGTGGAGATGGTTGAAGGCTTTTTATCCAAACAAGTTTGGCTATTCGACCCATGACTGAGCTTTGGATCCTTGTAATTGTCTTTTGGCGTGTTGTACTTGTTGTCTCCGTTGTGGGGTATTTGCCATTTTGTCTTCTTTTTATTTTGTACAGGCTTGAGTACCCCTTGTACTCCTCTTCCTTTTAATTAATTGATTTTACCTTAAAAAAAAAACATGAATATTGCAACTTTATCTTATTTATAATTATAATAGAATAATATAATCGAGCTCACATGATTAAGTACAAATCATGTGCTTTCACTTTTATTATATCTTAATTATAACTTAAAATACTAACAACAAGATTTTAATGAGATTTGTACCGAAGATCAAAATTAACACACCTCGTGATTTTTATGGTGTTTAAAGAACAACAAAAAGACCAAAAAATTGAAAGAATAGTTGTGTGTGTGTGTGTGTGTGTGGGGTAAATGAACCTAGCCGGAATAGCGGCAAAGTAGGAAGAAGATATCCTCTCTCTCATTTTCTTTCATATAATCAATCTTATATTTCATTTTATGAAAGGGCAATCTATAATTTATATTGAAGTCATTTGTTGCAATCTCTCTCTCTCTCTCTCTCTCTCTCTCTCTCTCTCTCACACACACACACACACACACACACACATTACTTGAGAAATTAGCAAAACCTCAATTAGGTGAAAAGAAACAACAAATCATAGAAAACAAACCATCAAGTGAAATAGAACTCTACATAATCAGATTTAGGGCTAGAAAAAATTCAAATACTAAAATAGAAGATAAACAAAAATATATTGCCCATGCAAATCTACTATATATACACTAAACAGTGACTGCATAATAGGTGTAGGTCAAATATTCTTCTTCTGCAAACTCTAATACTGAGAGAGGGTTCTTAGTAGATTGTCTTACCAAGAATATGAAATTGAGACAAGTACGAAGCAGTCGAGCGCATACCAGAACTGGAGCACGATCAGCCTCCTGTCTCCCATTTCCATATCAATAACCAGATCGCCCCTCGACTGCACGTCTCTCCTGCCAAATCAAGTTATATACTACAATATACGAAGAGGAACATCTAGTTCTTACCAAGTCAAGAAGTATTCCATCATACCAAAAAGAGGCAGAATTCAATGATTGTCACTCCATGAACATAAGTATTAATAGCAGTCAAACTCTTAACTTCAAGAATTGAAAAAGTAAAATATAAGCAAACACACCAACATCATAACATATGATGTCAAATGCAGACGACATGCAGAGTCAGACTCAGACACAGACTGTTCAAGACAACAAGAGTATTACAAATTAACAAATAATTATAAGCTCAACAAAGTACTTCAAGATTGACAATATACAAGAAACTACAATCTTAGCCTGAGCTCAAATAATAATTCATAACACAATCAGAAGCAGTTAATCGAGGAGGGGGCGAAGTTCATACTTAATATTGAAACCGCATTTGGTTAGCCAGGCAATACTCCTGCTTCACAATTGTAACGTTTAGAAATCAACAAGACGAACACAAACAAGCTTCAGTATATCAATGTCAAGTTCTCACCTTGATCATGTACAACAAATACATATCGGGTCTCAGATAATTAAAGAAAACCAATAGCAGATCCCACCCTAATAGAGAGAAATATCATATAAATTGTGATGAGGCCAACTCCAAGCATCTTGCTAGGACGCATATCATTGTGGGGTAAGACGACGAGTGCCCAGATGAGTCCAATCAAGAGAAATCCCAAAGTGTAGTACAAGCTAGAATCTTGTGTGATAGCAAACGAGCCAGGCTTCTCAGACCAGGCTCCCAGCAGCATTGAGATACCCAATCCAATAAGCGTATTGAACATGGGACCCGCATAACATCCAGACATGGCAATCTGCACGCCTTCCCCACCATTCATGGACAATGCCATATTCGAAACCAAATCACCCATTGAGTTGCCCCAAGCCAATACAGTCACTCCAAGGATCGAAGGGTTGACACCTAGAATCACACCTAATCCAACAAGAAGTGCAACGAGCTCATTTGCTATCATGTAGAACCAAACTATACTCATTAAAAACCCTCCTAAAACCCATGGGAGTATGGATTTTCGTGGTGGATGCTCTGCCCTTGTTTGCTTGTATGCAAAAAAACAGAGCACGCAACCAACAGAAACACCCAAGATATACGAAACTATTCTACTTAGAGAACTCAGATTCTCTTGTGTATTCCATAAGCATGCAAGAAGAATCGGTGCAAACAAAGCAGAGCACACGGCATATACCCTCGACCAACTTTCCTCCTCCACTAACGGGATTGTGAGTCGCCTTGGAATTGTCAAAGGCAACTCCAGAAGTGCACATATCTTTGAACATGAGAGTGACCGTTGTTCTGTATCTCTATCCTCTTCGTTCCATCCCCACAAATTCTTGTCACCATCGGGCATCTTCATGACTTGGTTTGAATATATCGCCACATTTGAGGCCCACATCCACTGTGGTAAGGAAGAACGAGCCTGGCCTCCATCACCATCGGTATCAAGTTCAAGCAATGAGCTAAACACAGATTCATCGTCTTGACCTCCTGAAAACACACTTCCCCTAACGGGGAGCAGAGGGGTAACAACGTCCAATTTCAGCTTCTGCACTTGCTCCCTCAAAATCTCGTTAGCAGCAACAGCAAAGGCATACACTATATAAATCGCCACAAAAGCAATAGTGGCCCCAACAGTCACTTCACCAACAACCAAGATCAACAACAGGGCCATAAGCGTAAAAATGAAAAACGCAATATCTCTTATAAAACACTTTTTATCAATCTGAACATCTTGATCAGCCACACATAAAGAAACAGCACCGACAACAATGCAAGTAACGAACACCGCACCTCCCAGCACACTATGGAGTCCCACCGCTCCAGTTCCACTCCCAACAAATGCTGCAATACTGGCAAATACATCAGGAGCGCCATTTCCAAGCGGAAGCAGAGCAACCCCAGCAACAGTGGGAGAAAGCTTCAATAAACTAGAAAGCTTCTCCAATGAGCAACAGAAATAATCGGCTGCAGTGTTGCCCAATAGATAGAACAATGCAGTTAGCCAAACGGCCAAAAGCAAGAAAGTCCAAGGGCTGCCATTGCAGCCGCAATAATAGAATGCCAAATAGTCGAGAAACCCCCCCAATTTGCACCCAGGTCGCGCTTTCAAGAACTCACAACTACTATCGAACCCCTTGTGATCAAGCAATCCCAAACAAAGCTCAGGCTCATCACTATCTACATTATTAGGATCAGTCCCATTTACAGTAACATTGGAATTTACACTCAATTCAACCATTCTCCTCCTAACCCCAGAAAACTCACCTCTTGAGCTCAATTTTGATAATAATGAGGATTTCCCGAAACTTCGATCAATCGATCCATCCCCATGATTATAAAACATCATGATCAAAACTAGGGTACATAACCCATTGAAAAACCCTCGAAATCGAGGACTTTTTCTGCCGTAGAATAAATGCCTATGACTCATCTCCCCCTCTAATTACACATAAAATTGCAGGTATACAGCAATCATTCAATCATTGTACAGTAAAAAACATTCCCAGGACTCAATTCCGAGCAGCTAAAACCCTAGTCCGTAAAATCAAACCAAAAAAAGGATAAAACCCGGTTCTTGATTTAACTAACCTGCATAAAACGAAGATGAATTGGGTGCTTACAGTTAGAAAATTTGGGCTAGGGTTCGCGAATTGAATTACGAGAGCTCGATCAGATGACAATTGGGCTTATCGAATTTTACGAGTACGATCAAAATATTGCTCTTTCCGAGAAGCTTCTCGGAATTGAGTTTCAATTGCCGGAATATAAACGTGGCTTTTTCCACTTATTTGTGTTTTGATCTTTTCTAAATTACGCTTTACCCCCTCGATAATGCTTAATTATAAAAAATATCTTAATATTTTTAATTATGACCTCAGACAGTCATCAGATTCGTAAATTGTACAGTTCCAAACAACACAATTAATTGAAGATTCATGAAAATAGTAAACCCCCGAAATTCTTCCTAAAAAAAAAACCCTAAAATTCAACTGAACAGTTAAAGGTAAAAGTGATCATACAAACATTCTCATTTGAACTTTGATGCCAATCCGAATTATGGGGCTTCAATTAAAAAGAAAAAAACCAGTTAAGAAATCAGATTAAGAAGTTTAGAAACAGTTAGGAATTTGAGAATGCCATTAACATTTTCCTAGTTATCTTTTTACCGATTATGATTAAAAATGCGATACGGATTACATTGCTAAAGAACCAAATTGTAAAACTAGAGTGAGAGTGGAATACCGAATCCGAGCACACCTCGTAGCAACTCTGTTACAAAATGAAAAAAACAACATTATGATTGTTTGACATGTCCAAGTTAAAACTATGATAAAAATCAAAGCACCATAAGACCAACACCAAACTGCGATTCTGAAAACAAGCCTATTCGGGAAAATATAAAATTTCAGACGCAAAATGAGACCACTAATTAGTTGATTTACATAATTGAAGTTGGACTTTCGCCATCATTCACACCTAGAGAAAAAGTGGATTATAATTTGTATATCTGAGGTACTACTGAATACTAATATATAGTGGATAAAGATATATCAACCTTGGGCAGTTTAATTTAATACAATGCTAGAAGATTGATTATGCATGAGCTAAGTCAAAAGCAGGCTCAAGAAACCACAAAAAAAAAAAAAAAAAAAAAAAAAAAAAAAAAAAAAAAAACTAATGTTACAACATGATTGAATACGAACACAACAAACTTTATACAAAGGGAACTATAAATTGCAATCTTGATGAGAAAAAAAGATTCACCTTAACCCTAAACTCGCGTAATTGTGGAAATGCTTTGATCAATGATCTGTAGTTGAAAAGGGTGGTTCGACGAGCAAACTCTAGAGTACAAGTCCTCTGAGTAAAAGTTGAGAGTCAGAAAAATGTTGATCCCTACATTATATATATGTAAACACAAGCTTCTCCATCTGAATTGAATAGCTTCAGTCTATAACAAAGGATAGCAAGAAGTCATCGCATATAGTTAATTCACAAAGACTTGGAATTTTTTCTCTAGGTGCAATATTTCTCTCGGTCCTCTGTATGTTAGTGAGATGAGATCCGCAGCAGGTATCACCAAATTCTGGATAAACGATTTGCTTATCACCAAAACTATAGGAGAGGTAGCATGCATTATAATGCATGAACACGTGAACTGCCAGCTAAGCCAGTGCCATGTGAAAGGATGAGGTAGCACGTGTAGATAGCATATAAATAAGAGTGAGTTAAGAGAGTTAGACTACTGTTTCATTGATTGTATTTCTGAACATATAATTTTCCTCATGAATATGAGTTCTCATCTTCTTCGATTTGTTCATACTGTGTAATGCATATTGTGATTTCTCTTGTCATCACTTTCTATATGGTATCAAGAGCCGGTTTTCATCTTTAAAACAAACAATGGAAAGAAATCGAGTCTTCAAATGGACGGATCTCGTGAATGAAGAAGAAGGCAGGATGGATAATCCACAATCTGAAGATGAAGGAGTGACCAGCCGTCAAGCTGAAATAGATCAGAGAAGGCAATATGCACGAGATTCAAATGAATTTGAGTTGAGTCAAGCGCAGATAAAGGAGATTTTGACGATCCATAACAATGATCATCCAGGTATTCAACTGATTCTGTTTCAGCTTAATGGCAGTAACTAATTGGAGTAAATCCATCCGTAGACCGTTAGGAGCTAGGAGCAAATCGGAGATAATCGATGGCTTTGTTACAGAACCTCCTGAAAATTCCCCTTTTTCTATAGAGCGTGGTTAAAAGTAGATCACCTCGTTTATTGTTGGATTACAAATGCCATCTCTAAGGAAATTGTTGATGCCTTCATACATATTGATAATAGTAATGAGTTATGAGAGGCATTAGGTCAGAGGTTCGGTAAAAGTAATGGACCGAAGATATATAAACTGGAGAGAGAGATTAGAGTTTATTCTCAAGGAAATCAATCTGTGATGTTATATTTTAACAACTTAAATGCTTTGTGGAATGAGTTGAATATGTCTTTGCCTCCTCTTGAGTGTACCTGTGGTAGTTTGAGTGTGCCTAACAAGAGGGAAAAAGAAAGGAAGCTCATGAAATTTCTTATGGGGCTAAATGAGCAATATGAGAATATCATTGGATAGATTTTACTTCTAGAGCCATTGCCCAATGTTAACAAGGCATATTCAATGATTCTACAAATAGAGGAGGAGAAAATCAGTCTCAGAACGCATCTCAGAAATTCATCATCCTGTAACCATGAACACGAATGGAGGAAATCAGTCAATGTATAAGAATGGA